>JAOXNO010000001.1:14651424-14686820 GCA_028565335.1 Limnodromus scolopaceus
GGACCCACCCCACTTTGTCCTTCACAGTCAAGCATAATGTCCACCAGTTCTTAATCTGTCTTTCAAGCGAAAAGAAAAAAGGCAACTTGTCTTCTAAAAAGGACATCCTTTCGCCCCTCATCACAAAAAGCTTCTGCTAAGCAGCAACAGGGCAAGTCTAAATCACCCTGAAGCCCCCCGGCATTTCCCTACCTGCATGTGTTGCCTCTGGGCACAGCCCCAGCCCCAGGTGAGTCCCAGGAGAGCATGGTGGGGACATGGGTAGACACCACCCCCATCAGTGGTGGGGACGTGGAAGATACCAGTATCAGCAGAGTACCAGCTCTCTGCTTTGCTGACCAGAGATCAGTCCTTCTTCTGGCCTTTTGGACGCCAAGAAAGCTTGCCTGCATCCTAGTGAGCAAATGTCCTACTGAACCAACAAGGCACAAGCACTTAATTCCCTCCAGTGGTCTCTGATCTCTCTACAAGATGGGCTGCAGCTTGCTGTCCCCTGTGCTGTGTTCATGGAGCAGGGATTTGGGCCATGGTCCCCACAGACCAAGAAGGGGTTTCTGCCAAAAAGGCTGCACTCTGAAGCTGGCACTGGGATGTATAGGTAGTACTTATACCTTTTTGCAGCTAGAAGTCATTTGACTCTGGATACTGCCCCCAGTGTTTAGGAGGCAGATTTTGGGTTTGCATGGACAAGTTTGTGAGGCAGATTTTGTAATCCTGGCAGTCACTGTCTGCATGCTCAGGTGACCAGTTTGGGGCACTGATCTGTGGTTAGAGAGGGTATTGATTACTTACACCATTATGAAGAGTCTGGTAGAAAATTAGGACCAACACTTGTCCTTGAATTGGCTCCAAACAGCCTCCTGTCTGTACCACTGGCACTACCCCTTGGCCCGTTTTGTGTTAGGAGATATGGAGAAATGCTCACCAGCATTAGTCCACATCCAAAGTATCCATGCATCTCTTAGAAATGGTCAGGATGCCAAAGCATTGAAATATGCAACTATCACTAGCATGTCTGTCATGTAGACAGGAAGGTAAGACGTAAGGATATAAGCAATCTGACCCTCAGCCTTCCAAGCTACTCTTACAACGTGAAGACAAAGCCCTCATAACAAGTATATTAAACACACCCCATCCCTTTTTGCCCATCCTCACCTACATGAAGATTGCCTCCAGGCTTGTGCTGGCCCCCACTTCTGGATTAGCAGGTATGGATGATGAGCATCCTCAAGGAGGAGTCCCCAAGCTGCTGCTGTCTTCCAAGGGGCCAGAGATGTGGCCAATTGGTCAAGGTTCTCCATTTGTTGGGAGCTCAGGGTATCCTTCCTCTTGGTGGCATCAATGTCCTCTGGTCATAGGCCTGGACATCCTATAGCCTGTAATAAGCAAGGTGTCCCCTTAAGGGACAGTTGTGGCTCCGTCATGCCTTTTCTGGATAATGCACCTGGGAAGGAAACAACACTATACCAAGAGGAACCTCTGCTTGCCCTGTCAGCTCTTCGCTGCTGTTGAGCCTTTGCCCCAGTCACATAGGTATCATTATATGGTAGCTCAGCAGAGGGGAAGAGACAGTAATTTAAGTGTAACCATCACAACAATGTTCATTTATGTAGAAAAACATTCAAGAACAAGAAATTTTTAGGCAATGATCAAACAGCTGGGCAGCTAGTTTCTTAATCGGGTAATAGTTCTATCTGGAGGCTTCATTGCAGATCAGGTCCCACAGGCTCGTTAATCAGAGGCTGCAGTGGCTGTACAAGTACCTGGCACCACAATTGTTTCTGAGCATTGGTGACAAGGAAACAGTTAAAAGTATATGGAACACAACAAGATGATAAAAAGGTGAGAAGATGACAGAAAAAGAGCAAGCTGTACTTCTCTGTAGACTTAACATGATGAATTACCCACCCACTCTATGCTTTTGATGACTTCAGTTCTGTATATTTACATAGGTTAATGAATGCTCATAAGTAAGAAATTTGACTGTTAAAATTATTCATGGGAAAAGACGGCTGTATTTTTGCCATACAAGAAAGTTTTCTTTTTCAGTACATGATTAAAATAGTGCTTATTCATTTCGTATTTGCCCAGGTATGAGAGTAAGCTACCATGCAGGTATCATGCCTGAGAAATATGACTCAAGTTTAGCTCACGTTTAGACTTTCTTCAGGTTATACTCTATTTAATGCAGTTTCCTAATCATGCAAACTTTACACAAGAATCTATACCTTTTTCATTTAAAAAAACTGCCTTTTGAAGAAAAAAAAGGTATCTCTAAAAAGATTTTCACATTATGTGTATGCCATTAGCAAAAGGATGGGAGAGAACAGTATTACATGGTTTTCTTTAATTCATAGGAACTAATAGTAATGACTTAAAGGCCTGTATGTTATTAAACTAATGGCATGTAGGGTGATAACAAAAATGGTCAGAATTCATGTTAGCTTTAAGCTTCTTCAACACCATTTTGAGTGAGCCATCAACAACAGCCATAAACCCTAATGTGTTGTGTAATGACATAATTTAACATTTTGGACATTATGTCTTAATGACATAAAATTAAAGTTCTAGCCAAAGGGATAAGAGACCAAATGAGAAGTTTCCAAAAGAAATATAGAGTGCAAGGCAATTACTTTTGTGGTAGAAAGTGGTAATTTGGTCTGCATTATGAGTGATAAATACAAGAGCATTCAGAAGAAACTATCCTGTTAAGTAATATCAGTCAGAGCAGGTGGATGATGCCCTGTGTGGACAGCTGTGGCTTTTCTGATGGATAGAACAGCTTCACAAGGTGTTTATGTTCAACATTTGACTCATCTTTGGGGCCCATATGGTCACAGATAAGCAATTTGCACTGTAGATTTCCTGGAGTTACAAGCCTAGGGCTGAAATAGATAAAAGGACCAGGGAGCTAGACAGGAGATTTGAAGGATTCATCTACCTTGCAGTGATTGCAACTCACGTGGACTCAAACTACACCACATCGCTGCCAGCAACCATATTGCAGAGGGCTCAGAGCTCAGTGCAGGATGCCCAACCCAGGCCTTGCCAGTTGGTTGACACTTACATCCTTATTATAATCCATGCCAGTGCTGTCAGGGCCTGATGCAGGTTATTAAAGGCTGGCTCCATACATCTGCTGGGGCTGCAGTCACTGCAGAATAAACACACTTAAAGACAGAAGCTAAGGGGAAGTTTTTTCCTGGTGACAAAACAGTTTTCTGTAAAAGACAAAAAAATAGTCTTGCACGGATATTTGCACACCTTTGGCTAGAGAATCATCTTCTGTAAACAGGAACAGTGTACCCACAGAATTGCTGCTGCAACATAGAACCGTCTGCAAAAGCCCTAGTACCTGAAGCTGAGTGACAGGAGGCTAGCGATGCACTTGTCCCATCGAGGGACTACATGACAGAGTGCACATCAACTGTCATTCTTCAAAAGGAAAATAGCTCAGGTCACAGTGCACGTGCACACTGCTGTGAAATTGCGAAGCCCTGCTTATCAGCATGTAGTTCTCATGGCATACACTCACAAACATTCAGGCTAACTTGTTCAAAATTGGATTAATAAACATATGAATGTCAATAACCTGATCTAATTTTTCATATATAGCTGAAATGCATAAAAGAATTGCCAACAGCTCCGGTAATAATAAAGAGTACAGATCCAGTCAGAACACCACATATACCTCCTGTATACCCATGTTCTTTATTCAATAAAATTACATAGTCCCTTTTTTACAACATCATGTAGCCCCTGACTCCTCCTGATACAGAAAAAGTCAGTGCACGGACCTTTTTATTTCCGTTAGCATGTACTTTACAAAAATAAAAATACTTTCAAAAATAAAATGCAGGATTTCTGTTACTCTCTTCCCTTCTTCACACTGATATTTCTCTTTACGTCTGCTAGTCTCTTCCTTTCTGAACAGTTCAAGAGTGATCCAGTTCAGCCTCTTGCTGCTTTGGTGTGTGGCTCCATGTTCAAAGCACTTAAGGTGACTTTGAACTCAGAACCAACTTGGCCACTTTAATTTCCATTTGAGAAGGCAAATGTGGAAGAAACTCATCAGGGAGTGGTCTGTGATGGATTGCTATAGACAGCCCACCACATGCACTTGCCAGGCTGCAGCTGGCCAGAGGAAGCTGGAATTACATTAAAAGATTTATGGTGTTGCCTCAAAGGAGAAGTATTTAGGTACCCTGCTTTTGAAAAGCAAAATCAGGCTCTTCTTTGAAGCCCACAGCCATAGGTTCCAGGTTGGGAATTCTTGGCCCTCATTTCTAGCTTCAAAACATGATTCACTGGCACGTCAGCCAAGAACAAAGCCTTGTCACAGCTGTGAAGAGCTCACATGTTCTCTTTCAGCCACTGACAAGTGGCTCATCTATCATAGCATCACTGCAATTAGCTCCATTTGTTAATTTCTTAGTTTAATTACAACCTATTTTCCTTCAGGTATCACGTCCACAAGGAGCTACAAGTAGCTCTGAGTATAAGAACAGTAAGCAAGTAGTACAAGGCATATTTCATCTAGAAACCTGCAACTAGAAGCCAATCTAACAAATTTTTTTTAAGTAAAGTTTTTTTCCCTAAAATTTTCTGCTTTAGATAATGGTGACCATTTGCCTGTGATTTCAACTATATAAATAGCATTTTCACAAGAGAAACTATAAAGATAAACATGAAGATTTCATTGTGGTGGCATCAGAGGAAACTTCATCTCTCCAGGATAAAGATTCTCATAGCACTGTTACAGGATCTGTGCCCAAGGTATGAACTTCCATCCAAGGATTGTATGAACAGTCATTGGATCCAAATCCACGTCTTTCCTTAGCAGTGCCTTAGTGTCATCCACTCTTGCCCGTTGTGTATTGAATACTGTCACACAAAGCAGAACAGGTCCAGCCTGAGGATTTTTGGGCCCCCTCCCCCACAGCAGTCTACAGTATTTTGTGTAGGACACTGTTGTTGGAGATTGGAGATGAAAGTCTGAAATCTCCAAACTAAGGCATGCAGAAAATCAAAGAATTTTTGACGTGTTAGTAGAAACTGAGGGGAAGAGACTGGGAGTGAGAACAGAAGTCAAGGTTCTTCAATACAGACTTAGAAGACTCTTCCAGGTCTTCCTTTTGAAAATGTCTACTTTTGTGTTTATGGGCATGTGAGAAGCAAATGCATATACGTGTGAGAAGCTACTTAGATTTTTCTCCTGGCATTGAGTGACAGCAAGACAAAAGCCTAGGAATGGTGTTCAGAATAGCTGAGTTTGATTCCTGACTTTGTTGATAAGGCATGCTGCTGTCCTAGCAATGGAAGGTGAATTAGAAAAGCTAAATAGTGGTGGAATTATTAAAGTCTGTATTTAAGAGACTAAGCCTTGATAAAAGTATTTTATCAGGAAACTACTTTACCAGTATGCTAAATGATGATACTCTTAAGGGGAGACAAATGAGGCATCAAAACTAAAAGTTGGAAGCTGATTAAAATATCTTATTAAATAAAGGTCAATCTCACCATAGTGCTGATTGATTTATCAGCTGATCCAACGGTTCCTTTCCAGCTCCACTTTCTATAATGAGAAAGTAAAATTAGTCCTAAACATATGCATTAATTACTTAACTGAAGAAGTTGGAGACCATGAATAAAGAGTCCTAGTTCCCCACTGATTAAGGGAGGAAAAGCATAGAATTGTAGAATGGTTAGAGTTGGAAGGGTCCTTGAAGACCATCTAGTTCCAACCCCCCTGACGTGGGCAGGGACAGAACATGGTGAACTGCTTTCTGTCTCATAGAAAGATGCATCCACTTGCTGTTACACTTTGTAAGGAGGATCATACAATAGGTCAGTTTACAGAAATTGTAATTCCATTTAATGAGCTCATGATATGCAGGACCAAGTATGGGGTCTTAAAGACATGCTGGTAGCAAAAAGCCAGGCATCCTCAAAAAAAAAAAAAAGCTTCCTAAACAATATAGGGGACTCCGTGCATTGTATGGGCTCTATGCTCAACTGGAAAATTTGGTAGGGCAGCAAGACATAGAGGTGTTGACCATTATAAAGTGGGGTGACACGATGCATGGGGATGGAGGATGAAGCCATTAGAAAGTGCTGTCACAAGCTAAAACAAATCTCCAGGCTGGTCAAGACAAGTCCATACAAAGCCTGAACAGATCTGGAGATCTGTGTTGTTAACTTCAAATGAAGCCTGTGACCTGTTACAAGCAATGCCATATTTACTGAGCTAAAATGTGACAAGTCTGACTGTGCCATCACTTGTAGCTACATCAGAAAGGATGTTTTGAAGCTTTGACAAAAATTCAGAAATATTTCACAATACATAGATATGTAACGGGGAAGTAGCTGGCACGTATTTAATTCTGGGTAGGGCTAGTCACACACAAAGATTATCATATCCCACCATCCACACATTCTTCCCTACTGAGAGAAACCACATTTTTAGGAGGAACAGCAGAGAACGGGAGGGCTCATGACTCAGCTGTTCTTGCTCAAACTCAGCATGAATGTTTTGGGACAAAGTGTAGACTAAAAAATCAAGGCAGGTTTGTGCCAAGAATCTGGACTGTGACTGAGAACAGCTGATCTATGAGGACTTCGCTGCCGCTCAGTCCAGTCTGCCATTTCAGGGACATGCCCAGGCTGTGCATATGTTCACACCAGCCCTAATGTCTTGTCCTTCCACACAGAGGAAGCCTATAGAACTGAACTGTAATTGTTCCTTCTTGAAGCAAGTTCCAGAAATTTTCTTGGAAATCTTTCTCATGATTGAAAAAGTCATTAGTTTCATTATCTCATTTCCACTGTGAATTTGTTTTGACTCTTCATCAGCAGTTTCATAAAGCCAGGATCATTTTCTGTCTGCAGACAAAACATTTTGTCATTCTTCTGAATGACAAACTTGGTGCTCTCCAGTTTGTCATTCCTGGTGACCTCTGCCTGGATGCCTGAGAAGCCTGGTCCTGGGACAGGCCCAGATGAGGGCACCCATGTATATTAGTTCCTTGGCTCTGAGATGATCCTACCAGGGCCAGGTTTGCTGCAGCTGAAAGTTAGGGTTCTGCTCTTGACTGCCAAGATCTTTGTTGAGTTTGGTATGTTTGTACAGTTCTACTTGATACAATACCAGAAAACAGCAGTGGAAGAGGAAATAGAAACATGATCTTCATGAGTAATATTGCACTCAAGATTGCTGTAGGTGTGGACTAACTTCATTTGCTAGAAAGCAACACAATACATAAGTGAAATTATAATCCAAAGACATTCTATCAAGATTTTGCATATCTCTGTATCTATTTTTTTTCTTAATTTATGTTTTTAAATAAAATAAGTGAATTGGCTTGTAGCACATGGTCCTTGTTATTATGTTGTCTTTCGGGCATTCATCATGCAAGCACTCCAGCTGTCAGAAATATTTTTATGCACCTACTTCAAGTGCATTTAGCATGAAATGCTAAATACTCTAAAGACATGGCAAAACTGAAAACAGAGGTTTAGTTGCAATCCCGTTTGACTAAATGTATTTACAACACCGGAGCACATTTGATTTTACAAGCTGCCTTCCCCCTAGTTTCATAAATCTAAAACTTTTCAGGATCATAATGAGCTGGCATGAGGATGTCATTGCACAAGTCATTCATCTCAAAATGCTCTTTCATCTCAAAGCACTTGCACCCTTCTAGGTGGCAGCGTTTGACACAAGACAGACCATTGCTCAGGTTCGTGTAGGCTATTTCCCTCAGTTCCTACCTTCTGATGTTCTCAGCTGATTCTCTCCTAATCACTAAGTGTATTGTTCCTGTCTAGTATGTGCCAAAAAACTCACTGCTCTTTGTATAACTCCGTGTCTGTTCAGAGGCTGAAAGCATCAGCATGATCATTTTAACTACTCTCCAAGATCACACAGGCTGAAAAATGGCCTGAATCCCCTCCAGTTTATCAGCACTGCGTAAACTGTGGAACCAGAGCTGGACACTCTTCTGGGAGTAGTTGTCCCTCTGCCATACCCAGACATGTTAAAGCCCCTCAACTTCTGATCAGTGTTTCCTTATCTGCAGCTGAGGTGGCCATAGCCCTTCCGGATGCCAGCACCTCTCCAGCTCATGTTCAGCTGACTTTCCACATGCTCTCTTTCAGTGCATGGCTGTGTTTCTGGCTCCTTGACGTATCATTTTGCATCAGGCTATGCTTATAGAATCAGCCATTTGCTAGCACACACAAAGACTTCTTTGGCCCTCTTCATCACAGCAGTTGAGAGAAAGAGAAAATGGACATTGCCACTGGCTCTCAGCAGTCTGGAGAAAATCTGGATGTTTTAGGCCTATCTCCTCTTTCTTCTTCACTGGAAGGAGATAAAAGATGTGAAGAAGGAAACCAGGAGCCACCTTCTTTCTTTTCTACATGTGCGTATGTCCCAACATATGCTCTGTTGTTTGAACTAACAGTGTCGGGGCACTTTATGCCTCCTTATGACTGTCTTTGCTTTCCATCCTCCCTCTTCCAAGGGTTCCATAACCTCTCACTGCACATGGACAGTTCAGTCAATCAAGATAAATCTTTACAATATTAATGGTCCCCATTGTCTGGTACAGCTGGAGACCCTGAATGCCCACTGTAGGGTCTAATAGGTAGACAGCAATCTGGAAATACTAAGAAAACCCACCAGTTTTGCTATCAGCAATGAATGTAAAGGTAGATAATTTCTTGCTTCCTGAACACAGAAGCAATAGTTTAGCTGTACTTTTACATTTCTACCATAATAATACATGTTAATGATAAGTGCATATTGGATAAGAATTGAGAAAAATAGCAGTGTTATGTAAATGCCTGCCAAAATGGGTGCATCTGGAATACGTGCAATAGTTCGGTTATTTAATGGTTACTTTTTAAAAAGCACATTCAAAAACCAAATTAGATTGGCATAGCTGAAATGGACTCATTTTATACAAAATGTTTACTAGTATTCTTTTTCTTCTTAAGTAGATTATTGAACCAAAATCTTCAAAGCTTTTCCACTGGGCATGTTGGACGTGATTATGCGGTGGGTTTTTGTTTTTGTTTTCATCCTGTGAAATCAGTAAGAATTTTAGAGGGTGGGAGTCAATTTAATCCATTAGAGCAATTCGTACACTTTTTAAATGGTCATGAATAATCCTTGAGCACAGAGCTTCAAACAGTACTTTTCCGGTAGTTTAATGTTTGATATGTATAAAATACTTCCACATTTCCTTTGAAAAACACTCTGACACTAACACTCTGACAATAACAACTGGCTGACCCCTTGCAAATAAAACTCTGATAAAACAATAAAGATCAGACATCATATATCCCACAGAGACAAATGCCGGTCTACTAGAGAAAGTGGAAGTGTACTAGAAATCATTTAGTGTGTTTCAAATATTAAGGAGAAGAAAGCATTGACAGAGGGTTGATTGGAAATTCAGTACAGAAGCCATGCTGGCAAAGTATTAAAGTGCCGTCCATAGGAGGACAGCCACAAAACACAGTACTTGCAACCTTAATGCAAATGCTGGATTTGGCAACATGGAAAGAAGTAATGCCAAATGGTTAAGGAGCAACTTCGCTTGGGAAAATAAAAATTTCTATCGGCATTAAGGCTGCATTTCTGTGCTCTTTCAGAACTAGCCTGCAGCATCTAATTGTTGAATTTAAAAGGATGGCTGAAAGCATTCACTGGCACATGGCTTCAGCATTTCCAGGAAGAGGCGGCAGCTTTCTAAAGAGCAAAACTGCCCTCCATTGTTCTGCTTCAGTTTTATAAGTATCTCCCTGCTGCTCTGTAGATGTTAATTCTTAGCCCATACAGGCAAAAATGACATGTTATTAAGTACAATAAATCTTCCCATATAACCACCAGCCCAACTATTTTCCTGAAGAGGACTGACAAGCTTATCTTAAATAAATCCCTAAAAGGGCTCTGTGAAATGATTAGAAGTTGTATGTTTAAAATGATGCCGGAAGATCAGCAGGTTTATACACTGATCAATCATTTATACACTAGTGAGCAGCTGGCATCCGAGGCTGTGTCTGCTCATCTGTCAAGCAGTTCTCACAAAGGTTAGAGATAGTAAAGTTGTACTCAAACACAAATATAGGTATAAAAATGTTCTCAAAATGTTAAGTATTGAGGATTACAGCATGAACTGATAGGATTTCATATTTCAGAATAATTTCTATATCCTGATCACAAACAATTTGCCAAGGTGTCACCTTCTTCCATAAGTCCAGCTGAAGCCCATCCATTGCTTTTTGGTGCAGTTAATGTCCTTGCAGACAGATACAGAGTATGTGCTCATCCAACATCAGTCTCAAAAAACTTTTGTGGATAGGGTAATATTGACCTTTGCCCTCTGTGCTCTGGAAGGTGGTTTTGAAAGAGCAACCTGGGAACCTCTGGAAAAGCAGTGCAAAGAGGAAGTCCAAAGGCCACTGCTTAGATCTCTGGCTTTTACAGGGTATCCACTTTGGAAGGGACCAATTCTCATTCTAGGCAAAGACTACATCTGAATTAATGAAGAAATATGAAGAGAAGTCCAGGAAGATAAGTTCATGGTGCTGTGACGTCCAGCAGGAAAACAGAACAACCAACAGTCTGGGTTCTGATGGCTCACCTGAAAGTTCATGGCATAGAATCATCATATCATAGAATGGTTTGAGTTGCAAGGGACTTTAAAGATCATCTAGTTCCAACCTCTCTGCCATGGGCAGGGACACCTTGCACTAGACTCAAAGCCCCATCCAACCTGGCCTTGAATACCTCCAGAGATGAGGCATCTTCATATTCTTTCCCTTTCCACCCAAATCCTTACTTCATGCCTATGGATGTGAGCGCACATGCTTTCAGCGGTGCCATCCTCTCAGATTCTGTGCTTATCAGTTCACTGAGTGCTTTCTTTCATGTAGACTTACAAGCCTTGAGGCATATATAGTTGTACATGTGTGAGTATCAAGAACGCACAGGACCCTTTAGAGCACAGGAAGCACAGGGACAGTTATCATGACAAAGAAACAGTGTAAGCACTGCAAGAGGTCCTGGTGGCCAGTGATGTTGATTCCCACCATGGCACAGTATGTGCTACTTAGATTCTTTTTTAATACTCCAGAGCTACACCTAAAACCCATCAGGTTAGTTCAGCACCTGCTAAACCTGTATTACATTTTGTCCCATTATTCTTCAGAATATTCTCTAAAGCTCTGCATAGCATTGAAATCACAGTTATCAGCTTATGTTTCCTAGACCTAGAGTTAGGTTGTCTTCTGGCATAAATTAAGGCCCTCATTGACAAAGTTGCAGACAAGAAATGTATAATCTCTTTTGAACTAGACATTTTAACAAATATTTTTAGGTGTTCCATTTTCTTTTTTGGTCAATTTTCCTGGGCTGTGCCTCAGTTCCACCTTGGTTCTCCTTTCATCTTTCTTTTCCCTGCCTTTTTTGCCTCTCTTTTTGTAGAGCATGTATTTGTATCCTATTTGTTTAGCAAATCTGTTTATTTCACTTTTTTTTCAGAATTTCAACTTTCATAATCCTAGGAGTAGGTGTTTTCTCAATTTATAGTTTCATAATTATAGAAAAAAATACTATATCATCGTTTAAGCAGGCAAAAAACAAAAGCAAAAGGGAATTTTTCTATTGTTTTTTTATGTATATCTGGTATTACTTTCTAAACTCTAAGAGTAAAAGCACTATAAATGGTATTTTCATTCTTATCCTGCTTGGGAACAGGAGGTGAATGTTATCACGTAATAAGTATACATGGGTTGTAATAGCTATCACTCAGATCAAAGCCTGCTGCATTGACCAATTCCATTTTTTTAACAGGAAAAGAATGCAGCAATTCATCACTTGTCCAGTCTAGTTAATGTTTTTTTGCCTTTTTTCTAAGAGTGGAATTTGTGAACTGGTTTGCTATGACAGTTTGAGGTACTCGGTACTTTTCATTTCTGGATCATTGACTCAAGTATAGCACATATTGGATGAAAATTGACCGAAAATTGAATCTGGAGAATGACTGATGGCTGAAGTATGTAAAAAGGGGTTGGTTTCTGCTCAGCTGATAGTAGACAGATGCCAATAACAAAAAAAAATAAATATATCTTAACCCTGAACTAACAAACATTCTAAGTAGGAAGACTCAGAAAAGAATGGAGAACATACCTACCTTTGGGTGCCATCATCATTGGATTCCTAACCTTAGCTATCAAATACCTATTTCAAGAATTGGAATTTACCTAGACATGCCTCTCAAATCTCTGAAAATCAGATTGTAAGTATCAAATATCATGCACCCAAAGGGTGAGGTCTCTTCTGAAGAAAGTTAACTGCTTGCTCCTGACAGGACAGTCCTTGCAGATTGGGCACGTGATGGAGATGGGTAAAGTGTGAATACATTAGGTGAGAGCTGATGCATTTTGGCAGGTCTATGTGGCAGAGCCAAAGGTCAGCTTTGCCTGGCTTGTGTGCCTTGGAAAGTACAGCAGTATCTTTTCATTCCAACTCCTCCTCAGCATTTGAATCCTATTGAATTAGTAAAGTGAATTAACCTAGTATTTGACACTTCCTTCTCTAAGTTTCCAAGACTTTAAGTCTTCGGGGGTTACAGTTTTGCTTTGGCTGCCATTTTCTAGTGACAGATTATCTCCCAATTCCCAATGAACATAATGAGGTATTTAAGATAAAAATAGTCCTCCTTCTATGCTCTGCTCTCCCATTTGGATAATCTGATTTTTAACTTGCGTTCTCATCTAAAGGAAGAATTTGTCCCTTGTAGCAATGAATGGCTGGCCCTCCTATCCTTCCAGGACTGCATTAATATTGTTGCTTTTAAAAAGATGATAAGAGGCAAACCAACCTTGGCACTACAGTGGCAGGTCATGCACTTGCACTCTGCACTACACATTTGGATAACACAAGTAAAGGAACTGTAGCTCCCTATTTAGATTTGCAACATGTCTAAGTTCTGGAGTTCAATTCACATACTTCCAAAGCTGATAGCAAGGATGACATTTCTGATAGTTATATTTGCCTGTTCTCCAAGAAACAGAAGGACATTTTCAACAACAATCAATATATTCAGAAATGAAACTTAAGTTTCAGCAATGTCACCATGATTCCTTGTGGCATGATGTGTACATGCTAGATCTCAAACCAACACAAACCCAATTACGAAGCCTTTTTTGACAAACCGCAATTTCAGTGAGCAATAATATTTCAAGAAACAAAGCTTTTTAATGGTTGGCTGTTGAATTTAATGCTTTGCTTTAGTTGGATTTTTTTTTATGCTAATACATTTCATTTTGATATCTGAAAGCAAAAATTCCTTATTTTCCCATCAAAATAATTTCCTTATGAAATTACACTGTTTATCTGCCCACCTGTTTATCAGTCCCCCTCCCAAATAACTTTGAAACCCATTGTCCAATTTCAACAAAAGGCTAACGTCTTAAAAAAAAAATCAAACTCCCAGAAGTGTCCTGAAGATCAATGACTGGATAAAAAAAAAGAGAGCATTAGCTAGTGATCCCACTAAGGGAAAGCCAGGAGATTCAGCACTTAACAGCACTTGGCTGACCAAGTCAGCACAAATCTCATTTCAGATATGCTGCACTGCCTGCCATCTCTTGGTCATCTGTCATGCTGAATAAAGTTAGGTAGAGTACATGGGAAACATTGTGAGTATTTCTGTATGCGTGTAGAGAGATATATATAAAAAAAAGTAGGGAAAGTAGAATGAAGCCAAAAGTTCTGTAGGAGAGAGGCTGTAAGAGACATTTGAGACATGTGGGAAGCATGGGAGTTTAGAAAGGTCTGGGGTGTGGAGGGAGCTGGAAGTACTCGTGAAGGATCTGAGGACATGAGAAAGATGGGTATCATAGACAGAAGGTTGCATGGGTATAAGAGGAAACAGAGTATTGCTATGGAGGTTTCATGGGATGGTGGCAAAGGAGCTGGGCCGTTGTACTCTTGCCATGTAGGAGAAGGAGGACATGTGATTTTCATTGAAAGCCAGGCTTCACTGATTTCTTGTACCGCTCATGCAACATTAGGCTTATTTAAAACTGACCAATAAAAATGTTATTCAAGTATCTAAATATTCCCAAAGTATTTGATGGAATATTTTGGTTTAACTTTAAAGAAAATGATACACTAGGAAGTAGTGGGAACCCCATTTTTCAAAAGAAACTGTAAAAATTCTGTTTCAGTTCATCCTCAAACTACTTTTCCACTGCTTGCTTCAACCATTGAACTGAAAAATTGGTTATTTACCTAACGGTTATACTTAAAAATATTTGCAACACAGGCATGGCCAGTACCTTTCACTCGGAGCTTTGCTGTGGGTGCAGCTCACAAAACATGCTGGGGAACTGGAAATGCCTATTAAGTTCTGGCCGATAAGATCTCAGGCTGTGCTTCAGAGAATTTTGTTCCCTTGTTCAGTCAAAGATAAACAAGGTAGAACCAACCGACCTGCCTCTACGGATGATAATCTTCCTAGGAGATACTATCATTTCAGCAGCTGCTGTAAGAAACTTTTCTGAAGGTTGGCGCATAGAAAATAATCAATTCTCATCTACAGATTACAATTCAAATGTGCCAAATGCTACCAGGGCTTATGCTACTGGGTTCGTGAGATGAAGTCCACAATACTGATTGAAGACATGATGTTTGCCGCAGCTGACAAACTGAATGGGCCATGGGCCATGCCTGGGGAACTTCTTTTAGCTTCCAGAAAATAGATACTAACTATTTCTAATGAGCAATAGGCAAGCAGTGCCCGCAGTATAAGTGGTTTGTAGATAAGCAAAAAGCTATATTTGCAAATACTGTCAATCAACACTTTGCAACATTTTTCTTTAAAGAGAAAAAGATAGAGAAGAGCTGGTCTAGGAAATGCAGCATTTTGAAGATGCAGCATTTCTCTTGTTATGGCTGGGGATAACACATGGGACAAAAGCAAGTGCTGTTAGCATCCAGCCTCACCAGCACTGCACCGGGGTGTGCTATGTCCGGCAGCTCCATCCAGGCTTCAGTCACCTTTTAGGCTGAACCCACACCCAGAACCTCCAACAGACTGTGGGGGCATGAGTGTTGTTCGACAGCAAAGTGGGCATCTGGGATAAACCTGCATCACCTGATTTCTGCTGCAGCTGCAATAAACTACTTCAGCCCTCACAGTGGTGTGAGCAAGATCTGAATCGAGCCTGTAATCTTTGTTCTAACAAAACTGTGAAGACAGTTTTCTGCTCCTGAAACAAAAGCCTCATTGTCCTCTGTCCAGCTGACTGAACCTAGAGATTGACCTGGAGTCAGATGGTAACTCCTGGTTCAAAGCATCTTAAAAAAAAGTGGACAGAATGCACAGTTGTTGGTACCCAATGGAAAAATGTTCTTAATTCAATTATTTCACATGCTGAGACAGTTTTAGGTGAACATTAGGTACAGCATGACAGCCTGTGGCAGCATATTCTTCAATGCAGGTGCCTCCCTGAGCTTGGGAGGGAAGGAGGTTGCAGCAGCGCTGAGGTGATGTGGTGGGGTTTGGAGATGCTGGCCCTTGAGGGACACTGCTTGCTCCTGACCTGGAGGCAGCTGCAGCAGCATGGCTCTGCCCAGAGGCCATGTGCCTCAGCACAGCACTGAGCCGACACAGCCGTACTGGGTTTAGGACTCGGCTAATATCCACATAGCACCTTGTGCCAAGTGAATGTGCTGGTTTGGTCTCTGCATTTCCATTTCTTTGTGTCGTTTCCTTCCTCTGGATGTTGCTGATAAGCTGTTTCCATCTGGAAAGAAGCATTTGGGGTGGTTTTGTCTTTGGACATGTGTATATCACCTAACGGAGCACAGTGCACAGATCCCCTAAGCTCACAGCAGCCCATGCAGACACCAGGCGGAGCGTGGCTCAGGTCTTAACAGCCTCATAGCTTTGTTCAAATTTCTTCAAATTCTGCTTGAGCAAAGAAACTCCATTGATATGCAGGATTTATGGGCTTGGTCTGTGTTCCCCCTTTCACACACAGGCAGCTCTGCAGGGTCCTCTGAGTTGTTTTGTGTGATGAACAAACACCAAGAGTCCCCTGGCATCACTGCCCAGTCTGCCTTATCAAGAGCTTGTCTAGCCCTCTGCAATGAAAAGAAATAGAGTTAGGTGTAGGAAAGGCAGAAGTAATTCAGTGCTGGAATAACTACAGTTGCCTGGATTCAAAATGAACACTATTTTTGCTCAAAAACACCCAAAAATCAGAAGAGGAGGACGCTGGATTCAGTCCTTGCCTTAAGACCAGATCAGAATAGTGGACAGGCAAAAGACTACTTCTAGTTCTGTATGCGTTTGGGCAAAGCACATAACTGCTCCATGCCTCAGTTTACCCAGAGGTTCCAGCACATTGCTTCCCTCCAGCATCTTCTGTAAGGAATTTTTCAATTAACACTTCTGAAACAGTTGGAGTTCTTCATGAGGAAGATATGATAAAAGTGCATATTACTGAAAAAAAAAAAATGCATAAAATAACTCTTGTGAAACATATGTCAAACAGAGAAAGTTAAAAGGAGGTGCTGTTTTGTTCAAATAGCATAAGGGAGAGCCAAAGAGGGATGAGCACAAATCTCATCCTGCGCAGAAGGACAAGGCCAAGCAGCGTTGCAGATGTCATGTCGACACAACACAGGTTGGTATGTCCCAAACCAACCTGTGTTTCTCCAGCAAACGCAGGGGCTGAGGTGTTTCTATATATAGCAAGCAGGGCAGGATGTGATGAGAGGATGGCAGTGCCAGGGGGGACAAGGTGACACCTGCTCCTCACAATGCTGGATGGCTTGGCAGGTGGCTGCCGCTCTCCTGGCTGCCAGGCAGGATCCAGCCGGGACTGAGCACTGCTCTCATTAATGCCACGCTCTCATTAATGCTGCATCAGACTTCTCTGTGCTCCGGTCGGCTCAGGGCTTTCACTTTTTCACTTATGCAAGCAGCAACCCCTGAATCTGTACTGTACAGAGAAAAAACTGTGTATCATTGATCAGCGGGTTCAGCAGGACCCGTGCGCGTTGAGTGATTGCCGTGAGAAACTTCAGCTGCTGGAGATCAGCAGTAAGAAGCGTTCACCAAGACACATATAAATAAAACTCACGCGGTTGCTTTGATATCCCAGTCTGTCTTTGCTGGAAGCATTCGTACCAGCGATCAGTTAACTCTCAGCAAACACCAAGAAAGAGAAAGTCCAACCAAAAAAGTTGCATGCCGTGCAGAGGTTTTCTCTGTGTGGCTTCACCTCATTAGTCAGAAATCTTTGATTTTTTTCTCCTTTCTCCAAAAGTTTCAGATATTTGTTCAGGAAGAAGAAAAACAAGCCACATGAAGTTAGGAACCATCCTCCCAGAACAAATAAGAGTAGTGAGCAGAAGACGGAGTGGCTCAGAATAGCACAAGCACAACAAGCAGGCTGAGTTGCAAACATGCGAAAATCAAACCCTGTTACCACGGAAATCACCAGGAGAAATCATGGAGCTAAATTCAATGAATAAAACATTTGCTCGGAGAAGTTTTCCCCACTCTCCCAATTGAATATAGGGTGGTTTCCATGCAGTTTTCCAGCAAGTGTTTGGTCCAAGAAAGCAAGAGGTCAGTTTGTCAGTCAAAGAAATAAGTGGATTTCTTCATGAGCAGCCGTTTCGGCCCCTGGATCAGTTAGGAATGGAGTTCCAATGTCTTGTTGTGCACCAGCAGCTACCATTGTCCCAGTGATGCTCAGAGCCCTTTGGCCAGAGCCAGAAAAGCCAGCTCTGTCTTCAGCTTATCTATCTTTCCATGATTATGAGGCTGTCACGATAAAGGAGTTGAATTGACCATTTTAAGGCATGTTCTAAACAAAATGCTGCCCCATCCATCAGGAGGTGCCTCCAGCCCTGGGGGCTCTCATGCTTCATGGGCAGACAGACACATGTCTTTTGCTGATAGAGTTCCCTCCAAAGGCACTTACCTGGGTCTCACTGCGGGCTGTCTGCATGGCTAACATTTTAGTAGCACTGGAAAACTCAATCTTTAAAAGCCTGAAAGAGCATTATAACGTGTATCATTCAGTCCACATTTTAAGTAACAAAAAAGTATGAATTGGTTAGAAACCGATCATTTTCAATGCATGGCAGTGTGGCTTTTCATCTGAACTGTTATTATACTCACTCCCAAGAGTGAAGCAGCTTTTTCCTAACACAGTAGCAACACAAAAGTAAGACTTTAGTTCTAGCAAGTGAACTAAAATAGGGATATTAGATTGTAAGTCTATTTATCTTTCGTATACACACTTTTAGTCTCCATTAGAATATATAGTCTCCATTAGCAATGGATGTGTTGTGGCACAGCAAGGTGCTTTGGATGCTCTCCTGGATGCTCATACAAATGATGTGCATTGTATAGGAGCTGATCCAACAGCTCATCACCACCAAATGAAGGAGATCCAGTTGCTTTCCCCACCTCGACTCTCTTCGCCCAGGCACAAGCTCCATCCTCCTGCCTCATGGCTGCTGGGCTGCATGTTGGAGCTCACAGAGAAAAAAAAAAAAAAAGGTGAATAGATTCCTGTTTTGCTTTAGTGATCAGATCAGATCACAGAAATGTCCTGCAAGCTCCAGCAGCACCCAAGCTGTTGTCGACCAGCATATGGTCTGAAGGTTCAGAAGGGAGAGAAGGGAGGGAGAGTCAAACCTCCTCTTGGTGGCAACAAGCTGTTAGATTGACATGACTTCTTGTAGACCCTTTGGAAAGACTGGTGAATCCTGAAGTGATCAGTACATATTGCAAAGGAGGTATTAGCCAGCAGTGCAGTTTCATCTGAGGCACCTTACGAGGAGTTTTCCACTCAGGTAACTGCAGAGAAGCCTTCCAGCGCTGGCATCTGTTTGCATTAAATGCTGTATTTGCTGTAGTTAACTGCAATGCCAATGTGTAAATGAAACTGGGTCATGCTTCTGCAAAGTCTAAATAAGGCATTATTAACATGTCCATCAGCTATCAAGGATGTGATATGTTTTGCAAACTGTTCATTAATTCTGTAAAAAAACAGTGACAGGTACAGTATTGTTTCCACAGCTGGGGTTGAAGAATGTCACATATGCAAGCCTGCAACATCTGTCTGGTTTGGGGATTTACCATCCTTTTCTTAAAATGAGTAAAATGTAGATGAATGTAGGAGACATTCACCTGAACTCCTCAAAGCGAGTCAGTAATTACTAACTATTAATCCCATTGTAGTTTAATTATGTGAATTTTGAAACGCTTTTCAGCATTGTGGAACAGATTGTCTGATCCACTTGGGAGCTGATGAAACTTAACAGCCACAAACTCTTTTCGAGACACGTTGCCCTGGCTCAGAAAAGTAAGCGAATCCAAGTGCCTCACACCCCTGAAATTAAGTCTGATTACCAGTGCAGGGAAAGGGGGTGCAGATTAAGGCACCAATTTCCCACAGGTACAAGGAACATTAAAGCTTATCATGGAGTGAGATCAGTCTGGCAGGGAGTGTGAGCCTACCCTGCTGAAGACTCTGGGAGCTTTTTCACTGACCTTAAGGAGAGCTGGGTCAGGCCAGCATCCATTTCCATGGTAAAAAAAGGAGAGTTAAGCCACATGATAAAACACCATTATCCTTTGCAGTTAGCTCATCCATGCAGGAATTAAGTGCGCTTTATAATCACGTCTTCAGCTAAATTCCCTCATCTTTCCTCAACATCTGTCTTTAGACATGCCCCACCTGAACATCACCATTTCCTGTTGGCACTAGACAATTTAAAGGAGCTGATTTCCAAAAGTATTCAGTGTTTCCCTGGCAGCCTCGCAATGATGTATGTATTCCTGTATTCAAACTTCCATGATCACACAAGAAAAACTGTAATATATATAAGTAAGTATTTACAGACACTCTGGGACTCACAGTTATGGTTTTGGAGTAATATGCATGGGTTTTTTTATCCGTGTTTAAAACAGATGTGTACAACAGCACTACAATATTATTACACATTGTAATTACACAGCCTAATTACATGATTATATGTATTTACACTAATTACACAATTAAAAACCATTACAGAAATGATGTGAATGTATTTGAATCAATTAAAGTATTTTTAAACCCACTGAGGCAACTGACTAACAAAAAACCATCAAGGGGTAGCAGGTAAACCTGCCAAACTCATGGTACGATACCTCATTGGGTCCTATGAGAAACTCCTTGGTGATGTTTTACTCTTGGCTAAATAGGAATGTGGAACATCACAGGTCAGTGTTAAAAAGAACCATTTTTTTTTCCATGTGCCTAGAGCAGAATTTTGTAACACCTTCTAGCATGGTTGCTCTATAGCAAAAGATTTATAGCCAAGATCTGGTGCTGGTGCCTTGAGAACCTGGAAAAGGCGTGTTGTTAATGATGAATCAAGCTTCTGGTTCACTGGGTTGAATCCAGCTCTGTCTGTCGTGGGCTTGAATCAAATAGGATGGTTGCAAACATGTACAGAGAGCAGGGAAATTAGAGAGCAGGGCTATATCAAGAGATCTTGACAGAAAACAGCCAACCTGTGGGGTTCAGTGCCACCAGGGAAGATGTGGAAGACAGAGACAAGGCTGGGCTATGGTGTCGGTGGCAGATCTGGTGCCATCAGGTTTACCAGGGTGATGCTGGAGGCCATCACCCAGGCAGCAGAGCATGAGCACAGGTACACAGGTACATCCTCTCTGTCATGCTGTCACCTTGCTCCATTGAGGGTCTGCAGAAGATACAGGGATGTCTCTTCTGCTGTTAACAAGAGGCACAACAGCTGCATCTCTCGCACAGAAAAGCCCGTTTTCTAGAGAAGATCTAGCAGTCTATTGATGGGAAATTGTGGATAGATCTGTTTCCACTGGGCATGCTTCTGCTCTTTGGAAACAATGACTTAATTTTTTCAGGGCTGTCAGTATAATATTTTCTGTAAGCACTAAATTCACCTGAGAACATTTAAAGCCCTGGGACATTTCCAGAGTGAAAGGGAGTGTGACCAGCTCATTTATCCCAAACTTTGCCAAAGAACAGTCTCATTATGATCACTAGCATCGACAATGCATAGAAAACAATAATTTATTGAGTTTGTATATATCTTGCTTTATTTCTGCCTAAGTACTAAGGGATATTAATTTACCTACAGGATTTATGTATAGATTAACAGCAGATCAGTAGCCTAATTGATGCAGAATTAGTCGTAGGCTTTCAGCCCTGCCAGCAGTGAATGAGTAGGTGTTTTTCTAGCATGACTCTGCTTTGGGGAATCCCACTCCCAGACTTTACGGTTCCTCTTTATATGTGAAAGCGAGAACATTATTTAGGCTTTGATAAGCAATGTTTTCTACCTGCAGCATAACCATTAGAAGCTCAGC
This sequence comes from Limnodromus scolopaceus, assembly GCA_028565335.1. Taxonomy (NCBI): domain Eukaryota; kingdom Metazoa; phylum Chordata; class Aves; order Charadriiformes; family Scolopacidae; genus Limnodromus; species Limnodromus scolopaceus. The sequence continues at coordinate 14,672,865 of JAOXNO010000001.1, forward strand.
AGCTGCGTTTCATGAGATATATAACCCTTTCAAGCTCCTTTTTATCCTGAAGGCACAATAAAACCTTCACACAAGATAAAGATAGTGAGTCTAACTTCCCTGGTTTTGTTCAGCTTCATGTAAATTTGTTCTGTTTACAGTTCATTTTGCAGTTTCATTCTCCATTCACTCCATATGGTTATTTTAGAATATCTGTATCAGTGTATCCCTGCATCTATCTCCCACTCCATTTTGGGCTTTACTTTTACTTTCCTGAACAGCAGAGCTGTTCTGTTCAAGAAACTGTTCTTTTTTCCCTCTTCATTTCTCACAGTTCAACCACATTTTAATAAATTTCAGAAGACACTCCTGTGTTCTTCTCACAGGTACTAAGTCCTCCCTAAGCTCAGGCAAGGCTCAGACAGCAGTACCTGACGTGGTATAGATATGGATTCCCACATAGACACATCCTCATTTGGTTTTGCCAGTATGTCTCCGCTGCAATAGCACAGTCAGGGACAACACAGCCCCTAGCACATTCGGATGGGATTCAGATCCAGAAAAAGACACCTGTCTGTAGATGTCTACATGTGTGAGGTACCTAAGGTCTTGTATCAAGGGAGATCTAGTCAGTAGCCATCAACAGAGAGCTGAGCACAGAATCAGCTCATCCTTCATGGGATGCACATCAGGTGCCCACGTTTAAGTGGCCGCTGCCATTTGAGATTCCCTAGAGGATATGAGATATCCATAGTGATCTGGGGCTGAACTACCATCTGGATATACCTATTTTCATCCCCTGGCTTTTAAAGGGACCCGGAGGGTTGGTTTGATTAGATTACTGTTTTCAAACAGTTGATGAACACTGCAGCCTACCTCCCAGCGTAAAGAAAATTGAAATACAAAAGCATGTCATCCAACTCTTCCATCAGAAAGGGCCAAACACATCTTTCACAGCTAGTTTGGGGTTCCCTGGCTACAACTGTATTAATAAACTGTACATGAACAAGGGCTGAAGCACTGCCCCCAGTACTCTAAGCTGTTAGCCTACCGTTGGTGCGTTGCCTGGCCCAGCTTTGACTCACTCTGGACAGTAATGTCTGGGACATGTTGTGGCAGATAACATTACCCAGAGACATTAGACTTTAGGGAGGATGTCATTTTGGGTGGAGGGGACTGGAGGGAGGCAAGGCTGGGGATGCATGCTGTGCTGTGCTGCTTGCCCTCAGGACTAGAGAGTAGCACTTGGCCTGTTTTCATCTACTGGTGTAGACGTAACCCCGAGCCCAAGCATGAATATATGCTTTGGCAAGTTGTTTGAATGCTCTGTATGCCGCAGCAGTCACTGCTACTGGGGCTTTTCCCGCTCTCTCTGGGCTTTCTTTACGCGTCCCAGCACCCTCTGGTAAATCTTCCTCCACATCCTCTCGCATTGCTCCTGCTCAGTCCCTCCTGGCAACAGGAAGAGAAGATTTCTCTTCAATTCCAGCCTCACCAGTAGATACACACTGAACATGGTCTAAATACTTCCCTCCTGCTGGAATATACCTTTGTTTACTTAAATAACATCACAGCATAAACCTTAATCTGAAATTCCTCTTGACCTTGGCAGTTTTCAGAGTGTTTTCATCTACAGGGCTCCTGATGACCTGAAGAAAATAGTTAACCTTTTGGGCAAGGGCAATAGGCAACGAAAACTGTGAATTATTAAGTATGTTTATCAGGCTGGCCCAGGTCTAGAAAAACAAATGTGACAAGTGTTTGGAAACTAAGCCAAAGAGCAAGATTTTGTGGTTGCATCTGCCTCACTGAAAGAGAAAGACATTTCATAAACATAAGGACACATGGAAACCAGATTAAATAGGCATCAAATACATCTGATGATATATTGTTACAAAGAAAATTGAAAAATGAAAGATTTCAAAAGGCAGTTCTTCAAATGAGAAATGCAACGCTTCCTTTGGGGATCCCTGTTTGCCATGGGGTTTTTCTCGGGGATGGTAGAAGGAGCAGGGGAGCTCATAACACCTTGCAGCCATAACTGGGGGTTGATCCTGCATCCCTCATGCAAACTAAATTACCAGAGACAGTTTTTTAAGTAAACAGAGCAGGACCTTTCCTTAAATATCTGCCCTTTGCTGAGTCATCAGTGCTGGAGCATGAGGTCCTCTCTTGGCTCAGATGCCGCAATAGGATTAACAACCTGCTCTCAACCCCTCCTGCAGCCTGTTCATCCATCAGTGTCAGTTCTGCTTTTCCCCCAAAATTAGATTAATCTGTCACTCTGGAAGTGATAGCTCAAACTATTTTCATACAGTATTGCTGCAAAGAAAATGTCTGAAGAACTTCTTTTTCCACATACTTATTGTACTCCTTTGCTCTGCGTAGGTGGCAGTGACTGCAGCGGGCTGAGACCAGACCAGATCTGTCTGTGTGATTGCACTGATTTCATTAAAACCAGACTCTTGCCCTTTTTAGTTCCTGAGCACCCCAATACAGGTTCTTCAAGGGTTAGATTGTGCCATTTGCTAAATATTTCATATCTATAACTAGATCAGATAGCAAGCTGAACAGCTAAGCCTCCTGTAACTTTACAAAGCAAACTTTCTCCCTGGCATCATGTCAATCAAATTCCAGAGAAATTGCCCCCATGATATAGTTGACCTACTAACTAAGGCGATTTAATACAGTCCTAATTGATTTAACCTGTGTCAATAGGAAAATAATTTGAAAAGGTCTGGCACCTGAATAACTTGTGGATAAATTTTGTACATCTCGGTTATGTAACTAAATTTGGAAAATAAGTTCCTCAAACCTGGAACTTGGGTTCTCGACTGGTTTCAACAGGTTATCTCAAGCAAGGTTCCCAGTCACTCCACTGCATGCAATGTGTTTCCTCACATTCTGCAAGCAACTCTTGTAGAAAGCTCCAAATGGGTGAATGCTCCTGAGGAGCCGATCATTAAATCACACAGCAGGCATCGGCGAGGCTGGCTGGCATTGGAGACAGTCCACTGCTGACCCTTCTGCTCTTCACTGATTTTCAGGGTTCAACAAGTGTGTCATATGCACAGATCATAGATAGCATTGCTTCTGAACACAACTAAAAATGCAGAAAAAATGAAAAAAATGGTAAGTGGAGACATTTTTTCCCTGTTGGGACTCCTGCCAACCTTGATGTAAGCGTTGTTGATTTTCTCTTTTCCCCAAATATATTTTTTTTCAAGAAGAAACAAAAGAAAAACTTACATTTCTCTTTCTCAATAAACATAATATCAAGGGGATGATGCTGTGTGGGCACAGCAAAATAAAATCAAGCTCTACTTTCTATTAGAAAAACAAATAATTTATGACTTGAGGAAGAAAGAGAGTTTTGCTAAGCTCTAACTAATTTGAATAGTATCAGCTATTTAAGGTTATAAATGCTTTTCTTGCAGATAGAAAGATTACTTTTGATAGTGGAAAACAAAGACTGTTTACAAATCATGATTGACTTATTGATACAAATGATTTTTCCTTTTTAGACAAAAAGATTTACATTTAAATTTAGTTCACTGTATTTTTCTTGGTTTTAATCTACTCACATACAAAAGCTAACAGCAATCTAAAGGAATATGCATAAAGTTTAGACACCTCAAAGTTATCTTTATGTGTGTATTCTATTATTAATGTACATAATCATTTTTATTTTCTTCTAATCTGTCAGCATTCAGGAGAAAATGTGCTGGAAGATAAAAATTTGCCACAATTTGCAGGCATCAAACAACAAGATTTTCTTGACATTAATTTTGGGAAAGAGAAAACATCTCTAAATAAATTTTTAACAACCAAGGGGCCAACGCTTATTTTGATTGCCTGTCATTCCTCAGACTGAAGAGAAGCACAGGTAGCCCCAAGTGTTCATCAGTCCGATCCAGCACTTTGTATTCTAGAAAAAGAAAAAAAAAACAAAACACTTTGTGCTTTCTCCAAAAAGCAGAAAAACATTTTTTCATTGAGGTCAAATTGGGTAGATGCCAATCCATAGCAGTAAACTTAGGGCATTTGGGAGCTGAGTATTTACAGGCACTGATGGGCTGTCCTCAAAGGTTGCTTCCTCATCGGTCTCAAATGAGCACCCAGGATCTCAACCTTGCCCCTGCGAGGCAGAGCACACCCATCTCCCCTCCAAAAGAAAAAAAGTAATTGGCATGATTAAAAAAATTAAAGAAATATCTACTTCAAAAAGAGAATCTGAATGAGACATCATTTAATGTGGGAAGTCCTTGATAAGATGCAAGCTCTGGTTAGACAGAAATCTTACTGCTGGTGTAAGTTATGCTGGTAAAGAAACACAGGGGAGGAGTGAAGCTATGGGAGGGCCTGGCTGTGGGAAGTGACATTTCCATGGCTGCCATCTCCAGATCTCGTGCCTTCAACAAATTCCACCCTGCTGTGCCTGGAATCGTGACTGATTGGGGCCTGAAGGGGCTGCAGTTATGTTGAAACATGTTTGAGCTCCCTTGGGGTACAATCCTGTCACCTCAGTTCAGAAGCAGGTGCCATATCAGAGGGTAGGCTGGGGCACTAGGTTTATGACCTAGTCCTGTAGGTCTTTGTGCCTCAGGTTTGTCAGCTCAGCTGGGCAGTTATGGATGAAAAGCATGTTCCTGAAGTCTTACAGTCCAGTGCTCACCTTGGAAAGCCCCTTTCCTTTCCCTCTGTTGCTCTCACCAGGTAGCTCATGGCCAGGAAACAGACTGCAAGTGAGCCCTGCATTTCAGCTTGCGGAAAGGCAGCCATAAATAACACTGCGGGGGAGAGGAGAGGGGGAACAGGCTTCCCTGACCCACAGGGAAGCCTGAGGAGGTGATGGGGCAAGGTGCATAGGGAAGCAATGAGCTAGTTGGACCAGGGACCTGCTGGTAACAGAGCCATCAGGGAGAGCAAAAACTGAACCAAGCTACAACTTGTTGGCTGACAGCAGGAGAAACACAGGGTCCCTTCGAAGAAGGCATTTTATTGTTGCTTTGGTATGTGCTAAACCAAGTGTGATTTTCAGCAACATGACCTAGTGAGAGATGTCACTGCTGTCCCTGCAGCAGGGTCGGACTAGATGATCTCTGAAGGTCCCTTCCAACCCAAACTGTTATGACTCAAGATTCATGAGTCCTTTGCTGATGATGAGCTAGGACATTTCTTCACACAAAGAATTGCAGTGTTATGGTTTCATCCCATTTGTACTGCCCAGGCTCCATGTGGTGAGAGCAGGGTGACGGAGCCACTGGCACTGGTGACCCAGAGCAGACCACCATGGTCGCCGGCCCCAGCTGCTCCAGGATAGGTGCTGCATCATGGCTGGTCATAGGTGTGCACAAATCTAGCAAACCCTGGGCCAAAGCTGCAAGAGTCGTCCCCCCACCGACTTCTTCCTCAATGGAAGTTCTTTCACTGCTCCATAAATGAACTTGTGGTGTTGCAGCGAACGGAAATCACCCAACAGCAGTAACTTCACCGGGGCTCTGCCACCCCGCCTGTTTGCAAATCTAGATTTTATGAAGCCTAATCACTTCAGTGAACGACCTCTTGACCCTCATGTCCATCTATCACACAGAGCAATGTGTTTGCCAACAGGAATATCCGGTTGGACAGTCAATCATTTAATAAGCTTTTCTTTCTACACAGTTTATTGATTTTCTCTTTTAGCGAAAGCAAAAGACTATATTGTCAGAGTAGGTGTTCTGCAGCCCTTGCATCCTTTCCTCATGTATCCTTTGTTTTATTTCCCTCTGTATGATTTTCATCATCCCTTATTGCCACAGATATGCTTCCTGTCATCTCTGTGCCCTGAAGCATCTAATTTTCTTTTGGCTTGTACCTTGATCAATGTCTTCATAGGTTTTGCTTTCCTCTACTTTACTGTGGAGTAGTTGCCCTAGAAGGCTCTTTTTTGTGAAAATGATTGGGTTTGGGGTTTGGGGTTGTTTTCGGTTTTTTGTAATTGTCATTAATTTCTACTTCTCCATTTCTCTTTGGCAATTCCAGGTATTTTATCCTGATCTCACTATTGATTTCTTTGTTGTACAAGTTAGCAAGGTTTTGTTTAATTGTTGTTACATCAGCTGATTTGAATATTCGTCTCTACCAGCCAGAATGCTATGCTTTTAATTGCCTGCAAATGTGGAGTTTGGGTCTAATACGCCCCTTATTTCTGATTGTTTAATTAGGACAGTTATAGAAAAGTCAACGGATTATACCGCAGCCAAGCTGGTAGAGGCTCACAAAAAAGACTGAAATCAAGCCTTCCAGTTTTCCATCAAATAACTCATTCTCCATCCTTTTGAAAACACGTGACTGACTCATTAGTTTTACTGTTCATTGCCCATCTCTACCTACCAAAAAAAAAAACCAAAAAATGAACCTATCTGTGAAATATTTCTGTGCTTAACTACACATTAGTGAGTGATATTGCTCCCTTGCAACTCAGCTACCTGCACTCTTGCATCCCAGGATAGCAGCTGCTTTCCCCAGAAAGTCATGGGAAGAAAATATGTGAGGGGTCCTGGAGGAAGGAGTGGGCCTAGGAAGAGAGCAGGATCTTAAATTCCTTACTATATCGTGATGACACCAGTCAATTGCCTGCTGAGCATCCATGAGTGCTCTAGACCTTGTCAGTGGAGATTACAGTTTGGGAACCATTCACGGTCTGGAGGACAGTTACTACCTCCAAGGGTTGAATTCTCAAGGATTCAATCCTCATATCCCAGACATGCAGTCTGGGATAACAACCACAAATTCAACCACAGTCCACACATCTTTCTTCTCCAAGGTCTGCTCCACCATTGCTAGCACTGTTCAAGTTTTTGCTTTTCTGTAGTAAGTGTATGAAGATTTTTATAATTTCTTTAAACGTTGAGTAAAGGAGTCTCCATCCTGAAAAAGTCCAGAAGAACCATGATCATAGAATCATAGAATGGTTTGGGTTGGAAGGGACCTTTAAAGGTGATCTAGTCCAGCCTCCCCTGCAATGATCAGGGACGTCTTCAACTAGATCAGGTTACTTAGAGCCCTGTCCAGCCTGACCTTGAATGGTCAGGGATGAGGCATCTACCACCTCTCTGGGAAATCTGTTCCGGTGTTTCACCACTCTCATAAAAAATTTCTTCCTTAAATCTAGTCTGAAAAGGTGTTAGCACTCCCTGCTTATTTCCAGCCTAGCTCTCCTCTTGCTAAGGCGTTGCATTTTATCAAAGATAAATTTATGAAAGCCTGAAACATCATTCCGTGATGCACTTACCTTTCTGTTGCAAAGCCAGGTATGGGAATTAATTTTTGCCAGCATCTTGCCATAAGACTGGCAACTTAAAGGAATAAAAAAGGAGCTACAGTCAGCTTCAAAGAAGGTGGAGATTATTATTTTGCTGCAGGTGACATCATAGTCATCTTATTTTGAGCCTTTTAGCCCTGTTGAGTTCAATCCTGCCATAGATTGAAAACATTATAATTATATTAGAAGCCATTAGCTGGATGCAAAGGCACAGCCACAGCACAGCTTGGCTGGTCCGGGCTGCAGGACTGACCCACAGACAGAGCGTGTCCACCTGAGCTCACCAACTAAGTGAGGGTGAAGCTCTCTAATAGCCATGTTGTTGCTCCACTGGGGAAAAAATAATTGTTTATCTCTGTGGAAGATGGGGACATGGAGAGAGAGGGGAGGGAGGAAATATATTTCAGTTAAGAAAAAGTATTGAGTTTGAGATAGAAAACTCTCTCAGAATGAGGGGAGAGGTTTTATTCCCGAATAATCCCACCAAGGGAGGCATCTCCTGCTGGAGTGATGTCAGCCTGACTCAGCACCCCGAGTTGTCTGCCCTACCAGGGACAGGTGTCAGCTGGCATGATCGCTCCTCAATGCCCCACCATGCAAGGGGTTCATTGTGCTGCAAGGGGTTCATTGTGCTGCAAGGCATTTCGGAAATACAGTCAGCCAGGCTTTTAGGAGTAAATCTCAGCACTGGTTTCCAGCATGACTGGCCTGCTAGAAGGGGAGAGAAAGAAAACAAGGGCCTCTTCTCTCTGTACGGACCCCCAGCTGGAGTGCACACTGCTGTGCACCTCCAGATTGCTCATATAGGGTCCCAGAGATTGAAGCTGGGGGAGAAAACTAGATTTTATCATATCTCTTAAAATCTCACTCAGTTGTGCCCATATTGGGATGGACTGAAACATAGCACATGTACAAGAAAATTGTTTACTCAGAAAAGCATTGTGACAACTTCATCAAGCACTGCAGACTCCTTCCCTTCCCTCAGCAGCTTGTTTCCAACCCTCACTATTAACGTGTTTTGCCTAATTTCCTCTTCAGATCTATCTGGTCTCAGCTTTCAACCATTCATCCTTTTCCACCAGATTAAAGAGCTCTTTTCTCCCTGTGAAGATAGTTATTCACTGTAATCAAGACCTTTCAATCTTCTTTTTTATAAGCTAGACAAATAGTGCTTTTTAAATCTCTCTCTTGCCATTAGGTGCCTTCTCTAGTCCTTGTCCCACTTCTGCAGTTCTCTGCATCTTCCCCAGTTTTTCAGCATCCTCAGTGATACGTGGATACTAAGACTGCAGATAGCACACACGTCAGCCTTGGCTCTTGCCTCTGTCTCAGCATCCCATTTAGCCACCCAAGGTCTCATTAGCCTTCTCAGTTATTAGAGAACTTGAGATTTCATCTTCTTGTTTGGCCTCTAAATCCTTTAGAGGAAAAATAGCACTTAACTAGAGCAGCCATTATTTCTTCTTCTGTGGAGTTTAACTCTGTATTTGGCTGTACTTAAAAACAGCAGATTCGGCTGACCAAGCAAGAGGTCTCGTATGACTGCTTCCTCTTCATCATTTAAGCATAACATCGATTCTTGTGCAAGCTACAGATTTTATCAGCCATGATATAATGTAGCATCTGCACTGCTGATGTACAGTTTTAGGTCTAGGAACACTCTCTATACATCCCTACTAGGAGCACTCCTGTGGCTCATTGGCAAATGGTGCTCAGAGAAAGCAGTTCTTCATCTTTGTTTCCTGTGTGCTTTATTAAACCTACATAGTGCTAATGTTATATCCTGCAATATAAGGTCAAACACCTTAGAAAGTCTTTTATATTGCACAAGTCCACATTTTTTTATAAGCTAACTTGAAATCTAGGGCAGTAACGAAATGTTTGTCTACGCTGTGGGCTTTGCTATCGCTGTGTTAGTTCAGCAGCTGGAGGCAATCTTCAGCCATAATAGCAGAGCGCGTTGCGTGTGCTTATTTACCCTGGCACCCTACCTACCTCATTAGCAGCACAATTAAAGAGCCAGTTCAAGAGAGAAACTCCTTCACATCAGTTCACTGAGAAAGTTATGACAGTGTTGGGAAGAAACAAATGTGATTTGTTAATAAGCATTTTTCTGGGCAAACATAGGCATTTACTCAGTGATGATTCCCTTACCCACACAGAGGAAGGACCTACCTTTAGAAGATTTTTACTTAGGCATGGAAGGGAGACTCCAGGGAACGTTCCCTCCTGCCTGAAATCCCAGACAGCACACTACAAATGTGAAGATCCGCATTGCCAAAGGAGGTAGCCTTGGCTAGAAATGAGTACCACAAAGGGACCAAGGCTAGTCCCCTCCTGGCCCTGTGGAGGTCTCTAGGGGAGCTGTGAGATGTCCCAGCAGACTTTTCATCATGATAGCCACCTGGGAAGATTTCATACAGTAGAAGGGAGGATGAACAATAACTGCTTTCCTGGAATACTGGGGTAGGAAACAGCAGGGGTCCATAGAAATGCTCTTGAGTAGAAGCTCTCCAGCAGCCAGGAAAAGCTGAGCATTTCTTCTGCATTCTGTGCAGAGCTCAGGAGGCTTGCATTTCAAACACCTCCTGGTCTTTACTTTTTCTATCATCTAGCATAGACAGTCCTTCTGCATTGTATTTGCTTTCCTGGATCCCAGGCTTAGGAACCCATCACTCCCCTCACCCTGCAAGCTGCCTACCTTTACATTACACCCTGCTTTGTGAATGCTTGAGGAAAGGTGGGTGCTACAGCATCATGGCATGACATTATCACCACTTTTGTCAATCAAACCCACAGGGCACAAACAGCCCCAGAGCACTCTGCTTTCCCACAGTAATGGTGGGAAAGCTCTGCACTGACATTTAATTGTCAAGGTCTTTTTGACTGATTTTCACAATCAAAATTAATGTCATCCAAATACCATTTATTTAATATTTGAATACTAGTGTGACTGCCACAGGAAAGCTGATGAATTTTATCTCCTCTCTGAGTCAGGAACTCCTTAGGCAACGATACCGGTTCTCAAAAACTGCTGAACTGCTCTGCTGAAACTTTAAAGAAAAAAAATGCGACCCGAGGCAGAAAGAAGTCACAGAAGATTCCAGCCCAAATTATTAACATTTATTTATTAGCAACTGCAAACAGGAATGTGCAAAATACTCAGCAGGCAGCCCAGCACTTGGTACAGCTCTGCAGCAGGGCAGTGGCTGCAATGGGGCTGTGCCAGGGCAGGGGGGGAGCTCCTCCAACACCCCACTGCTTCCTGCATTTCCTGCCTGCTGGCAGTCATCTTCAGGTGATAAAGCAAATTCTGTGAGTCCCTTTGTTTAAAGCAGTTGTTAAGCTTGCAGCACTAACTTGCTTTCTGCAAAGAAATAGGTGAAGTCTAGACCTAAGGCATTCCTGCTGAGCTGGATGCAAGTTTTCTTTGGGTTCCTTTGAAATCTACCTCTTTCATTGCAGAATTTCAAACTAATAGTTCTTCCTTTTTCAGCCTTTCCTGCTGGAATAAGGGCTTTTCTCCCTTCACATGTGTCAGCAATGTGTCTGCTGTAGGGCTGTGAGGAAGAAAGTGGTGCAGGAGGCTGGCAGTGGTTAACCTTTTTAAAAGGACTTTTGAGGGACCTAGTTTGAACTAACTTTCAGAAAGAGAATGTCCAACAAAATAATTTCCTGTGCTGAGCAGCTTAATGTGTCCAGTATCTATAGCTACTTTTGAGAAACCGGGTCCCAGCATTCAGCAGAAGAGAGGGACAAGGGACAGCTCTTCCAGCCAGCATGAGCATCCTCCCGGCCCTGAGGTGACCTCCTGGCCTGTGTGTCTGGGTGAAGGACGATCCCATCACCCCACAGCCAGGGTTTGTTCCCGGGTCGCCGTGGCTGTGGCTGTGCCAAGATGACTGGTTACCTGCCCAGCTGTGCTGGGGTGACCTTTATCACCCTGCGCTATGGAAGCTGTTCCACTTTTTATAAATATCTCGAAATTCACTGCATGGGGGAACTGAAACTAGGGCTTCCTCCCTCTGATGTGAGGAGTAGGAACGGCCGCTTTGAGTTAGACCCATTGGTCTTGCAGGCTGTTATGAAGAATGATGTTTTCCTTCCCCCTTCTGCACACAGGTGGTACTTGGGTTATAGTTTCTCTGAATGTTTTATGTTGCAATTTTGCCTTTGAAATACCTACCTTTTAGGAGTCACTCTAAATTCTGATTATGTGTCTGTTTCTCCTGTGGTGATGAGGGACCGCATTACCTGTGTCCAAATTACAGAGTTAGCTGCCCAAATGCCATACACAAGCCAAGTGGGATGAGTAGTGGGAAGAGGAGCGCAGCAGCAGTTTGCAGCCATTGCTGTATATTTCACTCCTTGTATTGTTAGTATATTAAATTGCTGCTTGCAGAGAGAGCAGGAATGCCCCTGAAAAAATGCAGACACAAGGATGCCAGGATGGAGCCGGAGTAGCTGTGACAGGCCAGCTGGCTGTCAGCTCATTAGACTCAGCAGTCGTTCCTGTACACACCAGCCTGCAATTTCAGGGGAGATGTAGCTGCTCATTCCAGGGTTGAATTTGGCTCACCACATCTCTTTGAACATTTTTGATGATTGCCCAGCGCATTTGCTAATCATAAGTGCTCAATGTGGGGGAATTTACAGGCACGTTGCTACTGCAAGTGGAGAAGGAGCTTAGCTGTGAACAAAAAGTGGTCCACATGGTTTCTGGGTACCCTGGCCCCCTGTAGCGAGAGGACGCTGCTGAGCAGTGCTGGCAGTTCCCAGCTCCTGCTGAAGAAAGCAGACGAAAGCTTATGGCCCATCAAAATATGAAGTGCTGGATGGGCCTCCAAGGAACCTGTGCTTGGGTAGTTCAGGCACTCACCCTGTGCAGAGGTGCCCTCCACTGGTGGTGCCATCTGGAGGAGAAGGTCCACAGCAGTCATGTCAGACGGAAGACATCTACTCTCATGGATCGTGGGGTGGAAACTCTCTTGAAGTTAATTACAAGGGCCTTAGTATTACATTTACACACTGCATTTACCCAATATTGATCTTAATGAGTTTATTTTGGTCCTGCATAACTGTGATTCCTGATTTATAATAGTTTGAGATCCAAATCTGACCCCTTATCTAGCGTGCTGCACACTGATGGTTAGAAAACTTAATTTGTCCTAGAATAACCTGGTTTTGCAAGACAACATTGCACTGAGAGCCTTTCCTTGTATAATAATTTTGCTTTAGAAACTGATTACTCACAATTCCTATCAGATCTGAATTGCAGATATCTGGGGGAGTGTAGCACTGGGACATTTTAGATTGAAATCACTCTGCTATCTGCTCTACTGCAGCTCTCTTCTAAAGTAGACTTTATGTTATAAATTACTTTATAGATTTGTAAAGCATGACATAGAAACATTATATACTCTGTAAGTGCTTTAAAATTAATTTGTTCTTGAATGTGTCCATGTATGAATGAATTTGACATAAGCCCTTCAATTTTATGCTTCACTACAGAAAGTGTACAAAGTACAGACTGTAAATCAACCACCACACTTGCTGAAATGACTGCTCAGCTATGAAAAGAGTCTGCCCAATATTTAAAGAAGATTTAGATATAAAAATAATAATGTGTACAAGAGAGCTGACATACAGCCTTGGGACTTCTTAACCTGAAACAGTGAGATTAGTGAAGTAGCATCAATGGGCAGATGCTTCAGGTTGGGGCTGGCTTGCAGAGTGGTGAGGAGATTGCAGGGAGGCAGTTGAGATTGTGATATTGTTTTGACCACCATGTTGGTGGAGCGGAATGATTCACCAGCAGCTCTCCTGCATATGCAAGTAGAGCTCACAGGCATGGGATGTCACAGAAAGTTGTAGTTTTGATGTGCGTGAAGTTCAGAGGTGGTGAGCAGCATTTAGCAGCAACATTTTTAGTTATTTTATTAATTAAAAATGCAGTTTGGGTCATAACCATTCATTATGAATTTCATTCAAATTCAGCAATAGTTTTATCTGAGAAATAGTTTGTACTTTGGTGGTAGTTTCCCTCTTTTCTCCCAGATGTACTCATGATGGTGCAGGGCATGTGGCTGCAGCTCACCCTTCCGTGGGAGTGAGGAGCCACCACTGCCCTCCTTCAGGACAGCCACTGCTCATCTGTCACGCTGCCAGGAATTTTTGGGGAATGTGTCTGAAATGTCTTCTTTCAATATGGTTCGATTTAGTGTAAATGGCTTCAGTGGCCATTGCGACCAAAGGCTGTACCAGGCTGCAGTCACCCAAACACGTGCTCTTTCCCTCTTGACTGCTGAGCATTTGCACAATTGCAATGAAAAGTAAAAGAGCCACACCAGGAGAGCTGGAGAACATCTTATTTCAGGTGACTTCTGGTGGGAGCTAGGGAACATCTGTAGTAAAAGAAGGGCTTTGGCTCAAAGCCCTGCATATAGCAGAGTGTGGTTTGGACCTCAGTGAGTTTCTTCTCCTTTGAGTACTGGATCGGGGAAGAATAACTGCTATTCCTCACTCTTCCACTTTGTGACGCTTTTTTCCCTTTACTTTTGTACCATGTCCCTCAAATTGTGTATTTTGCTGATCTGAAATTTAATTTTTCAGGATTGCATTTCAGAAGGTTGTTAGAAATCTTTTTTTTTTTTTTTTTTTTTTTTTTAACT
>JAOXNO010000001.1:14686920-14707354 GCA_028565335.1 Limnodromus scolopaceus
AAGGTTGTTATAAATCTTTTTTTTTTTTTTTTTTTTTTTTTTCCCTGGGTTCTGCTGCTGAACCAAAAAAATCAATGATTGCTACAGCTGCCTTGGTGAGAGCCCTCTGCTCACATTGCCATGAGTGATGCTGGGAGGTCAGGGAAACTAGAAACACAAGCAGCAGCTTAAAAGGGAAAGAAGCTTAAAGGGACCACACCCAACTGCCACAGAGATAAATACTGAAGTTCCTCTTGACTATAGTGAGTCAGCAGGGGTCTTTGTCCTTAATACCACAGGTAAGTTCACTATATTAGACATACACCTCAGAAGCAAAACCAAACCTTTAGATGGGGGAAATAACTTCGGGAACAGATCTTTTAAAAATCTTGCATTAGTGATAATAACAAAAAGGGATGAAAACTGAAGGTGTGATTAGACAGATTAAGTCCAAACTTTGTTGCTTCTCTGAGAAGACAATGGAACCAAGCTTCAGTCATGAAAATATGTAAGAAGTACAATTTTTATTTTTGATAGGGTGTTAAATGCTGTGTTCTTATAATAACACCACATTGTGCTTTTATTCCATGGTTTAAAGGATGTTTAATAGCTTATGTAATGGAGGTTCCAGCACCCCTGTGTTGCACAACTTAGATACCATCCCTAACACATTTTGCACACAAAAGAGCTACTTAAATGAAAGCATTATTATTACTAATACCCAATTCCTACCAAAAATCCAACAATGCTTTTTATGCAGGCAGTTATTATGACTAGTCATCCTAGTATAAAACTAGTATTACCACTACTATTAATAGCTGCCTGCATAAATAATATTGGTTTAGGTGTTTCTTTTTTCCAAAGCCAATAGAGAAACATTTTCTGCAAATGATTTTATTAAAAAATATGGCAGAACTGCTAAGATGTGGTACATTTCTCAGCTCAGCCATGCTATTAGGGTGCTCCAGGATCTGGGCAGGTGCTCACAGCCTCACGCTGTGTTTCCTGCTTTCTTGACACCAGCACACTGCCTGCTCTGGTGCAGAAACCAAGTCAGAGCTCTCTCTGCTTCTTTTATATGTCCCTTTCTCGACCAGCATAGGTCTCCTATGGACTATTTTCTCCTAGGAGAAAAATGTCTTCTCCTCCTCCCTGCAGGCTCCAGCAGTGAAGGTAGGTCTGGCTCTAGGGTGCAGGTCTCCATCCAGCAAAGCTTTTAAGCATGTGATTAATCCATCCCCATTTAGGAAAGTGCAGACACAGCTACATTTTTCCAAGCGAGACCTGGGAACATACGCCAATTAAGTCACTTTGGTAAGTGCTTTGGTGAGCAAGGATGGGCAGATGATATGGGACCACAGAAGGACAGCAGGGAATGAGAGAGGGACAGCAGCTCCAGTGGCATCAGGGCAGGGGGAGCGAGGAGGGCTGAGAGTCAGAGCATGACTCAGAAAAGCCCACTTCTATTTCAGTGCCTTTGTTGGCTCTGGTGTCCCCTTTTCCAGGTCACTTCACTATGCCATTAGAGTTAATAACAACGACCTCCTTGACAAAATCTGTCTGAGATTTACACACAGGAAAAGCACATTGTGAAAGCCAAGTGTTAATGATGACATCTTTGGTGAAATTACCTGGCTTCAGTGGTAATTTCCATTATGTCTCTAGAATTTGCTTGAAGTCCTTGATTCTGACCTTGGGGACACAGCTGGATCTCACAAGTGTCTTCCACTGCTTCACACATTCACAGTCAGGATCTGCCCGAGGCTGTGCTTGTCACATTCATATGATCCAACATCAATGCCCACAGGGAAAACAGCGACTTTAGGGCAAGTTATTTTCGAGAACAAAAACAACTGAGTGGATGGGAAGGAGGGCAAGAGGAAAAATGAACACAATAAATAAAAACCAGATCAGCCTCTTTCAAGAGACACTCGGCGCTGCCCTGAGATGAACCCAGAAGAAAGCAGGGCACGAATCCCCATGTTCATGTTGTCTCGAATTATGTGCTCAGAGTACTCCCTGATACCCAGGCCGCCTGTTGCTGTGACTGCTTCTTACCTTTGCTATGTGGGCTGTTAATTCACTGGTACGTTTGAAGCGTCTGATGAAGATGTCTCTGATGATCTCAATTTGGAAGCCCTTCTTCTACAAAGTGCTTCACAGGAAAGTTTCATTTTAGGAGACGTACATACCCGAAAAAATGCTAAGGACTGTATTGTTCAAGAAAAATGTATGAATTGCTGTCATCTAAAATAAGCAGCCAGAGCAGTTTGATGTACAGCAGAATCTTTCTGGATGTTATAAAAATAGCCCCTTATTAATCTGACAGGTCTAGCTCCCACAGAGGTGTATAAAGCCTTAGCACTAGCAAATGCCTTCTGATGATGCCTTGCTGAGTCACTACATCACCAGCTCCTGACAGAAAGCCTTCATCCAAATATATACTATATATGTGCTTCACTAATTGCTGTGAAGTGTAAAATAGGGCATGTGGGTATGATACAGGTTACAGGGGCTGGACTGTGATGTTTAATTATAAGCTGCAAAATTTCAGCACCATAAAGATTGTTTCCATTAGTGATCTGACAAGGCTTCTTACATCTTACTGCAAGATGTCTGTGGCTTTAACTCAACGAGTGCTTTCCTTTTCCCTCAAGAATAGGAGAATTTCATCTTAAGAAACAAATTAAACAAATACTTCTTATACTAAATATGCTTAACCTAAAGCTTTATCCCTATTATTTCATAAATGCCTTAAGATTATAGAGGCTCAGCTAGCTTGGTAAAGATGAATTGCATGTGATCCTGGGAATACAACCATTGCATTAGTTATTCTTCCTTTCTGTTGTGTTAGGCTTTTTGTAAATAATCTGCATGTTTAATCAATGGAGACTAATTAAGAAAACAGGGCATGCTTTATTGTTGTGTTAAAACCTGTTCATTGCCATAGGCAAGATGTCATCAACATTTCTAGATGAAAATTACTACTTGTGATATACATCATGGAGAATTTTACTGTAACCATTAAAAAAGCTAAATGAGCATTTTGTCTCTGGGTACAAACAGCGATATGCAGATTTACAACCGTGTAACCAAATGCATGAGCCAGTCATGTATATGATACTTTGGAAGAAAGGGATTATAATGAACTCAATTACTTCTTCCTATAGCCCTAAATTCAAGGATCCCAAAAGACAGAAGAATCTTTTTAAACTACCTCTGGAGCAAGGCTGCTCTACACATCTAAATAAAACCAGTCAAGTGCTAACATCAGTTACTCCACTGTAAACATGGACTTTCTTCAGTGACTTTAACAGATTTTTTCCTAAATTCACTGTGGTAACAAAACAGTTACCGCTGCCCCAAACAGTTGATTTGTATGCCAAATAATATGGCAGAGTAAATGCCACTTAGGGCCAGATCTATCAACTTTGCTTGTACAAACAATCGCATTGATTTAACCAGGATCAATCAAGTCAGCAGGATTCACTGAGGCAACTTCTACGTTAGCAATAGGAGCAGCACTGTGGGTGAAACGGATGGCAGCAATGTCCGTGCCAGCAGCGTGGTGGAGAGAAGACGCTATTCCAGCTGAGCTCCCACTTGGCCCCACAGTTGCCCATTACCAGCTGGAAGAAGCACAGTATATGGGAAATTCACCTCAGAAATGTTCTCCTGAGCCCAACTGAAACATGGATGTGGGCACATCCCCAGATGGCCCCAAGCCTGCCTGTAGCTCATGTTCATTGTCATGGTTTACCTAAGAAAAGGGGTAGGGGCCCGGTCTCCCCAGCTCACCACCACCAAGTGCTGGGTCATTCCCATGACTGGACTTATTCAGGAGACATCCACCAGCTACATACACTTATCCTGCTTAAAAATGTGTATTGTGTGATGGACTGATGTCGAAAGTAAGACTCAATGAAAAGTACATCCCTCAATGAAAGATGCCAAGGAGGAATTCAAGGAAGTTCAAGAGTTTTACCTCTGAGCAAATGAAAACATTTTTCATTAGCCAGTTAAGGGCCAGAAATTATTCCTACCATGGCTGCATGATACTTATGTACATACAGAGAGGAAACAGTTCTCGACCTAACTAAGAGGGTGGCAGGAGAGTCTCCTGTGGAGAGTTGTTGCCCAGGACAATAAACTTGTGCAGATCCCCCAGGAGACTTGAGCTATGAAATTGGCTCTACTTACAGAAGTTTTACACTTACTGGATGGTAACTAAGCCTTCGTCTCCATGGGGATGGTGAGCCTAAACCAAGACCCATGGGAGAGGCAATAGATGCCTGAGCTCTCCTGGGTCTTCTCCATGGCATCCCAGGGGTGGGACTGTACATCCCACATCCCTCAGCGCCTGTACAGCCATCTTGTCCAGGGGGGCAGGACAGGCAGGGACATCCTTGGGTGATCCTGGGGAAGGCTCACATGTCTGGGGAAAGGCAGAGCATGAGGACGGTTGGAGCCTTCATCAGTGCTTAAACAGGGTCTCGGTTTTCCTAGGATATTTCCCAAGTGTATCCAATTGGTGTAATGCTGCTGAATCATAACGACTGCCTCCTAATCTGCACAAAACAGCATCAGTTCCACTTAACCAGGATGTGCCAGGGGAGGCAGGGAGCCAAGCACAATTACATTGCTACGAATTCCTGTCTGTTACCTCTCGCAATGCAGAGAGTGCAAAATAAAATTGGGAAAAAAGTGAAACACTGTCAATATCACTTGTTTGATAAAGTATTTTACCTCTTTCTTTTTTTTTTTTTTTTTTGCAGCATTATAAATGAAACAGCTGCTTTGCTTTGTATCTCAGTACTCAACCAGTGTGTGTATGGAACACCTCTGTCTGTTCCATGTTTTGCTGCCAAAATAATGGTAGGAGGCAAGCCAATGGAGACACTCCAGTACCAATATGCAAACAGTCACAGCTCCCAAGAAAGACAGAAATCCAGGAAATTCTTAAAATATATATGTATCTACACACACACATATACAGATATTTTTTTTTCTTACTGCCTACTGTGAATCTTTACAAAAGTTAATATATCAATTATTTTCACCAGGAACGTGCCAGTCATATAATCAATGCATTTAGACATTTCCAGCTACTGTGTCTAATTTCTCTGCTGTATTTTACAGCTGTTCTGCCTTAGCCAGCTAGAAAATATAACTCTGATATTATTTTGGTTATTTGTAATTTATATGTCAAATCCACTTTAAGGTTCTCAAATTCTTTTCAAAATAGTTTTCAAGTAACAGTGAAATCATTGGTCTATGTTCTTAGTTAAGTAATTATTGCTTTAGGATAGTTTCTCAAATTCTGTCTATTTTAGCATCTCCTTGGAGGCTGCTCTCAAATAACAGAAGTTTAGGCCAATTGATTATTTTGCCACTCCCTCAGGAGAGACTCTTGTTTCTTGTTGTGCTTGTTACAGACATTTAACTGTTCAGCAGTATAATATATAGATGTGCAAGTACACATTTTTTCTTGATACAAATCCTTCAGCTGTAGGTGACTTTTGGTATCTGTCCTCATCAGATACAACAGGTTTATAAACTTACGCAAAATACTGTAAATTCACAATAAATTATATGAGTAGGTGACTGAAGATACAATCCTTTGAGGTTCAAAATATCTTCAGGTGTCCCTGGGGTGTCTTAGGGCATCACAGGCACAGGATCTCACTGGAGCAGGCTTCTATGGGTGCATAATTAAAGGCACAATGCATGGCTGCCCTTAAAATTTAAACCATTAGGATACAAGGATTTGATAGGCTGGATCTGGATGCATTTTTTTTATTCTATTACTATAATTTCTCATCTAGAAGAAAGACTTCTGTAGGTCTGTACATACTGAGATGATGACTGATGTAGTTTTATCTTTGATATAATTCATTGTTCTGAATTGGTTTTGTTTGATTTTAATTTTGCATCTTTATTCAAATGTTTTTGAAGTAATCAGATTGACAGTGTTTAAAATTGCCCACTGATCAAAAGATGTTACTGGGAGTTTTGATTCTGTCATGACAGCAAAAAAAAAAATGCAGTAAGACACAAAAATTCTTTGCTTTTTTATGTGTTTATTTATGTTTTGCCACTATTTCTCCTCTGTTAATCCCAGTTTTTTCATCTACCTCCTTAATAACGAATCACTCACCTGCCTTTCACAAAGTTCCCTCTCTGGATAAATTGAGACAGAAGCCTGGACCATTCACACTCTCCACACTATGGCCAATAATGAGATTGTTTACAAATTATACTACAGTGTGCAAGATCTCATTTGATTATACCTTAACTATTCTATTTTTCCCTCCTTACCTCACAGATGATGGAAATGCTTAAAACAAGTTAAGGTAGTATGACACAGACTAATGTAAGTGTGAGCATGGCATCCAGGGGACAAGCTATGAAATGTTTGCGTGCTTCTGCCAAAATACGTTGCATGGCTTTCTGCTGTTGTCTCGTGTTTCTGATCTTAGGCAGCATGTTCAGCAACATGTAAGCGTTTTGTTTGATATTTATATTCCCGGCTTTGGTTTTGTATGGTCTCAATAATCCGCCTTTTTCAGTAGCTTGTGGCAGCTGCTAGTGGCAAATCTGCAAGCTGTGTATGTTATTCTTAAGTAACATTCTGAAGTACCTACAAGGATCAAGGCCCCGTTGGATATGGCTGTTTAGAAACCCGCTGTAGAAATGTTGATGTGCACAATTCAAATGGGTCAGAAACAGTATCGACACTTCTTCTGTGCTTGCTGGTGGAAAGCAGCAGCTCCCAGTTTGTCTTTTCTAGAAGTCAAGCCTGGTACTAGTGCAGCCGGCTGCTGCATGCGGCTCTGCTACCCACATCTGTGCCTTTGCAATGTGAATGCTTTGTGACGACTCTTCTGTTGGCAAACATCTTACTTTGTGTGACAGTTGCCACATTGGAATCAAAAGTGTTATGTTTCCACAGTACTCTGTTAAAAAAAAGGCTACTACGTGCAAATATGATGTTCTCCTGAGTTTATATACTTCTTTTGATCTTAGTGTATGTATGAAGGTGACCTATCATGGTACCCTGAAACATACTTGCCCACACAGGTCTTCTGGCACTGACTGGTATGGAGAGGCAGAACTCAGTTATTCCCTGCCTCGGTTTCTGTTCATCTGGGATTGCCACACATATTTTAAGCACACTGTGGTTTTTTGTCATGAGAATGGTCAAATATCAACCAAGTTGCCCAGTGAGGTGGCATCTTTGGAGATACTCAGAACTTGACTGGACATGACCCTGAGCAACTCGATCTAGTTGGTTCTGCTTGGAGCAGGGGATTGGACTACATGACCTCCAGAAGTCCCTTCCTACTTACAGTTGTCAATGATTCTACAATTTCATGACTGCATGGGTGGGGAATTGAGTGAAGGTGCCAAAATAACTTTCACTGTGCCGTAAACTGTGATTTGAAACCACATCACCAGAGGTCAGGGCACTGGTCACTGTTCCACTTTTCTGGATAATAAAAGAGAGATTATCAAATGCTGGTTGTTACTCTCAGTATACCCAGTTCAGCCACTTGCAACTGAGCTACACATTTAGGTATTTGTTGTATTTTCTTATCATGCAAAAAAAAAGTCACTTCACTGCATTGCACCCAATATGTGTAGTACGTGTAGAGTTACAGCATGTGTTATACGAGAACAGGATGACTTACCAGAAATGTATCTGCTTTTGAATTATTGGAGATATGCCAGCTGACACTGACAGCTGTCTACGTGATGTTTTTATAGCTCTTCTCAAGTTTCCCATGTAAGATCCCTACCTCTGTTCCTAAGACTTTAACGATTAGACTGTGAGAGCTGAGAAAATCCACCTGGTGAGCAAGGTCACCTTCACTGTTCTTAGTAACAAAGAAAAACACCAGGCTAACAAGGCTAAGGAAGTCTTAATTAACATCAATGGTGAACTCTAAGGCAGGGGAAAACTGGGCTGGCAAACTAAGACTCTACAGAGGTAGGATTGTTTTTTGAATCCATTGCAAAAGAACCCTGGAAACTGTATTTTCAAGTATGGTTAGCGCTGGGGATGGGTTGCAGAAAAGAAAGGGAATCAATAACAGGTTTGTGATTTCCCTGCCTTGGTGAAGGCTCACCTCCTTGGTGAGCTCCTGCCTTTGAGACTCAACCAAGGCCCCAAGGCAGGAGCACCATAGATCTCTGTTCCCACCTGCCAAAAAGTCAACATCCTCCTTCTTCAGCTCAGCCTCTTGGCTCCCCAAAAAATGTGCCTCCTCTGGGAAGCTGGAGCCATGATACACACGCAGAGCTGCACCCCTCCACAACCTCCTACCTCGTCCCCTCACTGGCGGGAGAGCCACCTTCCCTGGTCCTGCACAGCCAAACAAAACGATGGCCAACATCTACCCACAGTTGTCATGTGTGCTAAATAGATGTCCCATAGATCATTTTTGATAGGAGCCAACTCACACACCTGTCTCTAGTAGCGCTTAAGTATCCTGGGTTTGCCTTTGAGTCTTGCTGCACTGTGCCACTGTGCCAAGAAATATCCATCCTCCCAAAGCACCCAATTAAGCTTTTTTGCTCCCATTTTCTTCTCCAAAACTACTCGTGGTCCAAAGTTCAGATTCCCTGAATTGGACTAATTCCCCTGGTTGTTGCCTCCCTCGTCTCCACTCTCTGACCCCCATTACAGGATTGCTGCAACCTGCTGTCTCTCAGACGCCCAGATCTGGCAGAGAACTGCTGAGCCATGCAACGTTTCAGCCTATTCATTTGTATAATCTGGGTGTTTCACACTGATCTCCTTACTCAGCCATCTCCAGCTTCTGTGACAGCCCGGCACGGCTGGAAAAAGCCCGGTTTTCCCATTGATTTTGCTTGCGTGGCAGGGATATCTACAACTCAGTTCTCTTATTTTATAAGTGTGAGGGAGTAGTCCATAAATGAGAGTGAATATTTTTGGTTTTGTGAATAATAGCACCTGCAACTGTATTTTGAATTCTAGAAAGAAATATTCGTATTAGATACAATGAACAAAAATCCCATAGCCTTTTCAGCAGTGGGGAGAGTGAAGCAAAGGAAACAATTCCCTAAGGGTACTGTGAGCTTCCAGTGTTGGAGAGCCTTAGGGACAAATTATTCAAACACATCAGAAGCAACACTGGTGCAATTAGCCCGCCTTGGGGCAAAGAGTGGTCTGCATGACCTCCTGAAGTTCTCTCCTGCTGTGTTTTTGTATGATTCTGTTATTTTAAATGATGTTAACAGCCTCAGCCACAAAATTTAATCACTATTCTAAATTGTACACACATATAAGTTGCTGACACCAGGACACAAATGCATCAGTAAGAGAGCACAGACCTGAAGAAGCACTGCAGACTGTTGAATGTCACCATGGCACACATACACACGAGGGTGTAAGTCCACTGCACACTGCTTGCCTCCCTTGCAGCGTAAGAACAGCCCAATATAACATACTCGCCCTACTCCAGCACTGTCCACAGAGCCAGCCATCATGGTCCACTGGATCATGCTGTCATGTGTTCCTCTGCAAACTCTGTTGTCTTGGCTGACTTCCTCTTGGAGCCTCAGAGCATCCCATCCTTCACCAAATCCTGCAACACACCTACCTTCTCCAGTTACATTATTCTGAACAAATGACAGTAATAGTTTTTCTAATGACCTACAGTGCAGTTTTATCCCTCACATGAAGGTTAAATCCTCAGAAAACTATTCACAGACTGTCATGATTGATCAAAAAGGTCTCCTACGATTTCATTCAGCCTCGTCACACACATCTCTTACCATGTTTGATTAGGAGATTGGTTTCCAGCATCTCTCCCAGGTGGCTTCTCCCCACAGTCTTCCAGTAACAGGGACATAAGCCTTGGGATTTACCACAACACCCTCTGCGCTTCCCAGGCAGGGACACAGCTACTTGCAGTGACCCTGGGTGGCCATGAATCTGTCAGCAATGCTACTGCTTGCCCCTCCGTCTGCCCAACAGCAGCATGAAGCAAAAGCCAATGCTTTCTGAAATGATCACTGTCCAGCTCACTTGCCTGCTGCTCGGTTTCCTCTGTTCCTAGAGCTTAGATATTCTCTGCACCACAGAGCTAGGCATGCCCTGAGCAGGACATTTCTTGTTTCATGCCCTAATCCCTGGCAGTCCTTTGCTGCTAGGTACTTACTTATACTGGCCTCTGTCATCTCCACGAGGTTTTCTATCCCGACATTTCCATTTGACCCAACCTGTCATGCTTGCTCAAGCTGCTGCTGAGGCTCTGGGATCCGTCCATAACAAAAAAGAGTAACACACCGTATCCTCCTCTGCTCCCATCTGTTGTTTTCAGCCATATGCTGATCCCCTCCAGCATTTCCAACTTTGAGCTCAAAGTCTTATTATTCAGGGAGTAAACAAGAGCACATGTGTTTATCACTGAAACAGTGTGTAGGCACAGCTCTCCTTTTTCTGATGCTCATATTGCTCGTAGCCCAAAAGAACAGTGCTTTTTAACTTTTAGAAAAAGCACACTCTACTCATTCATTTTTGAAAGTATAGTTATGACTCAAGGAAGCAGTGCACTCCCAGGCAGCATCCACAGCCCATCCAGCATATTAATACAGCTTTAAGGGATATGAAAGAGCTTTACGCAAACGGGGACAGGAGAGAGACGCTGGACCCAGCCCAGGAAGGCACATTGTTTCCTGGAAGTGCGTAAGGAGCTCTAATGAACTCAGCAGGATGATCCATGGACTGAGAGGTGTGCTCCTATCTAAGTGGTTTGCTGGCTGAGGGCCACGAACCAACTTTCTCCCAAAAACCCACGAACAGCTGGGAAAGCAAAGCTGCCCAGTGGAATATCAATGCCTCCCTTGCTCAAAGATTATCCAACTTCCTGATGTGAAAATTGCAGGGTCTTTATCAATGATAGTGAAAAGCTCAGCTGACCTCAGGCCTTCCTTCCTTCACCAGAGCATAGTTACAAGATTTCATTAAGGCTGAGCAAACTTTTTGCATCATTAGTCCCCAAAATTCTAACCTTCTCCAACAGCGACCAGACAGATCATGGAGATCTGAAGCAGGACAAAGACTTTGGGGTTGTGCATGGATTAGAGCAGGGTCCTCTCCCACGTTCTCTGTGGAAGACAGTTTGGTTGGGGTTGTGCCTGAACCACATGTGGTCTGACTGTGCTGATGTCTGCAACCCCAAAGCCTGCCTTACCACAGGGACTCCTGTGTCAGGTGGATTCTGTCAGACCCGTGGGAACCCCAGTGCTTGGGAACCAAGGGTTGAACCACTCACCACACAAAGCCAAAGATCAGAAGTTATCCACTGTCATAAGGGCTGCATTTGTATTGTTGGCTTAAAAATCCTTCCTTTATAATGGCAGAAAGTGATATCCCTTCTCTGCATTTGGACTACCCAAAGAATTTAACAGGCAACAGGGGCAGTAACTGAGACAGGCCAGTGGCATCTTATCAACCTGTCAATGTATTATCCTGGCAAGTTATTATATAAGAGTTGAGCTAGAACTCACTGATGCTGTTGCACACACTGCTTTACCTGTCTTTCTAATGAATGGCTGTTTTGGATTTTCCAGTTGTTGAACATGCTCATCTTTAAGAGCATTTTCTTATTTCTTAAGATATATTTCCCTTTCATAGTCCTATTGACAAGCCTGCTAGCACCATAAGACCTTGAGTGCTCATCTTCTTAATCACAGCATTTTCAGCAAAAATTGTTTCTCTGAAAGGCAAGAGAGAAAAAAGACTACACTGGTGCCCAAGGAAAAAGTTCTTTTCCCATTCCAGATTTTGGTTTCATATCAAAATGTGTACTGGAAGCCATACCTCCTGCTGTAGAGAATCATCTTCAACAGACTTGGAGTGCTCTAAAGAGTAATTAATAGGTTATTGCCATCTCTAACCTCTGTGACACAATTACAAAAATTGCAAATTGCAAGAATCTTTCCCTGCTGGCAAATGAGACCTGTCATTAATTTTGGTCCTCACAAGAGAGGCAAGGGTAGTTAAAGGCAAGGAGAGCATGTACCTCTGTAGCTCCCTTTGTCAACCAGCAAGAAAAGGCAGCAGGTTTTTTTTATTTTGGTATTGGCTCAGGACACACGGAGCACCACCATCTGGATGCTAAGGAAATGCAGAAAAAACACAATTTCGCTGAAATGAAGACATACAGCTATCTTCAGCCTGTTATATATTAAGGGGAGGGCAGTCAATCTCCAGAATGCCTGAAGCCAGCTCTGAAGGCAGAGCTCATATATTCTCAGAGGTGCTTGAGTTCAGACCAACTTTGAGGGGGGGAAAATATTGCTTCTACCCAGTTCGTGCCAGAGGAGATCTCAAGAAGTAAATCAAAGGACACTAGGGATGAATTTTTGATAAAAGCATATCAAAACATTGTTTAATTTGTTTGCACTGCTGTTGTAAAGCAGACTCACCAGAGACAATAAGATCTACAAATGGAATATGTTACTAAATCAGGACATGACTTACTGGAAGTAATGATAAGTAATGATTTCATCTAAGTCATTACGTGTTCCTATCAATAGCATATCTCTGTGGGGAGCATGCTCACCTCTGGTGAATGTCATATAATCCCAGTAGGACAGACTCTGGATGCCTGACTCAAGGACATGACAAACTCAACCACCCAAAAGTCAGCGGGTCAGTCAGTCCCTGGTTGAGATCAAATGTGCATAGATACGTACAACCAATGGTACATGCAATATCCAACACATAATCCCTTCGGTCTATAAAATTTGCTTCTGCCCAGATATGTGGGAAAGGGACACTTGTTAAGACGACAGAGAAAGGAGGTGTTTCTTCTGATACAATGCATATGGGCATTGCAACCTCCGAGTCGGACACATCCCAGGCACATATTCACGGGATTGGTATGTGATACACATTGAGTGACCATGAGTGTGCCAAGTGAGCGTGCATCACACAGTGGGTGGATCTGCATATATGCACCTCCAATCTGCTAATCTTTTGGGACAAATATCCAAAATCCTCAAATGCTGCCCAGACAACATTTCTGAGCAGAGCAAGTATGCATGTACATGTAGGGGGCTGCACCAGGTTAAAAATCAGGATGTTGGATAGCTTTTCAGACAGCCTTGCTTTCTCCCTGCATGTCTCATCTCTGTCCTTCATACTACCAAAGTCTGTTTTGTGCTCTTCTTCCCTTGCCTGTTTTGATGCAGTTGTTCTTCACACTCTTCCTAAATCCTTGTTCTTCACTATGCCAGCCTCTGGAAAATTCCTTCATTCCCCTGGAGTCTCCATCTTTGTCTGTTTTGTTATTTAAAATACCTACCTCCCTCTTCTGTAGGAAGCTATTCACTCTCCAGGACAGTAATGCCGGATAGTTTCATTTAACTATACAGCTATAGCCAAAACTGACCCCTTTATCTTACCTCACATGCCTACCCTGTTTGATTGTAGTTGGGAAACCTACTATCTTCTGCATCCAGGCACCCTTGGCTATAACACTCTCAGTGCTATTTTCAACATTATCACCATCTTTCCTCTTCTCTCCAGACTGATGCTGCCATTTAATCCTGCTGACATTCCCTCAAAAGCGTCCTACAAAAATATCCGTTATGATTTGTTTCCACACTAAGGCCCTGATAGCTTCATCCTCAGTCTCTGCGATCTTCTCTGTTCTGGCCCTCTTGATGCTCACCTTGTCTTCCCTCAAAATGTCACAGCTAAAATCGATTTCTAGCTTCAATTCCCTAGCAAACCACACTAAATACTTTCACTGCTTCACCTTCATCCTCTCTGTCAAGTTTGTGGTCCAATCTTTCTAAGGTTTCCATAAAACCACACCTATGGATTTTCCTGCTTATGTCCTCCTGTCCACCTTTTTCCCCTTCCTCTTCATGATGCCGCCTTCTCCCATCTCAGGCCTCCTGCAACACAGAACCGCCTCACACAGTGCCACCACAGAGACTTTCAAACCATACCAGTCTTCAAGTTTTCCATAGGCTTGAGCCATTTACAGGAAATCAGGGTTGTCTGTGCTGTTTTCAAGTCATCTTTTGGTTGCTCACCTTACTCCTGCCTCTAGTGTTGAGGTATCGCCTTCAATGAGACACATGCAATAGCTCTTTTGCTCTATAGTCCTCCATGGAGACAAAGTATGTGCTGTGCAGCTGAAGGAGAAATCAATGCCATGCTCCTACCCAAATTAGCCTTGCTTGAGTTTACCTCAAAGCAAACCAGAGTCACATCTTCATCTGTCATTTGTTTTTGTAGGACGTGACCTACAGTTCATCGTGAGTTGAGAACATCCTTTTCTGGGGGGGAGACACAGCTGCTGCATGTTTCCTGCTTCTGTTCTAAATTATTAGGAATGGGGAGTATTTTTTACAGACATTTTAAATGCCTGTAAAAGACCTAGCATTACATTAAAATTATTTTGAGGAAAAAATCCTTCTGGAAAGTGAAAAGGTATTTATGAATCAGATTTTGATAGGGAAAGTGTCTCAAGTTGTATATATCTAGAATTTATTTTTTTTTCCCAGGGGAAAAAGTAAAGTGACGTGACGGTGTGACCACAAGATACTGTCTGAGTAGACTATTGAACAGTTTAGCCTAGTACTCACCATCCAGAGGACATTGATTCACCTCTACATTGTATATGTTGCTTGAGTTGGTTATGAGGCTTAAAAATATTTACTGTAACCTCCCTAAGCAGGTTATTTCAGCTCTGTGATTAACAAAATATTATTTGCCTGACAGCAGCCGCCTCCAAAGTAGTTTGTAATTAATAAGTGAATTTTCAAACTCCTTAAAGACAACATTCATAACAGATTAGAAAGAGCAGGGATGGCACAAAGATTTCTAAATAACAGGAATTAGTTGTGATTAAATAAATCACTGTAGAGTGGAGAATAAACTTCTCAATTACATATCAAAGTTAATAAACAAAAAAGAGTACAGGTATTTTATACTGATGTTTAAGGAAGCACGTGCAAGAGTAATTCATTCAAGCTTATGATCCAAAGTACTTGTAAATGGCTGGTGATTTTGGGTGCCCTGCTTAGACTTAATGGATTACATTTTTAGAGGCTGGATATTCGGGCTCTTTATTTTTTTCTTTTTAAAGATGAAGATGTGACAAAGATTACACCCAAAATCAGAAATTTGAAAGAGCTAAGCCCATTTTGCCAATGTCAGCCATGATGGACATCATGTCCTGCAGCAAAGATTGTCGAGTCACTTGTAATAGGTTTTCAATAATGTTGCAGTGTATGTGCAAGTCATAATTTAACTGCATTGCTTGTACATTTTCTGTCTTGTTAATTATAGCTTGTATAAAATATTATGATGCTCCTTTCACATGCTTAGAATTAATTAATTTGTAGTTTACATGCCCCTGGTAATAAATCTCTCTCTGTGATCCTGGTCCAGAGACTTATAAAAGTGCAGAGCTTTTCATCAGCTTTAAAGGCAATTCTATCACTGACAGTGGTAAAGTTTACTGAGTCCTACAAAAACTGCCTCTTTCACATAACCTTTGATGAGCATGTTGTATGAAAGGCAACAGGCAGTATTTATAGACTAACCTCATGAACAAAAACACCTGTTGCACTCAGACTGCCTTGAAAAGCCTATGAACCAGGTAGTAACTTGCCGGTGCTGGACTGGGGATTCATATCAGTGCAGTAAATAGACAATGTCACTTCCCAGGTAGAAAATTTAATGCAAAACAATCATCCAAGTTGGCTGAATAGATTTCATCCTAGTGATGTGCAGGGTATGCAAGTCTCTTCTTACTACCTGTTGGGATAGGAGCTGTGTTTCTAATTAGAGCGCCCTGAAGACTGATTCCAGCCTCTTTTCAGGAGCAGTAAACTCAGTCAGTCAAATATGTTTTTAAACATTGTCTGATAGAAACATCTTGGAAAAAACATGAATATTTTTCTCAGAGGAGTAAAAAAAAACAAGGGACATATATTACTTTTGGCAGAATTTGCAAAACACTGAGCCTTTATAGAATAATACAGTCATGTTTCTTGCTAAGGATAGCAGCTGTCTGGAGGAACCCAGTTAGGTAACTTGGACATTTACCCAGATAATCAGAAATTCTCATGTTCCTCTTTTTCCTCACCACCAATGATACCAGCAGAAGGTGCAGGAAACTGTTTCCATGATTCGCAGAAAGTGTCCCTCTCTGCTTTAGTGTGGGGCACACACAAGATCACTGTAAGCCGTGATGCTGGGCTTCAGGGACCAGCCTTTTTTTCCTTTTAGATCTGAAACCACACACACCACTTGAAAAATTTAAGACTGACTGGGTGAATGGTGCCTGCTGGGGAGTTTGAAGTGAGGTCAATGCTGATTCACCCTCAGGAGAAGGTGGTGGATTAGGGGTTGACATGGTGCCTTGAGCTGCAGGTTCAGGCCAAGCAGCAACGTCCTGTGTGACCTGGACTTCACATGTCCATGGTTCCCCCTCTGAGACTGTATGTGCTAAAAGGGTTCACAGAACAGCTAGATATATTTGTGGAAGAAAGACTTGCAAGGTCCTTCCATGCAATGATGCCTGTTGGAGTCACAAAGTCACCATGCTGCAAGTTATTGGATGATAGTACAATATTCTGGGGGTCATTCCTATGACTTTCCCTGTTGTTCTGCTCTGCCCTAAGCATCCACTACTGGCAACTGCCAGAAAAAGAAGGTACAGACTGAACAGACCTTCCGCCTCTCATAAAAGGGGAGAACTGTGTTTTCCCACCTGCCTGGGAAAGGCCTGTTCCCTGGGGAGAACTGCCACCCTGTCTCCTCTGACTGCCATGGACCTGGCCCTTCACGTGCTCTCATGCTCCCACCAACCCTGTATTTATCTCATTACAGTATTTATACCATTACCATAACACTTCATCAGGCCACCCCATAGCAGAGCAGAAGCTCTGAGGAGCACTGGCTCAGTAGAACATCCTTAGTTCAAAAGCTCAGCGCAGGTCACTCCAGCTCCCAGCACTGTGTCACTTCTTTCCCGTGCAGTAGAGATCTCAGTTTTAGTAACCATACACAACACCCAGATTTATTTGCTAGAGTTACAAAATATATGAGCTGATACATCAACCAGTTTCCACCAAGGCTGCAGGAAAAAAAGGTTGTAACTTTCTATCAGAGCTGCAGCTCCATCAGAAAACAGGAGGTTTCACATGAGGGAAGCACAACACGTAACCACTTAATAAAAACAACCTGAGTCCACCAGGGAACTGGCAGAATTTACAGGCGTTGTGCTGGGAATGGCAATCTGGACCTCGCGGTCAGCACAATACCATTAGCAAACACTGGAGTAGTTAATATTTTGAGGTTGTTTTAGCTTCATTTGTGTATCTTGATAGATGACATTTCGAAGACACTACAAGTCTCTGCTGAGTTGGACCTATTATTAATTGTGTACATGCAGCTGAACTTTGAAAAATCCTTACATGACAGAGAAATAAAGAAACGAAGTTACCAGAGTCGTTTATGCAGGGAAGGTTATTCCCCAAGGCTTTTTATCAGCCTTCCAGCCCCATTCAACCTGAGGCAACTGCTTTGTGCTGCTACTACAGAAGTGGATCTTGAAACCTACCTCTGCCTTGACCAGGGACCAGCTCCCTGCCCTTTGCCCAAGTCCATTTTCTCATTCATTTCTTTTATTGCAGCTAAATGTTGGTGGGAGTTTTCTCCCAGGTGATGTTCCCAGCAGGTATAACCTCCTGTGGGATTTTGTTCCTCTCTGGCTCCTTAGCTGTCTGGATCTCAGCCATAGGGTTGCCCATATGGTCTCTTCCCTGATAACATTCCAACAAGGAGAGCCAAAATCCTGCAGGGCAATCGGCACTGTCCCTGCTCCCAGACACCCTGCAGATGGCTGTGGTCGAGATGCTAGCCAGAGCTAGCAGGCCTGCAAAGGAATAAATGGAGGACTGTCATTTGGAACACTGATGTAAGGCAGGAGCTGGACAACAGGTTTCATCAGTCACTTCTGGAGCTGCTGGCAACTCGGGTGGATGTTCTCACAGTGGCTGGAAGGGGCAGCTGAAAGAGCTCTTGAATAACACCTCTGAATAAGTGTCTCTGAGACTCCTGCAGGCAGTTTAATGTAGGGAACTTGCAGACGGCCACATATGGAAACAACCTATGCAATTGGAGCCCTCCTGGAAATGCTACTGAAGACAAACTCTCATCCCCAGCATAGCGCTTGCCCAGCTCTTAGCCACAAGGAGCACAGGGAAAGCCCTGAGAGGCTTAAAGCTGTTGTTACCCAGAATGAGACAAGTGGAGGAAAAAATGTACTAAACAGTTGTTTCGGCAGCTGAGATGACTGTTTTGGTTTCTTAGCAACTGTGGGAAAAGCAGCTTCTTGAGATCTGAGCTGTCTGGTCAAATCCAGCAGGCATCCCTCCATGGAGGACCACCCTCCTCCTCTCTGCTCATCAGCCCAGGGAAACCACATGGCTGGTGGGAAGCCCTCCCTGCATAAGGGAGGATGGCAAACAAGCCCACCTCTCTCTGCTGAGGAATGAGGGGTCAAGCTGCCCATCTGAATTTTCATGTGTGTTTCCTCCTGACGTGGAAAGGTTGCTTGGGATTAGACTGCTTTTCATTTTAATGAGCAAGGAAAGGACAAGGAACTCTTGCACTAACAGCTGCAATCAATGACATTCCCAAGTTGCACCCAAAATAGGAATCACAGCGGAGGAGAAGTCAGGTTGTGGCTCTTCTGTGCCTCGGTGGCAGGGCCGGGCTGGAGGAGAGCAGGTGGGCACTCCCACAGCTCTGGGCATCAGCCACACAAACTCTGAAAACTAAAACTGAGTGAGCCTGAGGGTTCAGTGTGGTGGGAGCCTGGCATCCTCCTGTGTGAGGCACTCGCCTCCTCTCCTGGCAGTGCAGGTGGCTCAGTTACAGCATCCTTCAAAGATTGCTGTTTTGTGATCACTGCTTTTGAGTGCATGAAAAGCTGTCTACGGCTGTTTTCTCAGTGATCAGCAGTGTCAGTCTCTCACAAGTCCCTTGAGCAAATCCTTGTAGAGAAAGGGCTGATTTTTGCTAAACAGTTTCAGATCTCGATGAGCGTCTGCACTGGCGGAGGTTTCAGCACTGGTGCACGATTTGTGCAGGTATCTGTACTGGAGCAGCCATTTCATTGCTTTGGTTTCTCAGGGACAGTGTTTAAATCGTTTAAATTTATGCCTGTTACTGACATACTGGCCGTGCTCATTGCTAATAGCTTATTTCCATCCATACTAACACTATCTCATTCATTCAGATGTAAGTATGAGGATGCTGACCTGTAGTTAATCCTACACATCCCTGACTTTTAATTTAATGACTATTAAATATTAATGGGAGCAGAGAGTGGAAGTCAGATCACCTTTTCAACAGCTTAGTGCCCCCATCACCAGGCTGCAATGTCATCCTTGATCTTGCTTTTTTATTCCCTTTCTCCCAGTTTCACTTACAGGACAAAGAAAGCTGCATTTTAGAAAAGACTTCACAGTCAAGCAGCTATTGCAAGGATTAGAGCTGAATCAGGATATCCCAGCTCCTGGGAGGACATTCAAAGCACCACGCTGCTGGATAAAAAATAGTTGGTTTTTTTGTCCAGATCCCAGGAGAGGGCCCTACACCCGCACCCGGAGGCTGTGCTTACATCTCCCTTACGAGGAGAGGCTGAGGGACTTAGGTCTTTTTAGTCTGGAGAAGAGAAGGGGGGATCTGATCAATGCTTATAAATACTTAAAGGATGAGTGTCAAGAGGATAGGCCAGGCTTTTTTCAGTGGTGCCCAGGGATAGAACAAGAGGAAATGGGCACGAACTTGAATATAAGAAGTTCCACCTAGACATGAGGAGGGACTTCTTTACTTTGAGGGTAGCAGAGCACTGGAATAGGCTGCCCAGGTAGGTGGTGGAGTCTCCTCCTCTGGATACATTCAAAACCCACCTGGACAAGTTCCACTGCAACCTGCTCTTTGGCAGGGTGGTTGAACTGGATGATCTCCAGAGGTCCCTTCCAACCCCATGTGATTCTGTGATTCTATGATTCTGTGCTGAAGAAGAGGTGAATGCACACAAACACAGACACCCATGAACTAGATCCCCCAGCTGATGCTGTGCAGAATGTAATTTGGTATTCAAGGAGAGATGTGGAGGATGTCTACTGGTTACAGCCCTCCCCACATCATGGATCTAACAGAGGCTCTACCAGAGGCTCTGTTGCAAACCTTCATCACTGCAGTGCATGTGCCCTGTTGCGTTCCCAGACTGGTGGTGGGAAAACTCTCCCAGCTGGTCTGGGGTACAGGAATGAATCCTCCCTTCTAGAGGAGAGAGGTGAACATCACCCTTTCAGTTCCTGATGAGTACTATAATGTCTCAATTCTCACAGGAAGCACTATTGCTACATCTGGTCATGCTTC
>JAOXNO010000001.1:14710994-14737347 GCA_028565335.1 Limnodromus scolopaceus
CGTGGATGCCCCATCCCTGGAAGTGATCAAGGCCAGGCTGGATGGGGCTTTGAGCAACCTGCTCTAGTGGGAGGTGTTGGAACTAGATGATCTTTAAGGTCCTTTCCAACCCAAACCATTCTATGATTCTATGATTCTATGACAGCGAGGTGTTGGCTTTTGCATATTTAACACAAATGATTGTGAATCATCAGGAGCATTTTATAGACACAATTTCTGAGGTTATGCAAATTGTTTTAATTTAAAGTATTTCATCTGTGCATTTCAAAACAATATAGAAAAAAACCCCACATTTTTCAGACAAGCTAGTAGATGTTATTCTTTTTTTAAAGTCTGCTAAATCCAAAATATTTTCTACTGAGGGATCCTAAACCCAAGAAGTTATTATTTTTGGATTTTGAACATTTAATACCAGTTTATGGGACATTTCAATTTTACATTGCTTTGAATTAAATTACGAGTAACATTAATTTTCTTAGTAATGCCACTTACTTGGAAATTACCAGTATTGCTGTGAGCGAGCTGGTAACTATAGGTACAGCACTTCCCCCTAGTGGGGAAAATCAGACCATCCCGATTTTGCAGGACCTGCTGCATCCTGCTCACTAGCACTGGCTGTGCTTTTCCCCCAGATATCCTGAAGAGTCTGAGTCGATTTTATCTTTTTATGGTTTGTTTTTTTTATTTATAGTACATTAGTTTTGTTCTGAATTATAACGGGAAGAAGAGAGGGGCACTCATGAGGGGTACATGGGGCTCAGTTCTTATTTGTGAACCTGGGTTCGAAGGAGTAATTCCATAAACATCCTAGAAATCCTCCTGCTAAAAGTTCCATCACAACTAGGAAGTTTTGCTTGAAATACTTTATTTCCACAAAACATTTTTCAAGCTAAAATTACATTTTAAAAAATCAAAAGGAGACTAGGCAATTTATGAAGGACAGGTTCACCAGAGATCACCATCCAGCTCCTGACTCAGCAGCTCATCTAAACCCACTTCAAAATCCTTATGCATTGGCATTTTCTGATTCAAAATTATGTCCTTGTAATATTCCTCCATTCTGTGAGCAAGAAGCAGGGACCTTTAGATTTTAGGAAGCCATTATGGTCAATATAACAAAGAATGCACCCTCTCCAAAAAACACATCAGCCTGTTTGTTACAATTCTGCTATGCTGCAGCTATAAGGGAGAACTGTTTCTAACATTCCCCATCTCTTTTTTATTTTCCTCTTATATAATTGTGGTCATGTTTTTAATTAAGTTAAAATAGGATGTTGCACTGAGCTCCTCAACAGCTTCCTGAATTTTGTGATCTCATGAGACCCCACCTGGAGTACTGTGCCCAGCTCTGGGGCCCCCAACATAAGAAGGACATGGACCTGTTGGAACAGGTCCAGAGGAGGGCCATGAAGATAATAAGAGAGCTGCAGCACTTCTCCTATGAGGACAGACTGATAGTGTTGGGGTTGTTCTGCCTGGAGAAGAGAAGGCTCTGGGGAGACCTCATAGCGACCTTCCAGTACGTGAAGGAGGCCTACAGGAGAGATGGGGAGGGACTCTTTACCAGGCAGTTTAGTGATAGGTTGAGGGATAACTGTTTTAAACAGAAAGAGGGGAAATTTAGATAAGATATTAGGAAGAAATTCTTTCCTGTGAGGGTGGTGAGACACTGGAACAGGTTGCCCAGAGAAGTTGTGGCTGCCCCATCCCTAGGGGTGTTCAAAGACCAGGCTGGATGGGTCTTTGAGCAACCTGGTCTAGTGGTAGGTGTCCCTGCCCATGGCAGGGGGGTCAGAACTAGGTACCTGCCAACCCAAATCATTCTATGATTCTGTGATTCTATGATCTATCCCAATTGACTGAAATCAGAGCACCATCTCTGCTGGTACCACGTGCACTGAGTACAAGCCATGGATATTTGCATGAACCAATTTCTCTCTTAAAAATATTTCTTCTTGACTGAAGCATAAATTGCCTTTACCCTAATGCGCTATGTAATGAATTGCATTTGAAATATGTTTATTTTTAGCAAACAAATGCTAATGCCAGTTTGCTGTTAAAAATAGACAGTACAGTTGGCACAGAAATAAGGGCTGGGGAATCTTTCATTCCCTATTCAGTGGAAATGCCCTCTGTGTAAGACATCTGGGGAAAAAGCATGATGTCCCTATGGAAGTTAGTCCCTCCAGCTGGGGAAATTGCAAACAGCAAGTCATGACTTGTCACCTGAGCCCTGGCTTACAAATAGCCTCTGCAGTCCAGCGTCCCCAAGGGGCTGTCATACCTCCTGCTGGGCAAGGGGTGTAAGATGGAGACAGCACATTTCTTTTCTTCTCTCCCTGTCGGATGTCCAAGGGTGCAATATGGGGGTTTTGTGTGCCTCCAGCCATGCTGGGCTGCAGGGAGCAAGGACATTTCGGTGGGGAGACCACCACGGGGGCCCTGGCATCGCTGGCTCCCACTCCTCCTCTCTCAGCAGCTGCTCTGCTGGCAAACAGGCTTTATCCTAGACAGGCTTCTCCGAAAGTCTAAGTGAAATTTCCCTGGCTGCGCTTTAAGTCCATTACTTGTCACATTCCCAGAGAGAATGATTTATTCTCTTCCCTTTTGCAGCAGCTTTTTTCATAGTTAAGAGTGCTGTGTTGGTAAGTCTCCTTTCCTCTAGACTAAACAGCTCAATTGCCCATGTTTTCTCTTACATTAAGATTTCCAAGGCTTCTGACCGCTCCTGTTGCTCTGCTCTTGTCTGCACCCAGTAGGCACACTTATCTCCTATAGCCTTGCGCCAAAAAGCCATCCATGCAGCCGAGGCCCTGCTGAGCAGCCTGGTAGAGTCACCTTGCGCATCTTGCAAAGAAATTTTCCTGCTTGCACATCCTGGCAGGGCATTTGTCTTTTTGCACAACAGAAGGAATCCATGGACTCATAGATCCTCTATTCCACTATCCAAGTGGTTTAAAGGAAATATTTTAACACTATCAGGCCTAAGAGATTCCCATGAAAGTCTAATAAATGCAGTCCTCCAGATGGACGCTGAACCACTGGCCACCACTAAGAGTATGTTTTTCCAACAAGTTTTACATTTATTTTCATAGCAGTTTATCTCAATAGTGTTTCCTAAATGCTGTGAGAGTACTTTTCAGATTGTAGACCCAAGGGTGAATAGCAGAGACAAGACTTGCAGGGATGGTTCAAGTCTTTTAGTACACTGGCTTATATAATTGGAAAATGAACCCAAGCGCACGGGTTCTACATCAGCCAGTGTTCATCAAATATTTGTCCTATACTTTCTTTTTTTCATTTCATCCCTCACTGATGGGGCTGCTGTGATACAAGTGCTGGTCTTCTTACCCTGTTTTAATTCCTGGGTGAAGTATTGTGAACGTGCCTGTTCTCGTGGTAATTTGGTTACACAAGGATGCCCTAAAACTGGAGAGACATACTCACAAGATCTAGCTGCAGCATTAAAATCTCCTAGGTGTGGCAAATGATGCCTGCGAGCAACCCAGCTGCAAAGCTGTGCTTCGCTCCTGCTGTCAGCCCTGGCCATGATGGCACTGCCCTCCCTCAGAAAAGGAGCAGTACTTTTGCTTGCTGGTGTTGTCCTACGATTCTCAGCGCTCCTGCGGCTGCATCTACCCTGCAAATAGTTTTATGGTGCATCATGGAAGAGCATGCCCATCCCTCCCAAGCTCCACAGAGAATATGTCCTTCAGCTTCCAATAAAATAGTCTAAAGCACATCTGCTCCTCTGTACCACTCATCCCACCTGGACCAGGGACCCAGTTTGGCACCTGTGGGCCAGTGAGTTTCCCAGGCATGGGAGTTATGGAGAGCAGGGATCTCCCCCTCAACAGCAGCAGAGACCATGGCAGATTCCAAGACCTCCTACTCTCAGGACTGATGTCTGCCAGTCTCCAATGGGTCATTGCTCTTCTGTTCCTGGATAATTTTGCACTGAAAGAACACAGTTACACAGTTAGAAAGGGTGCTCACCACAGTAGAGGGGACTTCTTTTAGGAGGGATGGTGTTAACTTTCCTGTGAGAAGTTTTCAGTCACAGAGAGAGAAGTGCTTTAGAAGTGAAGATGTGACACAAGTCTACTCATACAGACCCAAGTCAGGAGACGGGCAGCTGCCACCATTTCACCGCAGAAGCACTGCAGTTTTTTCTGACCCCTAAACTTGTACGAGACACAACCCCTGCTCAACAGAGATTATAAATCTAATTTTGAACATTATTTTCCAGCATTTTGCTTGAAAGGTAGGTTCAAGTAGGGCAGCATTTCCTTCTTGCTGCCAAAAGATCTTACACACTGAGCTCTAGCCAACAAATGCTGCCTTCATTCGGCAAAAAGGACCCAGTTTTCATAGAGGACAAGACAAAAAAGCCCAGTCTGAGCCTTTGCTAGCTGAAAATGACCTAAAAAGGCTGAAAATTATAAGCTTAACTAGGGAAATTCCAAGATCCTGAAAAATAATTTGGTAAATGTAATTTATTTAT
Source organism: Limnodromus scolopaceus (assembly GCA_028565335.1). NCBI lineage: Eukaryota > Metazoa > Chordata > Aves > Charadriiformes > Scolopacidae > Limnodromus > Limnodromus scolopaceus. The sequence goes on from JAOXNO010000001.1 coordinate 14,715,499, forward strand.
TTCATACAGAATCAAAAGAAGGTTCTTACCTTGGAAAAAAAATAAAAATCCCAGTGGGAAATTCTTGATAGATCCACGATGCTTCTCATTATCATATGAATTTAGGAGTTGAGTTGGCTCTACTCAGTCAAAAAGGAAACAAATGTCCAAAAGGATATCCAGCAGATGTAGATTGTAACAGAAAACGTGGCTGGGAGTCTAGATAAAAAACACTAGTTTAAGAAAAGTAAAAGTGATTTCTTATTCACTTTAGCATTTCCTAAAACCAAGCCCATTACTTTCTAATTCTAGACTGCAACCTAAACTGGGGTTATAGCAATCAGAAGTCAGGAATCCCAATTAAAGATTTACCCACAGTGGGGTGTGTTTCATTGGCAGGTAACATGAAGAATCAATATTTTATGACCTGTCACATATTTGAGTCATCTGTCATGTTTTATCCTTAGATGTTGAAGCTATTTGACAGCTCTAAAGTAGAAGGAAGCAAAACAGAAAAGGAGTTTTTTGCTGATGTCACACTTTCAGACAAATTTAACAGGTAATAGTCTACAACAAGCAATTAAAATACATTGGTCTCTTATTACAGATCAAATTCTATTCCGTGGGGCCTGAGGGAAATTCATCTCATAAAATTTGCTATTTTTATATAAGAAGACAGCACAAACTATACTTTCCCTGCATTAAAAAAAAAAAAGCAGAAGTGGTGCTACTTAGCAATGTGCAGATGAATACTGATTTTGGCACCTTACATAATAGTGAGGCAGAAAATCCACCTGCAAAGCCTCAACACTTGTCTTCTGGGTCCAGCTACTAAGCCCTCAGATACCAGAGTCAGTGGAACTGCAGACCTATATAGGAACGTACCCGTATGGAAGACACTGTATATCTGTTGTCCTGATAAAAAGCACTGCAAAGGAAGGAGATTAGAATGTATAAAGAGGAGGTAAGGATGAAGATTAAATGCCTGTGCAGTTACCTACAGGTTTGGAAATCTCGTAACTGCTCATGCAATATTTTTTTTTTTCCAAGTTTCAGCTCTGAATCACGTTGCACTTGAATCTCAGCTTTCAAAATAAACACCCCTTCTGTTCCTTAGTGATTGCAAAGAAAACCAATAGCTGTCAGGAAACGTGAGGCAAATAAGAAAGAAATAAGACTTTTCAGAGGCTCATGTTTGTACATCTCCCTGGTTTGCGAAGGTTTGTGGCTCATTAAGGCTTCCTGCAAAACAAGGACTTCATTTCATAAGCTGACAGGATGGGTCTTCTCTTTCTTCTGGTGTGGAACAAAAAAGGAGACATTTTCATTTTTATTTGGTTCTGTAGGTAGTTAGTGGAAAATAGTCAGTTTCTGAAGTAGCCAAGGCCTTGTTTATCACAGTATTTTCTTTCATTTTCCATATCCTGCTAGAATAGCTCCTTTGATGTGATAAAGACAAGAAAGACTTGAGAAAACTTCAGTCTCAACAAATTGGTATTTTGCACTGAAAATCCCTTCAATATAAAGCTCCTACGATACCAAGGAAATACACAATACCAGGAAAGTCCATGAGAATGAAGAAAACTAAATGATAGCATTTTCCTATCTCCAGGCCATCAATAATCTGAGACTATGCTAGCAATGGGTTTTGAGAAACACCTTGGAGAAGAAAGAGGAGGGACACACGGTGCTGTAGGAGTCACCACCAAGCTCATCTCCAGGGTTTGGTGACCCATTGCTTTGGGAACACCATGAAACAACTACATTTACCTAACTACAACCATGGCGGATGCTTTCCATCGTGTTGTCTACGTGGAGTGAGTCACCACGCTGCTAAGGGTGCTCGGTCCATGGCACTGGCTGCTCAGCAGTGTGTTCCAGCAACACCCCAAGATGAGTGCTAGGCCACCTCTCCCTGGTCAGCGCTGGAGGGGCAGCAAGGCAAACACCAAGCTCTGCACAACTGCCTGTCAGGAACATCAGAAAAAAAAGGGTATTTTTCATTTTCCTTGAGTTTCTGCTTATTTTTAAATTCACTGGGACTGAAGCAGCAGCTCGGCTCGCCCCAGCTGCAGGGACTTTGCCTCTGGCCATCCCCTGCCTTGCAGTCTCAGAAACCCAGTCAGCCTTTGCTCTTCCCCAGGGCTGGGGTGATCTGAGAGGACGTGACCACAAGAAGAGGACTCCAAATGAGGAGATGTTTCAGTGTCTGCAGAGATGAAATATTTAATCCCTGCTCTCTCTGGGATATGCATCATCACAGATTTACTTATCTGCCGCTCACTGACAGCAGCAGCTGACAAGGATGATGACAGCTGACATACATTAACCCAGCCGTACAACACAAGCTATCACTCTAGAGCAGAAATCCATTATTATTATTTGAGCACCAAGGAGGTGTCTCAGTTGGTGCTGGATACCAAACACCTGCACTGAAAAGTGGACACCATCGGGGTCTGTTGGAGGTGAGGAGCCCTTGACATGACCCTGAGCCCTGGTAGCCCAGCAGGGTCCCCTGTGCTCCCGCTGCTGACCTGGCCATACCCTGATGGAGGAAAATGAGAGGGAAGGATGGACAAAAATCACTTGTTGAGGAGGTGGGAGGGTGGAAGTCTTTATTAGAGCATTGGTAGAGCTACACAGCAGGACAGTGCATGAACCCCCGTACTAAAGGCTGTGGGTGGCGTGAAAGGCGTTACTGCACAGCTCCTCGGGAAGGGCTGCTGCAGATGTAACTCTGCAGACCAGACTTGTTTTCCCATTGTCTAAGCCCCCTTCCTTTTATTTAAGGATAAGCCCCCTTCCTTTTATTTAAGGATGAGCATCATGTCTGAGCAAATCTATATCAATGTCTTCTTTATCTAATGGGTTGCTCTGAACTATTGCTGTTTCTGAAGAAGGGATGACTGATCTTTGAGGAATCCTGGGGTTTGGTGTGAGATGGGGTGGGGTTTTTCCCCCTCCCTGTTAGTGTTTTCCACCAGGCTGGTTGCTTCTTGCTGTCTCTTGCTGTTACAATAGCAATCACATCCTTACATAGAAAGATGGCATTTACACAAGAATTGCCCTTTCGGTCATTGGTGGGAATAGCCAAACTAATGGAAAATTGTCCATGTGTGTGTATGAATCAGGTGTAAGGAAGAAGGGGGAAAGAAGACATCAAGGCTCCTAAGCCCTGTCACTGTTCTTACACTGTATGAAGTGTGATCCTTCCAGAGCTGAGGATAAGGCTGACTGCAGTACCATATGGATGCCATATCTGAGTGTTAGAGGAGTCTCTGATGGAGAATGGGAGCTTGTAGAAAGAGCTGCCCTTCAGACCACTGATGGTCTTCTCACTCCAGCAAGAGATATCAAAGGTTACAAGTGAAGTTTATATGATTAAGTCTTCTGTATTCATGCCTTCATATAGACAGGCCTCAAGCATACAGTTAGAAAATACTGGATGAATTGAGATGCTTACAGACTGGTTACCTGAAAAGTTACTTATTTAGTCTCCATCATGAGGGAATCACATACGGGAGCCATCACTAGGAGAGACTCTGTGTGTAGAGCATAGCAATGTGTGGAAATGGGACAGTGGGAAGAGCGGAAAATGGCTGTGAGGTGGCACTAGGGAGGTGAAGCAATGCTGGGTGCAGAGGATGGGGAACACCTGTGTCTGCAAGGCCCCTGTGGGAAGCGGGAAGAAGTGGGAGCCCACAGCTTCCTTCCAATGACCAGCTCCCACAGACGGGGGGAAAGCAACACTAGGAGTGACACCCTTTTCATTGCCATCACCATTTCGTATGTGCAGCAGTTGCTAAATCTCATATGCCTAAAACTGCAGGGCTTGCTGGATACGCCGGGTTGTCACCTTCCTGTTCTGACCCAGAGGAGAAGGAGCACAACGAGGACACTGTACCACACCTGTCATTCTGGGCTACTGCAAAACAGCTCGCCTTCCTGCATGCTTTCCAGCTGGCACTTTCCTAACACAGCCCTCCCCTTCCTTCCCTGTGAAGGGTTGTTTTTTTTCTCTGCACTGTTAATCACAGTCTGCCTCCTGTGCTGAAAGCTCATCAGGGCAGGAATCTCCTCTTTTTCTTTTGCAAGAGTGCACTTAATGCTCCTACAGCAACTCAGAAAAATGTTTTAGGGAATAATATAAATTAATAGCAATAATAAATCCTAATATGTTGTCCAAGTCTGCATAAATCAGTTTCGCAGCAATCCTGGAGGACAGCTGGAAAGGCAAGATGACTGGAACAACGCCTTCAAAACCATGAGCATCCAACATGCTCCTTGCTGCACATCAGGCACATTTCCATGATGGATGGTGTTCACTAAAACCCTCCTCTGGGGTTTTGGTCAAAGGCTCTTTCCTTTGACCCTAGTTTTGCCATCTCCCAAATTCAGCCTCTTTTCTAGCTGAAATCACCTAATCCCATAAAGATTTTTTCATTTGTTTGAAATGTAATCTTGTAGCTTTGGAAATTGTCATGGCCCTCAGGCACAGTCCCAAATATTTCCTATTTGCCTGGAGAATATATAGCCAGTTAATTAACATTCCTGTGCTCAGGTAAGCTGATCATTAAGCTGCTGTTTTGAAACCTCAGACTAAAGCTTCTCCAGATCGTTATCTTTCTATTTCCTATAAACATGTAACTTGGCACCTGTATCTTTCTCTGAGGCGGAAATGGGATCAATGTTCACAGCTCATTAGCAGGTTTTGATTGAGACCAAACATTATAGCAGCCAACCACTCCGGGAGGAGTGTGTTCTCAGGTCGAAGGACCCACAGCCTTGCTTTGGTCAGACCCTGCCCCAGAGGTGGCCTGGACAAAACCCTCCAGCTGTGGGACCCTTCTCCTCTGTGGTGAGTCCCAGCAGCCAGAGCCAAGCTCCCAGCCCCGCCCCACTCATCAAATTTTCTCTTCCCACCAGCACAAACAGGAAGTTTGGAAAACTTTTAGAAACCCATGCATGTGCCTTGACACAGCAGGGGAGCAGGTGGGATTGGTGCTGTGCTCCCAGGTCACACATCTTTGGCACTGGCTGAAGAACAGGGAGATTCATTTCACACAAAGAATATTTGAAAGTTTTTATTATTCTGCAGCATTTAAGGTTCACCAGCATTGATATTTTTTACTACATTTTCTGAGGTGCTTAAACTGAACTTTTTGTAGAAGTTTAATTATTATGTTATCATTAAAAATCAGCAAATTATTATTATTATATTCACAGAAATGTCAATTTTAACATGCCAGAATGGCCAAAGAACTGTCATGGCCCTGCTCCTTCCTGTTAGGAGGAAAAACTCATTATATGAATTGGGAAATCATTTGGAGAAATCCAATCTGTTGAAAAAAGAGCAGAGCTCCATTTCTTTCACACCACTAAAATAAACCCCATCGTAGCGGTTTCCATACGCAGAGATCCTGGCTGGCACCTTCAAGCATCTGCTTCAATATCTTGGCTTTCTCCCAGGACCAAACTCCTACTCTCTCTGTGCTGCACAGAAATGCAGGCTCAAACCAATGTGAAGCCTTGACACCACACTTAAGTTGGTGACTGGCTCTTCCCGAGCTTGGGCTTGCTAACAGCCCCCCACAGCCCCTGCTGGCCCTGGGCACTGCCTTCTGCCCTCCCTGACAGCCGAGCCTAGACAAGTAGAGTTTTGGATCAATGTCAATAAGATTTGTTTTCCCAAACTGAAGATACGCCAACATCAACTTCTAACATTACCCAGCACAGCACAGGAAAACTCCTGGAAGATATAAAGCTAATAAAGCTAGACATCAACTGTTATTAAGAAAATGAAAAAACCCATAAGAGTATACAATGACAATCCAAACATTTTCTGGCCGATCTGCCTGGGATCTTATGGAAGTACCTCCACTGACATGGCTGGATCCTCAGAGGGGTTCTCAATAAGCAAGTATGGATCAAAGTTCGTAACAGTTTTTAGATAAAGACGATGCAGAGCTTTCTGAGCAGTCTGATCACGCAGCTTGAAGGCTGGCGAAACAAACAAAAATACCTACAGATCCTCTGGGTTCCAGGGGAGAGACTGAAAAACAACTCCAGCAAATGTGTGGAATATAAAGAAAGTAAAATATTTTCTCATTAAGCAGTTAAAGAACAGGAAGAGTTTAGGAATCACTGTTCAGGGACTCCTGTTTAGTGACAGCAATTTATTTGACCATCTGGGAAAAGAAAGACTGCAGCAAACCACACAGAGGAAATAAAAATAGATGAACAACAAGTAACTGATTTTGCTTGACTCCAGCCTACAACTCTGCGGAGCAGGAAGCTACTTCACATGAAAGACGTTATTGATGAAGGCATTTCAGCCTCTCTCCAGTTCCTCCAACAACATACTAGATCTCCCATGCCAGCAAACCTGTCTTGAGACGTGACTCCCATCCCAAATTTGCCAGAAGCATCACCAAGTACAAAAGACAAATTGATGAGCCTTCTGGAAAGGGACCACCAGAGGAAGGACCATCTCTGTGATGCTCCACAGTAAAAGAAAACTCTTTAGGAGAAAGAATAGGAGGCTTTTTGCTGTGTTTGTTCATTATGATAAAAATCTTCCTTTTCTTGACAGGCACAGAGCAAATATTGAAATGGAGGAAAATGCTGCCCACTGTTGAGTGGGGACTGATCACTATGTCTCAGTGTTTCGATACCCACCTCGAGCGGACACAAAACCTCTTCTCTTGTTCAGGGGACGCTGCACTGTGCGTGATGGTAGCAGAGAGGCGATCGTGCCTGCTGGGGAGGTATGGCCATGCAGCACCAACCTTTCCAGCTGAGGGATCCAAAAGCTGTTGGTAGTGAGGTGTTGCAGAGCAATCACCTGAGAGAGCCCTCTTCCCATCAGCCCAGACTGGTGCTGACAGATGGCAAGGATGACAGCTATGACTTTCTCATTCTTTAGATAGGTCTCTCTTCCCTCTCCCTGTTGCTGTCCTCCTGTCTTTCTCGCTGACACATATGCATATGTTGTATTCTTGGAGCTGCAATCAAACCAGAGAAAAGCCACCCAAGCCAGGGATTACGCAGGGTGGCAGGGAAGCTTGAAGTCTGCCCATATTCAGGGTTTTGGAGCCTTTCACTGCCACAGGTTTATATTTAGGTGTAGTTGAAGGAAATAAGAACATTTTCAGGCTCTGGTGAGGTGCCTTGTTTAAACTGCTCTAATCCTGTTTCTCAGGACTTGCAATCAAAATTCACCTGCTCTCCCAGGCACGGTCTCAGTGGCAAGAACAGCTAAGCTGCCTGCCATACTCATGCCTTCCCACCGCTCTGGCCTCTTCTTTGCAGCTCTACACCCAGGCCAGTCAGCCCTTAAACTTTTGAGCTTATTTTACTGAGCCCTTCTGGGCTGGGGTTGAAATCTTAGACCCACCTTCTGTGAAGTCATTTACTCCCTGGTGAAGACTGTCCTGGTACAACTGCACACCCCAACAGAACTAAAAATACATGTCCTCAACCTGTGCTCTGGCGAGATCTTTGACACCCTGTTACAAACAACTAATCCACAACTACCTAATAATTTGATATTTGAAGATTATCTTCTATGCGTGCCAGTGGCTTCTCTCTTTGTGTCTCCATGCATGCTGTTAATCACTCTGTGTGTGATAATTTTAAGTCCAGGATTCACACGCCTCACTTTGTCCATCTCAGACTTAGGCCTCCAGTCTCGTCCAATGGTCTGCAGTCCTGCTGGAGCCAACAGGTGCTCATCCACCCTGGGAACTGTTCGTGGATGAAGTGAGTCACCTCAGGAGGGCCCTGTCCCTCTCCAGGGACTGCCAGAGACACACACCCAATGCCTGACTGAGAGAGTTGATGTTAGGGGAGATGCACCTCCAAGTCCACTCTCCATCTTCTCTCTCTTCCCAAAAAAGCTCTGCACCTTTCTCAAAATTTCCATCCGGAAAAGAATATGAACTTGAAGAAATCAAGACCACAAACAGGGAGAATGTCCTGATGCTTCACTTAAATTGCCAATATATATCTCCCTTCATACTTTGGCATAAGGTGGTCAGACTTAATTGCTCAATCCTTTCTTCATTTTTAAGTAATTTGTCTTGACAACCACAGTTTTCTCTGGAGACTTTTGCTTACTGTCATAACAGCTTCAAAAGACATTCTGTCTGGAGAAATAAAAGAAAATAACCCAGAAAATAATGTTTCCCTGCCGTGTCACTGTTCTCCCCCTACAGCACACTGCCTACAACCAAACGGCCTCTGAGCGGACAGCCATTTCCTCCCGCCATGTGTCAGTCTCCACATATAGCAACAGAAAAAGGGGGGAAAACAATGTAAGAATAAACTAGGTTTTAAAACTACAAGAATTGGTCAGAGTCTGGCAGGGAAGGGCAAGACCTGGCCAGCAGGGCAGTCACTGGGAACACTAAGTCTGCAAGGAGTGTAGCTTTAGGTCTGCTAATGCGCTGGGTTTTTTCTTGTGAATGACATTGTATGAGTTGTTGATGGCAAAGAGCTGTCCAGAGATATGTCGTACACAAATATTCCATACACAGCAACCTGACAAAATTGATCTGACTGGATCCTTCAGCCATTTTTCTGTTTCTTCTTTGCAAAGAATGTCTAAGAAAGTGCATTCTGTCTGTTCAGTGGTTAACTCCGACCATCACCACCCCTGTTGCCCTGAAACCATCCTCATAGATGCTAGAAACTGAGCGTTCTGCCTGAAAAACAGCCTGGGCTTCCTTCTGATGGACATTTAGAAAATTATTGAGTGCTCCTGAAACCATTTTCTACAGCCCTGGAAACATTTTCTACAGCCCGTGCCCTGGAGATCAGCTGCTGCCGCTAACAGTGCACAAAATGCTGCCCAGCAGGTCAAATAATTCCTACTGTTCCACTCAACTCTGGTTTCACATAGCTTGCATATCGAGTTGGTAAAAACCTTGTCCTTTTTATGTGATCTGATTCTGTTTTATTGCAAGGAAGCGCTGCAGCAAAAGAGCCAGCTCACACACCCTTCTGCTGAGATGAGGTTCTCCTCTAATGCCATACGGACAAAGCCATCTCACATTTTCAACCCCAAAGTTTTGTAAAAGTTTTAGTAACTCCCTGAAGGTTTGCTGAGTACTCTCTTCAATCCCTGCCCTCTCAGGTAGGCTTCAGTAGCTGTGAGTGACGGCAGAGCAGGCAGTTCTCAGATCCTGCCTGGTGGTTTGCCAGCAGGAGGAGGAAACGAGCTTAGGCAGCTCTGGTGCGGACAGGTCATTTATCACGTTTTGTTGAGATGCTGAACAGTGAAATACCGAAAAAGGGCTGCTATCAAAATGCTTGGGGAATTTCTGTGCATTCTCCCTTCCATCTCCACAGGGCAGCCTTGTTCCCTCCTTATTCTGTCTAAACTGCAGTGCAGGATTAGGCATCCGCGAGCACAACTCATTCACCTCTGGCCACACAGCTATTTCCAGGATGATCTGTGGACAGCATCTCCAAAGCACATTAGAGTTTCACCTTGTGGTGCTTAGGGACATGGTTTAGTGTTGGACTTGGCAGTGCTACTTTAACAGTGTGACTCGATGATCTTAAAGGTCTTTTCCAACCTAAATGATTCTATGATTCTGTGGTTCTATGATTCTGTGGTTCTATGATTCTGTGACTCAGACAAGTTTGGAGAGGACCAGAGCTGGTGCCTGGCTGTTTATTGAGAGCACAGTATTTGCCCCAGAGTGGCTCTCCAGGCAAAACATAAGCACTCCCCAATGAGACCAGGGCAAAGAATACTCAGTGCATCAAGACAGAAAAAGCACCCACAGCAGGTAGGAAAACGAGAATACACATTTAAAGGCAAATGGGAATACACATTATTCTTCTCTCATCACATGGAAAACAAAATCATTCTCTCAAGACACTCAAATGGGGTTTTATGTGTTTTAAAGGGAATGTCTTCACAGAAATAAGAGAAGATGGGACACCAGCTGCCCTGTGCAGCTGGGCATTGACATGCCTTTCATGCCTTTTAATTACACACATCTGGATACTGCCCAGGCCCTGAATGCATGTTGCTATTCAAATTTTGGGGTGCAGTAGCTACAATTGAAGTTTTAACACACTTAGCATTGCACCAACCCTGATGTAAACAACAAAACCATCTACCTGTGGTTATGAGGAGCTGACACAGATCATAAGCAGAAAGGCGAGAACTCCAAGCACCTCATTAAAACTGAACTTGTCCAAATTTTTTTGGCCTACTGCCCAGGCAGCGGTGTTATCAAAGGTGCCTCAGCATGTCTATTTTCAATTGCAGACCTTCAGCAGAAATGTTTCTCTCCTCCTTCATCTCCTCCCATACACCAAACACAGCACCGGCATTCAGGAGAGATAATGTTGCTCTCTAGGCTAGCGAAATACTGTGGAGGCCCTGGGAAGAAATCTCTGGTGCTTCATTAATTCATGGGCTTCTGCCAGCTCATGTGGTTTTGGAATAGCACCAACTTTGGTGTGACCATGAATTCCAGTTGCTCTTTAGCTCAGTAATTGTGTGTCTTTGGAGATAGCAATAAAAGATTAACTCTTGGAAAGGTATTATTTTCTAGATGCCAGTCAAATAAATGGCAAATAAATGGAAAATGGTATAAATATGGCTGGTGATAACTAATAGTGCAAAGTTCTAAGATTGCTGGAGAGAATATATATTCAGACCTAGAAGGTCTGCCTTTCGGTGTATATTTACTATCCGTGCTGTACAGTAACAGCATGTAAGGGACTACCTGACATTCGGTATGTGCTTTATACCTTGGCAGGGAGCAACCCGGAAATCTCCTTGTGATTCATCTTCAAAACAAAGAAATATCGGTGGCCTCTCTCTCTGAAAATGTACATAAACCCTAAAATGCTGCAAATCTCTCCTAGGGTGACTGTATCCTGGCTCTGCAGTCAACAGAAGTAACTGCCCTAATTGAACGGGTCAAATATGAATAATAAGCACGTTGCCAGGATGTCAGCCTAACAGGCAGCCTTTCAAGACTTTAAATAGAGAATTTAACAGCAGAGCACCTAGGTGGTTTGGGTAATACGGCTTTCATGAAGACTGCTTTCATTAACTGATTTGTAGGCAACAGCACTAGAAAAGGGTAAGTAGCTCTAAGAAAAGAAACTTCAAGGAGTCAAAAGCCTATGATGCAATACAAAGTGGGCTGAGGGATGTTGGATGTGAATGACTTATTTCCGCCTTATCAACTAGGCACCTCTGGCATTTATTAAATTTCATTTCCATGTGTATAACACCTGTGTGCAGAATTTGTCAAAAGAACTAATAAAGGTTTTAGTATTTTACAACCCCAACACTGAGTACTGCTGGAAATCAAATAAGCGCTGTTAAGGATTTGAATAACACGGACACATGAAAGAATGACTAAAAACAATTGCAAGAAATGGTTCATTCAGTTCTGTTCAGTTTAGATTGTTCATAGGAGTATCAGGGCACATGCTCCTTGCCATGGAACTTTGGCTTTCCCTGGATTTCGGTTTCACTGACTATGGATTGTTTAAGAGACTCAAAAAAACTAACACCTCACTTAGCAAATAAACAGATTGGAGGCTCAAGCACTTTTTCTTTCTATTATTTTATTTATTAGTGCTACTTCCCTATATTAATAATTATCATATTCATTACATTAATAACCATATGAGTAAAAGGCACCAAAATTCTCAACTCATACCATTTATAATAGATTTAATTTATCATCACAAATATTTTTAAAGGTGGAAAGGAGCTATCAATGGCAATTTTTTCTTTTGCAGTTGGAAAGTACCAGTCCCATTACATGCTTACATCATAAAAATGTTTATACCACAGTGAACACTACATTGTGTATTCATTTTCTGACAAAAGTGAAACATCCATTCATCTGCAGGTCCCTCCTTATCTCACCTTATGCTTCTTGCGTAGCTTTCTTGATACTTTCTACTCTCAGCAACACTAATTAAAAGTGTCTTCTTTGTGAAATACATCTGGGCTACAGATGCGTGCTGAACACGTGTGGGCTATAACTAGGCAGAAATTTTCCTCCCAAACAAACTTTACTTGAAAAATGTCAATTTTTTGGACGTTGGTGGGGGAAGCTGGAACCCAGGGTCCAGGGCAGAAAGTTTAGCCACCACCAGGCTCCCCCGTTCATGGTACCACCATCCCGAGCTCTCAGGTCTGGGCATCCTGCTCCAAGGCGTCACTCTCCCTGGTGTCCCTGGGTGAATTATCAGCAGGCCAAGGCACCCACGAGAGTCAAGGCATGTGAGGAATCGGTGGGAATAGGAGCTGGCTGTGCCATGTAACGTTGTGTGGATATTAAATATTTCCATCTTCTTACAGGAACATTTTTAAGAATTTCTAGTTCTGAAACTCTTAGTTCACTGCTATTTCACAATGAAATCAATTCTTTTTCTTTTATGTTTGCAAAAATTGTGATTTCTCCCGAGCTCTGCATTCCAGCAGTCTGCTGCGGAGGCCCCTGCATTAAGATGAGGGGAGTGGGGTTGCTGCCAAAGGGCTTCACGGTTTTGCCCAACTGACCAAGGGGAATTTAGCTAATGGTGAATTTGCAGAGCTCATTTGGTGCAAGAACCTTCTGTTCAAGGCCAAAAGCAGTCATGTTTTTGTATTTGCATGTATGTGGGTACCTGTAAAGAGACTTTCTCATTAAGCCCCTGTTCCCATGTGCTGCCCTCTCCAGCTCTGATTTCCAGGCAGTCACCTCCAGCAAGGAGGGGGAACCCTCCTCACCAGTGTCCACTCTCCTGTGTACACAGCTCTGTTTGCAGCCTATGGAAACTGGGTGGGTGAGAATCAGTTTTTAAGAGAGCGTTTGGGTTGCAAACACCTCTGTACTCATTGAGGTCGGCTCCTTCAAAATTTAACACAAGGTATTATTTTATCTTTTTTATGAATGTGGATTGTGTGCTCAGGGGAATGAAAGACATTATTGAGAGACAACAGAAATGTCAGGATTTTAACTTGATTCATGATACTCATCTAGCAAATGTCATTCTTGCCCCATACACATTGTAACTTTATTTTCATATTGTTCAAACTTTAGATGAAACAATCTCATTATTTTGACTTCCCGTGTCGATTAGCTGATGAAAACTGATTTTTAACAATTCCAGATTACAAATCCTTGTCATATCTGAAGATTAAACTTGTCGTTTCTCATGATAAATGGAAATGCAAATAATGAAGTGTATTAGAATATTGATCAGAGGCTCGCCCCGAGCCAAGAACAGCGTGAACGTCTGTATGTTTGTTGGCAGTAAACCAGCTTCTCTCTTCTCTCTGTTTTGCACAGTCCTACTAAGCCAATCCTCACTAGAATGAGCACAAAACAAAACGAATAACAGCTTTTGTACATCAACATTAAAATGGGAAGAAGCTTGGGAAAGGGCCTCCGACAGAGAAGAACGCTAACAAGTGCAAAAATGCCTGATGGGTAAGCACCACCTCCTAGACATAGATCAGCCAGACATGGAAGTGATTTTCAGAAGAGAAATGCAATCATGGATTACACACCAGCTCATTAGAAACTGTTGCTGAATACAGCATCCAGAAGACATGCATGAAAAGTCACATTTGGGGAATAAATTAAAAGGGATGTAGTTGTTGCTAGATAAACATATGTAATATATATGCATTGAAGAGGTTTGTAAATGTCATTTTTTTTATTCGAACGGAAAGCAAAAAGCTTTAAAACCTTTCACAGTAGTGAGGCAGTTAACTCCAGACTATTCCTATCCCAGTAGCCAAGAAGCTGATAGGACATCTCTCTTAAATTAGCATTTATAAATAGACTCTCTGAATGTTTCCATCACCTAGTGGAAAAAGCATAACTTTTACTGCTACATTGCTGCACTTCATTTACTTCACTGTATAATATGTTGACTAAAACTGTAAAGCTTCTCAATTTTTACTGCATATGTGTTCCAATTAATCTATGTCTGTAACAAACTTAAGACTGAAAAATTATTTCTGACCTATATTCTAGTTCTATGAAGCATATATACTATAAGATATGTCTGACAATGTCATAATACTATAATTTCCCAAGACACATAGAATTGTTTGTATTTAAAGTGACAAAATAAAATCACTTGATTTCTTTTTTAATAGGAGAAAGTAATTTACCCCTTAAATGTAACATGCAGCTGCTCGTGGCAAGGGCATTTCTATTCTTTTCCTTGTTCTGCCATATAACCACTGAGAGACACTCTCTGGCCCACGCAAATGCCAGTCAGGCGAGGTGATCTAGCAATCCCTTCTGCCCTGAAACTCAATACAAAAATTAAGAGACTAGTAAGCAAATACACATTGCAAATAGCTATGTGAGGGCTGGGTGCACAGAGCCCAGGGACACCCGTGGGGCTGGTGCTTCCCTCCACAGAGGCTCAGCAGGTCGCTCCCCAAAGGGCACCATCATCTCCAGAAGGCACCGAGCAGTAAAACAGGGGGGAGGCACAGGGTATGAAGAAAGACCTCCTAGTGAAAGGCCTGGATGCCAAGCACCAGACACAGAGCAACAGGGGGAAGCAGGGACCCCCATCTCCTCTGCTCCTCTCTAATACCTACCAGCAGGGCACGCGTCTCCTCCTGGCTCAGGACCAGGCAGGAACATGCTGCTCCCTGCATTATTTCCACCCTCTTCTGCATATCACAGCTGAATCCAGCCCGGAATGAACACTGCAGCACTGATTTTTTCAGATTTTTTTAAGCCTGTTGCTTCATTCTTTGGCTTTTAGGGGAAATGGCAAAAATAATAATTCATTGCTGATGTTGATACCAAATAACACAATGCACCGAAGACATGATTAAAACATGAGTTAAAACTGTTTTTTAACTATTGGCTACACAACACAAGTTATCCCAGAATTTACTGCACGAAACTCATAAAATTAATTTTATTTTTTAATGAAAAATTAGCTTTAAGCAAACTGTCAATAAATAAATGCAAGGAATTAGGTAACTCTTTTATTTAACTACCAAGGTACCTTTGTGGTGCTGCTTGTTTTAGAGACTGAACACTGATGTGGATGTCTACCAAGTAAATTTATGTGTGAATCTGGGCAGCACTTTTTTTAAAAGTTTTTTTAATCCAGATCTGCTTTTGTAACTCCCCAACTTCTGGAGCTGGTCAAAAATCCCACCCAAATCAAGTAATTACCATTAACTTATTCCCAGTACTTGCTACTGACATGAAGGGGATGGAACGTAAAAATCAAGTAGTTTACACATGAGGCTGCATGAACTCATGAAGGTCCCACTTCAGACAGGTTTTTAAGCCTATCATTAGTCCAACCGGTGTCAGCTGGAAGATGCTCATCCTTAGGGGCCGGGTACATTCATTCAGGAGTCCCTGTTAAATGGTCTCCCAGGGAAGCCTGTCCTCCCTCACTGCTCCTGTTGACTCACAGCCAAGCTGTCACCTCAAAAGCCTGTGAAAGAGTTTGCTATCTGGATGTGCTAATGTATCACTGTCTTCATTTGCTCCTTTAGGTTTACCTCTATCCCAAATTATTGCAGTCGTGGCACTTTTGCTGCAAAAGAAATCACCAAAACAGGGTTTCTCTGTATTGTAATCTTTTGTTACAGACTACTAAGTTTTGCATCATGGTGTCTGGGTAATCTAAACATACACAAATGTCGCTAAAAAAAGTGTCATCACCAGACCTCGCAACCCTGCCAGGGTAGCTCAATGAAAATCTGTACACAGTCAGAACGGGGGACATACCAGGATGTACATCACTAAATGTTAACTCAGTATGAATAGTATGTTTTATCTTTTTAAATGTTACCATTTTCCCATCCCACTCCATTGCAACTGTCAATTGTAATTTTTTTTTAAGTCAACAAACTGTAAAGAAAACTGTTGAAATACCTGATTTTCTGTAAAAAGTAATAACAACAATAATTTTTGTTACTTTAAAGTATGCTTGGTATTAAAGTACCTAATAAAGTTCAACGATGAATTTTGTAGCATACTAAAATAAAGTGTGATAGTGCTTTTCTCCAGCTCATCCGTGGTAACAGCTGCTGTTGTTGGGATTACTGTCTTCCTCCTAAACACTGGCCACCTCCTACACACCTGTACCTACACAGATCCTCAAGGTGTACAAAGTCCAACCAAAATCTAGTCCCTTAATGAGTGCAGGGATTTGTATGCATGAGTCAAATTCACAGTAAAAGCACCTTATTGGTAAGTCATCTTCACCCTTTGGCACCTGACTATACGGGCAACAATAAAAAGTTCCTGATTATTTTGTTTGGTATAAAACTTAGCTTATAGAAAGAGAGAGTGTAAACTATTTCGTAGTTAATTATAGTTAAATAGAGAACTGCTGGGTGTGTAGAATGCTGGAGTCTTGTTCATTTTTATAGGCAACACATTTCAGTTATTCCTAAATAGACTGGAAATCTCAAACAAATTATTTGAATGACACAGTAAAACTCAGAAACTGATTGCCCCTAATTTCATTACATGAAGTTACACTGAGGGCAAAATTCTCGCAGCCATCAGGGAGTGTCACTGATGTACATCGTCCCAAAGCTTGCACCAAGAGGAAGGTACTTCCTTGTCAGATACATACTGGATTTGCCTCCATGATGCTGATGCAGTGGTATCTGCATTTGGAAATGATCTAGAATTGATTGTGACTGGGGTCCAATTATTCCCAAAATCCCAGGCTCTGTCATATTTCAATCAAAATAAAGGTTCAGCTTCAGTTTCCTTGGTCTAGGTAGCAAAATGTAATGCTGGGCCCAGCAGCTTTCTGTCCATTTTCACTCTGCTAGTCTGATGTCCTTCAAACATTTAAAAGTTTTAGTAGTTTCAGCTGATTCTCTGAGGATTTGAAATGGAATGATAACTAGAAAAATTAAAAGAATTTTAAAAATAAATTTAAACGTAATTTTAAAATCCAAACAGATTGGTCCTGAGTAGTTTATGCATTGAAAAGCCAGCCATATGCTGAGTACCTTCTGAGGAAGTGCCAAAAAGCAATATAGTTTTTTCCTCATGTGCTGAAGTCTAGAGGTTTACACATTTCTCCTTTCCAAGGAGCTCTGTGCAGAAGGGAACAGCTTTGCCTGCTGTTGGCGTAGCTGGCAGTGCCTGCGCGCATTAGCCATACTTGCAGCCGTTCCACATTGATCTGTGATCCTCCTTGGCTTACATTAATGTTTTGAGAAGAGGCTTTCGTGGAAGACCCAAAATTCTGCAGAGAGGAGAATATGTAGTTTAAAAATTCATGCTCTTCCCTTTATATCAAGCAATGTCAATCCCATGCTGCCGAGTACACAAAGCCAAGGCTTGTGGTGATCAGATACTGCCGTGACACTTTCTATTACCCATCTGTCTCTCTTAAATTTTTGCTTAGTGTTACTTCATAATGCCTTCTGAAATGCTTTTTGCATTTTAAAAAGCAAACTAATATATCTTACCCTTCTTCCAGATAGTCTCGCCACACTGCTGTGGGCAGCTACAGCTTTTCCACTTCACAAGGTGAGGAGGGAAGTATTGCCTATGCAAGAGCCAAATTTCTGGAGAATAAAGTATAAGCAGACACACAGCACTCATCAACTCCCAAGAGGAGCTGTGGCCCCTAATTGCCTACGAGACACTAAAAAGCTCCTCTCCTTTTGGAGCGATTTCAACAGCTGCTGTAAAACATTTCCCGAGACCACCAGTGCGAGACTGGCCTCCAAGTTTGAACATCAGCTCAGTCCCCTGGGAAAACAGCCTGGAAGAAAAGACACTCCTAGGAGCTGAGGCTGAATTTACCTCCACAAATTGGTTTTAAACAAGCATAACAATACGGATTATTACTCCTGGTTTTGCCAAGCGCAAGTTAGTGTAATATTAGCTTAGTATAGCTGTAAGAATTATTATTAAGGAATATGGTTTATGTATTATTAATTGTTAACAATTATTAATAATCTATTATCTTGCAATTTCTTAGGAGGAAAAAAAACCAAAATATAAATTGTCAAAATCCTATATACTAGACTGATGTCTCTTGGATATGATTACCACAAATTAAAAAATATATTTCCACAGCTGAACAGCAGAAGATGCTCTAGAATATCAGTTACATTAGCACAGAAAGGTAGGAGCTTTGCTCTGCCATAGAGAAGACCAGGTACCTCATTACTTCGATGACTCTCAAACACGGCCTTCTCACAAGATACCAGGCAAAGTGTCAGCACAAATGTCAGGCTTAAGGGGTATGCAATTAGCATCTTGATTCTCCTTTATCTGAAGTTATGCCAACACGGTGCAAAATTAGTAATGATCTAGGTGGGAGACATTTAAGTTTGAAAAAGAAAAGTAGCTCTCCTCTCCGTTTGCTTTCATTTTTTTCCCTTAATAAAATGAAATCAGTTGGAGTGTCACTGGAGTATTCTGAGGCTCAATTAAGTGCCTGATGTATTTGTTGAGTTTCTCAAATGGCAATTGAAAATAATGTAATATATTATGCTCCTCAGGCAATGAGCTGAGACAGCTGGTGGCATCAAAATGAGGGAGTTTTCTGGAAAAGCTTTCAGGCTATCAGCTGCTATACACGTCAAGAAAGGAGCTGGTTTATTCAGTATAGCTGAATTCCCTGTGTGCTTCAGAAGGTTAAGTTATAAAATAATTCAGAAGTTCTGAAAGAGCTTCCAGCTTAACACATGCTACTCCTTTGGGGGGCTTTATTGTATCTGCTGTAATGTAATACAGAATTCCTCATTTACACGTTCTAATTAATTTTGCATTAAGTATTGTGAAAAGTCCTCAGCCACAAGATACCTTGGAGATGCTGAAAGCAATGGAGGGACCGTCCTCGAGCAGCACCTGGCAGCCATGGGTATTGAGTGTATCTGTGCTGCCATCTAACGGCCAGCCTCTTCGCGGGGGTTGTTACTCGGGAGTTAGTTACACGCAGCTTTGTATTTGCATTCATAGAGATCAAGGTAACAGAAACAGTGCCCATGTAACCTCCTGTACCTCCCAGAAACAGGGCAAAAATCAAGAGGTGAAACCCTCAGCGTATTAACTCAGACTGGGCAGCTACCAGGTTTGAGAACTTCGACATTTTCATTTGAATTTCTGAATACTTAAGAGAACAAGCTTCATCTCCGTCCATGTGGATGAGAACTTTGTCTAAAATTTAAGGAGCATTTTGCTGGGTTATGCAGCCCAGCACTTCCCAGGGGCAGGTTTCTGCATTTCCCAGTTAGGGCAGACACTAACCCTCTACTTACCCTCTCAAGGGACAAGTAGGTGATGATGACATTGTCTTCCCTCTTGGCATATGAGTTCAGTTCAGGTTTTCAGTGACAATATATATGGCTTCTCTCTCAGTTCACTGTAATCAAATCCCTCTATTAAAGAATTTTTAGTGGCTTTGTACTTTTCCCAGTTTGTAGATCCCAAAAATTTTCTAGACCCCTTTCTAAATTTCATATACACACATCACCCTGTAGAATATGAGGACTTGTTTTCAACAAATGATCTTTTGTAGATCTCCTAAAAGCCATCTGTGCATCCTCAGACTGAAAATCATTGTTACAGAAACATTCCTTTTGGGACTCAGTGCATTCCTATTCTTTCTTTCCCAAGAATTGTTAATTCCCACTATTTCATTCCCTCTCTTTCTCTCAATATTTTCCTACAATGTATTGGATCCCTTACTCAGAAAACATGATGCTTAAAGCTGGTTTCGGGGAAAGGGATGGTCTACACTGATCATACAGCTCAACATAAAGAAACTGGTAGGAGGACCTCCATCACCTGAAAAGGAGTTGCCTTTCATGATAGCTAGGTAAGAAGAAGCAAATAATCTGTTGATCATATCTGAAAATCTAAATTTTGCAGAGCAGAATAATTTGGCCACAGGGCCCCACTCCTCCAGGAACCTGAAGACTCAGCAGGGTGAAGACCACCTCTAAGAAACAAAGCTAGAGAAATAGCTCAGGGGTTGAGCCCACCCTTAGGGCAACGTAAATTATAGAGACACGTAACAGAAGAGAGGAATCAGGACTGAGAGAGCTGAATGGGACCCCTGAAGAGTCCTATATTGCCATGTTAGAGAGCCCTTCCTAAATCCCATAGCCTTACAGACCTGCCCTCAGCTCCAGCATAAGGTGGGCAAGAGGCCTGTTTTTAAGGCTCTGAGCAGTGTTTAGGAGCATGAGATGGAGGGATGGAAGAGCAGAAGTACCAGGCATCAGAAAGAATGGAAAAGTTAGGTAGTTTAAGCCAAACTGCTGCACCAGGAGATAAGCATAACTGGTCAGCGTTCTTCCAAATTGCTCTTGCTGAAAGGCCAGAGGTTAATGAGGCTGCTGAAAAAACGACTCTCAGACAATACTAAACAGCACTGATGAGCAATAGTCATGCAATAGGAGACTCGTGACCATATTCAACAGTGACAGAATATGGAAAATTGATGGTTGCTAAAGGTATGGGACATCAGATTTAGGCCATCCAAGAAAGCATTTACCCTGAGCATATTAATATCTGATTAGATTAGGGATTACCAGGTTGAAGGCTGGGAGCAGCTAAAGCCCCTAATCCCAGAGGAAGAAAGCAGGGACTCCAGAAGCCATTTATACATTAACCATGTGCAAAAGCATGCTGTGAGGGTGCAGTGAGACCACCATACTGTGGCAAACACATTTGTAGCAACAAGCCCTTCATCCCTGGTTAGGCTATGTTGACCTCCCACAACCCTAAAGCAATGTTCCCAGGCCCCTACCCCTCCCTGGCAACTCCAAGGGAGTGTCTGGAGAACAGGAATGGGCGGCAGAACCATCCTGCTCAGGAACTGCCTGAGGAAGGAAAAGGCTGGGGATGTGGCAAACCCCAGAGAAGGGAACTGGAAGAAGTCCAAAGCCAACATTGGAGTTTGGACAGGATTTCTAGCATAGAAGCTCCCAAAACAGTAAGGAGAGTACCACCACACACAGATGTCCCATGCATTTCATACTGAGGAATCTGGTAGTCTTCTCAGAGGCCGTAGATAACCTGCCTCCAGAATGCAATGTAAAATAAAATGAGATTGCATGTATTTAAGTCAATTGTGTGACTCTGCCTGCTGCTTTTGCAGGATGGGAGTCATGCTTCATGTTGGATTCTGAGGAAATTCCACGCCAAGCAATATTGTGGTTTGCCAGCCAGCCATCTTTGGACTGTGCTTCTCTTCCAGAAGGGAGACCACACCTCCAGCTGTCACTTCACCAAATAAAATATGTGCTTCTTCCCCTCTCTCCTGCTTCTCTACCCTTACAGGCTCCTCCAAAGTCAAAGAGCAAAATACTAATAACGTCTGTACTTGGCACCCATGAAAAACTCACGAACACAGCACATTTTACTGCTTTTCAGTGGCATCTTTCTTTTTTCCCTTTTTACAAGAATTATGAAGGGATGAAAAGGCCTGGCTGTACTTTTACAGAGTGGAAAATGCAGGGAAAAATCTTAAAACCTGAGATCCATGCCCGAGAGACCTGGAATCACAGCATCACAGGAACACTCATGTTGGAGGGACCTTGGGAAGTGTCTAGCCCAACCTCCTGTTCCTTGAGATGAGGGTTCTATCCAGTTTGGTCTTATAAACATCATTGGCAAAGAGTACATGGTGTTTCTGGGAAACCTGCTCCAATGCTTAATTAGTCTCACAAATGAGTCAATAACAAAGTAAATATCAACCAGGAGACATTGATACATGGTTTCAGAGCAGCTGCTATGTGTGTGGCTCCACTCTCAGGGGAAACCATGCTGATCTTCCTATAGTACATTTTTAACCCTTAGGCACGCGCACAGAGGTCAAGTTTTAAGATATTTATAGTGCTAACTTGTCACTGGT
>JAOXNO010000001.1:14737447-14748428 GCA_028565335.1 Limnodromus scolopaceus
ATAGTACATTTTTAACCCTTAGGCACGCGCACAGAGGTCAAGTTTTAAGATATTTATAGTGCTAACTTGTCACTGGTACTGAATTATATTCTTGCTGTAGTTGGAAGGGACATATTTCACCTGAGCTTGTCTAACCTACCTGTAAGAGCTAAAACCAGAAAGCTTTATTACTGTGTTGAGAAGTAATAAACATACACAGACCAAACCAGAAATTATTGGTCTGTAGTCCTCACACCTGTAGCCGTGCTTTCTGCAGAATTCCCCATCCAAGAAGAGTCAGGTTGAACTAATATGTAGCTACCAGATCTGTGCCTGCAGCCCAGGCTGTAAATGAAACAACTCTGCCGGTATGCAATACTTCAGTTTCATGTTGTGTGAAAATATCAGATTTTGTGAAAAATGTTCTGTTTCGCAGGGGTAGATTGAAAGATTTGCATCAAGTTATCAGTGAAAACTGAAAAATGTTGTTATGCTAAACTGCTGTTGTGTCCTGGTTTTGTCTGAGATAGTTAATTCTCCTACTAGCAGCTGGTAAAGTGCTGTGTTTTTGGATTTAGGATGAGAATAACGTTGATAAGACACTAATGTTTTCAGTTGTTGCTAAGCAATTGAGGACTTTTTCAGCTTCAAACAGAAGCGTAGAGGGAGCACAGGCAGGACAACTGACCCAAGTTGGCCAAAGGAATATTCCATACCATAGACGTCATGCTCAGTATATAAATGGAGGGGTTGGCTGGGGGCAGGAGTCTGCCATCACTGCTTGGGATGGGACGGGCAATTGATCACTGGGTGGTAAGTAATTGCATTGCATCACTCATTTTGTATAGTCCTTTACCATTATTATACTATTATTATTATTTCTTCCGTTACTGTTCCATTAAACTGTCTTTATCTCAACCTACAGGGTGTTTTTTCCTTTTTCTCCCTTTTTCTTCCCTAGCCCACTGAGGGGGGGACAGTGAGCGAATGGCAGCGTGGCCCTGGTTGCCAGCTGGGACTAAACCATGATATTGTGAAATCCAGAATGATGTGAAAGAGGCCAAGCAGAAGTTCCTTGTGCTTCAATGCAACCTGGTGGATGTGGGTTTGGTGGTGTAAAAGATTAGTGTAACAGTCTGTGGTGTCTGTTTCCAGACCATGAATTCTGTTCATCTAGGACCTCTTTTCTGCTGGTGGAGGAATTCCAGCCACAGGGAAAGAACTCAAAATCTGGAGACGTCTGTGTGAGTACTACACCACTACAGCCCGTTTCTTCCTGGACTTAAGCAATATCTTGGCGGTATTAAGTATTCTTTCCTGTTTCTCCAATTTTGTCATCCCACTATCTCCCTTCTACTTTCTTAGCAAGAATATTCCAATTATTAATTTTTTATAGAGAGTTTCTGGTAACTGGTATTCTGAAAGCCCAAATAATTTATTCTGCATTTCTCAATAAAAAGGTGAGGATGTATTCTGTTTGTTTTGTTGCTTTTGTTGTCTTTGTTGGGTTTTTTTTACCATCTTTAAAGTGATTTCTGAGTGCTCACAGTCATGATGAAAAGCAGGAAAATATGCACATTACATATTCTAAAGGTTTCTAAGCCAGAAGGCAAACAAAATGAACTCAAAGCTCAACTGTACTTAAACCTCATTATTTTTAAGCCAATTTCATGCCACTTTTTAGTCTGATTCACTATATGTTAATGCCAAGGACTACAGTAACCAGCTAAAAAGAGCACTCTTCCTGGGGTGTGGAAAAGAACATGCCAGCCAGATGTCGTCCCAGGCCAGAAAATGAAGTAGCATGCAGCATGAAAACAAGCTCCCAGTCTGAGCTGCCTGATGCAGTGCCTGCTGGGCACTGCGCCAGCAAACAACAGCCTGAAGCAGAAGTTTTCCCAGTTCTTACTCCTGTTCCCTCCTTTGTCAGCATGTTTCTACACTAGGATTTTACAGATGAGGCTTTTGACCCACAATCCAGCACTCAACTTGTTGTCTGTCCTTTGTTTTCTCCTCTCCAGGATGCCAGATGGTTAGTATCAACATGGGACTTTTTAAGCAAAGGAATTTATTGAATACAACAGGAAGCAAAGGGAAACTTTACAGACTGAATGATCATTCCAAAAGGTCAAGGGAGGAAAAGTATTTGTGAAGACAGAGTAGACCAGAGCCGCTGTACAGTCCAGACCAAGATTGTTTGCAGATTGTGGTAGCTAGATGAGAAGCCAATGATACCTCCAAGCCCCCAAAGCCAGTCAATGTCAAGTGAAGGCCCAGTCAAAGACACTGATATGCTGCAGTTCCATAAAGATTTGTTGGTCATCACAGAAGGAAGGGACAGAGAATCAATAGGCCTTGAGCACCAAGACCCAGGACTTCACTACCTGAGTTAAGGAGGACTGTAGCATACACAGAATCGTAGAATCGCCTCGGTTGGAAGAGACCCTTGGGATCATCGAGTCCAGCATACATGCTCCCAGAAAAAAATATTTACTTAGTATGCCTCAGCTGTGAAAGATCAATATGATCCTTTCTTGGGACTGGTCAGTAATTTTAACTAGGAGAAGATAAGCAGACGTATTACTCCTACCAGGAGCAATTTCTGACTCCACATATGCCCAGCCACTTGGCCTTGGTGGTCCTTGTTCTTTCTTGTGGCATGCAGGCATTAGTCCACCTTGTGGCCAGCTCCATCAGAACTACCAGTTGTCACAGTATCCCAGTTATGTCCTCTTTACCTGACTCCGTACTCGGGACTGTCCTGAAAGCAATCCACTGTTGTATCAGGTGAGTCAGATGCGGATGAGTCAGCTGTAAATGCTTCCCATGAAAGTGAAGAGAGATGACTTTGATTACAGAGGTTTTAATCTGACAACAAAGCCTTCCATACACTTGGAAGTTGAAGCTATTCAGATAGAGAAACATGACAAATATGTGTAAGTGGGAGGGTCATCCATTCTTGGCACATGGTGAGCTGCCTCCAACTTTCAAATCAAGATCTGCCTGTCCTCAGAAAAGCAATGTTTGACCTCGATCGAGGCATTTCTGAATAAAATGGTACATGTACGGAGACTGTGTTATTACCACACGTAAAACTTTGACAGCCCTGACAGACAGGCTTTAGCAAATCATCTGCCTGCTGCTGTTGGAGGAAGGCTTGCCCTTAGCTCTTCCCTCCACCTCATTGCCATGAGTTGCTGAGCCCATCACAGGGCTCACAGAAGGGCTTGCTACTTACGTATGGAAAATTGTGTGATTGTCAGAAATTGGCAATTAAGATGAGTATACACCCAGGACCTGGCCTGGGGGGTTGGTGTAATGGCTCCTCTGAGAGCATTAACATCAGCAGAGGAGTTAGGAAGGAGAGGAGTTACAGCTGGGGAAAAACAACTCAAACTGAAGGAAGGGACTATTCAGAGTTCATTTACCAGTGCCCTCCAAATAGCTCACAAAGCGGTCTGCCTTTCAGCTGACATAAACCACGTTATGTGGATGTACATTAATTAACATATGACCAAAAAAAGTCATTAGGTTTATATGAAAATAAAGCCAGTTTTAGCTGACTCTTCCTAAGCAAAAGTTGCAGATTCAAGGTTGATGTTGTTTACCATGGAAAGTTATTTATGTAGAGATGCCAGTGAGATTACTTAAATGCATTTGAGTCAGGAGAAGCAAACAGACTTTGGCAGAGTGTGAAACCCTTGCAGGGCACCAAGCTCCATCTTTCCCTCGATGCAGTCTGTGCTCCCTCAGCTTCCATTTTATTGATGCTTGATTCAACTCCAGGTTCACAAGAAACATGGGAGTGAGTTCCAGCAAAAGGATATTTTTCCCCTTGTTTTCCTGCGTCATATAAGAGCAGGAGCAGTGAAAACAATGAAAAGCCAAACTGCACCCTTTTGCTCTGCACGACTTCCTGAAATTTCTCCCAAGCAAGATAAACTGGGCTACAGTGAAACGCAGGTCAGGGTTAAAATGGCATCTGTTAGTTGTGCTGTTGAATTTGGAAACAGCCACATCTTCACCTCACCTGCTTCTCTAGGAAAAATTACTTTGTTACCCAGGTGTATAATTAAAGGGGAAGTTTAAGATGAATATCCTCCTAGCTTTTACTGGTCTCTCCAGGGAAACAACAGAAGTCCTGTTTCAAACTAAGGAAGCACAAAAAGCTCTAAAAACTGCATGGGAAACGGCCCGGGACTGCACAGGGTTTGGACGGGAGGCTTTCAGGGCTGCGGGCGGAGGTCTGGCTGGGAAGCGGCAGAACCAGCCGCTCTTTGTCACTGCCCCGGAGCGGCAGCCGACCTTCACCCACAGCATGTGTCAGCGCCCTGCCGGCCCCGCCAGACAGACCGACCCGCTCGGATTAACCGGTTTAAACTGGGTATTTGAAATAAGCCGCAGGAACTTTCCTGGAGGGGATTAGCGAGTCCCCGCAGCGCCTGCCCTGGCCTGACAGCAGATCTGAGGGCATCCCTGGCATCGCAGCTGCGACGAACAGCTGAGAAGGGGTCACGTCTTCATTGGGCACCGACCGAAAACGCGGCAGACGGGGCGGCACTCCGTGGGGAGCAGTGCCAGCCGGAGGTTTCCATTCCTGCCCCAGCTGTCACTGCTCTGCCGGAGGTCACTGTGCTCCAGCCCGGCTGCGGCCACTCGCTCTTCCCCAGCCAGCCACCGAATGAACAGGGACGGGGAGCTGCGCCATGGGACGGGAGGAAGCAGCACGCTCTGTCGAGGCAGCAAGGACAACCCACCGACAGAGGCACAGAAGGAACTGAGACATCCCTGAGCTGATGTCTGCCCACAGCCCGAGAAGTGCCTGAATCTGTTTTCACTTTAAGCCAGTTTTACAGTCTGGGCTGGACTGGGATTTATATGTATTTTATGTGGCCTACACCACCCACTGTGCCTCATAGGAGATGACAGTTCCTGCCACAAGTGGTTTACAGCCTCAGAGCAACTGCAGATGCCCAAAGATCATCTCAAAGCCTGCTCGCTTCTTTCTTTCTGTGACTCTTCCCATGGCTGGCCAGATCACTTGATGGTTTCTACGTCCCTTCCCTGCCTTGGGGCAACACCAGCTTCTCTGTACAGGCTGAACAGGCTCCACATGCTTTCTCTGGAGCCTGGAGCAGCTTTTCGAATCTCAGAGCTGTGCAAAAGTACAGGAAATGTCTTGCTGGCTGCTGCCACCATCTAGGACAAGGGGTGACTATCTGTGAAGCTGACCAAGCAGGAGGTGGTGGTAACAACATCCAAAAGGAAGTCTGGAGGAGGGAGGAACCGACCAGCCACCAAATCTTGCAACATCTCTCCTGAGGACAGCTTGTTTTCTTAGGTTTGCCGCTTGTGTCCTGCTGAAAGAGCGTGTAATCGAGGAATATGGCACACAAAATAATGGATCACCCAAGGAAGATGGACAGGATGGAGGGCAGGTAGGGCGTGTACAGCGTACTCCTTATTACCCTCTCGTGATGCTCAGCAACTTACAAAGGTGCCAAACCAACAGCAGGTTCAGACTATGTCTCACCAGGAACTGACACGTTGCAAACCACAAAGTAAAAAGTCAAACACAACAGCCTCACCTTCTTGATAAAAACGATGAGGGTGGTTTCTTTATATTTAATCCACCGGTAAGGGAGGAGATACATGGACTGGGACAGCAGAGCTGGAAACTGTTTCTTAGGACGTAATATAATCCAAAGTCCTATATATTTTTAATCTGTTCAGCCCTGCCCCCTCATAAAGCAGGCATTTCAGCATGCAGCGCCTCTGTTAATTGACCGCCTTCTTAAATGCAAACAAGGAAAGCCACACTACAGTCTCTCAAGACCCCAGATAAGATTTGCAGCTGGTATAAATAAGTGAAATGTCACTACGGCTGGAGGAATTGCTCTGTTCCTCCCCCTCCTGCCGCTGCAATCTCTGAACTTGACCCTACATTTCCATATTCCTATGAGGAGTTGAGCACAGCACGGAGGGCGTTGCTGCGATCCCTCCTGCCTCCCGCCTCAGCCTGCCCTTGCTGTCCCACCGCTCCAGCCCTGGCCGTTCCCCTGGGACACCGGCGTGTGGAGCGGGATGGAGGGAAAAAGAGCCGGGGAGTGTCTGGCTTGGGCGGGAAGGGAGGCCTCGGTCCCCATCATTTCCTCTGTGATTACTTCAAGATTTTTCAATAAAGGTCTTTACAGGATGGGTTGGGCTGTTTTATCAGAGCCAGATTTTGGCAGAGCAGTTTTCAGTGAGGTCCTTTTCACCCTGCAGCCCTCGGCCAGAGCCCGCAGACCTTATCTTCCCCAAACCCAGCACAGCCTTGCCTGACCGCCGGGTGCCCCACTGTGGGAGGCAGGAGGGGCTGCCGGAGGAGGACAGGCTTTTCCTTTCATTTAAGGTATAACACTTAGACCTTGGCTGCTGACAGGCAGTCCTGATGGTGCAAACACAGATCTCCAGGTGACTTGTTTGACAAGGGCAAGCTTACTCCTTCATAAGCAACGAGAACAGGAGGGAGGGCACTTGAAACTTTCCGACCAGACCTTCGCTCTCCCAGTTTCTCTCTTCTCGGCCTCACATTTTAAACTGCACAACAGCTTGCAAAGTGAGCAGGAAACAGCAGCTCCTTCCTGCTGCACAGCCCCGGCCCTCTGCGCGTGGAGCCTGCCTGCTGCGGGGCTGGGTTTGGGTATCGGCCAGCACGGACCAGCGTCCCCGCCTCAGCTACTGGAACTCGTCTGCCGCCATTAAAGCTAAGCAAAAGGCTGGGAGACCAGTTATCTCGGCCGGATCTCAGTAAACTGAAGCAGACCAGCAGCTCTACAGCAGCTGAGATAATGCTTTTTTGCTCAATCTTTTCAAAATCCTCTGCATTTCACATACCTGTTCAGGTTTCCTGGACATTTTATATGACTCACAACAGCACAAAGCAGAAATAATGATCTCAGCGTGGGATATTTTTAGATACAATCTTTTGGGGAAGAACACTAGCTTTTAAGGATGACATTACTATTAGCTTGTTATTTTCACTTGAAAGCTCCATACATCAAACATTATGAATTCATCCTGTCTGATTGATGGTGCCCTATGTTTGTTGTTGGGAAACAAAAAGATGGCATTCAGAAAAAAAAAAGCTAAGTGATTTTGTTAGATATATGCATTGTGATAATGAATAAAGATAATTTCTTGATGTGCAAACATGAATGAGAAGGATGAGAAGTTTTCAACTGTATTAGATTTCATGTGAGCTCCAGCACCCAAGTAGACGTGCAAAAGTAGAGGGTCTGTCTCATAAGGAGACAGAATCTGTTAGGGGAAGGGAAGGTGCTATGCCAAAGACTGGCCCTATCAGAGAGCATTTGTTTAAAGAGAACTATAATAATAAAGCAAAGAACTCAGAAGGGTTCCAACTATTTTCTAAAAATATTCTAAAAATAGAATTACAGAGAGAACTCAAACTGCAGAGGATTAGAGGATTAGCCAGCAGGGGGGAGGGAGGATGAAGGGATGAAGTAGAATGTCAGGACTGTGGAGCAAAAGAAGTTTTTAACCTCTACACTAATTTTACTGTGCAAGTGCATCAAGGGTTCCTACTTTCTGCTCCTATGTAAGATATGTGAAACCATGTGTCCCAAGTGAAGAGAGAGCAGTTGGGCCATATCCCTTTTCCCTCGCCATCACCCGGCTCTTGCAGTGCCATTACTATGTGCTACCACCTGGGTGGATGCTCCTTATCTTGGCTCTTACAAAGCCCACGTGGGAGAGCAGTACTGGGCACTTGGTTATTTTGTGGGCTTTCCCCTGCCCAAGGGTGTCCTGTTTGTGAGGATGTCAGAACTCCTTCTATTCTGCCTGCAATCCACCACCTGAAGTGTCTGGCTTTCTGCCTGGGCAGCTGCAAAGAATTAACCCAGCTGAGGTTCAGTCACACAGGGGAGGAGTGCAGAAAAGATTTTTTTAAATTTTTTTTTTTTGCCATTGAGTTCACTCAAGCCTCAAGAAACACTGGAATTAAAGCCCTAAGTATAAGTGTTGAAACTGACTGTGGGGTCAGTGCTGCCTGTGGCAATATTGCTTTCACTGGTGCAGATTTGCACCACTGTAAAAGTGTCCTGAGATGCCCTAGTTTTTATTTTTTCCTTGCATCCCATCCTTGGGATGTCTTTGGTCATTCATACTAGTTTAAATAATTTTACCAAGACCTAAAGTGTCTTTTTTCCATTACAAAAGAATTTAGGTATTCTTTAATCAGAATAACCTGTTTGTTTCAGATGGTTTTGCTCATTCTCAAGTGCACCAGTTTTTCCCAATGTCAAGCTGAAGAGTATTTTGTGTGTAAAATTTTCCTTTCTATTTCATTTTTTGGCTGTACTAGTAGTCCCAGATTTTAAGTATTTGTTTAGATTGAGGTATTTAAAAAAGTATGTTTCCCATTCATCCTCAAATTGTTGGTCTTTGTCATTCACAATGCTTCCAAAAGTTGTAAGAATTTAACACTGTCCTTAAAAACTTCTGAAGTGTCTGAACATTCCAGAAAAAAGCCAAATTATCAGTCATTCACTGCTGAAAGGAGAGGTGTCCTAAATAATTTCTACAGCATTATTCTTAAAATCATACCTGCAAAGGACCTCAAAAAGTATCCCAGCCCACCATTTTCCCCAAGACAGAGTCATCTATGCACTTCAGATACGTTAACCTCTTAGCCAGTTCCAGCAAGGATAATTACTTGCTGATGACCAAGTCAGAAAGTATTTCTCCCTGGACAAAGCAGTGGATTATTTATTTCTTGCCCTGTTACTGATTATTTTTAGTACTTCTCATGTTTCATTTTCAGAGCAGACGGGAATTGGTTCGAGGTGGACTGAATTATTCCTGCGCACAAAGGGGTTCGGTTTCACGCCTGGCAGGAAGCGATATAAACTGGAAAAGGAAACCTACTTGCGAGCAGAGGGAAACACAACCATTGCTACTTCTTCCACTGTCTTCTTCAATATTGATCAACGTGGACACCTCCACCCAACTGTCAGCTTGCTAGGGCTGATACACGGATCTGCCTCAAGGTCTGTCCCCTTGCCTACCCAGCATGGCATTAACCCAGGGCACCCTTATCCCTGCTCCTGGGGTCTTCCCAGGCCAGGGCTAATACCAATATCAACCTGGCTCTGAGGATCATCACCGTTATTAATACCACAAAATAAAAGCAAGAGAAGACGTACCAGACAGTGGACAAGACAGGGAGAAGTGTATGTCCTTGCACTGTCACAGGGAAAGTCTTTGTAGCGTTCCCATTTCTGCTTGCCATCCTCCTGGTGACGGCATCCACCCTGACACAAATAATGTACAAACAATAAACATAAACCTCTCTCTAGTAGTCTGTCACTTTACAGGACATAAATAATGGCACAATTACTCAGTCATACCTTGTAGAAGTCATGCTAATTGCTGTCACCAAAGCTCCAGGTTTCCTTATCAAACCTGCCAGGCTGAAATAACTGAAAGCCTACAAACCAGTAAATAATTAGCTTCGAAAAATCTCCTTCTTGCATCTCCTGGCACCTCTTTTGCCCACGGTGGGGAATAGTTAGAAATGTGCAGTTAAGCAGCAACTCACAGGATTTCTGCTGAGAACTTGTTTGCTCTTTGTGCCTCCTTGACGCTTGCTTTAAATCAATTAAGCACTTAAGAATAAATTAAGCTCCTAAAAAATGCTCAACAGAGAGCAGGGGCTGGAGACCAGCCCAGCTGGAGGCAGTGGGGACAACCCCCACCTGGGCTGGTCTCCAGCCCCAGTAGAGATGGGGGCTGCAATGGGGAGGGGACCGCAACCAGTCCCCCAACCCCTTTCCTCTGGGGAGTGTCTTTTTAATGCCTTTGCATTTTTATTCCTTTTTGCAGGAAGGTGCCACGGGCTGGCACTTGGGTGAGAGCTCCTGTCTGAAGGACCCACCACTCTCTGATGTGCTGCAGTCAAGTCCTGCAAGGAACCACCACTAGATATACTCTTCTTCCTGAGAAACATCTGCCTTCTCCCACTCCACTCTATGGTTTAATTAAAGCATTTTAGCAATTTCTGCTTTCTGCTCGGCAGCTTCACACCACAGGAGCTCTGTCAGCTCCAAGATCTTGCCTTAGGAGTGCAGTCATTTCAGGTGTTTGCCTGGGCATCAGGGCTCACCCCTCATTTATTTTTACCAGCTCAAACATGCTTTAACCCACAAAACCTCCTTAATGAAGCTGTGCATTCTTAGCGAATCCAGGTCTTTCAAGACCGTGCTGGTACCTTATCTTTCCAGTCATCTTGTTTTCTGTCAGGGCTCCAGCGCCTGCCTGCAAGTGTGTTTGTTTACACAGAGATGCTGGTCCTCAGCAGACTTCTTAGTCCTGCCCCAAAACAGTTGCTACAGAGGTGCAGCTGGGGGAAGTAGACGGGGTTTTGCCCCTGGCAAACTGTTCGTGTGCTTACATAGGCCGTGCAGCCACAGGTACTGCCACCTTCCCCATCCTGTCAGCCTGTGCGGGTCAGGAGTGATGGGTTTATCAATACAGAGAAGCCACCCCATTGCCTGCCCGTAACACAGAAATACGCCTAATGAGTGGCTTTCATCAGTCATCGATGTCTGGCTTACAGCTTGCCCCTACCGGTAGATGGAGACAGGGCAGCAAGTCTCTAGACAAGGCCCTGGTCCTTTCAGAAAGGTTTCCCGTCCCTCCCAGAAGCAGGGGCCTCCTGCAGCCACCCAGCACCACAGAGTAACACCGATGCATTTGGGTGTTGATACAGCTCCTGCAATGGTCACTCTGCTTCCCCACATCTTCTCCTTTGTTACCACACTACACCAAGTAACTGGGTTTGAGAGGTATTTGGGGGTGGGAGACACTGCTCCTGTGCAGCAGCAGAGCATCCATGAACCCCAAGGAGATGGGGTTGTTAGATGTCATCTCCAAACAAGTTGAAGAGTGGGGGGTTATTGGAAGTGGGCAACATGGGTTTACCAAGGGTAAATCA
>JAOXNO010000001.1:14748528-14815893 GCA_028565335.1 Limnodromus scolopaceus
CAGGGGAGTTGGACTAGATGATCTCTATGGTCCCTTCCAACTCTAAAAATTCAGTGAAATTCAGTGAAATTCAGAGATCTGAATCCCCTGGGGCAGAAGCAGAGCCAGGGTAACTGCCTGCCCCGTCCCTCCGAGGATTCACCCACACTCCACAGCTCCATGTATACAAATTAAAATTAGCTTACTAAATTAAATTTGTCTGAGACCATTCTCTGGCAGAGAATGCCCTGCACCCTTGCTGTTGAAGTCTCAGCCTCCAAAGCAGCGTGGCTTCACCCACACTGCCCACTGGGAAGGAAGGGAGCCTGGCACATGTTGATTCCCATATCTTACCTGAGAACATTTGAGAGACCACGTTTGCCTCAGGTCAAAATCAATCCAGGACCCACTGTGCTAGTGTAGTCAGCTTAGCTCCGCTCCCCGTGAAAGCTCCCCAATGCTGTTTAGTTTGCTAGTGTGGACACAGGACAATTGTCCACCCAAATTTACCTCCCTGATGGACTGCGAAGCCTACAGAGATGAGGTGTGACTCTGAGTTCAGTGGGAGGTGACCCTATTAGTTCACTGTCCTTAACATGGAGAAAACATTCCCATGGAAGAATGTTATTTGTGAATTTCTCAGATCAACCTGAGTCTTAAAAAATCCAATTTAATCAATCAGCGTCACAAAGCTTGCCTTCACATAAGATATTTCTTTACACGTAAAGAGCCCACCTGGCTTACTCCACATTTGTGACAAAAGATGTTTGCAGCTGACCTATAAAGAATTTCATTAACTTACTCCTTGTTTTGTTTCTCCAGAAGCCAGTCCCTGGGAACACAGACCTGCCACAGCAGATCAGAGAGCGGCCCATGATGCCCTGTGGTCCCTGAGCGCTGCTCCATCCCCTGGGTAACTTCCCACACCTGTGACTTTGCTTTCAAAAGAGGGAACATCAACCCTGCAGAAAGCAGTTACCCATTAGGAAAGTCTTTTTTTAATTGAGACATGATTAATCCTTTGAAATAAGACACAACTGTTAGTTGATGGGTCTTCTAGCAAAATTGTCTACACAAGCTATTTTTATTTTACTCCAAATGGCAGCACATACATTCAAAGCAATGAATGCTGAGAAAAAAATGCTTAAGCTTAACAATGGGTTGAATTATTAAAAATATTGATAGTTATTTAATCAGATACTATACATTTTTAAAGAAGTGCTTTAAAACACTGAAATTAAAATACTAGTCAAAGAATGTAAGAAGGCCTGAGTCTTCGCTGTCTTGTATACAGCATACTTTTAATACTAAAAGATGCTGCCATATCAGTATTAAACATCTTTTCTGTATACTAGTGATTACACAGGTATAAAACCGAAGGGAATTAAGGTCACTGGAACAGCACAAGTTCTCCCTTGTCTCCACACAGCTTTCCATCTGCTCCACACTGCTAATTATGCTTTGCATAGGGCTGAGACATTTTTCTCAAAAACTTCTGAGGCAAGTTATTTTAATAAACAGGTTTAATTTTTAATAAGGATGCTAAGAAGTTTGTTAAATGCTGTGGGCAGGCAAACCGATGGCATGAAATCTGAGAAAACATATATATAAACCAAATATCCTCTGGTATTACAGAGTGGGGAGAGGAGTGATTTTCAGTAGGATTTGGGCAAAACCCCTAACTTTTTAAAAAAAGCACCAAATGACTAATGCTGATTCATTGTCTTGGCATGATGTAGGTAGGCTCCCTACTATTATTTATAGTTATGTTCTGGTCTGGTTATGACATGCTGTCAGTTGATGAGTAGTTTGAAATGTATTAGCCTGGGGTCCAGTAGTTCTTTTGTGCCATTCAGTGTCCTATAAAATAGAGATTTTTTTTTTTATTATTTCCTCTCATAACTCAAAATTCAGCCTCTTGTTTCCCTTCTGCAGCCCCATGTAATCCCCGCAGTCCCTATAACTTCGTTTCCTAGCACTAGTGGAGTTCAATAGATAGACTTCTTTCCCTGTTAGCTGTTGTGTCCCGTCTCTTCCTGGCTACTTGCCCCAAGGAGGGCCTCTTCCTTATCCCTGCCCCTTCGAAGCACAGAGATCATCCTGTTTTGTCTTGCAAATCCACAACCAAGTTTCAGGACACTTTGTTTGGAGAGGAGATGCTTTGGCTTTCGTTTATAAAAGTGGTTGAGTACTTTAGGAGCTATTTTTATGCCTAAATCCCACTGATTTTTTAAAGGAATTAGGTGCTTACATAGTTTTTAGGATCTGTGGCCCTCATCCAACATAAAAGAGCAGCTGTTTTGGCCTTACAGGATATCCAGTGTGCATGAAGAGCCTTAATAAAGAGCAGTGGTATGTTTTGCTTCATCTTAAAGAGCCTAGTAAGGTATTTATATGAGAATGAATTAGTTGGTTAAAAGGGAGACAAAAAAAGGGAACTGTATGTTAAAGTATAACATTATACAGATAATTTTATCTAAACAGAATACAGAGAAAAGGCACCTATCCTAGACTTCGGATAAACGCATGCTCTGACCTGTGTGGTACCTGGCCAAAGCATCTCCATTTTGGCCCATGTGCCTGGGCTTCTTTCCCTGGGGAGCCAGGGGAGAGGGAGGGGGGACATTTAGCACACAGGACTGACCTCAAAGTGCTTAGGAGTTGCAGCTGGTATCTTGGTAGGGGTTGTGATTTAACCCCAAGTGGCAGCCAGGACCACACAGCCATTCACTCACACTTCCCCCCGCAGTGGGATAGGAGAGGAGAATAGGAAAAAAAGGGGTTGAGATATAGATAGTTTAATAGAACAGTAATGGACAGAAGACAGTAATAACAATAATGATAAAACAATACACAAAATGAGTGATGCAATACAATTGCTCCCCACCTGACGATCGATTGCCCAGCTTGTCCTGAGCAGCGACCATGGGTTCTTGCCTCCATCAACCCCCATTTATATAGAGAGCATGACATCTATGATATAGAATATTCCTTTGGCCAGCTTGTCCTGTCTATGCTCCCTCTCAGCTTCTATGGGAAACTGCAAAAGTCCTTGATTTAATATAAGCGCTACCTAGCAACAACTAAAACAGTATGTGTTATCAACATTATTCTCGTACTAAATCAAAAACAGAGCAGCTACTAGGAAGAAAATTTACTCTCTCTCAGCTGAAACCAGGACAGTATGACAGGATAAATCAGTGAAATTGAAGGCAAGCCAATTGCAAATGACAGGTTTGGAAGAGCAGAGGAGGGTGACACCATTAGCTAACTTACAAACTCCTTGACAATAGGTATTCTTGAGATTTAGGAACAAAACATTACTGGATAGGTAAGTAGCTAATGAGGATGTTTGACAGTTTTTACAGAATCACAGAATCACCTAGGTTGGAAGGGACCTTTTAAGATCATCTAGTCCAACCAACGTTTTTAGACAGGACTGAAGAATTGCTAGAGTTATAAACCACTACGCTTCAGAGCTCAGGCCCTCACTGAGTTCTCAGAGGCAGAATCAAAGATTATTTCATACTTGTCCTCTAAGGATCTTC
Organism: Limnodromus scolopaceus; assembly: GCA_028565335.1. Classification (NCBI taxonomy): domain Eukaryota; kingdom Metazoa; phylum Chordata; class Aves; order Charadriiformes; family Scolopacidae; genus Limnodromus; species Limnodromus scolopaceus. The sequence goes on from JAOXNO010000001.1 coordinate 14,752,056, forward strand.
TTAAACCTTCTTCTGAAACAGCTGGTACTGTCTAGTCTAAAATCAAGATACTGCAATCCCACGTGTTGGGCTGGATTTTAATTTCCATTTGAGATTACAGGAACTCCTGTGAAATGATTGAAAAAATCCTGATCCGATATTTAAGGCAAACAATATTCTACACAAAAAGGCAGGAAGAACAGCCTGTTTTCTCTCAAAAAGAGTGGTAGACTACAGCATCAGGGGACATTATCTTGCCAGGTACAGATGCCAGATACAGATGTGGAAACCTTGGGTTTTTATCTGCACAAAACACATTCAGCCCTAATCCATTTTTGAATGAAAAAGGTCCATTTGTTCTGCCACCACGGGAGCAAACAGGATTAATTGAATGATTGATTTAATTAAGCATCATGGCATCAAAGAGGTGCTTTTCTGTGTTTGGGAATCAGTTTCAAGGTCATTTAGCAGCTGGCAGTGTCACATAGAAGATAAAGAGCTCAGTCCAATAGCAGGGAAGGTGGTATCTTTCTCTTGGCAGTAGATTAACCAAGAAAATGTTGATACAAGGCGATGACACACTGCCCTCCTGAATATGCAGATGAGTCTACATCATGTTTGGATATGGAAAGTGCAGTGCTGTTATCAGAACCACCTGACCCCACCATTTTAGAAATTTAGGTGAATTAAGGTCATGTAGCCATGGAGAGGAAAGGCCAGGGCAAAATGTATTGACAACAAAATATGTCTAGTATACTGTGGGCAATTTCAGCTGAGTCACTTGGACAATAATGGAGTAAATCCCAGCATTGTGAAGAGCAATCCCACCTACATATTTTGGAATTATTCCAGTTTGCTTAGCACTTTCCACAAGGCATTTAGCAGGGATGCTCTTTCACCATTTTGCTACATGAATCTTTTGCTTGTGTGGTTTCTGTTGGTTCCCAGAGCACAAATTTTAAGTCTCAGATGTTGCATTGATGCTATAGTTCATTTCCCTGGGGGTTTAATGCAAGATTTTGTAATTATGGTGATGTTTAACACTGTAAAAATCTATGTTGTATTACTTCTATGGTTTATAAACTTATTTCCTCTAACTCCTAGTTCCACTGCCCAGAGAGCAAAACACTAGGTTTAATGTAAACATTTAGCTTTACTGCATGCTAACTCGCACCCTCTGAGAAGGTCTAGCTATATGTGTTGCTGGCTGATAAACCCTGCCTAATTTAGCTCCTTATTGTATGTCTGACCTTATTAAACTCCAAGTCTTGTTTACATTCTGTTGGAGTGCAGTTCTCAAGTGAAGCCTTTGTAACTCAATTGTCTGTCAGATGAGATTCATTTGCTCCTCATCTGGGAAACAGAACCCCCACATAAATTAGATCTACCTGGATCCTAATGAAATTATAACAAATGTTGGCATGAGGTTTCTCTCATTTTCTTTTTAATGATGTCATAGAAAAATAAGCTTTCAGGTAATGGCTTTTACTCACAGTTGACTTGTAAAAGTAAGAGAAAAAGCCTAACTTCTTTTCTAGCAAACTGTTAGAAATCTAGATTTGTGTTACAAAACTTGAGGTAGTCTTATCTCACCCAGTCTTACAGTACCTGAAATTGTTTCTGTGTCGTCTCTTGTCCAGTATGACAAAAGAAATTTAGAGCTGTTTAGTAGACTTTATTTCCATCCTTGTTGAATTTAAACTCTCCTCAAAGTCCTGTTACTGAATGCAGTGTTGTGACAGTGTTATTCCAGGAGAAGAGGTGACACAGTACATCCATTGAGCAGCTTTGCTTGAACTCAGACAACAAACTGTTACCTACATCTAAATTCCCCTAAGCCTCCTCAGTTGCTCTGAAGCCCAGAGACGCAAAATTTTATGATATTCTATCTCCCAGGAATCCTAATATAAGCACCTTGGTCTTGATAGCACCGAATGCAGGTAAGGCCAAACACTCTTCACAACAAGGCACTCCTCTCCTGGTCTTGCCCGTGGGCTCTGCAGTTTTCCGTAAACTTCCAGGGCAAACAAAGTGCTAGAGGTCATCTTCATTCAGTCTTAAAGGCCGTGATGTGACGGAGCTGAAGCTGGAGCAGAGCCTTCCACAGCATACCCAGAGGCTCAGATCGAGGACCTTATCCAGCACACTGGGCGAGTGCACCGTTTGCCACACCACTGGTGGGTAAGGGCAGACACCTGCATGCAGCTGCTTGTGGGGTCATGCTGTAAATCAGACCAGTGTTGGGCTTCTCTGGCTTTAAAGAACAACCCCACCCTGCCCCCCAAAGTGTTCTGGTCTTCAGTGCCGTTTGTAGGGAATCGTGTTCATCCAGCCACAACTATGGTGCCCCATGGCATGGAAAGGGGCAGGGAGGGACAGAGAACAAGAAAGAAGTCTGTGAGCTGGTACTGCCACCAAAGTGCCCACATCATCACATTGCAGGATGACTTCTGCAATGCCAGATAGTTCCCTACAACACCCAAGGCATGAGAGACTCTCTGATCCACCCCTCCACAAACAACATGGACATCTTGCTACTCGTACTTTCCCTGTGCTCAAAGCCCTGGGGCTGGAGCATCTAAAACATTCCAGCATGAGAATGCTTCTGGGGCAAGTTCAGCTTTCCTTTTGCTCCATCTGATGGTATTTTAGATTGAAAGGGTTTGGAAAACATGTTCCTTCTAACCATATGGAACAGTTGAGGCTGAAGGAAGGGTGGAGAAAATGTAAGAAACAAACACAACTTTTTCTCATAGGATTTCTTACTTTCATCCTATTTTAAAGTCTCCCTAATAAATAATTCTTGCATCTAAACAGTCAGGATATTTCAGAGGATAAGCCGAAAATTTTCCTCATGCAACAGCAATTGAAAACCCTTTTTTGGATATGCTTAATCAATGCATGCGGATATCTTACCATATGCATAAATCAGATACTCCCCAAGGTGTATGTGTCAGAGCCAGGGAGGAAGAATGTGCCTTTGCAGCCACACAACTATCGGGTTTGTGCCTCACTCTGAAGCTGTTGACGTGTTGAAAGTATTACTGTGAGAGAGCCAATTCTGGGAAGTAAAACAGCATCCTAAGGGTACATGGGATCAGACCTATTTTTCTATACCAACATAGGAGTTTGAACAAATCCAGGCAGAAGAGTTCAAAGGTTTGCTAGATTGGAGTAGTCCACCAGGTGGATATGGCCAAGAAGTTCCATTTCTGCAGTTAACCTCGTCCTGGAGGGAAGAGGTTAATATACCACCCGGCTTCCTTGGACTTAAGGTTGAATTTAACTAATCCCAAAAGACCTCTGTCACCTGAGCTGGTGAGGGGCTAACAAATTCAGACATAAACTTACACATCTGGCTGCACAGTGGGATGCTTTAATTACTCTGCTTCTCCACCCCCTCCTATGCAGAATGATGTTCACAATGCCAGCGCAGGGACCCACAAACGCCACGCGTCACCATATTTGTTTTATCTTTTTCAGGAGATTGAAAAGCTGACAGCAAATAAAGCAGATACTCCAGACACTCAACAATTTCCCGTTCCACACGGAAAGGCAGCTTCCAGGTGCTGACTCCAGGCTGCTTCTCCTACATGATGCTTGCCAGCTGGGCTCCTGCTGGCAGGTACCTGTTGGGATGGGGCCTTTTTTTTTTTCCTCAGGCTGCTGCCATATGCAATCAGAGGACTTCTAGGAACACTAGCTGCTTCAAACCAGGCCTAAAACTGGTTTGTGCTGTCCAAATTGGGCAAAAGTTGTTTACAGGAGTGAGGGATTTGGCCCCATTATCTACATAACTGAGCCACTCCCTGCAACGATTGATTTCTCCAGTGAAATTACCCTTAAATAAAATAAGAGGCTAAGAGATAATGTCCAGAGATACTAAGTAGGCCTTAGTATCAGTGCTGTTGATAAGGCTGATGTCTCGGAAGGAAAAAAAAACAGCTCATAAAACTATTTTGTCAGAAATATGCACGTCTTTTCCCCAAAGGGTGACTTTCAGTACAATCCTGTATGGTTCAGGAGATTCAGATACTCAGGGTCTCACTCGTGATAGTAGCTCAAGTTGCAGCTAAACTCATGGGAATTACCAGGCTGCGAGTTCTGCTACGCTCTGCTTCCTTTTTCCAGTGATTCCCCCAGTCTTAAAATTACAGATCAGTTGACTGCTGCCAGACCTGTCTTGTGCTATTTCTGAAAGCTTTTATTTGTAACAAATCACCAGTGAATAGCAACTGCGGCCTCCTTTAATACGCCTCATGCGTTTCATTCCAGATAGGATAGGATGATTACAAACTTGAGCAACTCTCAGGACTGAGAACAACTAAGCTTTATTTACTTCATAGATCCTGACAATTACTGGTGGAGTTATACTGGAAAATTCGTCAGAGCTCTTAATTAGTCTCGCTTACAGCTGTGCATCCTCATCCCCATGAGTGCAATCTGCCTGCAGCTGTGCCACCCCAAGCTCTGTGAACTGATGGGCTTTCATAAGCAAATTAATTCCTGAATGAGAAACCTCCAGGTGAAGGTGCTTCCAGGAAAGCAGCACTGGGGACATTCTTCTCCACTGCAGAGCTGAGTCACTTGCCCCAGCATGGCAGCGGAGGAGCCGTCTGACTGGAGACTCCCTCCCATTGATGAGATATAAGGATAATTCTCCACCTACCTGAGGTGTGAAACTTCTTTGTAGCTCCACGTGGTTCTCTGTATTTCTAAAACCCCTCTATTGCAGCCAACACCTTTCTGCCCAAAGTTCCTGGATCTACCATAACAAGGCACAGTGAGAAGCGCATTGCGTTGACCCGATTTTCACAGCAATTTCAGCTGAGGTGTTCTCATGACCTGTCTCAGGGTAAGTCACTGCTGCTCTTGCCCAGAATGATGACCTGTAATAGTGGCTCTTTCACCGGTGTAAAACTTCTCCAGGATGGTGGAATCTGCTGTGAAAAAGGACCCAACTCTGCCATGAGCAACCATAAAAGTACAAGCCACATGTAGAGCAGGCAAGTAACAGTAGAGGGGAGACTGACACAATAGAATCAAACTTGAACAATTTCCAGAACAGGTTAAGAGGGCAAGTTATCTGATTCATAACAGAGACAAAAGTCTCCCTTCAGCAGGTTCCCCCAAGGAGCCATCTATGTACCACCAATACCTACACTAGTTTCCCCAAAGGCCTAATCTGAAAATGCTGCATTCCAGTTCTCTTTGCATAGGATAAGGAAAGAATAAGTATGCAAGAAGCATGTTTATATCCAAAGGCTTACGAGCTTCAGAGCTGTCCCCCAAATCCTTGCAGAATACATGTTCCTTTCCTAGGTCTTACTCCAGGTATTAAGCCACAGAAACTTATAATGGATGGAGAAGGCTGGAAAAATGAAAGCAAAAGCCATTTAATGGGCACGATAATCAAATCAGCATCAGTTTTATGCATTCCTTGTGTTGTGATAGTAGAATGCATAACAGATGTCCCCTACAGCTGAGAAGATGCGTATGAAGACATGTATTCTACAACCAGTTATGCAACCATACCAAACCCCGTGTCTCCTTCCACTGTTTTTATAAACCCAAGGGCTGTCAGAGCATGGGAAGCACAAGACACCACCCGTGTCTGTGATCACTCGCTGGCTGATGAAGCACAGGGCAGCAAGCCTGACAGCTACCCTTCATTCAGGCTAAATAAAAGAGCAATTAAGTTCCTTTACAGAGGAGTAGTTGGGCACAGCAGAGGTCACTGTCCAAGTACACCAGGCAGGACGTGCATTTGCAATGGTAGCAAGAGCTTGGAGACAACTGGTTGAGCTACATGAGCCAGGCTAGCAGAGACTAAGCAGCTCTGATTTCGACCAGGAAGGAAGCAGAGGCTTTCTGAAACATCACCTTAGAAATGGAAGGTTGGGCATGGTCACTGAAAAAAGTACTGATTTTTGTGTGTTCCTGCAACATCCTGAAATACAGTGCTGTGCTAAACATGTATAAATGTATCAATGGGTTTATTCTCCTCCTAGAAGAACTCAGGTAACTGTTCAGGCCAGGAAGAAGCACTGTGTGACAAGACACGTACACTGAAAAGCTGCAAATGCTAGTACAGAAATACCATCCTTCCCTGATGTATTACTAGACCTCAAAATGCTACCACAAACTCTTCCACAGACACTAAATGGCCTGTAAAATAAAGACTAGATATTTTCTTAAAATACAGACTGCAGTTGAAAGGGAAATTACTGACTTAACGAAGAAGTTAGTGGAGAAGGTTCTACAGATTTTACTATTCAGGAAGCGAGAATAAAATCACACTTGTACCTCTGATCTTAATATTTGTGATCTAAGTAGGCATCTTGTCAAAACAAATATTTTGTTTATTCCTTTAGTTTTTCTTAGAGAATATATGCATAAAATCCAGTTGATCTACACTCTGCCTAACGGGCTGTTTTGCAAAGGACATGAATGTGAAGAGACGGAGCCTCTCCTAAGCATGGGGTGGGCAAACAGTGCTTAAAAGCAGGAGTTACTTAGCCTAATACAGTTATTGCGAGTATGTGCCCAATTTGGAAATTCAGTAAATGAGGATTAAATCATTAGATAATAGATCACACTTCATATAAAGTTATTAACACAGGGTTTATTTTTTCTTTTCCCCTATCCATCATCTTGCTTGTATCTACTTGTGGAGGGTTTTCTGTTGGGCTAATTGCCTTGGAGCACGATAGTCTCATTACCTCAGCAGTGCTGCATCCATATTGATTAGGACATAGCATGGTCATGATTTAAAACACGATCCTGAAAAGGTTGCCCACACCTGTTCCATCCATCTCCAGCCACACGTACTTACTTGCTTCCTTCTGTCAGCTCTGGTGTTTGTAAGACCATGGATCTGGCACAAGTCTGCAAAGAAAAGACTCCTTTTCAACCAGAACCGAGTAGGAGCCACGTGAGCACCAGAGCCAGGTCAACGAGAAAGGTCACATATGTCAGCATGGTGGGAAATGACAGGCAGTAAATGTAGAGACATTAGATGCTGCAGACAGGCTGTGCATACAAAAAGCAATATCCAGGAGAGGAAACAGTGCCTTGAGGAGACCACCTTTCCAGAGGTTCTGTGGCAGGCACCCTAACTGTAGAATATACAGAAGACATTCTTTGTGCACAGCTAGTTTATTTCTAAGATTTCACATAATTGATTAACATCCTCCATATTCCCTGCATCATGACAAACTCAGCAAGAGATCTGGTTGTTTATCTTTTAATTTTCTTTTCTCTAGGCACTAGAAAATAAATTATCAGTTTGCAGTGTCAAAAGTCAGGCTTCTTTCTATCACGAACGCACAAGGAATTATTTACATGGTAGAGTGAGAGACTGTCTTACTTCTTACCCAAGCCACAGGCAACAGGACTAGAAGAAACAGCCTCAAGTTACGCCAGGGGAGGTTCAGGCTGGATATTAGGAAAAGTTTTTTCACTGAAAGGGTTATCAGACATTGGAAGGGGCTGCCCAGGGTGGTGGTTGAGGCACCATCCCTGGAGGTGTTCAAAAGACAGGTTGATGTGATGCTGGGAGACATCATTTAGTGATGGTGTTGCATTTTGTTTGTTGTGTAGGTGTTTGTCAGAGTTCAGTTGATGGTTGGACAAGATGATCTTGAAGGTCCCTTCCAACCTAGAAGATTCTATGATTCTACACCACTTGTGGTTAGTCCTGGACATCTGTACGTGTATGGCCCGTGTATATTGCCTGGTTGTATATTGCCTTAATTTGTTAATGAATTTTAATGAATAGTCCAGCTTGACAGGGTATTTTCACAGTAGAAGGCCAAATTCCACCAAGTTTTTTATTTCATTTCAGTGTAAAAATTTTTGGAGTCACCAGAGGGCACCATTACAGATAGCTTTATAAGTTTCATATAACTGATGCTGAAACAAAGTACATTTTGGAAAAAGTGCCTGTTAATAGTCATGGGAGTCCTGATAGGGACTGTGGCATTCACAGGACAAGGGAGCATTTCTCTTTGCCCTTTCCTTAGACTCAGCACGGTACCACACAGATCCTGTACTGCAGCAAATGCTACAAAGAAAAATGCAATTGAAAATAGTTTAATAGTTTATAGTTTTAAAATAGTTTAATTAATAGTTTATTAATTATAAACAGATCCAAATCAGAGAATGAGCAACTGAGTAATTAAAAATGTGTTTTATCTTCAGCCACCTCTTCCTTTCCCCACCTCCCACCTCATACATCTTCTTCTCTCAGCTGTACTTACTGTGATCAATCTAGAGATTATGACAAACTAAAAGAAATCACAAATCTCACACACCACCATATTCCATTTGACTTTACAGACTTTATTTCCAGTGAACACTTATTTTTTTTTCTTCTTGACTGTGGCTTTACCTCACAATGTGTTTAATCAGCAAAGAAAAATAATTAACCTTCCTTTATCCAAAGGGATTTAAAAATGAGAAGACAGGCCATATTGGTCGCATACAGCCTCCTAGCTTTCCTTGCCAGCAGGGAGTCTATTCAGCTAATTCCCACACCTCTTCATGAGCTGTTGCTGGCAGACCTGCAGCTATGCTAAGAATAAAGCAGTTCCTTTCCAAACACATTTTCAAGGACTTGTATATTTTTTTACAGTATCAGACTTTGCATTATGACATCCTTTCCACTGATTATTGATAAATTCATTTGAACTCTATTCACGCTTATCTGGAAAGATAATCTTGCACGCAAGAGCAGAATGTGGCTATAGTCAGAGCTCAGAGTTGGCCCCTAGACAAGACTAAGAAAGTATTTTATACAGATTTAAACAACTCATTATTTTAAAAGGCAGGATTAACTGCTGCGACACTGAGTAACGATGGATGCACAAGCTAATAATCACAAGCCAGTAGCTCTGCAGGGAGTATCTATGTACACACTCTTACCTGTCCCTTCCATTCTTCCTGTAAATGCAAGATACGTTACTTTTTAAGTATGTCCTGCTTACTACTGTGTATTTTAGGGACAAACAGACACACATACTTACTGTGAAACACCGGATGAACGGGATGCAAAGCATCAATTTGGATTCAGTCTTTTGCAAAGCATGTGTTGCCCTTGTATCTCTGCAATGTCAGTTCTTATACACGCTCAGTGCACACATTTCAATCCACAGTCCTAACAGACCTATGCTAATATGTGCATTTCTTTGTTTTATCAAAACATTACAATATAACTGCCAATCTTCTGAAAACTGTTACTGCATTATTCATTGAGCAGTAATGCAGATGCTTCGTAAAACGAAAAGGATAATTTACTCCTAAGCTGCTGAATTTGTTTGAGGATTTTTTTCCCCCTTCTCATATTTTGCTTTCTGTCATTGGATAATTTAGGAGTAAATCTCCAAATGATCTTTTACCAGCAGCTGCATCAGACCTGGCACTGTCAGGGTTTCAAACACTGAGGTTAAGCTGTGCAGCCACAAGGAGCCTTTTGTTGATATTTTAAAGTAGGTAGGTTTAATGGAAGAACGACGACGACCACACACTTTGCTCGAATTATTAATGACAACATTCTGTACTCAGGAATGGTTGATTTTGCTAAGGAGATTTGTCTCTGAATTCATTTACATTAGCTATTTCAGCTATGCAAACCACACAAGTGAAGTTGCGCTGCCTTTCGAAGAGCTTAAACCAGTACTTTGCTGAAGATCCAACTACCAAGAAAAACTGTTTCTTTCTTCATCTCTGCCTGGAGCCTTCCTCATCCTCTCCATGAAAGGAAAAAGGAAGAACAAAGAGTTCGCTGGGCAAAGGAAAGGCACTTTTTACACCCCATCTGCAGATTCCCAAGTGCCTGTCCGGATTATTTTTCACATAGCACCAGGTACTGTCATGAGATGGTCCCTCATACTGAACAAAGTAGTTAACCACTCGTGACAGATGGCCCCCAGAGCAGCCTGAAAACTTCCAAGGGTTGGACCCATTCTGCTGGAAACAATCCTTACATCCAACTCCCCAAAAATGCTCCTGCTCAAGTGTAGGAAGTTTTCAGCCCAGACCCTGAAAAATTCTACCTGTGTGCTAAAGGAATTTCTAGTCTTTACTGGGTCAAATTCAAGTATACCATCAGGTAGAGGCAAATAACTCTTAGTAACCTCAAAATATGTACAAAAACCTGATTTGATCCGCTTTGTTGTACCCATTCTGTTGCTGTGACGAGTGATAACTCCTATTAAACTTATATAGCAACATTAATTCTGTGCACTTCCACAGCATTTTCTTTTTGTTTGAAAATACTTCACAGACATTACTTGCCTTCGACAGACACACCATGCTGCAGCATTTTTGTAACATTCTACAGAGAACGTAGAGAAGTACTACAAAACATTGCCAAAGTCATACCGTTACCAGCAGAACCAGAACTCTGTACAAAGCTTCACTGATGAACAAGTAGCAGAAACTATAATAAGAACCAGAATTATCAAACAGATACATATGATACACTTTGGAAGAGCCCAGATGGGTTTTTTGTAAATGGAAATCTGCGTCAAGCACCTATCAGACTTCTTGGATGGGCTCAGCAGCCAAAAGAATGAGGATGGTTTGGTTTTAAGTCTATTTGAGTTTTCATAAAGCTTTCAAGCACATTCCTCAACAAGGCTTTTAAGCAAACTAAGCAGCCATGGCTTAAGACGGAAGGTCCTGCCAGGGTAAACAATTGCTAAAAGATGGGAAACAGGAGACAAGATGATAAGTGCTCACAGTGGACCAAGTTCATCAGTGCAGTTCCCTAGAGATGAGACATGGAGCTGTCTGGCTCAGTGTACCTGGAAAAGGGGGTGAACAAGAATATGACAATTTATTAATGATATAAATTATCCAGGATGGAGAGAATGAGGGGCAACAGACTACACACACAAAAAAAAAAAAATCAGTGAGCAATAAAATGGCAGACAGAATTCTGTAGAGACAAATACAAAATTATGCAGTCAGAAAAGCAATTTTAACTTTTCTCATACATGTGGTCAGAGCTGACCATTAGCACTCAGTAGGGAGATACTGGCATTATGATACAAGTCTTGCATGGTCTCAGCTCAGTGGTCAAAAGAGATCACAACAAGGATGCTGTGAATGCTGAAGTTCAATATAAGCTCAGTGGAAGGCTGGAAAACCTTGGAAATGAAATCTGTCAAGGTTTGCTAAATGCACAAACCCCATGTTCAGCTCAGGATGTGAAAATGGATGGAGGCTGGGAGAGCAGTAAAGGAAGAAGCATTTATACTTGCTCTGTTCTTAGGCTTTTATCAATGCATCCGCTTACGGAGTCTGCTGGAGACAGGATCTGTATCAGGTAGATGGATCTCAGCCAGGCCAAACACGACCGTTCTTCTTTTATATTCTAGTTACTGCTCTATGAAATGATCGTAATCCTCAGCAGCTTTCAGGCTGAGAGGTACATTGATAGGAACTGCTATTTTGCTAGAAATGTCATCACAGAATGGCAGGTAGCCCAGTCTAAAACTGCTCTGGGTCAATAAGCCTGAAATTAGCAACACCTTTAACCCCTGAATAGCCAGGAAGACAGAATAATGTTGGCAAGAGGAGAGCTCACTGAGCATGTTATGCTCAGCTGTGTTTGCATCTTAGAGGTATCAGTAAGTTTGGGACTTTGCATCAGGCTAGAAAATAATATGATATTTGTATCCTTTGAACAACTTTGAGTTCCAAATATAAACAACAGTGAAATTTATTTTCACTTTAGGCAGCAAGCCACCGAAGTTCCATATTTTCAGAGGTATCATAGCTATTTAGTTAACTTCATAATCAATTTACCTCTTTTACTCTGGAGTCCGCACTTTTGCTTACTGGTATCTGGAGAAATGAGGTATTTCCAAGCATTTACAGTAAAAAAATCTGAAAAAGTATTTATTAACTAGACTTAATAAAACTAAGCCTAGAGTTTGACTTCCAGGAAGATCGAGCACTTTTCCTGATACTATGCAGTACAAGGAGGTGAATGATTATAAACATACAGCATAGTCTAAACAAAAAAAAAATTTTAATTTCCATATTATTAACAGTTCAGTGAAGTTTGAAATTCAACTTAAAATCTGGCCCGACAGAGAAATTTAATACTTTGCAAACATTGCTACTTTTGAATTAATCTAAAATTCTTATTTTTGTCTTTTAGCAGAGGTAAGTCACTTTTTTCTGTTCAAAGCTTTGTTCTGAACAGTCACATTATATTGCTGGGATGAAGTATGTAGACTCATCAAGAAGTACCTCCTACACATCAGAATCATACTGGATCACAATGTAGGTGGCCAAGCACACACCAGTCTCCCTGCAAACTAGAACTGAGGCAAAGGCTCTGCTCACCCTCTGCTGCTGGGAAGCTGCTCGCCTTGTGATGCTCCCAGAAAAACAGCACAAGAGGGCGCCTGGAGCCTCAAATACCTGAAGTCTGCCTTTCACATACCATCTTTTCTGCAGTATGTTGTATTTCCAATGTCAAATTCAGATCAAAAACTGAATGCAGCAAGGGGAAATGGGAGAGGACACAATGAAGCCCTGAGCAACACCTTAGCTGCATACAGTTTAGCCCTAGTTTTGCTAACCTACTGAGAGCATTTGAGAATATTTTCATCTATTAGACTGGATTCTCTGTTAACAATTATGTGTTTTCTAAATAAAAGCCTGTATTAATTTTTGTGGGGGGAAAAGAAACCCCTGCCATATGTGAGATTTAAATGGTAGGAAACAGGAGAACATCTCCAGAAAACAGCAAGACAAGAGCCAAAAAGGTTAAATATTTTATGTCAAATTTAGCCTGGCAATGACCCAAACTGTGGACTTTGGCAGATTGCTTGTTGGTTATAACAGAAGCCACTTCCTCTGCAGCAACAGGCATATCAACACTATTGTCTGCTTCCTGGGGACAGGCTTGGGGTGTTTCAGTCCTCTGGGTGGGAGCTCAAAGCCGGACAATGCTGCTTATATGGAGCTGAGTGACTGAAAAACACAAAGCCGCAAACCCCCACCGGTGGCCCCGTGGGGAATTCTCCCATGCATATCTCGTTAGGAAATGAATCGGGGTATTTTTCTCCCTGCCCTGGCTCCGGGCACTCTGACAGCTCCATTCAGTGAAGGGGAGGAAGGCTCTGCCCAGGGCTCCTCTACAGCTGCGGGTGACTCATGCTGGAAGAGCCCCTTTCAGCCAGATTTAAGGGGACAAAGTCTTCCAGAAGTTTTTCCTAAGTTCATTTAAACATGCTGATTTCTATCGCTTTAAAGCTTTCTGCATAATTGCTGCTTGCACAGCAAAGCCTGGCCTGGTACACACCGGCCTGACGAGGCAGGAAGAACAGCAGGCCCAGGCTGCTCCCCAGAGGTGCTGGGGCCACCTGCTCCCTCCTGGCAGCCACCCTCCTCCCTCTCCTGCAGCAACATCCCCAAGGAGAAACCACTCTGTCCTCACTGCCTTCTTGGGACATGCAGGAGAACCAGAGGAACAAATCCATGAGAAGAGCATTACGCAGACGGGACTTTCTCAGTACTTTCCTCCCTTGGCCTGGCTGGAGCAGCAGGGATGTGTTTGAATCTCCCATTCCCACTTTTCATTGCTTTGTTTGCTTTAGGGATAAGCAGCTTCCCTACCATTTCCTTCCTTTCTACAGCTCCCTACAGGGCTATGGAGGCAGAGGGAGTTATGCAGGCTCCAGTTGCTCACCCACAGTAGGACAGTGCTGTTAGCAGCTTCCTACAGAAGATGGCGTGAGGAAGGTACGCCTCCCACTGCCTCTTGCTCCCACTCTGCTCCCCACTTCCATACAGGGGAGACTCAAAAATGAGATCTTTGTTTAGATGTCAGCCATCAGAGGAGAAGCAAAGTCTTCTCGTAGGAGAGTGAGGAAGCCTTTCTTGCAGAGGTTCGGGCAGAGCACACCACCACGCTCCCCCACAGCAGCGCGCGAGAATGACATCATTATGCTAATATATGAGACAGGAAGTGCAACCAAGCATAAAACCCACTGAAAGTGAATATCTATAAAGTGCTGCCAAGAACGCTAACGACGGCACAAAATAGAAAATGAGAAAAGAGGTTTGGTTCATCTAACTTATTCCAGTTTTAGTAATCTCTAGTGTCACTTGTAACAGTAGGTAGTTAAAACAGGTCCTCAGATAGACAATGCTCAAGGTCTTTAAACTTTACAAGTACAAATGAAGATTCTTTGCTTCCCCAAGGTGATGGTGACCTTCTAATGTCTTACCCCAGTCCACAAACTGAATTCAGTATTTTGACACCAGTCTGATGGTCCAGATAAACTGGCTGGGATTTGTAAGTCTCCTCTCCACTCCCTTTGTTTTTTCAGCTTTTGAGTTGTATTAGCTCCTTACCAATGATCTTGGTTAGCTCTTCTTGCATTTGTCTTTTTACTATGTGGATTCCTTTATTTTCCAGCAAATTTCACTGAGGTCTTCAGTCTCCTTAAGTGTGGCTCATCTGCCTAATTACAGCTGCCCAAGCTTGAGTCTAGATGTTTTTATAGTCACCTATGTCATCACATATCAATGTAAACATACAAATAGATTCATCTGAACCACACTTTATCCATAAGACTTTTCTCCATCAACCCTAGAAATTTTTACAAAGATCTCAGCAGCTCATAATTTGTCCCCCCTACCTGCCTTTGTGTCAAGCAGCTGACAGAGTGGCAGTGCCCAGGAGAGGGGTGGCACTCAGCTGCAGGGAAGTGATGCCTTCAACTACAGCTTTCCAGAAAGTTATAGACGTGTAACTTACATATATGATTTCATGAAATCAGAGCCAGTCTGATTACTGATTGTTGCCAAAACAGGAGGTTCGCCCTCCTGTTTCTCTTGCACTGGCACCCATTTGACCCCACTACAAGCCATTCACAGAGCTACACTGGACTAAATCTTTTTTTTCTGCTGATCCAGCTCACTGCAAGTTCCCCAGCCTGCCAGTGCTGGTATGTGGGTGGACTGGGGAGGGGAGGCTCACATGGACTGGGGTACGCAACCTGCTTGGATGAATCACGGAATGATGCATTACTGAACAGGTTGAAGTGAACTTGTAAAGACCGCTGTTATGGACATCTGTTTGGAGTTTACAACTCTGTATGACTGAGCAATTGTATTGATTCTATTTAGCGTGCCCCAGTTTGCAAGTTTCAATTTTAATACTGCAGGACTGATGACCTGGTAAAGCAGATGGGGCAGGTCGCGGCAGCCAGAGCTGGTGTTTCACTGCTGTGCTGAGAAGTCCTTCATCGAGCACATCTCCAATTTTCCAAGATTTCTAAAAGCTGTTTCCCATACAAATCATGTTAATTTAAATCATAACTAACTGCAGGATTTTTGGAGCTGAGGTCATGGATATATGGCTCTGCTTCCTTGATTTATGACACAGAATCTGTACAGCATAATACAAAATACTGCAGCCTTAGCAACGTATCATTCCCCTCAAAAGCTTGTTCATAAAACATCATTTTCTACAACATAATCAACCCCACACAGAAATTATTAAATGAAATGCAAGCAGTTGTTGCTGTTACTCACAAGACATTTTCGGTTCCCTTCTGTTCTATCTATATAATCTACCCAATGTTTGTAATATACAGTAATTAAATGTGTTGTTACTGCCTCTTCTAATTCAGCATCAGATCCTATAAACCTGGAGGTATTAAAAATATAATTAATCTCTTTAAACTTTGCAAAAGATTACTTAATAATCCCATTTTTAACTCTCATGCAGTTGAAATATGACAAAAACATCATGTTTTATGTATCAAATACTACAGATCAATTAATTCCCAGCTTTTAAATGGGTTTCTGTACAAAATATGCTCAGAAATCAGAGACCTTTCAAAAAAATCCCAACCTTTAAACAGGACTAAGCAGTCTTAGAATAACCACTAGTCTTATCAGCAGACTGCCATCAAATTAAGGTGGCCTGCTTTCTCTCATTTATACCCCCCCTATAGAGCAGCGCAGAGAATCAGACCCTCTAGAAATGAAAGCTGTGTACAGCTGTGACAACGACATTACTCCTAAGTGCAGTCACTTGTGGTTTGAGATACAGGCCCTGAATTTACCTCTCTCAACTTTGTAACTGCGCTCCCCATTGTAAATGCTTTGAAAAGAAACCAATCAACAAGAGAAAGAGAATAGTGACTGCTGATTTAGAACCCACAGCAAACAATTCTTTGCTTCAGCTTCGATAGGGGGTACACAAATGAATGAATGTGTCGCTTTTGTGGGCAGCAGGAACCGGGTTGGCGCCCCTGTTCCCAGGGCTGCTCTCTATACTTCTTTGTGCCAGGTGCAGAAATAAAAAAGGAGAGTTTCTGGCCAGTATTTCTTCAGATAACTGAAAATTCTCAGTGCTGTATTTGTTCAAAGCTTCACGCCAAGATCAATTATGAGAAGTTTAACAGTTTCTGGTGAGAGTCACCTCTAAAGAAAGGTAACAGCAGTAAGTATAAGACTGTGCTCTCTCAAAAGCACCGGGCAGCCTTCCATCCCATAAGGATCCCTATCACACTCCTCACTAACACCCAATAGCATGTCAACGATGTGACCAACACAGGCCAGTCTGAAACAGAGTCACGTGAATTTATGAATTCCTGTTGTTTTAAGAGGAGTATTTACAACTGTAGCTTTCCCTGTGGACAACAGCCTCCATGCTGTGGTACTCAGCAGCACATCTAGGAAGCCAAGACAAGGCCATCAGCACTTGAACCCTTGCTACAGGCGTAAGGGGACCACTACTGACTGAATCATTCCCCTGGTGTCTGGCACCCACTGGAAAAGTAGAAGGACAAAAGCCACCCAAGGCAACTTTTTAAAATTATGAAAGAGAAAAAGAGACACGGTGAAAGGAACCTGAGTCTGAAGGGTTTGTGCCCTAATATCCCATGCAGCATAATCCTGCAGCAGCAACGACAGCCTGAATTACCAAGGCCAGGACTGGAGACAGGAAACAGGTCTGGAAATACTCCTCACTGAGGCTGATAATATAATTTAGTCTCAAAGAAGAACTTTAAAGTACTCAAACTGCAGACTGAACCTGTCTCAAGTTGTGTACTTTCAACAGAACAGGCTGGATGGGACTATGCAATCACAGAAATACACTATCATCCACCAATATAACTGGGTGCTTGTAGAAGCACAAAAGTTTTTAGCTTTAAGCAGCTACTTGCCCTTGAACACAATTCATAAAAGCACTGGGCCACTTCAGCAATACTGTACAGTTAATGACGGATACAGATGTACATTCACTGCAGATTTTTGGCAGCTATAGCCACATCATGGGACTGGTCATTTATTGCTACATAGAGACACTGAAGAGACACAGAAAGGATTATTTTCCCTTAATTTGTAATTGGGTGTGTCCTTCCAAAAACACAACTCTGTTGTGCCAGCCAACCCAGGAGCAGACTAAGCCCAAAACCTGGGGATGGCCTAGGTACTCCCCAACCCTTGGTGTCACCAAGAGGAGAAGTCGAGCCTGGCTAGGGACTGAGGCTGCATCTCCGCATGAAAACGCAAATCTTGTCCTGAGGGAACTTCTGTTTACTTGAATGCCTTCCCTATAATCCCATTTTATGGGCCACATGTTTTGGGAATGCTGCACAGTCAGGAGACTGGCAGCAACTAAAGGGAGGTGATTCCCTCCAGAGGACTATAGAAAAGCAGGATACAGCCTCAAACAGTGTCATGGCTGCCTTGCACTTAGCTACATTGTATTGTCTTAACAAATGTTTTGGTCTTATATAGGTACTGAACTCTAGTAAGAAATACAATTTTTTGCTTTTTTAAAGTAAGAAAACTGTAATACGAGGGTTTTAAAATTCACTTTGAAACACACTTTTCCTGTTTGAAAATGGAACATTAAAAATAGCACCTCAGATTTTTAAAAAATAAGCTCCAAGATGATAATGTAGGTGAAACAAATTAAAAAAAAAAAAGGAAGAGTGAGCAAGTTTTACCATTTTTGGCTTGATAGCCCCCTTCTTCATGGATAGGTCTGTTAACTTGTAGATGGAATAGCACGCAACTCAGCAATAAGCATGGGTAGAGATTCAGAAAAATTACCCACCCTACCTCTTATGTGGAGTATTAGATCCAGATACTGCAAAAAAAAAAAACGGGAATGGGGTAGTAGCTAAGCAGGGGTGATGCAATGTCAAGGAAAATTGACCACGCTTGAAGCAAACCTCATACTGTGTAACATTTTTCCACCCTGAAGACAGTAAATACTGGTATGGCTGCAATATGGCTCCAGAAACAACTTTCAGGCCTGAAGTATGTCAATTATCAATTGATTCACATAACTAATAAAACACTCTCAGCTATTTTTACCAACACAATACCTTTGTTCTCTAGCCAGGGAGCCTAATGTTTTAATCCCCTCTACCCCCTCACCCTCCATTTCAGTAAGAGCAGAGCAATCAGTACCTGGCAGGACCAAGCACTTGTTAAACTGCTGTGGTTACTCTGCATTAGTATTTTCCATATAGTACTTTGAAAAAGGCGGCAGGCAGAAAACACAGTGACTTATAATCCTGAAGAACAATGGGCATTTCTGTGAGCTGGTTTTCTACACAGGATGTGGGGTGGGCCTTCTTGAGCTTGTGTAATCTGTCTGGAAGTCCAAAAACCACACTCTGAAAACATGCTTTTCCTTTAACAAATAGTCACACACACAGAGTCTAGCATTAGTTTACATGGCTGTCCTTCATCATTAAGGAAAATTTTCATTTGCAAATGCTTGAAAAATATCCTATTATTTCAAATAAGGTACATGGACCGTACCTAATTAAAACATAGAGTCTTTTTTACCTCAGCAAAAACTATAATTAGAGGTGGATGCTTCACTTAAAATGGAGTGAGGAGTTTCCTCCCTGGTAATGCTTTAGGTGCTAGTTCATATCCCAGGACCACTAGAGCTCAGAGACAAAAACTCAAAGGCTTTTGAAACATTTTCATGGAATGTGCTGGGACTTACAAAGTGAAAAAAATACAAATTATCATACGAAGTAGACTTTTCTAGATGCTCTGACTGCAAGACACTAGATTTAACAAATTCGGGCAGCCCCCAGAAGTCCATCATTCCAGACACTCCGTTAAGATCAACCCTTCCCCCTTCCTCTGAGGAGCACCAGAAAATAGTCCACCACAAGAAACTGTATGCTGTACAAGGACTGAATCAAGTATAGCAGAGGTTAAAACACAGGAGAGCAATTGCTTCCTTCAGAGCTCCCCTCCAGCACCACAGGGTAAAAAGACAGCAGACCTGAAGTAGCCTAAGAAAAAAGTATAATGCACAGGAGTAACGCACTGTTTCACACTATTGCACATTCAGAAAGCTTAAGCAAGGGTTTTTGTATTTATTTCAAAGGCATTCCCATTTATCTAATAGTTTGCCTGAAAAAAGGAAGAACTTCTACCACAGAAATATTTCCATCACAAACGCCTGTGCTGTATCATAGAGATGGCACAGTAAAGGCACTAGAGTCTTTAGATTGGTCCTTGAACTTAAGTCTCAGAGGAATATGCTTCCCCATAAACAGCAGGCTAATATTTCTAAGCACTGGAAGGCATGTCACTGCATTACAGAAGTGCAAGACTTAACTGAAGGGGTCACCAAGAAAAGGAACAAGCATTGGTTATATTCTTCCTTTTAAAGATTTAGTTTATTGGAGTTATCTGTCTGAAAATTTGACTACTCCCCCCCCTTCCCTGTTTGCCTCTTGAAGCTGTAAGACCTGGTTTATCAAGAACAACTACTGAAGAAGTAGAGTTCATATGAATTCTCTTAAAGTTTGTGCTCATAGTAAAACCACAAATTTGTATTTGATGCTAAAATTTAGTACTGTAACAAACTGTTAAGAATACTTCTCTTTTAGGAAGCAAACTGCCATAAGAAATAGGTTTCTGTTTCAAAATACTCTACAATTTACTACTGTAACTTCCAGGCTTCAGTATTTTTAATTCCTAGTGAAACTAAATAGTAATTTCAAGCTTTATCATATTTCCAGTGCTCAGAGTTTTCTGAGTTTATCTTTTTGAAGCTACAGCTTTTTCTTCTACAAGTAGCTTTTCTTTCTTTCTGTGGGAAATTCAGAAAGAATGTAAGTTAAGATTGAGTAACTGGGAAAAAAAAACCTCCAACACTCCAGCACACTGAAATTTATTTTTGCACACTATCAGGTTTCAGATGGCTAGAAAATATCAAGAAATCTTTCCCCGACTTTCATACGTTAATTGAGATTTACAGATGATACTCATTTAAGGAAGTTACGAAGGGATAAATCCTCAGCAACATTAGACACAGCAGTTCCTACCACACCCTATGATATTTTGACAATTACCACACAATTTGACTCAGAAACTATTACATTCTGCGCAGAACTGTTTGGCTTCTGTCTTCATCTCCAGCAAGTTCCTGCCTGAGCACACGCACTACGCAAAACCAGCTCCTGCAGCTATGGAGGGGGGAGCTGCAAGGAAATCCCAAACCCCAGCAGGAAGCAACAATTCTGTGATTCAACATGTTGAGTCTTTTCCTCTGAGGTGGCACCAACCAGCGTAAAAAGCATAGCATTAACTGTATGAACAAATGCTTATCCTGTATGCGTTACAAATCCGAGGACCACTTAAGTTTCAGATCCTAGGACCACCTAAATTTTGGGTGACTGAGCCTATGTCCCTCATCAAATTCCACCGAGTATTTCTTTAGTGCCCTGTCTGCTTTCAACTAGGGTAGCTTAAGGGAGAGAAGAGAAAGATTTGTTACATGTTGCAAAACAACTGCATTACACCTCCGTCAGCTGTGCCACAAGAGCAGAGAAAAAAACATTTTCTGGCTGGATTTACTAGCTTCTTGCAAAAAGAAAAAAAAATAAAAATCAATGTAATATGCTTACACCATAGCCTATCCCTGTAGTGGAAGTAAAGCAACGTACCTCAGTAAAGGCTTACAGCAGTTACCCCAGCACACTGGAAGACGACTGCACATTACAGCGACTGGACAGGAAGAAGATACAAGCCATTTTCTAGGCAAAATAACAATGAAAATACCCAAAGAGTTTCGTTAACATCACAAGCCACAAAACAGAATTAAATTCCATTCTGCTCCCTGCAGTTCCCATCTGGTTTTAATTTGCTACAGAAGACTGAAGCCTGTATTCAAAAAACAGACCAAGTTGTAAACATTATTCTCTGCCAGCATTACTAGTAACTCATGAGGTACTGGAGTTACTATGGAAAGACAAGGGAGGCGGTGGGAGAAGTATAAGACTCTGTCATTAAGCTCACTGTTCTAATTGCAGTGTTTTAATCCATTAAATGAAAGTGAAAAGTGTTTGATGCTTAGAAGAAACACACTTGCAGAAAATCCTGTTCTACTCATCTCCATTATGATTTGTAACATTATGAAATCTAACAGGGGAAAGTTGAGAAATATCAGAACAACCTGCCTTGGCCACTGGACCCCCTTGTTTTATAAAGCTTGTAATTACAGGCTACATTGCTGTTGCCCAATTTATTTCTTGTTATCAGTAAGAGATCCCCGGTTCATTTCCTGCATAATCAGTTTTGTTAAATTGTGACAAACTAGTAAGAGCACAGCCAAGAGCATCTCATGGTAATATTTAACAATATGCCTTTGATGAGACTTTGCCCCCTCTCTCTGCCTTAGACTTCCTATGTAACAAAATTCCTCAAGCCAAATTTTTCATTGATTATCAGTTATTAGCTTCTAGTTATCTATGCCTGCGACATAAGCCACTGATGTGCTTTGAAAATCCACTTACACAGTTTAAACAGAAGTGTAAAAAGGAGGAAGAGGTGTTTCTGCATCAACACAGGCCTGGAGGGATTCTGTTTCACATCATACAATAGCTCCCCCTTCATTTTGATGAATCTTAAGATCCACACTGAGACTCAGCTCAAAAATTAAGTCAGAGGCAAGAGAAAGTGACTTCCTTGTTAAACAGGTCAACCCCTTGTTCACCGCATACTCTCACAAATGATAACACAGCTGAGTTGATGGAGCACTACACCATGCTCCATAATAATCTATAGTAGTGAAGAGCAACCAGAGATAACGCCTTCAGCCACTGTTGCCTCTTGCACCCACAACAGGCCCTGACATACCACTTCCTAGTCAGGGCTCATCAAGAAGCTGGCAGTGTTCCAACACGGAGTTGAACTTGTTCAGTTACCATCAACATAGTCCTACTGCTATCACTTTTTACTTTGTTGGGTTACCACCCAACCAGTTACTCTTTCTAGCCACACCACCTCGACGACTCATCCAGGCCCCAGGCCAAGCAATAACCCCACCAGCTGCTTCAGTGCTGCTTTTGTCAATCCCATGCTTCCAGATCCAGCAGACCTCTGCATTGACTTCTTGATGGCAGGTGTCATTAGCTAACAGCCACTATGTTTCAGCAGGCCCTCACATAAGGCTTCCTTTTCTTTCACTGTTGCTAAAGGTGGCTCTCATCATAGGAGATCTCTCTTGCTCACCAAAGTTTTCTGCTTGATACCCTCTCATGCCACCAATTCCCACCCCCTCTCCTTTCTCTAGATCCCAGTCCTGCCTTTGTTCTTGGATGTCCTTAATTGCATCTTAATGTACCCCCCCCTTAGCCTTGTTACGTATATATGTCAATCTACCACTTGCTTGCTGTTGTTACTGATCTTTCAACAACAAAAAAGCTTTAACAAAGGGGTTTCTTCTTCCTTTCTGCTCAGATGTTAGTTTAATTAGAAGCAATTAGCAGTAATACATGCTCATACACTCAGAGCAGTCCAGAGTGACGATTTTATGAAAAATTTACCCAAGTCTTCCAGATCTAGTTAGTGTTACTCAGCCTCTAGGAGATACCCCTGTATAACATGGCCTGTTCACAGGTAAGTCACACCTGTTTCACACGTCTAAGGTACATATAATCTGACCAGCATCAGGAATTGTGAAAGATTCATTTTGAAACATAAGCTTCTTAAACCACACCTACTATTTAGATGCACTCTTTTCCCATGAAAGGATCACAGCTTGGACAAGATTTTGGTGAGTCCTCATAAAAGCAGCAAGAGGCTTTACTCTAAAGCATAAAACCAAGAATTGGAGCATGATTCCTCCCATGCCCTCAGTTCTACGACCTACAACTTTAGTTTTGGGACTTTGGGAAACTAAGAATATTACCAAGAACAATAGATGGTGCTACCAGCCCTACTTGCATTTGGACCTTTCAACACCCATGTAAGACTTGTGTGCAGTTAGCAGACCCTACTGTTTCAATGGAATATATGTTGACTTAAACCCCTGTCCTTCACGTGATTCACTGCTTTAGCTTATATTTATGTACTTTTTATCTTTGGATAGGGGCAGTTCTACCAGTGTCCAACTATTTAAGTGTTCACCCAGTTGTTAGTTTATTACTAATTTCGTATTGAATTACTGTAAGAAAATGAAGAATCCTTGGTCGAAGCTGCAAAGCAAATTGCACAAGCCCACAAAATTACTGATTAAAAAGTTTAACTAGCAGCAAAATTTTTAGTTTTCATCTGCAAATTAAAAATATATTTGAGGGCAAATGTAATTGCTCAACTTTCTCACTAGTTCAGTGACCATACTGCTATGTCTTTTTAACCCAATTAGCATGATTCAGACTTACTGTCTGTGCCTAAGTAGTGATGCAAGAGGTTACAAATCTTTCTGTAAGCACTCAGTTTTTTCCAGAGCTCAAGATTCTGAAAACTGTATTCTCAATCAACATCCCTTCATACATAGCTAGTTTTCCAAGGCAGGTAATACCACCGTGAAATTTTCACTTCAGCAGGAAGAATCAAAGCAGCTGATCAGTTTTCAAAAATCCTAACTTAAAATGAAACAAAAACCCAGATCAAACTGCTAACCAACATCTCCAAACAGAGCATGACCACTGCTACTAAGTAAATGGAAAACACAGAAAACTGGAGGGAGAGCACAGTTCTACACAGTAGTGACATTTCTGTATAGCTGCTGGAAGAGCGTGCTAGGACAAGCCTGCTGTTTCTGTCTTTGCTCTACACACAGGGACACTTCTACATGCCAAAGCTAGTATTGATCTGCTTCTTGTATGAGTGATTCCAGGCCTGTTCTGAACGTGCTTTGCAATGCCAAGAGACCATACTTTTAGGTGGATTTCTGCAGTCTGATTTGTCAGGAAGAGAGATTATTTATACTAAGGGTATGTGCACATTGATAGCAAATCTAGTGAGATCCACACAATAGCCCAGCACTTTTCCTCACAAATTGAACACCTGTGCACTGCTGCCAATAAACTCATGCAACAAGAAAACTGTTGTCTTAACACAATTTTTACAGTACCAATAACGAGGACCACGTGCATTTTTTGTATTTCTCCCTCAGGAGAAAAATCCAAGGGACTGCTATGGATCTTTTTATGCCTCTATGTGTCAAAGTAGGAATTTAGGGTTGGGTTTCAGGTTTTGGTTTTTTAAGGCTTTTTATTAGGCAGCCTGGCATAGCTCAAACTAGACAAGTACTGTCACCAAGTTATCCCATTCCTTCATTTTATAGCACAGATATGTACCAAAACCTACAAATAGGAGTAATTCGTAGCTATGGATAAGAAGAGAAGTAGCAGCTGATGTGAAGACATTAATGCTTATTACCAAAATATATTCATGTTATAATGACTAAGAGGCACTAGAGTATTGAGTTTCACTCATTTCTCATATTAGTCATGCCTGTGCATAGCATCAAAGTTCCCATGACAGCAACTGGAGAAGGAGTAATTCTAGTTATGAGCTTTAATGGTCATGTTTCACGGACCATCCACATACAAATAACAAACTGCGTTCTCGTTTCAGTCAAGAGGCTCAGTGCCTTTGTGTTGTTTGAAAAGAAAGAATACGGTCAGAGCACTGCAGTGGCTGTACTACCCCTTTCACAAAGGAGGTCAGGAAGTGTAGTACTGACATCGTTCAATTGGAGCTCGTAAACCAGCTCTCCTTCTCTAAGGTACCCAAGGTTTTTGGGGGAGGGGAAGACAGGAAACAAGCACTCTTCCTGCTCCCCAAACCTAAAAATAACTGAGACAGTATTGCTGCAACATTTAAGCCGCACAAGCACTCAAAGCCTGAAATATTTATACTCTGGGCAAACAGTCACAGAACTCTTGGGTTTTGCCCAGTATCTTTTTATCATTATCCAAACAGATCAGGAGATTGTGGCAGGAAAGTTTACTTTTCGGAGGGTAGAGATGAGCCTGTTGCCAGCTGTGTTTTTCAACCATAGCTTTTTTCTACTAGTATCTTAGAAGTCAGTTAAGCAAAAGCTACAAGACTATTCTGGCTTATGAACTCAAGCACTAGCTCCCCCCCATTTTGAGCACCTCTTGCTCTGTCATGAAAAACCAGCAGGTTTAGCAGAGTTTCTCTTTCGCATTAGAAAACAAAGGAAACAAACACCTTTATAGTTAAATGGGTACATTAAGTTAATACATAGGTAGAAAAAAAAAATAATCACATATATTACATATGTCATTAGAAAAAATGACATATAGGCAACTGCCACAAGACAAATTTTTCCATGACAGTATAAAATCAGATTGCAATAAATAGTGTTCTTTCTACTTCCATCTATAAACACAGAAGTTAAATTTCTAGAAATTCAGAGTTGTAAAAAACAAGAGACTGATCATGCCATGCAGACAAGCAAGTCATACAGAGAATTTGCAGGACTTTGGAAGCATGTTTACAGGCTTCAAGATTCCAGTTCTCCTACATTTAACACTGCTACTGATTTGGTGGTTAAAGCTTCTTGTCTTTTAGAAAGCTAGAAAAGGAGATTTAGCACGAATATCTACTGCCAAAACAGGATTCAAGAGGCAGACCAAACTAAAGATAAGCACCTTCACTTTCTGTGCTGCTCATTCTTGAGCAATCTTCCTCATTCTTCAGCTGGTTTCCATGGCTTCTTTATGTACTTCACACTATCCATTTGTTGCATAGGAAAACTACAAGCTGATTTTGGAGAAGTCTGGTAGGCAGGTGCAAATTTAAGCATAAAATTGCCTTCCGTTGAGCTTGCCTCCAGCCTAGTCATTTTAAAGCTTAGAAATAACACAGGGTGTCATTCAGATATAACAAAACCATCTTAAGTTTTGCAAGTAAGACTCCTTAAGTTTGAGAATAAAAAAAGCTTAAATAGGTCTTACATACTATATTGTTAGCTTATACATACTACCAGTGGACAATGATATACCATAGTACACCTAGCCATCCAGAAAGCTGGGGAAGGAGACAATCACAGAATGACTTTCTAATCCCACAGAAAGATGGTTCCCAGAGAATCCACAGGAAGATGGCTCCCTCTCCACCCTGAGACTCCAAACCTTACTCAAATTTCATATGGGCAGGAAACCAAAGTATTCCACATGGCAGATTAAGTGCCAGAAATCCATAACAGTTCAGACATGAGTTCCCAACAGGAAGGAAGTTATAGTTAAATACAAGTCCAATCTGTGTTTCCCTCCACGAGCTCCATAAGATGAATGGAAAAAAAGCCATGCTTTCCTGTTACACAACAGCTAGCAATCATGTGATGTAGGATGCAGCACAACTTCTTGAAATAGGGATGTTATTCACATGCAGAAGATCCCTCTCCAAACTGGTCTTTCAGATTTCTGCAGCTGCATACAATGCCTCCATTTTCATCATTTCTATGATCTACTTCAGATATAGCCCTGAGCTACTTAGAAGTTGTTTGCTGTTCCAAGAACTACAGGTTAGGCCTGCTTATTTTCAACCAAGACAGCAGGATTTCAGTCAGGTTTCCTTCTTACCTAGGTCCACCTTTTTGCTGCTGTTAAGGGCAGGACCTCTAATGATTATGTACTTGATTCAGACATTTGGGGTTTGGTGGGTTTTTTTGGTGGTTTTTTTTTTTTTTTTTTAAAGTGAAGAACGGCTTAGAAAACCCACAAATGCTGATGAGAATACTTTTCCAGCAACTATTCTTTAGTTGACATCAGGAACACGCCTTTTGCTTCAACCCATCTATTCTTCCATCCCTCCCTCTGAGGAGCTGCAGTTACCTCTAGAGGCCCCCATCATCCTCCCTTTGGTCACCTGTAATTGTGAGCATGGTCACACACATAATCATATTTTGTGTGTTGATGGTTTTATCTGACATGTACTGAAGAAGAATTACTTCAAAAAGATCTCTGTGAAGCTTGCTTACAGAAGCATGTATTTCATTCTTATTTTTTCCTGCAACATTCATGAAGGCCAGGAATCCCCTTTGACCACTTTCAGTTAAGCACTGAGAATTTGATATTAAGGGAGTTTCAGAAAGGTTTCAAAATCAGACATGCTCTTGCTTAATGGGACTCAAACCCCCATATATTAAAAAAAAAACAACCAATGCTCATGTTAGACTTGTATAAAGGAAAAGCAAATGAGTTTAATGAAACATCTCATCTTTATTTATCATATGACAAGTAGAGCAAGATTTCAGCTTCTGAGCTACAGCAGAAGTGTTTCTAAGCAGTAAAGAAATCTCTCCTTCACTCCAGTGCCAGCTAGGCATATCCAAAATTCAGATTCAACCAAGAATCACAGAAAGGCACATACAGAAAAAGCAAGGTCTCCTGGACTTACCTTACTGGACAACCAGTTCAGTTCTTTTTTACTCTTTGATGGTCTGTTACCACAGTGGAGAGTGCCACTGAAAGGACGGATAATGCAGAGCAGTAATGAGTACCAACTCCAAAGCTGTATTCATTCTTGCAGAATGTAATAAAACCCCACTACCTATTTTAAACCGTTATTTCAGACGCCCATTAAAGGCTTTAGATTTAAAATATGGAATGGCTTCTGAACAGCTGTGAAGCTGAAATATCCAAGACTGCAACATGCTATTTCTAGGAGGATGCAACAGATGTTTTACACTTGTTAATATGTACATCCTATTCTAAACAGGATGTAGAGTTTACTTGTAATGAGTGCAATCAGTACATAATTGTTGCTCAACACCATTCAAGCAAAAAGAAGAGGCATCCAGGGCAAGACACTTCCTGTTAAATACACAGGCCGTCTACAGGAAAAAAAATCCAAGCTTTATGCAGCATCTACAGACATGCTCAAGCACCTTCCAGCAAGTCACTTATATAGAAAGAGCACTTGTAGACAGCTCAATCACTGCTCACCTGTGAGATGCTATTTACAAAATACATTGAAATGATTAGTCATATGAGAAATGTGAGATATAAACCTATATCCCGATCAGACCAGGTAAGGCAGTCATTAAACTGAATAGAAAAGGATCCAAGTGTATGAATATTCTTGATAGGTTACAGAAGTGTGTGAAGTTAAAGGGGTTTTTTTTTGGTTTTGTTTTTAAATGAGGGAACAGTTCTAGGACACATGCTGCAGTTATCATTGCACTACTGAAATTAAAGGGCATGTTTAAGCAAACAGATTTAAACAGGGGATCAAATGCAGAA
Source organism: Limnodromus scolopaceus (assembly GCA_028565335.1). Lineage (NCBI taxonomy): Eukaryota > Metazoa > Chordata > Aves > Charadriiformes > Scolopacidae > Limnodromus > Limnodromus scolopaceus. Next base: position 14,780,567 of record JAOXNO010000001.1, read on the forward strand.
GATATCTTACCCCTCAAACAGATTACTGTGCTTTGCTAACTGTAGGATGAGTTTACAATGGATCCAATGGTAAGCCTTCCTCCTTTACATAAGCACTAACGCTTGGCCTATAAGGCAAAAATTTAGATAGCTGCTCTTCTCCTTGGTGTCTGTTAACTACTCCAATTTACTCAAATGGGAACACGATTATTAATTAGTCATACCACCAAAACAGAAGACAAACCAATTTAGCTAACAGCTGCACTTCCAAGGCAAATAATATTTGTTAGCGCACAATCTGCAGTAAAATGTGGAGGAGCAGCTTGCCTGTTCTAGGAAAAAAACCAAAACAACAGAAGACCCTGCATTGCCAACTCTTAGAAGTAGTGCAGTCTCAGCTACAGTCCTAATAGTGCTTTGAAACAGTGATTTCCTCCCATCAATTAGGTCTACACTAGCATCTGCAGTGTCCGAGGAATCTCTTGAAAGAGCTCTAAGATCTGTAGAACTCAGTATGTTGATTTTGCACTGTGTAATTCATCTCACAGCAGTATGATGTTTTTCCTTCCTGCTCATAGTACTTAGCCCAGTTTGACATATCCCTGCCTGCCAGTTTTAAAAGACAAACAAAATCAAGTCTAAATGTTTTATCAGTATTCTTTATTTTTGCCCCAAACTAACAATGTATATATTCTCTGAAGTGGTCCTTCAATTTTGGAATTCCCTCCCTAGTATAGCAAGATTATGTTAACACCCATATTCTGTGTTTGTATTTCAGGCCTAGTCTGAAGTAGATTATCTTGGACACAGGGAGGAAAAACTTTAAAATACTAGCCCTACTTGCATATAGAACCCAGTTGCATTTTTATGCAATTTTCCAATGTTAGTGAAAATTTAAAGGTGATGTTCAGCAGCATCACACAATTGTAGTAAATGTGTTACTGCAAATCAATAGCAGATTATTAAGCAAAGCAGCTATGTTTAAGATTCACAAGGATAGATACCATTTAAAGTGTTGCGGCTCTCAACTCTTCTTGTCCTCCAATAAATATAGCAAAGCAGGTACTTAGACACTAGCCATCAGGACTCCTATTAAAGTTTGGTCCGTCTGTCAAGCACCATAGACCTCTATCTTTCACTATAGGTAATCATAGGCAAGGAGTCAATAGTCCACTGCCACTATTTCCTAATTATCATCATTTCCCCTCCACAACACAAGTCAGTGCAGATTCAACTTTACTATCTCTGCAGAGGAGACACTCAAGTTCAAAAATTGCTGTTAACTGAGCCCAGACACTGTGGCTCCTACATGAAGTATAGCCCTTCCTATGCTAGTACAGAGATAGGAGACAGAAGTGTTTCTCAGAAACAGTTTAAAAATAGGATCTGACAACTGCCCAGCATGCCTTTATAAGTTTATGAGCTTGCTCCAGCACATGAATGCTGGGGTAACGGAGCACAGCCTTGGAGATGAATTTAAAGTATAACACCACCCCGATAAAAGCAATATTTTCATTTTGTGAAGAGTGGTCTTCTAAATCAGGATAGCTGTGACAGTAACATTTAAAGTAACATGCTTTTATGAAGTTTTCTAACCAGAAGGCTCACAGTTCTTCTGGATGCAATTTAAGACAATTTACCCTGTCTCAGCAGGTAAGATAACATCGAGCAAACTATCATCAGCCTGACAACACTGGGTGACAAACACCATGGCCCAAAATGAACCAGCACAACCATTGCAGTTTATCACTTAATGGGGAATAAAGCTGGTAAAAGATCTCTTAGGTTAAAGACTGAATTACTTTCTCAATCTCATGACCAGCTAGAGTCTCACTTAAAGCCTCTTCAAGGGATTGCTTTGCTTGCCTTAATAAAGAAGCACAGCTTTGCACCTCTAGTTTTTTTTTTTTTTCCATTTCACTTAAATTTGGGGAACCACATGACAGTCACCTAACCTGATAAGAAAAGGCAGGAACACGGGAGGCAAGGAAAAGAGGGAATTCAGCACAAGAATTAGATGCTAATGCTTGTTTTCCAGATAGCTCTTTGCCACAAGTTCTCCTTGTGCCCTCCCCACTAGATTTGACACACCCCAGATCTGCCACACAAGGTAGCGTTGGACTTCATTAGCCTGTTGCAGTTGCATTAACGCTGCATCAAGCAACTATCAAAGATCTATATACTTGACAACCAAATGGACAGAAAGACATATACGAATTCCTATAGATCAGATACTAAGAATTGAACTCCACCAATACAAAGTTTCATTAGTTGCCAATCTACTGCAGTCTGCAGGAAACAAATCCATTATTCTAGCCAGCGTTACTCAATGTCAGAAAGCTACCCATTACGAGTACACCATTCTGCTGTCAGACTTCTGTACTTCTGAAACAGAGTCCTAACAGGCCACACCAAGTAGGACTATGGCAGTCCTCTAAAGGCTAAACTTTTGAAGAGACATGAAATACTGCTGCACTCAAGCTGCGTTTCTACTTTCGAATAAGAACAATTGCATGGCCGTGCATCATTAACATGATAGCAGAGTGCTTCAATACTTGAATATCAGGAGTGCAGAAAATTTATTTGTTGAGCCTATGGTTGTTTTCTACCCCTATTAAAAAGCTCCCTCCAGACAAGACACAGTGAAAAGTTTCAGCAGAGATAAGCAACCTGTTTTGTCCAACACTTAATAACCACAAAAATACAACAGATAAGTTTTGTTTGGTTTCCGGGCTTACAAGCAACACAAACACTTGCTTTCTCTGTGACAGGACCACCTTCAGCCACAGTTCCAGGTGCTGGAGCTCACAGTTCAGCAACTTCCTGACTCTAGCACAGCCCAACTCTCAGAAAGCAGCAGTATTTTCCCCCATTTTCTTCCTAGAGATCTTCAATAACCACCATTGTTCCTATGCTGCCTGCATCTTAACATTGACTGATGACAGCTCAACACTGCTCTCCAAAGCAACCAGAAGCTCATCAGAAAGGCTCTACTTCGACTAACAAGGTCATGCTAGAAAGAAAAAAAACACTGCCCCACATAACTATCCAAAGGTCATACTAGTGAGCTGGACCTGGTGCAAATTCCCACTAATCCTGGGATTAGCAGGCTGCACAAGTTTTAAACTTGCTCCTTTAAGTGAGAAACTCAACTGTTAAGAATTGCAGAACCAGCCAATAACTTGTTTTCCTTCTAGACAAAAAGCTTACTAGTCTCAACTTTTTCAGAAGAGCTCATCGTAACACAAGGCCTGAAGTGGTGTGCGAAGGAAGTTCCTGCCCTGCTGCTGTTCAAGCCTGGAACACAGTCTTTCCTCATCCAGGTGGATGAACTGATCAGCTGGCAGTCACTAGACCTGCTCTACTACATGAAATAATGCATATTCATTTGACTAGTGACCACTGTGACCCACTGGTGTAACTTTATTTATATATTTAAAATTCGCTTAGAACTCACCTAGTAAGAATGATTCTTCACTGACTACCTCAGCTATTAGATTATCAGTCAATTCTGGAAAAAGTAAGTCTATTCCAAGTTTTACCCTGCTGCAATAAAATAAGCTCCTGAAGTCCAACATTTTGTGAACACTTAACTAGGCTACAGTTGAGAAGAATAGCATTTAACTTATTTTTGTAGGCTACCATTTCAGTGAATCTGAAATGATCTTGCTGCCTACAACTGCAGGTCAATCTAGCAGTACCTTGTATACTCTTATGAAGTTTTGAACATTTGAGGGCTTTTTTTTTTTTTTTTGAGTATGCTTGATTCCTTAAGCAGAGATTCTAGCTGCAGTAGCCATGTGCCTTTAAGAGTTCTCTCTCAAAATTCCCTAAGAACTGCATCTTTGCCAAGAACAAACATGTGGTTTCACTAACAGTTAAAACCTGCACATTTCCATTCCCCCTGCAGCTGCTTCTTCCTACTCCTGTTCAAGCAGGAGTGTCTGTGAAGCCATACAGTGAACATTCACATTAGAAAATCACCTGTTCTAATTAGGTTTATGCTAAATCCGTTCTTCTTCACACACAATCACTTGCACCATCAAAAAAAGAGGGTGGCACAGAAGCAGGAATGAACAGCTGGGAAAAGGTGCAGGATCATCTTTCAGCATGAGCACTACTTCAACTATGGCATTAACATATACTCAGATCTATTACACTGTTAGTATCTCTCTCCTTTCTCCCCTACATACCCTTGAACTCTTGTCAGCCCCTTTGTAAGGCTGAAAGTAAGCAACAGTGTTTAAATAACAGGTCTTAGCAAAAGCAGAGACCACATATACAAGCACAGACTAGCTATCATTGCAAGTCAGAACCACAAGTTCTGACTGCTGGAGAACATTCAGCCAATTAAAATCCTTATTAAAAGGAAAGAATGGTAGTTCAGTAGAAGTTGTTGCTCTCTCTTGACAGGCTACCATTAACACAGGCTACATGCCTGTTTTTACCCAGTCCCCCTCTCCTTTCCTTCCCCTCACCTTCCAGGTTAAAACACTGCTTGCCTCAGACTGGCCTGTGGGCAAATCCCCTTCCTTGATGTTTCAGTCTCGAAGTAGTATGCACATTTGTTTTTTTTTAACTCATGTTCTGCTGCAGAAGTAATTCAGAATGCATCAGTCATTGTTTTGATCCTGCACTGCAACACTGCTGGACTTGTTTATTTAAAGATAACTAATACTGCTTCCCTGAGAACAGCTAATAGAATAACCTTGAAACAAACAAGCAAACCTATATTATGAGCTCATTAAAACTTGCCTTCATTTCTGTAGCTTCATAAAGAGCATAGAGAGACATCTCAATTCAAGTACTGCTGCAATAAGATTATCAGTACACAGAGACTTTCAAAGTATTTCACTTCTTGGTTTTTAAAGCAAGATCTGGTATTAATGTGAGCTACCTAAAAGGGTGCTTTAAGAATTAAAGCTCTAGCTACCACAGTTAAGCTTTCGATTTCCAGGTACTCTATATAAACTACTTTAACCTAAGCATTCAAACTGCTCCCATACCATGAGGCAGACAACTACTCCCTATTTCATAATTATGGAATATATGCCTAAGTACTAATAAAACAGGAATGCATTTTTTCTCATCTTCAGCTCAAATTAATGTTTTCCATTTAACACATCTGCCAATGTGTTATGGTCCCAAATAAATCTGTTCTGTATCAAAAGAATCATTGTATACTGCAAGCCTCTCTGGAAGCTTCCATTACAAAGGGAGTATTTACTTTGTGTCATACTATGGCTACACAGAAGAATCAGTAATCCCATCACTTAAAATGTTTGGTCAACAAACCAATTGCCTCCTCATAACACTATTTCCAGTAAGCCTTTTTTTTTTTTTAAAAAAAAAACAACCAAAAAGCCTCACAAACTCTAGGACTCAAGCATCCTGCTCTCTGTAGTAGTCTGCACAGAACAAAATTGGTTGGTGCAACGCTCAGCTGACAGCCATCACCTGACATTCAAAAAAGGGAAGGGGCTGTTCTTTTAGGAAGCAGAGCTTATATCCTAAAAGCTAGGCTCAAATGCGACTCCGAACTTTCAAGAGCTTTGCACTGTGTCATCCTTAATTACTGTCTCCTTAATTTCTTTCCTGGTATCCTTTATATAACCTACAAAGGAAAAATGTAGCACTGTTAGATGCTTCCAATCCTGTTCTTCTACCCCCTCCCCCACACAACACAGAGATGCCCTGCAAGCTATATCTGCAACTCATATGGACTACTTACAGGAGCTCCCAAGGCCCCAGTCGGTTCTTATGCAACTAGACTCCACCTCACCATATTACTTATGTAACACCTATTAAGTAGCATCTATTAGGCAGGATTCTTCTATATTAGTCATATACCCAGCAACTTTCATTCCAGGAGTTCTCACACTACACATTCACCAAATATTCAAGCTTCATCCCCCACCAAGTTACTACTGCAGAGGAAAAAAAGAAAAAATAAATCGTACCTGGGGACAAATTAAGAGCAGGAAAAGGGCTATGAAATATTTTTAAGTGAAACTAACCACCGCCCTTAAAGCATCAGCAATTTTAACTGTTAATTTGTTCACTAGGTTAGATGCAGAGACTAAATTAACACCCTGCCACACAAAAACAAGACATGGGAACTATCACTGAATTGCTTCAAAAAGACAAGAATCCCGCCCAAAGAGTAATGAGTTGCATTCCTTAAAAAAAAAAAAAAAAGCACATTAGGACTGAAAAACATTTTTCACTTCCTCCCATCAGAATATTGAAATAATAAAAAAATCCAGAAAATATATTTACCAAGTTTCCAAGCCTACCCAGACCTGTGTGACAAGCTCATTTTCCTATGAATCTCAGAAAGTAAGACATGGGCCATTTTCACGATATCTGCATACCATAGTTTTCATTTTCACTAAGTATATACTTAAATGCCAGTGTTAAAGACACAGGCCAGCCGCGGCCTAACTTTGTAATACACACCACATTACCCCCACGCATAAGCTGCTCAACTCCTACAACAGGATCCAACAACATACAAATAAACGAACATCGATCCGTTTTTCCATAACGAAGTTCTGTTCAAATAGAATAAAGTCATTAATACTTTGCCGATTTTTTCCTTAGCCGTTCCTCCCCCGCCCCCCGCCCCGTACCCCCAGCAAAGCAACGCTGGAAACGCGACGACCTCCTCGTCAGAAGAGCAACTCCGCCCAGCCTGTACATGGTCCTCAGCTGTTTTAATGAGGTCATTTAAACATCGCTTAAACTGACTCTTTCGGCAAGTTATTCCGGGGAACCTAACTTACAGATAAAAATGCTCTCGCACACGAGGAGGGGAAGCCGAGCGAGAACGGGCGGCATTTACGTTAGTACACCCGGCCGCTGGAGCAGCGCTCCCACACTCGGGCGGAGCGAGTAGGCGCCGAGGGGGAAAACTTTCCCTTGCGGTGGGTGAAGCCTGACGCAGAGAGGGGGCGGAATGGAAAGCTTCCCCCGAGAGCAGCTACACCCTGGCGATGGGTGGAGAATGAGGAGAGGAGCGAGAACCTTCCTCGGCGGCAGCTACACCCCCCTCCTGCATTAGGTTAATGGGGGAAGGGAAGCGGGAACCCAGGCGGCACCGACGGCCCTGTGCGGGGCGGGGGAGGGAAGGGAAGCGCGGACTCTCCCGAGCAGCCGCCGCCAGCTTGGTCCGCAGCCAAACCCCACAAGAATGCAACGCGGTCACATGACCTCCGGCGGACGTGCAACTCCCTTCCCTCTCCAGGGAGACCCGGCGCCATCTTGTACTGACGCAGTTACAAAAGCAGGCGCGACTTGCTCCTCTCCCGCTCTTCCCCCGCTTCTCTCCTCACAGCCCCGCCGCTGCTTGGGAAGGAGAAGCCCAAGGCCTAGTCCTGCTCTCCCTTTTCACCAGCTCTTCGGGGATCCCCCGCCCGTGAAGTCCTCCCTGGCGCTGGGATCATGGCGCCCGTTTTCTCCCTTTGCACCAGCCTCCCCCGGCAGCTCCCCAACCCTGCCCAGCTGCGGCGGCCCCTGCTGCAGGATGATGTCAGCGCCAGCCAATCAGGGCGCGCCGGACCAGCCAGGCCGGCCCGTCTATTGGCTGCTGCGCAGCTCCCGCCCCCCTCCTGACTGGGCCTCCGCCGCGGTTCGCTGCGGAGCCGCAGAACGAGTGGGGGAGGGGAATAGGAGGGGAAGGGAATTAAAAAAAAAAACCCTACACAAAAAAACCGACAACCAAACCCACCAAGACGCCAGCCGCCATTTCGCGCAACAACAGGCAGAACCCGAGCGAGCAGCCCCAGCCAAGCGCCCTAAGGAGAGAGAGAAAGAGAGAAACAAGAGACACACGCACAGAAGAGTTAGACAGGAAAAAATACCCATAGACTCCGCCATGATCACAAGACGTTTAATCGCCCCCCCTCCTCCCTCAGACTCAATGCCCCATTACAGCCGCCTCCTCTGCGTCCAACCAGCTAGCAGATCCCTTCACCTCGGCTCCCTCTTGCCGCAGCAGCAGCTGTTTAGAGCCCCAAACTCTCTCTGCCCAAGGTGTGGGGGGACGCTAGATCTATGGCGCTGCTGCTAACTGCTTCTCCAGTCACCCGATTGTGGCGGCTCCATCGAGGCAGGGTAAGAGCTGCCAGCCCAGCTTTTATCTGGTGCCCCGAGTTTGCGCACTGAAGGAGGCTCGCTCAGCCCCTGGTGGGCGTCGAATGAAACCCCAGCCGCCGCCTCCCCTCCCTCAATCAGCCATATCGCTGGAGGGGCTGAAGCCAGGCAGGGGAGGCAGGGCGGTGTGCGGGCAGAACAAGAGCTGGGAGGGGATACGGCGAAAGGAAGAGGAGCTCGGTGCGAACGGCAAGAGGCTGTGTCGGCCCCGGAAGGCTGAGGGAGGCTCTCGCCTTGCCAGCTCCCGCCGGTCCGGGTGAAGGCATACCTGCTCCCCGGGGGCCGTTCCCCGAAGGGGAAACGGGGCTCGTTCTCCTTCCCTGCAGAAAAGAAACGCCTTCAGCTAGTGCTGTCCCACTCGCTTTAAGAAGCTCTCTCCCACTTTCCTTATATACAAGCCTTAAACGCTTCGAGGAAGATTCTCAGCCTCAAGTGCCTTATTGACAGGAAAAATTCAGGCAAAGCCTACACATAGCCGTGATCGGGTCTCGGTCCAGGCTCCCGCTCCCTCCCCTTTCTCGCCCCCCTCCTCCCCGCCCCTCAAGTAAGTCCCTCTGCCTGTGTGAGATCCGGCGCGTCTACCCGGCTTTTCGCGTACTTTGTGGCGAAAATTTACCCCTTGGGTTGAGATTCATAAAGAATAGGTATGCTGAGAGCAACGACGGCCGTGAGCAGGAAGCCGGAGGTGGGGGAGGGAGAGCAGCTGAGGAGGGAGTTTTGGCGTTTCTGCCTCAGAGGATGCAGTTCTGAGTCAGACATCCTCCCTCCCCCCCCGCCCGCTCGCCTTCGGTCCCTCAACAGCCTGGGACGGAGCCCCTGCCCCTCCCCCGCGGTCTGCGCCTCCGGGGCTGCGGATCGCCCCCGGCACCAGCCCCAGCTGCGGGCGCCCCTCCTCCGCTGCCCTACTTCCCTCCGCACCCCCTCGACAGCCCCCCTGCCCAGCCCCTGCCGCAGTCTGGTGTCTCGGCCGCGCCCAGACCCGAAGCCGTTCGGCGTAACGCGCAGGGCGCTGTTGCAAAATGGACACTGAGGGCTCAGTGGCGGGCGCAGACCGCGCTCTCAGCCCGTAAGCAAAATGGCGGCTGTTTGGCTTCGCCTTGGTAACCCAGCCCCTGCCAGGCGGGGCTGGTGAGCCCCGTGCAGGGGGAGGGAGGGGAGAGCGGACGCCATTTTCCCAGAGAGAGCCAGTGACATAGAAGGGAGCGTAGGAGGCTGAAAGGAGGGAGACACGGGAGCAGCGGCGGCAGCGGGGTTTGTACACAGGTCCCAAGGCAAAGGCGCTTCCGAGCTGGTCCCTGTAGGGTTTTGCGCACTGAGCTAGGTTTGGGGGGAGGGGGGGCCTCCTCTTTCCTTTCTTTCCCTTTTCTTTCTTTTACCAGAGCCTGCTGAGGGTTGAGTCCTGCCTAGTGTAGGGATATCCGCAGTGGGGCTGTTGCATTGTTTTGGTTGGGATAGAGAAGGGGCTCAGCTGAAGGGGGCTGCTGCCTGGCCTGTGACCATTACAGGTGAGTCTTCTGTTATTACCAGCGTATTCTGCTGTGGGTCCTCCGGGGAGGGGGGTGGCAAAAAGGGAGCGAAATGCGACGGGAACGTCTCGTTACCCCCGGTGCGAGCGTAACTCCCTCCCACCTTGAAATGTGTTTAAATGCTGTTTAAGTTGCCTTGATTTTGTTTTTCCTTTTGTGGGGTTTGGTTAAAAAATGGCAGGCTGTCGCTATATCTTGTGAATATGGCGGGTTACTGTAACTGGAGGAGCTGAGGAGAATTTTTTGGCAGTTATGCCAGATTTATGCATTATGCCTGGAAAAAGAGCCAAAAGGGGCTATTATGTGACAACATACGCTTTCGTAGACTGGTGGATTTAAGAACGGGTTTGTGTGTTATTGGGACTGCGTATTGAGTTTTATGAAGCTGAGGGAAGCCTATTCTCTTCCTCCATCCTGTATATTTTTGCTTTGTGGTACTAAAATGGCTCGTTATAGGCCTAATCTCTCTGCCTTCCACACCCCCGCCTCCTTTCCTCCCTCCCTGCTAATATCTCAGCTTCGTGGTGTAACCTGGACAAACGGAAAGCAGTCCTCAAGAGTTTCTCTGCCAATTTAAAAAGGGGATCATTCTCTCCACCCCCTTTCTTGAGGGTGTAAGTAGTTATATTGGTGCATCCCTTTCTTGCTTTAGTTTCTGCAGCCAGCCTTCGTGTTCCCTGGGTGGCATATCTCAGTCTCTTCCTTCAAGAAATAAATGTCGGTGGGGTAGACCCTATTGCTGCAGACATAGGGGAGGAGAAACAAACGGTTCACTGTGTAGTACTAAATAGGGTAGAGAAACATAATATAGCCTGATTATACAGGTCCTGTATTCCCCCATGCTCAGCCATTAGGGAATGTGCGGTGGCTAAAAGCCCTGAGGTCCCTAAAATGGTACATACTACGTGTCGTTAAAAGCAGAAGTTTAGCGCTTCATCTAGATTTAGGAATGTTTTAGTCTGTTTATTTACAGTACCTTAAAGGAATAATAACGAAACGTTTTTGTTAGTCAGGGCTCAGATCAGAGAAAAGGAGGAGATATCCGTGGCTGTACTTACAATGCATGATTAATTGATTATAATCACTATACTTTTAAAGTTACTTTTCAAAAAATGTGGAGCAAATTTTTTAATTTCCCTCTTTTGTCCTTTAGAGATTCTAAAAATGGCGGCCTCAGGCTGATGTTGTGGTAATCTAATCAGCTCGGGTCCTCCACACCCCATGCAGTGCGTTTGTCTGCAGCATATTAGAGTCTTATTATGTTTAAATGAAAAGACTGTTCCCTTCAAATAACGTACAAAACATCTCTTGGCTTTACTGCGATTTAAAAATGCTGTGTTCCAGCTGATTAATTTTATTGGTTATGTGTGTGAAAGGCAAGTGAACGAGACCACTCTTGTCGGGGAAAAGGGGGGTGGAAAGAGGCAACAGACTCAAGCAGCTTCTTTGAGGGGTGTGTATAGGTTGCTGTAAGGTAGTATGTGTGTCGATTTAGTAATTTGGAAAAGCTCCTGAGTTTGTGATGGAAACTGTGCATTTGTCCACCCTACTAAACCTACTAAGGACATAAAAGCGGTAATATTTATCAAAATGAGTAGGGGATTAAGATTGCTGAAACAGTCAGCTAAATTCTTTGTGGAATCACATTAGTGAACGTCATGTTCACCTTCCAGTAAATACCTTTGCTGGACATCGGGGTTGTAATTCCATGTATTCATAGTTTGAGAGTACTGAAAGAACTTAATACTTGTGGAAATAATGCATGTGAGATTATAACCTGTTACTTTATTAAGACACGGAATTTCTTCTGCCATCATGTAATCTTGGTATTATGGTTTTTCTTCAATTTATTTTGTATGTTGCTCTATAAATTGTATATGTAGTAATACACATACAAATACTGAGGAAAAGTGCAGTTCCTAACCTCTAATTTTTCTCCTAAATGAAATATGAACCTTTTAGTATCGCCACTATAAATATGTTTGGGTGGGGGGAAGGGAGGTCACAAGGATTTATTATTTGGTAGTTGGTGTAGTGTACTCTGATACAAACTATGGAGGCTGCAAACTGTACGTTTTAAAAGACAGAAAAAAATAATTAATTTGTCAGGTTTTTTTGTATGCTTGTCTTTAATCTTGTCCTTGGTTTAATGAGGTATGAATTCTAATATAGCTTTGGAACCTTCTGGATTTAAACAATCAAAAGTGAGGTACTGAAATGGCAAAACTGTCACTAATCTCTGAATAATTTTAATTTAGATACCATTTAGAAGCACTGATGTGTGGTTTAAGGTATACCTGAAGTTGAACAATAAGATAGTAAGACTTTGAGTGTTGTTAATGCGTGTCTTTCATATGTTTTGAGGCCAAAGGCTGAGTGATTTCAACTACCAAATGATGCGTTAATAGTCCAGCAATGCATGTTCTCATCATACCTTCCTTATTTATATAGATTTGATTCTTTTAATAAACCATGTTTTACTCTGTTGATTAAAAAGTGCATGAATAAGATTCTAAGGAGTGTAAGTATGGGCCTTTTTGGAAACCTTTTGCCTTTTTCTTTCCTCTCCGTAGGTTTAAAGCTCCTGATCTTGTGAACATTTTTTTTAACATCATGACTTAGAGGGCTACGCAACTCTGCAGTCTAACTTCATGGCCTCAGTCATGTTCTCAAGCAGACATCTGATTCAAGATTAAAATAAAATAAATTTGTAAACTTTACAAAAAGTGTTTTTTTTGGGCTAAAATGAAATAAACCCAAAGATTGAAATATTCATACACAAATTTTACAGCTTATGTTCTAGATTGTGAATTTTATGCACGAAGAACCTCTTGGGAATTTTGAAATCTTCCAGAGTTTTCCTTTATGAGTTTTAGTGAGTCAGTTTGCCAATGTGACTCAGTTTCTCCATCTGTAAAAACAGATCTGTGATCTAAGTAGACAATATTAAAGGAAATTGAACATTTTTCCTTTTTTTTAAACTCCATTGATACTGACATGTTAAAGCATATTCATAAAAAAATGGAATACCCCTCCCCTCAACTAATAAAAACCTCTTGAAAGAGGGAGGGGTTTAAATCTAAATTTTTTTAAGAGACATTTCTGATTTACAAATACTGTGTTATAAATGCAATAATATGGACTGCAGTTCTAAAACCATTTATGTGTATTCAAGCTTTTCATATCTAAAGGAAAAAATCTGCTTAACTGTCACTTAGCCTTTTGGGTGAGCTTCTTTGCCATCTGGGAAATTTCAGAGGGGAAATAATGCTGGTTTTTTAGACTATAGCTGGGGAAAGTTTCTCATAGCACCAAAATTCAGATTACTTTTAGAAGTTGCATTACCTCATGTCTTCGGTACAGTTTCAGCACACACAAATCATAATATTCTGTTGGAAAGTAGCAGGAATACAGAAAGGGATGTCACAGGGAGGGCTATAGTGTCTCTCTGCTCCTGATCTCAGGTTGATTTAAGCACAGTCTTAATTTTGCGTGCTAGCTAATACTAATTTTAGTAAGGACTATTTGTGGGACTTAGTTAAGGAGTGGTGTATGTAATTGTAGAATCGTGGTATTGTTCTAAATAGATTAATGTAAATGAAGATTTAATGAAGGTATTTTGCTGGTTTTGTGTAACATTAACAAAATTGTATGGGGGGGTGGTAGATTGGTGAAGATAGAAAACCCCATTCAGACTTCTGGAGAGATCCTGAGGAAGTCCGTTCATGTTATTGGCCTTGTGACTTCCATACAAACAAGCATTTATGAATCTCTCAAAAGCAAATTTTATTGGACAGTGTTTTTGGAACAGGTACAGTGTTTAAATGTTTCCACTGTGCAAATAGTAGTTTTGATTTATTGCTAAGAATGAAACTTGAGGCATCTCTGGGAAAAAAAAGTATTTTACCATGTGTAGAATGTGGATTAAGAAAAAAAACCACCCTTTTTATTCTTCTAAATTCTGAATTATTTAAAATATTAATTGCAGTGGGCTTTTGAATGGTGCAAGATGAGTATTGCTAAGTACATCAGTGTTCACATTTTCTTACTAACCAAAGATTCGTACCCACAAAAGTTAACATAATCTCTTTGAGGATCCAAAATTCTGCTCATGACCTTGATAATACAAAAAAAAACTCCTGTAGCTGTGTTCAAAGACAAAACTCTTGTTACCTTTAAGGCATAACAAACGAGTTATTTAAAAGAAACCTTGTCAAGTTTTCGTATGCTTGCTAGGAGATACTGAGATTATTTTTATTTCCTCCTACAAATCTTAATATATTAATGTGGTGTTAATTAAACAGGCAAGATTTTAAGCTCTGCTGGTTGTTAGAAAATTTTAATAATTATCTGTAAACCTTTGAAGATAGTTTTGTTGTACAAAGTATATTTTTTAACAGGCTTGACTTAAATGCTTTCTTATCTTTATTTTTTAAAATTAAAATATTTGTTAAGAACTATGGTAAATCATGGTGTCCACTCAAGTTACATGTTTCAAAAGTACAAATGAAGAATATATTGAAGTATCACACAGACTGCATCCTGAACAAGTAAAATGTGTGTTAGTTTTGCATGTTTTGTTGAAAGAGTGCTATCTCTCCTTTCATGTGATAGTTAATATGCTCCTTAGATGGAGATGCAGTATTGTAAAACTTAGGTGAGACTTGCAAGGGCCCAGCAGTTTTGCAAATCAGGCTAAGTATGAGAATGCCAAAATAGTATTAATCCTAGCTTTAGAATTTAGGTTTAAGTTGACATTTTCATTAGGTGTAGATGTTAAAATGTTATAATGCAGGCTCAGGTCTAGAAAAGCTCTTTTTAATTTTTATTTTATTCTCATTTGTATTTGTGTTTCATGTATTGCTTTATGGCATCATAGACTAGGTAATCATTCACTTTTATATCTGTATCTCAAAAATAAATAGCCATCAAGTTCAAAGACAAGATGATAAGACTAGATTTTAATGACATTACTATACTGTATATTACAGCTTAAGAAGGAGAACCTGTAATCTATTGTCCATTGTTGGTTATTTCATCAGACACAGACAGTGATGAAATTAATACCATATCTTTACAAAGTGAGAATTCAAAATGTAATACAGGGTGGTAGGTTTGGATATTTTACCCTAAAAAGCTCTGAATATATAAATTGGTTCGGTGTTCATTACTCTTTAACTCTTCTAACTTGACGCGGTCTAAAGATACTGTTTTCTTTACCAGTGGGTGATGTTCTTAACTTGCCTTGAGTAGACAAAATGAGCTAACTCCTAATTAGTATAGTTAGAATGGGGCTGTGTTTAAAACCATATCACAAGACAGATGATATTCCAAGTCTAGACAGTTAATCCTGTCTTAACTCTTGGTTTAAAGAAACTTTTCCAATGAGGAATGTTTTTAGTAGGTTCTACTTAAACTGAAGGTGAAGACTTGAGAATTACAGCAACTTATTTGTAGCTTTTGGGGAAGGTATAGAGAGATTACATCCCTCATTTGATTTCTAAACCTATAATTTTAGAACTGTGAAAGAAACATGAATAATTTTATAGAAAACTGATAAAAATACAGTAGTTTTTTTACTGCTTGTAAGGATAAGATTCCTGCCTTAGATACTTTACCAGGTAATACAGCTAATTGCTCATTTTTTGCTTAGGGTAGAAACAGTTGATGGGAATCTTATTCTTTAATAACATTATGCAGGTTTTTTATGAATGTAGTGGTTTTATATAATGTTAATTCTTTACTGTCTCTTACTTCGCAATCACATCTTCTGTACTAGAAGAAATTAAATACGAACTCTGCATCTCTTTTTCTTTTTTCCCCCTTCTGTGTGGCAGTGGTGTTGAAAGTTAAAAGCTGTGTTTTGTGCTTCCATTGCTGCACAGAATTTCTTTGTTGTGTTTATTCTAAGATGACGTATTTCATATCTTTGTTACTACAATTAAAAATACATACTGATATCTCCTTTGAAAACACAAAGGTATAAAGTTACAAATACCCGGAATCTAAATTCTCAACACAAATCAGTCAATATAATTTTGCAAGATAATTGTGATTGGAAATGAAATGGTTTTTTGTTTTCTTGAAAGTAGGAAAGATCTTTTGATCTTACAAGTTTGTATTTTTTTGGCTGTCCTTGAATGTGACATAGTCCCCTCCATTTGTTCCCTCACCCTCTCTTAACCTCTTCCTCCCAAAATCTTGGTAAAGAGTATTGAAATACTGCCAAGTTGTTACCAAGAAATATAGTCCAGGTTGAACTGTGATTAAAATTACGCAAGAGTTCTTCTAACTGCTAGAAAGAATTAAAGTTTCTCTTTGAAAGAGCACAACTTTCTGACTTGCTTGTGTTTAGATTCCTAGGCGTAAGTGTAACAACTAGGTCAATGTCTACAAACTGCTTCCACAAGTATAAGTAGAAGCTCTGTTGTGCTATTCATATAAGTGAAATGCCACTGATGAGACTGGGAAGTTAGTTTTTTGGAATCTACCTAAGTGAAAAGAGACTAAAACTTTGCTTAGCTGAAATGTCAGACTTCAACTAAGTCAAAAGAATTTACTGCTTGTGTAGCAGGTATCTAATAATTACAGTAGGCTCCCGAGTCTTGTTTAAGCAGCATAGAAAAAAAAAATATTGCATGATGTCATGAAGTCAGCAAAATACTTAGATTGTTGAGAGCAATACCGGTATGTATTTGTAGCCACATGTTTTCCACCACCAACCCCCTTTCCCTCCCCCAAAAAAGGACAGGAAAAAAAAAAGCCTTACTACGTCTTGGGAGGAATACTGGGCCTTAGAATTGCGATCTTCTGGTGCCTGCATCACCATGAAGTATACTGTTACATTTAATGAAAAATGAATATACTTAGCCCTTAGAATTGCACACATGACTTTCAGAGTATTCTTACAGAATGTGGAATGTGTGTACTTGCAAAAACACTTCATATTTTGAAATATTTTTGAAGAATAATAACTTAAGGTACCAGGTGTAAATTACATTTTCCTGGAGACTAACTGGTAAGTCACATACAGGCATTTTGTCTAAGTTTAATCAATGGTTATTTACCAGTTTATGGTAGATGGAGAAAAATGTTTGCAGTAAACAGCTGATACAAAGGATGACTTAAAGCCAAGATCTCTTCAATGGGAAACTACTTCATTTGTTTTCTTAACCTTTGAATTTCTATTTAAAGGAATTTTACATCTCACAGTGATAGAGTATAAGACACTAGTTTTAGGTAGCTAGTGTATACTTCTCCAAGCAACAAGCAATATTGCTATCAAAAAGCAATTTTTTCTCTTTCTTTACTTCATATACTGTACTTGTCTTGTATTTTACAATTCCTTGATTCTCCAGCTCAAATAATTGCTAATTTTTGAATGGATAGGCCGTTTTGTTTGTGGCTTATTTTAAGAAGTATGGCTGGTGTTTATTAAACTTAGAGGCATCAAGTGATTGGCTGTTAATTTTCAATTTTGGGGGTTGTTTTCTGTAAATACAAAAATCAAATCTGTAAGCATGGTATTTTTCTGTATACCTCTGCTTACTACTTCTTTGATAGATTTCTGTTTGATTAACTAATTCTTACTCTTTCTGCAACTGCGTTTACCTTTATTTCCCTTCTACCACTCATTCTTTTTCTCTTCCTAGTCTCATATTTTGTCTAACTTCCACTGAGAGAAGAAAAGGAGGAGTGAAGAGAGAGAAGAGGTAAGGGAAAGTCTTCCATGTTTTAATGGACTGGAATAAATATCTGAGGAGGAGAGAGCGATTTCCATTACTTCTTAGGAATACTCAGGAAGAGCGCTTTTGGACCAGATAGTAAAGGGAAGATAGCCTACGGCCAGTGGAAACTAGCTCTTCTGTATGGCAGAGATTTTGCTGACACACTGATTCTATATTTTATACTTAAAAGAACAGCTTTCTTTCCACTGACTAGAGTTGGTGTAATGCTTGTAATGACCTGTGTACTGAAGAACTGGTACTTACACAATGGAAACCCAAGGTTTTTTTATGCATGAATCTTGAATACTATGGAGGAGGCAGATTTTTTTTTTTTCTTCTTTGTTCTAGATCCCAATCTGAACACTTAATTCATGATGTTTGGCTGTGATTCCAAACATGACTGGGGTTTTTTTTGAATGTAAAATCCTGCATTTATTGTATCAGGATGTTAATAAGTATGCTAATGAACTCTTTGCTTGTTTGTACTCTGTTGGCACTGAATTAAATGCAAAATAGTAGGAGGAGCCTTACTTTGTAGTAGTTTGGCTGTAATAGCCATGTTTCTTAAATAAGTTTGTCTAATGATCACTAGATCTCTGTCACTACAACTAATAACTTAAAACGAAAACGTGATCGTTAGGAACTTAGTACCCTTGAGATCTCTGAAGTGTAACGAAAATCCAAAAAGGGATGGAAAGGGGCAGCTATGAGCAGTGTCCTGGAAGAAACAGCGAGAGGCAGCATAATGATTGTAGCCATTATCTGTCGTATGTGTAACGCCAAACCAGCCATAGCAGGGCTTTTTTTTATTTTTTTTTTCCTGACAGGATGTGTGAGGAGGAGGTGAGGTGGACCTGAGTACTGACAATGTTGTAGATCACTGTGGATGGCATAGGAGGTTGAGGGGCCTTTGGGTGAGGCCAGGACCAGTTAATATTGTGATGAGAAAGAAGGGGAGGAAGGTACTGCTGTGAGAGGGATATAGAAAATATGAGGTCAGTGGGAATGTTTGGGCACAAACTACAAATAAGTAGGAAACCAGATTTATTTTAGAACAAACTGTTTCTTCTATGTGATTTGCAGGAGTTGGTCTTAATGGGTCCTAGTTTGTATATTGTATTTGAGTGTGCCTACGGAGTTTTATTTTTACCTACTACCCTTTTTTGTCTCAGCACATATTTGAAGTCAATTTCTGACTTACCTGTTAGGTTGCCATAGAGAGCAGCAAACAGTAGCGAAGGTCTGAATTTGGACTTATAGTTGTTTCTAGGCCTGAATACATCATAGTGCAACTGCAGTGGTATAACATTTGGAAGTTGGATGTCCCTCCTAATCTCTTAGCAAAATCTTTACCATGGTGGAGCATGTCGGGGGAAGTGGAGAAGGAACTTCTTTGTGGGTGAGATTAGTCATTTATTCATGTATTCTGCTTCTGGGTCTGATTAAAGATGTGTTATCTCCTTAGAAACAGCCAGCAATAAATAAATATTCAGATTACTTTGATATATGTATTTATGCTGTGTATATATATGCTGCATATATTTTTTCTGGATGGCTTTGTGTATAGATTCATCTCTATATATATACATACCTGGCTGTGTAGTTCACTATTTGAAGGATATCTGGAGTATATCACTAAAATGTCGATTCTGCTGGTACTTTTCCAAATAACTTGTATAGTGAAGACACGAGTGCTCAGAGCAGTAGTAGAAAGCAGAAGTTTAGCAAAGCATATAACTTATTTTTTAGTGAAATCTTCTTAATGTTTTCTTCTATCTTCTCATCTAAACCTCTTCCTCTAATTTAAAAAAAAAAAAAAAGTTGTAGGCAGGGAAGCCAAGTAGGAAAGCTCAGTTTATTGGCTCTGACAGTTCAGAATGGTAGTTTTTGTACTGGATTTGTGGACTATGGCACTGTATTGATAGGAGCATTTTTACTTAGAAATTTCTCCTGTAAACGTTGTGCTAGGACGTAGGTGTATCAAATTCTCTTAGGTCTGTTCTTGTGGATTTATTTCTCTGTAGGAAGGGTGGTTCCCATAAGCACAGGTTAAAATTGTTGGCCTGTAAATCTGAAGGAAAGCATGACAAAAATTGCTTTTGCTAATGATTGCAAAACGTGTATACACATATGATGTAATCAGGGGGGAGGGAAGAGGAAAATGTTTAGATTGTATGCTCAATAAAAGGCAAATTATGCATAGAACATGTTTTTAAGTGTTTGTCCTCTAAATTCTGTTTTTCCCTTTTTTGTGGTGTATGTAGTAGGCTTGATTTGATGTCTCCCAATTGTAAGATACTTAACTATGTTTCTGTGTGCTGTATTGGGTACCAGCACTTCAAATATGTTTTTATCCACCTCCCTTATAAAGAAAGCATTTTTAAGAGGGAGGAAGGCCCCAGCACGCCTCATAGACTATTTCTCCTGGTGTGGTAAGAAAATCAGAGTACTACCTTTCGGTCATCTATCTCTATTACCTGAGATGACTTGTATAAACAACTAACACCAAGATCAGCAGGAGTCAGCAGAGGTCTGAAAGTAGTAGTACGATCTTGGAAGTCTTTGCATCTTGCCCGAAAGACCCCATTGGGGTAGTAAACTGTAGTTTCAGAATGATCCTGTGTGACTGTCTGGAGCTAGCCTGGACACACAGTAGCATGAATTTTCTACTGGGAGCAGATGGAAGTTGGAGTTTTGGGTTGGGTTTGGTGCTGTCTGAGTACAGGTAGATTGCTTTTACATTCAAATAAATGGACTTGAAATTAGAAGCAGATTAGCATCTTATGCTGGTTGAACTGAAAGGTCTTGCTTGACTCAAGACTGTCATGTAATTAGTTTGTGTATTTTATGTCTGAATCGTTTTTATCTGTAAATCTGATAAATCTACCCTTTGTCTTCTTTCTTGGTCCATATATGAGTGGAAAATTGTAGAGATGAGTTTGTTTCAGGAATTTCATCTGTTTGTTCCAGTAAGCTTCAAGTTAATTCCCTTAGATTTGTACACATCCCTTAAAAATGAATCTATATGTATACTGGGTATATTCCGATACTTAAATACTACTCCAGGAAATCGTTACTAATTTTTTGCCTGTAGTTAAGATACTCTTAGTTTAGCAAAAGAGTGCCTCTTCCGTACTTGTACTCAGGGAAAATGATGCCCAGGGAAGTAGTTGAGTCATCATCCCTGGAGGTATTTAAAAGACGGGTAGATGTAGTGCTTAGCGATATGATTTAGTGATGGTTTTTGTCAGTGTTAGGTTGATGGTTGGACTAGATGATCTGAAAGGTCCCTCCCAACTTAGGCAATTCTGTGAAATAAGCTCTGCTTAAACATGGGATGAACTGCCCGTTTCTCCAGAGGTTGGGAAACGCAGGCTGTAACTTTTCAGGAGACATGGTAATTCATGATAACTTTTCAGGAGTGATAATTATTCTCAGATGTTTCAGTTAATCAATTTACTAAATATGGATAAATTATCACTTTCACATATTTTGTAATATGTATTTAAAGTTATATCATTTTGCTTTTAAGGAAAGACAGTTGGGACATGTATGTAGATTAGAAGGTTTTGATTAATTTTTCCCTTTATTTATGTAGATTTTGTATATAGACCTTGTGAAGATGCGGAGCAGACAGAGTATAGAGGTGGTAATTTGGTTAGTATATTAATCTTTCTGCAGTGACACTAGTTAAGGACTTTGAGGTTAAGTTGCATGTATCACAGTAAAACCTAAATAGTGATTTACTTAAACCAGCCCTGTTCCTCTCGTGAAATACTCAGACTAATTATAGGCTAATCTAATTATAATTTTTTTTCTCCCTTAAACTTTTGGTCTACTTTTACGGAGGCCCTGGTAATTCTCTCTGAAGAAGCATGCTGTGTTGAAATCTCCAAGTCTTGAAATATCTAAACTATGTAACTTTTTTTTTCCCATTTTGTAACTGTCAATAGGTGGTGACTGATAGAGGCAATTGCTAGAAAATATTATTGAAGAACTTCAGGTGTATATTGAAGTCATAAAAACAGGAACAAAAAGACTTAATATTTTTGTAGTGCTTAATGATGTGAGAAAATTGAACTAATTTAGCAAACAGCTTACACAAAACACTAAACTAATTTTATATGTGGAAAATTCTTAGATTTGGGCTTAGAAATAATGTAGCCAAAAGCTTAATTCATGATTTCCCTGATGCCCCTTTATAAATTAGAAAAAAATATATTGCATGTTTCTTTGTATTCTATTCCTCACTTTTATAGTGAATTTTTTCCTTAACTTTTTAATGCTTTTTGTCTTTAGTGTCTATGGTATGACAACAGAATCTGGAGGTGAACTTATGGGGAAGGAAAGACAAGGAAAAATTATATTTCTGTGTAAAAAAAGCTGTATATGTACTAAAAAGACTAGTAAAAACAGGTTTCACTAATTTTTTCCACTCTTTAGTTTCTGTAGTGTTAGGGGTAAATGTTTAAAAAAAAAAGCCAAACAAAACTTCCCCACCTTGTTGTAATAAGTATATGATATTATCTTGATATATTTTTGCTTAAGATTTTTTTATTGTTAAGGCAAAAAGTTGTTACTGATATATTAATTTTTCTTTAGGATTTTAATATATATTAATATTTTCGGTAGGGTTTTTTTATCATTAAGGCAAAAAGTTGTTACTGGTGCTGCCACCAGCTTTTATTCTTGATTTTCATGAAAAGTTTTGCCTCTGTGCACCCAGATGAGAGCTTTAGTATTCTTACGCATATAGGGTAAGTTCTAGCAGGCTTCTTGTTCATATTTCCTCTTCCATCTCCCTTCTTAAAAAAGGTTAAATGTCCTGCAGAGGTGAGTTACCAAAGTAGCATGTAACCATATGAGTTGTACCTTTCCCAATACAGCAAGTACTATTTGGTTTCTTCTAGCTTGAAAAATATGCCTCATTCTTAATAAAGGTAAGTCAGAGTTCTCTGATCAGGTTTATATTGTTACCTTGTGTTTGAATGTAAGTCCCGGGAACTCAGTTTCTGAGTCTATAGACTAAATGCAAGTAAAAGTACTTAAATGGTTTTTAAAAAATAATTTTCCTACCTTAGAGGAAAAAAAAACCCAAACAAAAAAACTTAAATGGAGAATGGCTGTGGAAGAATTTCTGAGCTCTTGACACTTAGAGGGGGTGATTGATAGCTAGGATTATGAAACCTTGTTAGAGTCATCTGGACAGTTTGGCTAGGCTTCAAGTTCTTATTTTTCAAGTGTACTTTCTATCTAGGTGATCTATCATCTGCTTGTTTCCTGAAACTGTTCTATATAGCTTTTGATGATCCTAGAAGAAGCGAGTGGAAGGAGGGAAAAAAGAGATGCTGATAGAGTAGGCCTGGAGTTCTGTTCTGCCACCATCTGATCATGGACTTGGTTTTGAATGTTTGGACCCTGTAGGATTAGGTTCAAAAATACTGATGTAATTTCAGGAGATTATCCATTTACCTTCTGATTCAAGAGTTGAGCCCTCTATGTTTGTGGTTAGGTTTTTTTGGCCTTTTCTGTGTAACAGTGAAAAAGTTGGTTTGTTTTTTTTCTTCTGCTGTCACACAATTGATCTTAAAAGGACATGGCAGAAAGGAAACATGTGGTCTTCGTTAGACCACAGAATAATGTTGTGTAAGTAGAATACCTCAGGGATAATGTGTAACTTATTTTCTGTTGTTTAATGCATAAATGATGTTCTTTGTATAAAGCCACACAGATGAATAATTTGAATGTACTGTACTCTTGTAATTCTGTTGTTAGAGCACAGTTATTTAAAAAAAAAAGGGTTCTGGTATCATAAAGTGGATCATGAGAAGTATGGTGAGGCTTCAAATATTTTATACTTGATATATTGTGTATTAAGTCAAAAAGTGCCTGTGTATTCTCAAGACAGAGAAAGAGCTGCCATAGAAAATGTAAACCAGTGTGATTGAATGGTAAAGTGTGATAAAAGCGAGATCAACTTGTTCCAATTTACCAGATTGAACAAAAAGTTTTTGTTTTTTAAAGATGAAAATTGTACCTTTAGGGCCAGATAAACTTTTTAACTGCAAGTAAATAAAAGCAAAATTTTTTCAAATAAGGAATATGTTTTCACATAATAAAGCTGTGCTGGTGAAGTGGTAATGAAGTAAATCTGATGAGTCTAAGAAATTGCCAGAATTCTTTCAAAGCTTACAGTGTGTTATCATGAAAAGAGTGAGAGTGGGTCTTAACAAAATTGGAGGTCTTCTGCTGTTGAGATTAAGGTGTGGTAGATGAGCTACTTCGCCAAATGAAGAGCTGATCATTGAACTTTGGACCAGTAGTTTTTATGTAGTGCCTTTTAACTATATGAGACTTTGTCCACTTAAGTGGACCAAACCAGTGTGGTTTTTCTAATTTTCAAGTTCATGTACTGCTTGAAGAAATACTTTCCTAAAACACTAAATTGTGCATAATCTGCTTGGATTGTAGGAAGACTTCTTCTCTAACATCCGTCTTTCTACTCCTGGCCAATTATTTAAATTAAATGCACCTAAGAAAACAGTTTCTTAGAAGGCCACAAGTGACAGATTGTCAGTGTTCTGAAAGAATGACTTGAAATAGATGGATACCTGCAGAAATTGGAAAGTACCATATTATGATGGCAGATAGTAATTTACGACTCGTCTAAAATACCTAGCTTCAAAGGATAAGCAATCACTTTTAAGAGGAGTAAGGAAGAAAGTTTCCCAGTGGTTACATTTTTTTCTGTTCTGAACTTCCCAATTTTTGTAGTATAATCCAGTAGGAATACTGCAAATATTTTAGTGTGTCGTGACAATACTTTTGGTTTGGACATGACAGAAAATAATAATTTTCCTTCATCTCAAATCTGATATCAGTGTAGTGTTCACCATTGGATGGCCTGTAAGGTCACACTTCTGTTAATAAGTGGGCATTATGTAATAAATTTATACTGGGTCGTTCCTGTCATCACCCCTCCCCTCTCCCCCCGCCCTGTTACAGGAATTTGTTCAGGATGGCTACTTATAAATAATGAGCTATGTTTGAATTAACTTGTCTGCATAGGTATTGCAAGCCGGTGACTGCCTCCAGTTTTCCATGCTTAACTATAGGCAGAGTTGTGTGTGGTGAAGACATGAAATCTTAAGGTGGTAAAAATAATGAGGTAGTATTACAATCATATTCTACTTCCCTTTAGACAAAACAACTTCAGTTTTGTGCTGTTTGGCAAAATAAATTTAAGTTCCTAAAGTCTCTGATTTTATTCAGTGTAGATTAGTCTCTTGGAATTTTTGAGTGTATTCTGACTAAGGCTTGAAGATGTATTTCAATCCTTGCAGTAGGGCAAGAACTTTATCTTGGCTCTGTTCCCATCTCCCCCATTCCTCCCCTTCCCCTTTTTTTTTTCCTTATAAGAGTGGTGATGTATTTGCTTGGTCATAGATGATGGCACTAATTGGGCCATGCATTAGCGATTGATTTTCTATCTATACATAGCTCTAAAAACATACATATAGCTCTCTCCTCTTTTTCTGTGTTACTTTAAAAAAAAATAAAAGCCCCGAATTTCACTTGATTCTAAGATTTGGTAACTGCATCTCTTCTTTCTGTGTTTGACAGTAAAGGCCACTTGAATATATGGTGCTTGGACAGCTGCAATTGTTTTGTATAAGTTTGCAGGTGTCATCACCCATGAGGCAGCTGTCTAAGGCAGGTTCTTCACTTCCATCAGTCTCCCGGGCATTTTTGCCTACGTTAATTTCCAGGTGTTACTCTACCTGGTCAGAAGTGTTCAAAGAAAATTAAATTAGGAAAAACCACAGCACCAACCAAAGTAATTTTAAGTGCAAGAAATGTCTCTAAGTGAGGATCTTGATCCCAGGCAGTGGTGTCCAGTATGTCTTTTAGACCTACTTTGAAACAAACTAAAACTTTTTTTAGAAATCTGTAATTACAAGAATTAAATCAAATCTCTACCATGCTAATGATTTGTTAGCATAGTTGGTAGCGCAACAACCTGTGATAGCAAATTTACCTGGACTAAAAATGTTGATGGTTTCCTTCCAGTTATTGGGTAGGAACTAACACAAACTCTTTTACTTCTTCAAAAGAGAACTAAATGGTAAGCTGAAGTTCTGCAAGTTGTAGATGAGGCCATTCAAGGCTCTATCCTATCAATAGAGTAAACTATATGGTGGCAGAATGAGTGCTCACTTAAACTCTTAAGAAGGGCTTGGGGTTTCTCTTACATCTGCTCCTAAAAATATTCTATACCTGCTTTTGGTTTAACAGGTTTTTCTTGCTGCTTATTCTTGAAAGTAGTATATTGTTTCCTTAATTTTAGGCATAGCTACTGATACACTTTGACATTTGTAGTATTTAATAAGAAAATGATCAGTGTTCAAATGAGGAAAGCAAGATATCCCAACGGCTTGTTGGCCCAGTTGCTTTCTACTTCATTGTATTTGGTGACCTATGCAGTGGGACCAAAACATGACTTCTGCTGTCTAGAGGGGGAATGAACTGTACAAGGTTTAGGCACTTAAAATCAAACATCTCAGCATACTCTTAATTGCCAAATTTCAGCAGTAAGATAAAATTTAAATTAGAGGAAGACTCTCTGCCAGTGCGTACCTTAGAGATGTCCTGTAAGTTTGACTTACACTGAAGATACTGACTTTTTAAATAAAAGAAGAAAATAGGGATTTAAGTCCACAATGCTTTTCTGAAGTCTTTTTAATAAGTACTCCATTTTTCACTGTAGGCTTGTTAATTTTTTTCTTGGCAAGGATGAGTGTGTTGAAATATGTTGATCTGAAAACTGTTGGGCTTTTGTGGCCTTCAACTAAGATACTACACTGTGTCAGATGGCTGGGAGGTATATATCAGGCATTCTGTGTGCTTCGTTGCAGAGTGGTCTGTGTTCTTGCAATTTTGACATTTTGGAAGGAGTTTGCAGTTATTCATTATGCAGGTATTGCAGATGGAGGTATTTTGCTTCAATTCACTTGTGGAAAACCTTGCCTTTATTGGGGTATAAAAATGCACTAGTTTACTTACCTGTGAATGGAGACAGCTGAGGTGCTGCATGCATTTTCTCTCCTGTACTTGGTTGGGTGTTCTTCCCTACTTGGAAAGAGGAGTGGGAGACTAGTGATAACTGGCGCACAGGTGGGACTGTTGTATTGAACAAGTCAAGCAGATTGTAGCTTTGCTTTACAATTAAAAACTATTACTGATTCTTTTTAGTTTGCTACTTAGAAGATTTTGTGGTGTGTGTTTTTTTTTAAAGTGGCATCCAATAGATACAATGTCTTCTGATGGTGATTATTAAAATGAAATCAAAGTTGTTTCATATCATTATTGTGAATCATTAGAATGATTTTGGTTTAAAAACATACAGAATGGAAGTTATGGTATTGTTTCCTTTGACAGGCTTAGTTTGTATCATGGACATGGAAATTTCTTTTTATTTAAAGTGGAAAACAAAAGTGAGCAATGGTCTCTAAGAAATACTTGAAAAATTCTATAATCAGGTTTCCATTGAAAATTGCACCAACTGGGCTCTGGCAATCTAGAGCAGTAAGCAAACATACTTGACATTCAGTAAGTCTGTCATAAATCTTTGTCACCTCACTGAACATGATGAATGATTATTTTTTTTAATCACCAATTGAAATAACATTTTTGTCAGTTTGTAATATTCTTAAGTTCAGGATGTAAGATGTATTTTAATACACTTAAAATAAGTGTATTTGAAGTTAGGAACTTTTAAAGAAGATTTAATGTTTTCCTTTTGCTTGTGTAAAATAAAACTAAGGAAGTAATTGTGACAGATAAAAGTGTATTGGATTTTTGTGTTTTTCTTTCTTAATATGTGATGTAAAATTGCCTGGCTTTAAAGAACTGACTCATTCTTCTGCTTTTTGTTTTGCTTTTTTTTAACAGGGTTTGTGGATGCACTTAGATGTTTGCAATGAGCACTGTGGCTGGCATGCCCCAGTGTTTTGGATACCAATGCATAGGACTCCGTAGTAATCGAATTTATCAGAAACGAACGTCATGAGCATAGTGATCCCATTGGGGGTTGACACAGCAGATACTTCTTATTTGGAAATGGCTGCAGGCTCAGAGTAAGTATGTGAACGTAATTTGTAAGTTTTCTTGCCTTTTTATTATTATTTTTTTTCCCTAGTATTTTTTAATACAGTTGGAGAGGACTTGGGAGTCTCTTTAGTTTTATTGAATCTTTAATTACTTAAATTAGTAACTGCCACTTTATTCTTAAGTTAGTTTCTTCCTCTTCAGGGAGGAGAAATGCTGAACTGTTCTACAGATGCATGTTTTTTTTGCTTATCAGACTGAGAAATACAGATGTTGTGTGGTTTGCTTTTCATACTTAAAATATTTTACCATCTCAGTTTCCTTTTAGCTATTTGTAAAAAAAATATTTTTGATTTCCCATGTTAGAAAGGTAGATTCATTTGGCATGGTAAATTGAAAAAGAAAGTGGTAATAATTAAACATGGGTGCCTTCATTTTTGAAAGCTGAAGACCTAGCTTAGTTGTGTAATACCGTGTCTTCATGAAGGTACTTCATATTGAAAAGCTAGGAAAAATTGACTTGTTAATCATTCATTTCAGTTAGTAGCTGTGGATAACTGTGTGTAAAGCATTACAAAGAGCCCATGAAATTCTGAACTCAAGAAACTCTTCCTTTGCATGAAAGAAGCATAGTTAATTCCTGGGGTTTGTGTGGTTTAGGTTTTTTCGGGGGAGGAGGTGGGGTGTTTTGGGGGTTTTTTGTTTGTTTTGGGGAAGGGGATTGGTTTGGGGTTTTTTGGTGGGTTTTGGGGTTGGTGGTTTGTTGTGGTTTATTTTTTTTTCCTTTAGTGGCATCTAAATCTGTAGAGTATTAGTAGACTAGAGTTTAGGTATAGTTAATCTCTGACTGGAGATTTCTCCTGTCAAACAAACGTCTTTCTGTGTGTGTGTTACTGACCTGGCTATGAGAAGATAAATAGCATTTTGGACAACTTTGAGAGTTAAATGACCAAAGTGGTGTTATAACTGTTAACAGTGCACCATGGGTACGTTACCCCACTGAGCTCTGTGTATTTCGGAATAGTATCTGGATTGGTTTTTTTCCCCTGTTTTCTCCGTTGCTTTTACATTAGTAGAATATATGGCGGGTGAGTTTTTTGGGAAGAGATGGGTGTCAAAAGATACTAAAGGGGATGTTAAAGGTCAAGAGAGTTTGTGTAAGCCACAGTGAATTTTGTATACTTCTTTGTGTATACAGAGGGGGGGAAA
The DNA here is from genome assembly GCA_028565335.1 of Limnodromus scolopaceus. Taxonomy (NCBI): domain Eukaryota; kingdom Metazoa; phylum Chordata; class Aves; order Charadriiformes; family Scolopacidae; genus Limnodromus; species Limnodromus scolopaceus. The sequence continues at coordinate 14,809,269 of JAOXNO010000001.1, forward strand.
AAAAAACCCCAGTTCATTTCTTGGATCTAACAAAAAATGTTAAATTAATCATCTATATTAAATTGGTTCTTGATTTATTTATTTTTTAACCACTCTTTGCCTTCCTCTTAGCATTTCTGTAGTAACATTGAAGATTTCCCCTGTCTTTGGTTACCACAAAAATACATTTGTTTGTTTTAGATACTGAAACAATAGACTAGACTTACTTTACATACATGCTTGAAATCTTTCATAAGTCAAAAATAAACTTCATAAAGTGGTCCTTCGTTTAACAGGTGCATTAAATAACTAAAATGAATTTAGTTTACATGCAGCCTTTGCTTGAGAGTGTGTGAAGTAATACCACTGCCTTTAAGAAGCAAATGGCTTTTCTTCCAAACTTTGAAAGAAATGTTACACACTGTGAGCACAACTCTTGAACAGCTGTTCAAGGGGATGTTTCTCTACTCTGCCTTCAATTACACATTAAGCTATTCTAATTTTGCACCGTTTATCTGAAGAAAACTAAATTTGCAATTTGAAGCTTTTTGTCACATTAAATTTGTAAAGTTATTTTGTTGATCTCATCATGAGTACTAGTTTCCTTGGTGCAGAAAATTTTTTAACTTGAGTGACCCGTTCACAGCTGTCTTTGTTATCTTTTCCTGTGGATTTCTTTTATGTTTGGAGAAGGTCATGATTCCTGAGGTTGCTGACGTTCCTTACAGACACAGCATGCCATGCTGAGATTAAAATAAATAAATATAGTTGTTAATATAAACAAGATAGAGTTCACAGTGTGTTATTTGCTTGATAACTGTGGCATGGCGACCCAGTTAGGAACTGCTTTTCCTCAGATGTTAAGTGACTGTTACCAGTTAGATTGACTCATGTCATCTCTGCCGTTCTTAGCCTGAAAGATGTGTAGTTGCATGATTTCGCTAACACTGATTTAAAAGCCATGTCACTGTCTAAAGAAGTGTGACAGGAAGGTATGTCCCTAGCCTACCGGCAGATACAGCTGTAAGCCTTTTCTGTCGTAAATCTCTGTGATTTACCTAGTTTTTGTATGTTTTCTTCCAGAGAGTAGCATGTTGGATGTGATTGTATTGACAGCAATCGTAGGTTGTCTTTGAGCAAGTTCTGGGACTTTCCCAAGAGGGAGGAGTTGGAAATTCTTCACTGTTACTGACAGGTCTGATATTGCTTCATCAGTTGCTGAAGCATGAGCAAACACCAGAACCAGGGGAATGGCCAACCAGATTATGCAGGAAGAAGGAGCCCAGGAAAACACTCTTAGCTTAGTGCCATCTCTTAGCACTCAGAGATTTTTCCTTGTGCTCCAAACTAAGAGTTAAGCCTATCAAAAAGGTGGATAGTTTATGTGATTGCACATTTTATTATCATTTTAATAACAGTAGCAAATACCTATGTGGAGAATAACTTAAAAGTGAAAAATTTAGTGAAATAGCCTGTCTTTTCTGTTACTTGCACCTCAGTGGGCTCTCCAGTGGTGATCTTCATAGTGCCATAGTAGTCAGAACATATAAATATTTTGCCTTTATTTGTAAATGGGCTACTGAAGATGAATATGCATGACTACTTACTGTTAAAGACCTCAAAATAGTAAGCAGATCCAGCCATTTTGGAAAGTTGAAAATGAGCTTCCTGACTTTAGAGAGTGTTAGTCTAGCTTAGAACATGAGTATAAGCTGCGTGTTGGGAAATACATTGATGGTACTGCTCTACTGGTTTTAATATCTGCATATGTTTTTTAGAGACAATGCCTGTATAATGAACCTGTCAACCACAGTATATAGATCATTTGATTGAGCTCAATATCCAGGAGAAAATATCATGAATGCTTGTAGTCTTAGAAAATAAAAACCTACCCTCCCATTACTGTTGTTGAAATAGGTGGTTTGTGGTTTTTTTTTTTCCTAAAGTATTTTAGGGCAATGGGAAGCTTGCCAGTTCCTACAGACAGCATCGGGCCAGCCTATACATGTAGCGCCTGCTACAAGATGCTTAAGTGGCAGAACTCACTCTGTGGCAGAGAAGCAGCGCTCAGTTTTTTGTTGTCTAGGTAGTGAAGCCCATGAGATGTGTATGGTTAGATAAATTGTCTTGAAATAAGAAATACTGGTTTTCATACAAAATACAGTATCTGAGCTGGCTTTCAGCCAGATACTGCTTAGGTGTGTTGGTGCAAAGGGAAAACCTCAACTCCTTGAAAATTAGGCCTGTCAAACTGGTGTATGGCAGATTGATGCTGCTGAAGTGTGCTTGGGAGCAAGAGGTTTCATTTGGAGTTTTGGCAAATGTTTTCAGGAAGTACTATTAGTTAAGTTTTCATAGCCCAAAGCTTGGATACCCACCTGCCTTTGGAAATTTTCCTTTAAGTGAGATTTTTTTTTTTTCCTCATTTGAATTAGCTACATCGTAATAGAAGTGGTAAATGGCCCCAGATTCTAAGGACTGATTGTATTTCAGGTGTTAGTCAAAAGCTACTCGCTCCCCCTCCCACCCCACCCCCTTTTTTTTTTTTCCCTCCATTATTGCACGGTCAGGAACAAAACAGTATTTGAAAGAAGTGGTTTGGGGGAGATGAGACTTTTTATAGAAGAACTGCCTACAGCTTAAAATGGTTGATAGTTGATTTCCTTGATATAGGTTAACTATAAGCTTGTAGGGACTGAGTTTTTGTAAACTATCTGTTCTCATGAGTTGCTTATTTAATTTATCTCCAATGCCATCTGCTGGCAACATGTGGAACATTTTCAGTTTGCATTGTACTTTTAAATGTGAACAGTCAGAAGTGACCCAGAATACAAGTTGTTTCATTTGCAGAATGAAAATTTGAAGATTTTAAAAAAATATGCCTATCTTTGCTTTTCTTATTTTTTTGAGAAAATAGTATGTTCCTGTTTTCAAGTTACAGGAATGTCTGAAATCATTGCAGCCCAAGAGCATGGGGGAAGCTCTTTTTGTGGTGCTTTTTATTTTGCTCCTTGTGAATATTTTGCACAGTTTTGAATTGCTAACCACAGCACTTAACAAATACATACGACATTTTAGCAAAATCAGTTTATCATGGTAATAGTTGTCTATTTTAAGGCATAATATTAGGATTTTGGTCTAACTTCAAATATACTATATTGTAATGCAAACATTTCAGTTTTGATGAAAACTATAAATAGGATAAATATGTCCCTTAGTTAGACAGTAAAGGTGCAGTTGTTTGAGGTGAAGCTAAAAACGCGATATGCTCAGAAGACTGACAAGCTCAGAACCTCAATCTGTTAAAGAACTGGCTTACATTCAAAAATACAAGCAAGGGAAACCTCATAGCGTTCTTTCTGATTTGAATGCTAACACTTTTTCTTCCTGAAAACTTGCTGTTTGGGATTCCCGTAACAATGCCAATGGTGCGACTTGGGATGTGTGTGTCTATAATACAATAGGTAATACCTCGCTACTTGAGCCCTGCTACTTGAGTAGAAAAAAATTTTTTAAATGTATTTTTAAATGAAGTGGCATCTCATGCTTTAATTCACTGTGCAATTAAATGTTTTATGAAGAGGGATTTCTTCACAAAACTCTAATTCCAAGGTACCTATTTGGGAAGGTGGCCTTGACCTTTTGACAAATAATAGTACAGAGGGTGTGCTTTCTGTTTAAGGTCAGGGTTATGTGCATAGTGGGCAGAGGAGAGGTAACAGGGTGCTTGGTGAGCATATTAAAGTGTTGGCAGACCTGTCTGCCAAAGTTAGGAGGTTGTCTGTAGTTCTGTGGAGAAATGATACTCATTTTGTACTGCTTATGGGATGAATATCACTTTCCTGTTGACTGTAAAGCAAACCTAAGATGATTAACTTCTAGCTTCAGTGAACATTCCACCACCTCCTCCCCATATTTCTCAGTCTTCTCCACACTGTTTGCCACCCTGATGTAGCATTTGAGTGGATAAATAGAACAGTAACAGTTGCATTCAAAGCTCTGGTGAGAATCTGTTAAAATGTAAAGAAGTATCTGTGGCTCCTGTAGATAAGCATTTGAAAAAAGCTTTGCTGAAAGCTGATTCTGCTCCAATTTTGTCTTTACATCAAAAAAAAAAAGTAATACAAAGATTTAATTGCCTTTGTGTTTCACCTGATTTTTTCCCACCCCTTTCCTGGCTGTTCTTGCTCAAGTAAAATCGAGCTTTTTCCTTTTTAACCATGTACTCTGAATCTGTCTCATGAGTATTAAAATAGTTGTGGATAAATGTGTTTGTTGTATCTTGCTTTTGGAAGCTTAATGCTACTGCTTCCCACAGCTGTTATGCCTCTAAATGTTAAATTTGGTTCTCTTTATTAACTGCTAAAGCAGGTAGAAATGGATTTAGGGAGTAGGGTGTCTTGTCTTGCCTCATACTTTGCAGGAGATTTAGAATACCTTTTTAATTTTTGTAGTCAGTTGATGAAATGGGCATTACTTCTCTTTTTAGGACACTTCCATTCTGTTATCTTTCATTGAACGTTCCCATGTTGAAGTAGCTGGTATTTACGTCATGGTAATACTTACTATTTAATGAAGGAAGCTCTTATAAATTAATTGTGGCATTGCTGAAAGATGGATTGTACCTGAATTCCCCTCCCTGTCCTGTATTAGTAAGCTTTCCTGCTATGAAAACTGAGTATTTTCCAACCTAAGCAAATGAGACTTGGGTTGAGCATCGAGCAAGTAGTGGGTAAGAATAACGGTGCTACAGCTTGGCTCATTCAATAAGTAGCAGTAGAAGCAATACAGTGATCAGAACCCTCTTGAACTGCAGAAAGATAAGTTAGTTTTTGTCCTAGCCATGATGGGTGGATAATCAATGCCTCATTTATTGCCATTTTGATTGGCTGTATTGTCAGAAGGATTAACTGGGTGACACTAGTGGTGAATGATGACCGCACAAATATGTTATGTCAGTAAAGAGGTAAAGGCAAATGTGTTGGAAAGGCACAGGTTTTGGAACTTCGGTGTGTTTTTTTTAATCATGGGTTTTAACCTGGCAAATTTTTAGCTGTCTCTAGAAGATAGTTTCCAATAAACTGAAGAAAATTATTTTCAAGTGTAGGAGTGGTGTAAGACAGTAAATGAGGACTTTTCTGGGTTTATGAGGTAATGAAGGACAGGTGTTGTCAGAGTTGGTTTTTGTCTCATGCTAGTCTGAACTTGTATTTCTAATGTTAGCCTGTCACATGACTTGTGCACTCACGTGTTTGCATGCTACCTAAAAAAATGCAACTGGTGACTGTTAGAGACATTAATGTTTTTAAAAGACTTTTTTTTCTTTGGACTCTAGAAACTAAAGTCTTCACCCACTAGTGTTTTTAACTAGTGTTTCTTTTTAAACAAATTTATGACGTGATAACCTCACATGGGGAAAACCTGAGGGAAAAATGGGCCACCAGAAATGTTAGTAGGACACTTTCAGGTAGACATGAAAATACTGTTTGTTGTTTTCAGAAAGCTAATGATTAATTATATTCTGAGAAAAAATGTTACCAAAACTAGAAGTTGCTGGTATCCTTTTAGATCAAACTAGTATCACTTCCTGGCATAACAGAAGAGCCTCTGTTTAATATCTTAATGTCTAAAAAAAAAAACAGTGATACGTATTTGAGCTTAAAGGTTCAGTAAAACAAACTTTATTTAAAAAGTCAGTTCAAGGAATTAAGGTATTTGTGATGGGTAATAGACTTCAATTATAGTATAACTCAAATTAGACAAGTGAACCAGGCTTGATTTATGAGGCAAGTCAAAAGTCACTTCAATTCTAGATACTGATGTTTTGCCATGCCTTTCAATGTTAAAAAGACAGCCAACCAAATAGAAAAACCCAAAAGCCAATTAGGTAACTCTGGGTTCATCTGAAGCTTGTTCTAGTGTGATTGAATCATAGGTTACTGAATAAAAGTGTCTCAGTCATGAGAGCGTATATATATGCTTGCACGCACGCATTAATGTAACTGCTCACGGCAAGATAATGGAGGTATAATTTCTTGCACTCAAAGAGATCTTCCTACTTGAGTATTCTGTTATCTTTCCTGTCTTTCCTGTTGCGGTTCAGTGCATATAAACCTTAGTTTGTATACTGAAGAAGGGACTGCCTTTCGCTGCAAAACCTCTCGCAAATTTTGATTTCTGTTTGTAGAAACAGTACTCTGGTGCCTCGAGTACTGGTTGGCCTGGGTGGTTGCAGGTGGTGCCCTAACGCTGCCACTAGATGTCATTGCAGAATCGAATAGCGCTGGTGGTCGCACAGGGCTCTGTCGGTTTGCAGCTCTCTGAATTACTGCTTCTACCTTCTGCCATAATTCAGCTGGAGTCCTTTCCGCACCTTCTGTTACAACTCTGTAGACTTGGGCATACAGACTGATAGCTCCCTAACAAAGTGTGTGACACACTTTTCTGTCCCAATTTTGCATGTGATTCAATGTGCAGTTTTTTTGAGAAAAATTTCGTAACTACAGAGGCATAAGTCTCATAAGTCTTCTGCTGCTCTGGAAGCTTCATTTTAAATGAGAGAAGAGAGTTGGGTTTCTTTTTTTTTTTTTTTTTTTTTTTGGTTGAGGGGGGGGTTGGGGGGGGTGTGTGTGTGGTGTTCCCCCCC
>JAOXNO010000001.1:14819118-14850645 GCA_028565335.1 Limnodromus scolopaceus
GTATGTTTTTTAATTTCCCCCCCCCCCCCCCCCCCTTAAACTTGAAGTCATATTACATGACAAGGAGGGCATTTTGTTCTGACTCTGTGGTAGGGAGATTATATCTGACTGTCATCACAGTTGTCCTGTGATGTAGAGTATAAAATGCTACCCATTACTTATGTTGCAGAGTGTTAATTAAACAGTGAATAAAAGACATGCGTGTTCATAACGCTTTAATTACCAATAAATGATTCTTTTATTTCTGAAAAATAGCTTGGACCTTGTTGTCATAGAATATTTGTTTTGCATTGTGACAGTTGCTTTGAAGAATCTGTGGGAAAATGGTCTAGTGCCTGCTTATCTGTAATCTGTGGACCAACTGGCAGTCTTCTGAGCTATCAAGTTTCATTATGTTTTCAAGTGATTTTGATACTTGTATGTGCTTTGCATTAAAATGGAATTGGACGGTGCACATCTGATGTTTTTCTAAGTATCTGATCGTTCAGCATTTCTAAGTATCTGATTGTTCTGTTGATTCTGTAATAGTCAACGTAAAATGGTAACTATGTAAAGGTCTGTTTCAATACTTAAATGTATTAATGTGTTAGTGTGAAGAATGGAATAAAAATTTATTTTTTAATTTCAGGAATTTAGATAAAGAAAGGGCAGTGCTGTTGCAACGAAGGAAAAGGGAAAATATGTCAGGTGAGTAAAGTTTAAAGATCTTTCCTTGGTAAAGGTTATAAAATAAGTATGTATCAACTGTATAGACTTCAGAGTGTGTAAACAGTTCCTGCAGTTTTGATAGCCTTCTGCATATAAGGTTCAGTAAATCAGTGCCTTTTACTTGACTTTATCGTTAGTAAGATAACATTGTATCAGAATTGTTGCAGTTCCATGTGTTTATTAAAGGATGTCACCACTGCTTTTTTTTCTTATCATTGTGGAGCAATTCAGTCTGTTTGAATATTGTTAAAGTTCCATAATAATGAATGTAGGCTTTATAATAGTGACTACTTTGAGTAAGTTACTGAAGACAAGATGGAAAAGGTTCAGGTTTCATCTTCTGTGACAAGAGAGGGCTACTAAGTCACTTTTTGGAAAAAAACTATTTCACAGCTCTGTCATTTTTTCCTTTGCAATATAGGCAACTCATATCCTTATACTAATCTTTTAAAACTGTTCCCTTGTAGGTGATATTCCTGTCTCTAAGAATTACATAATTGAAATTTAAAATATTCTAGCATAGTTTTGAGAGGGAATCCTAGTTCTGATTTGTTGGCTATAGATTTGGGGGTGTGTGTTAGTATGTTTTATGTTTTTGGGCTTGTTTTGACAACAAGAAAAGTTGCTAAGCTTAGGTAATATAATTATACTGTGTTTTGGCTTTTTTTTTTTTTGCCTTTGGTAACTAGATAAGGCTTGTAGTGTAAGTGCCTATTTCAGTCTATATATTTTATGAAATTAGCTCTCCTACTGTTTATAGAATTTCACAACTCGGCCATCCTAGTTGTCAGGAGTTCTGTCCAGCCATTACCAAAATGTGTCATGGTTTTCTTGATTGGCAAGTGATACTTCAAAGTATTACAGAAGTCACACTGCTAAATTTAACATATTTTACTTTCAAATCATGTCTCTGAAGTACTGGGGTATGTGCAAGTGTGTGTGTTAGGATTTCTTTAAAAAACACCATGTAGATAAGGTCCTTCTGCCTACTTCATACGCCTTCAGAAAATTCTGAAGTGTGTGGTGTGGCCTAGAAGTGTGTGTGGTTTAATAGTGCTTCTTGGTGCAGTTGGACTTTCTGCTGTCCGGTGCTAAGCTGCCTTAAGTCATTAATGACTTACTTAGAACGCTACAATCATTCTTTTGTTTTGTCTGTTTTCATTTTAACAGAACCAAACATACTTTGTAAAGTTTTGGTTGACCTGCTAGATAGTACAATTTTTTTTTTGTAGAGTTTAAAATTAAATTTTCTGAATCTATTAAAATAATAGAACAAGTACATTTATAATTTGAGTTAATGAGCTTAGGTGGTATGATGATCTGGTAAGGATGAACTTGAATTTACATACAGGACAGGGAAAGTTGATGGTCATCTTTTTTTTTTAAGTCATCTCTTAAGATTTGTAGCCACATTGTCTGATTATTTACTAGAAACTTCAGGGAGGAGAGGGAGTCAAAATCTTAGCAGGAGCTGAAGAGATTTTACCTTTAATTTAGTGTTATGTAAGTTTTTTATGTTTATTTTTTAGGATATAGTATCTAGATGTGTAACTTGTTCAAGGATGTTGCTTCAAGCTGTCTGGTCTTGAAACTGGTGCTGATGAAATCACTTGCTGCTTATGGGGAAATGACTCTGGCCCATAACTTCTTGTGAAATTTGAAGAGTTTGTATCTTGCCTTCCAAGATGCAAAATCTTCCCTTAGTGTGATTTACTAAGGCTCTTCAAAGTGAAAGCAGGTTATGTAGGTTAGGAAGGAGTGTCTCAAAACAACTCTGTGTAATTATATGTTAGGTTGAGGTAATTATTCTTTACAGTAAGTTGGGGTGCAGTGTAGGCAACAATATTGAAATGTTGCTTTCCTAAGGAAGACAGTGTTTTATGGGGTTTTTTGGGGAGGTTGAGGCCAGGGTCGGGTGGAGGTGTTTGCCTTTGACGTAACAATTCTGTAGGCACTAGCGTATGGACAACAAACGTTGACAGTTTCAAGAAGCCCTTGGGTTTTCGTTTCTCAATCATTGGTTATTCTGCTGTTCATTCTTCTTTGATTAGACGTTTCTTCTATGTGTTTTATGCTAGTTCAGAAAATAGTCCCAGCATAGATGTAAACAAATTCATAGAACTTCATCAGCTCCTATTATATAAAGTGTAATTATGTGCCTAATAAATTGTTCAAAAGAACAACTAAGATGGTAAAATTGGATTCCTTACTATGCACGGAAGAATCCTGTTAAGCAAGAAAAATCAGAGTAACCAGTAGCTGGACTTCTTTATTTAGTAAAGAAGGTTTCAAGAATTAGGACTGTTGAGTGCACTGATTAAGGTAATATCCTTCTGAGCTCAGAACAAATGCTTTCTTTGCTCTCATGTTAAGTATTTGTAAAGCCTGCTTCTCTGCAGTTTCAGAAAAAGTTTTGCTTAGCGTGAAGTAGATTTACTGAAGGAAGAATATATGTAAAAGCTGCTAAAATCCAAGAAGTCTGTACTGAGCACATGTGAACAGCAGTCTCCTATCTCTGTGCACCATCTCTCTTCCAATCCTTCCCATACTTCACAGCCTTTCATCTTGACAGAACTAGGGTAATCCTGTTTCAGGTCAGGAAATGTATTTGTCTGACATAAATGCTGATGAATGCTAAATTTCAGGCTTGGCTTTGAGGTCTGCGGGTGCACAGCACAAAGGAAAAAATTCTGTCAGTTTGTATATGATCTTGTTTTAACAGGTAAAATAGACTTCTCTTTTTCTCTTCCCCGAGTAGCAGAATGGTACTGTTAAAGGGTTTTGAGGGGAGAAGGCTTTTGGCTAAATTGACATATTTACCCTGAAAAAGGTACTTGACACTGCAAATCGCAGTTGAAATAGTTAATTACAACTTACACATGACTAATTAATAGGGCTTCACGAGAAATGCTGGGCACTCATTAATCTTAATCCCCTCTAGAATACAGTCATCTCAGAGAATCCTAAAGCCATACTACAGGTAAAAGCTATATATAAGTGAACAAATTAACAAACAGTTTTTTTACCATTTTTGTTCTGATTCTAATTCTGCTTATAATTGAATATGATGATACAATTCCATTCAGAAAACAGAAATAATCTGGTATCTTTCTCTTACTGGTATTACAAACATCTGTTAATTACCAGCTTCTCATTGGTCATTCATTTTTAGGCTGTTGCAACCGTGGTGAATTTGGCATTTGAATGCTTGAAGCATTTGTCAGTACCCATTTTTGTTTTTTGAAAGCAGGTGTAGAGTAACTAGTGAATGTTTTTTCTACAGTATTTGACTAAAGAATATTCTTTGTTTTAAAGATGGGGATACCAGCGCAACAGAGAGTGGTGATGAGGTTCCTGTGGAACTGTATACTGCTTTTCAACACACACCAACTACAATTACTTTAACTGCTACAAGAGTTACAAAAGTCAATGATAAGAAAAGGAAAAAAAGTGGAGAAAAAGAACAGAACATAGCAAAATGTAAAAAAGTAAGTAAATGCAATTTCTTTTTTTATATCTCTATGTTATAACTTATAGCTATGTCATTTGTCTTATCAAGAGACACTGGTTTGAAAAGTTAGACTTGTTAGTAATAATATTTCACTACCTGAGTTTAGATTGAAATGTAGTATTCTGGGGTAAATGATACAATCTTCCCTGCCTCTTACCCTCACATTCCCCCTGCCCCCAACCTTCTCCCAATTCCTGTTAATAGGTACTAGTCATGAAAGTTCAATTTTATAATTGAGACAGAATTTGTAAGGAGGAATTGCATTTACTGGACTGCCTGATGTAGTCAGAGGCGGGGCGGAACAGACTTCAGATACCCAAATAAGAATGTGTCTGAAAGTCTTTGGTTGTGGATTGTTTTAAGATCAGAAATGTTTGCTGTAAGCTGTCCTGATGTGACTTCATGTGCATTTATTTTAATTGAAATTGTGTGGAAGTGGGCTGTCAGAAAGTTAGCTACTAAACTACTTCGGTAAACAGGGTACTGACATTATATTATTTAGCTACAGCTGTAAACAATACAATATATGTGAAGAAAAATATAATACATGTGAAGAAGTAAAGTATATGGAATTTCCTAAAATAAGAAGTTCCCTTTCTGCAGTTCAGTTCTACAGGGTTGGACGAGAATTTTGTCCTTTAAAACTAGATGTCAGAATTAGTCACCAGTATCTTTTTGGAAATCTTGATTAAAATGTTTCCTTTTCAATGAATGGTTCTGAATATAAACTTGGTACCACATTTTCTTCTCTTAACTCCCCACATTGTGTGAGGTGATGCAAAGAAGGAGATATTGTTGCAGAATGACAAACTACTTTCAAAAGTTAACATTATAGGACATCTGTGACACATGCTTCCCTCTCCCTTCTTTCCACAAATAGTGTAGTGAAGGATGTGTGCAATTTACAGATTTGCTTGATAAGTGTGGGGTATTCTGTAGGTAAGTTTTCAGTTACTTTGTCTTAAATTCTGAAGTTCTGGAGAGTTGTCATGTTGTATGGGAGAAAGGTAAGGGTATGCACTTAGTTTAGAATGCTGAATTGATTTTTAAATTCTATTTGGTAAGATGTAACATACTGCTGTCTTGAGATTTCAATGTACTTTGTTCTGTTGTCATGATCTTGCATGTCTTACTGATAATGGTCCACATTGAAAAGCTATTAGTTTGTTGATAAATTTTGAATTCCTTAAGAGATTTTGGTTTTCCTTCAAAGAATTTTGTATTCTTAATGTAATAGTATATGTAATATTGTTTCAGGCATTTCGAGAAGGATCCAGGAAATCTTCACGAGTAAAGGTAATGAGATTTTGTTTGGTTTTTGTTTTAAACCTTAATTGTACATTACTTAATACAACATGAAGCATCAAGAGTGCAGTTGGGGCTATACGTTAAGCATCAAATTCTCTTGATAACTAATGTACTACATATGCATTGTAGTAATTTTAAATTAAGGTATGAGCACTAGATTTTTGTCCTGTAAATTTAACTGAGATAATGTAGTGGAAATTTTTATTCTGAGTGTACTTGGTTTTCAAGAGCCAGTGGAGGAATTGGGGCACATTTGTGCTATGCAAGGGAGTAAAACTTAGTGCAGACCTCATTTTAACTTAGTAGCTCCAGTGTTTCATATATTTAAGCAGCAAAAGAAAGAAATTACTGTATTGCATTTGAAAGTTAACTTTTAAAACTTTTAAATTAGTTTAAGCTCTGTTGTACCCCCATGTATTCATCTGGTGGGACTCTACTCACTAGTGCTAGCGTAGCTTAAGGAATCGAGTTGTCCGCTCTGTAAGATCTAAGTGTTACAGCACTCTCTAAGTTTTCTGTGAGATAAAAATATGCATGGTGTGAAAACTATGTACTTCCAATAGGTTTTTTTCATCCTTGGAATACTTAAAAACAAGTGGGGAACAATTTATACTTCAAATGTATAAGATGTGACTTGCCAATAGCGAAGACAGACTTGAGGAAGAAAATCTGTTTTGTGCTTTTTGAGTATGGTGTTTTTAAGGTTCCATTGTGTGTTTTCATGGTTTTCTTAGCATCACACCTTTTTTAGTACTGTTTGTGTGTATGGTTCTCTTGATGCACAAAAGAAATGTAATCGGTAAGAGGTAAATTGATTTGCTGAACTGCTTGCTGTTTTATTAATGTTTAATAGTGTCTCTGCTCAGGTGGATAGAAAAGGGAGCGTTGGTTGGCTGCTGCTGTCCATAAGGAGCATTGGTTGGCTGCAGCCTGGCTGCTGCTTGTGAGGTCTGGAGGTACAATGGCACTTTCTTTAAAAGTGACAGGATCTGAAGCATTGCAGAAGAAAATTGTTTAGTGAGGAACAGATAAGGGGAGAGAAATGATCTGTGCAAAGCCTATAACAGTAGAGTCACAACCTTAATGTAGTAGGTGTAGGATGAGTAAAGTTTTGTGACTTGTGAAGTGAAAAACAGATACAGCATGACCCTTGAAGTTGAAAGGGGCAAATGAAATCTGTGTATTACAGGATGGAAGCTGGAGTTCTTTATATTTGCATATGTCCACAAAAGTTTAGTAGGAAGGGAGATCTGACCCTCCAGCTCCTGCACTCATAGATACATGATGCAGTGCAGTTGTGGGAGGAAGTAATGTCAGTCTCCATCCTCATCCCACTAAAAGCTAGAATCCATACTGAAGGGGGAGTGTATTCCTGAACTTGGGTGATATTTATGAAATAAAATTCATACAAGGACAAATGTAATGCTACTGTATTGAACACAGTGCTTTTAAATAATGCATAATTTTGTACCGACTTCCTTAAAAACCCCAAAAACTACCCCAGCCCTTAAATCAGTGGCATACCTTTGCTCTTCATTTTGTGTTTTGTAGACTTACTTTTTTATTTTAATATCATCTTTTTACCTTGTAACATCTGGTCGCTTACTTTAATTTTTAGGGCTCAGCTCCAGAGATTGATCCTACTGACAGTTCAAACTTTGGATGGGAAACTAAAATCAAGGCATGGATGGATCGTTATGAAGAAGCAAATAATAACCAGTACAGTGAGGGTGTCCAGAGAGAGGCGCAAAAAATAGCTCTGAGATTAGGCAATGGAAATGACAAAAAAGAAGTCAGCACCAGCAATCTGATTTTCAAACCGCCAGTAGAGGTAACAAGCTTTGTCAATTTCTAGTTTATAAAGAAATTGTGCAATATCTTTTTCTATCCTTAACATCAGTTAATTCCCAGCTTAAAATCAGATCCATATAACAGACTTCAGCATTTCACAGCAGAAGTCTTGAGGAGAAGTAGTCATTGTAGCAGATTAATGGAAGCATCTTTGCTTCTTTTCCTCAAAGACCATTATGGCATATGGGACACCCTCCTTAGAGGAATATCCCTGCTTACAGAGCTTTTTGCCTACATAGAGGCTACTTCCTTTTTGATTTGAGATGACAGTTATGAGAGGTGTGAGTTCACTAATTGTCAGGGTATGCATTGGTTTTTAATTAAAAGCCATCCTTCCATCTAAAGATACAGAAATAAGAAATTTGAAGACTCTCTCAGGATTCTTTTTTATTACTATTTTGTTATTTTCCTGTTCTGTTACCTTGAATGGATCGTGAATGTCCTTTTATGTTTGCATGTTTTGTTTTGTTCAAAGGAGTTGAAGCCTTCTAAAAGTGCTATGCAAAACATTACAGCAATTTGTCCTAGTAGTGTTGAGAGTTAAGTGCACTGAGGGATATAGTGTTTGAGTTGTGAGAACATGAATTTGTTGGTTTTCAGTCATGTGCTGGAGAACTAGGGCTAAAGTATTCTTTGAGTCTAAATTCATAACTAGTTACATTGATAGGGGAACAGGACAGTTCGATCAAAACCGGTGTGAGGTTTCATTACAAAAAGGAGGATGTTTTAGTTCATAGAATCGTTTAGTGGCTGTGAAAGTATAATCTGCTGTTAAAATTAATAGAAAAATGGTAGAAAATGATATGTAATAAATTAACTTATGTCTTTATAGAGTTACGTGCAAAAAAACAAGAAAATTTTAAAAGCTGCCAAAGACTTGCCCCCTGATGCACTTATTATTGAATACAGAGGAAAGTTCATGCTGAGAGAACAATTTGAAGCTAATGGATATTTCTTTAAAAGGTTTGTTTATTCCAAATGCTTTAATAAGGTGACTGTTAAAATGCTGTTTTGCTGAACTCTTGCCTCAAGTACAGGTGGCTCTTAGTTAACCAGCAGTACCTTGCATTTTACTGTTGTCTGATTGAAAATAATTGCAATTGGAATCTGATCTCCCCCTTCTCCTCTGGATGTCCTTACAGATCTGTTCAGGAGGTAGTTTCCTCTTTTTGTTCTTCCCTGATTACAGGATATGGGGGTATCTGATCAATGCATACAAATACTTAAAGGGAGGGTGTCAGGAGGACGGGGCTGGTCTTTTCTCAGCAGTGCACAGTGACGGGACAAGAGGAAATGGGCACAAACTGGAGTATAAGAATTTCCACCTAAACATGAGGAGGAACTTCTTTACTGTGAGAGTGGTAGAGCACTGGAACAGGCTGCCCAGAGAGGTGGTGGAATCTCCTTCTCTGGACACATTCAGAACCCGCCTGGACAAGTTCCTGTGCAACATGCTCTAGGTAGACCCGCTTTGGCGGGGAGATTGGACTAGATGATCTCCAGAGGTCCCTTCCAACCCCATATGATTCTGCATTCTCAGTTGGGTAGTTGTGCACCTTAAACCAGAGATTGGCAGATTCTGCCATCCTAAAATAATTCAGAAAGTAACAGCGAATCTGTTTCTCTCTTTTGTGAGACAAATAGATTTTAAGTCTATCAGGCCAAGAATTGAATCGGATCAACTTTGGGCCGTTTTACTGCCAAAGTTTTCTAGGTTAAGTTACTGAGTGATGTGTGACTGCGACGACCTTCCTGTGGACCATTTTCAGTTCTACCATTCTCTGCACAGACACATCTGCTTGAGAAATTGCAGGAGGCCTGTTGGAGGAGAGAACACAGAGCTTTTGCTCAGTAATGATGGAAGGGTTCCCTGGCACTTGTGATAGCACAGCTTAGAGCACATCTTGGCAAAGTCGATGCCTCCTTTCTTTGGGAGGGTTGGGTGCTAGTGATAACTGCAGGTGTTAGCAGGGATGTGGAGGTGTTGTTTTTATTCTGTTTTTTTAGATGATTCAATGAGGCACCAAATTTCTACCCGAGTTTCATTTTAGGACCTGCCATAAGAAAAGTTTAAGAAAGATGAAGAATGTTAACCCTATGTTTTCCATGTCTAGTGCTTGCCCTGTTAGTGTTCCTCCCTTTAGAGTCTATGTAGAAGAATTACATTCTGGGCTGTAATTCAAACTTTTGATATTCTGAGAATACATTTGGAGAATGTACCAGTTGGAATCACAAGTCTTAAATACAGATGTGTCATTCTCAGATTAACCCACAAATTTGGTGTATCTTGCCAAACATAGAATCCTACCGCTAACTAATGTGAGAAATAAGTGATATTTGGCATCTTTATACATGATAAAACTCTGATTTTCTTGTTTTTTTCAGGCCATACCCATTTGTCTTGTTTTATTCCAAATTCCATGGACTAGAAATGTGTGTTGATGCAAGGACTTTTGGAAATGAAGCTCGATTCATCAGGCGTTCATGTACGCCAAATGCGGAGGTGAGCATATACATAAATTAGGTTTTATTTACTTAGAAGTCCCCTTCTCCTTGAGTTTCCCAGTTTATCATTTGAGTAATCCCTACAATTACTGTAGAGGTACTTTCTGGGGAAAAAATCAAAACCAAACCAGCCAAAAAACAAACAACCAAAAAAACAACAGAAAACCCCACAAAACCAAAAAAACCCAAACCAAACCCAAAAAAACTGACAAACAATGAAGCCCAACTTGATTCATGATAATATAATAATGTTCTCTTGAATATAGGTGAGGCATGTAATTGAAGATGGAACAATTCATCTTTACATTTACTCCATCCATAACATTCCAAAGGGAGCAGAGATTACTATAGCATTTGATTTTGATTATGGAAATTGGTGAGTACTTGAGCATGCTGTTGTAAAACACATCTAATGCTTATTAAGTTATGTTGCGATTCAGAGTGCCTTTGTTTCTGTATCATTTACTTTCTTGCATGCTTTAATAACAGGGCTCCTTAAGCTCTGTATTTACAATGAATGGGGAGGGGGGAGCAAGATTTCTTTTGTATTTGCGTTACTACGTATCTGTTGCTAATGTCAGCAATGTTGTAGTTACAAGTGATGTGGAAAAGATACAAACTTAGAGGAATATGAATAAAGATATATTATGAAAATTTATTGTATGTACATGTCCTGTAGCGTGGGGAGAGTAGAGGGAAGAAAATCTAAAACTATTCGATAATGCCCGGTTTATTTCAGGGTGTCTCTGAAGTGTATGTTCAGGAAGACAGTGTTGGTGGAATTTAGTTATAAATAGTGTTTGTTTAATGTAGGATTAAGAATGTTCAAATACATTGAATGAGTAGTGCCTTAGATTCTGTAGTCTGTTACACATTTTCCTGAATATAACTGCTGCTCCGTTGATGAATTGGGGAAAGCTCTCATAAACTGTTACCACTGTTTGTAAGCACCATTTTGAAATAGTAAAGGAAATAATTGTTACAGTTCCACTCACATATGTAGGCGTTGCTATTCAAACACCTCTTTAAAATCTGATGGCAAAATAAGGCCTTTGAGTGCTATAATCTAGTAACGATTTCTCTGAGCTAGTAGGAAGTGTTCTAGGGTATAGGTACATTGTGCAGGCACACCTAGGCTAATACTAACCTTGCAAACAAGCATTGAAGAGCCTGTTTCTGTATGTGCCCGTGGTTGGGTTCAGAACCAGTCCTCAACTGTTTCACCACCTGCTACACTGAGGTGCTACACTTCCCTGTGATCTGCTTGTAAGTCATCTTGGGTGCAGTGCTCTGCAGATGTGATTTCATACTTACGGACCTGATCTAGTTACGTGCATAGCGTTACTACCTGCGTTAATCAACTTGGGTTCAGACTAACTCAAGATACCTTGCACTGTTAAGTGTCATGGATAAACTCCCACATCCCTCACGTGAAGGCATCCTGGGAGGTTGCCTGGTTGATAGTTTTTTTTGGAGTTTTGTTATTTATCCTTTTAAAAATATGTAGTAGTTGTATTTACTACTTGCAGCTAACAGCCTGTATAAGTTGAAGGTGTTTGAATAACAGTTCCTATGTGTCTAAGTGGAACTTAAAATTGTACAAGGTGACTCTTGAGTTCTTTCCAAGTGTGGTCATTCTTTAAGTTGTGTCTACTGTCTTTGCATAAAGCAAGAACTCTGCCTTCTGTGCATCTATTAAGTTCTTTAGTGTGATGGTTATATTTCCACCCAGGCTATACTCAGGTTTTAGGCATCTGTCTTGTAAGCAAATACTAACCTTGAATTTAAAAGAATTCCATGTGGCAAGCAGGCACCAATCTAGTAACCAGTAGATAAGATTTCTGAACTACAGCAATATTGTATGTCTTGGTGAAAACTTGCCAGCTGCTTTTAATATGGTTGGTTTGCATCATAGCAAGTGTATAATGTGAAATGTATGAGCTCGTGTGATTTAGTGTTGAAAAGTCTTGTTGCTGTACAGCCTAACCAAAATATACCTTCTTGCATTTAATTACTTCTAGTAAATACAAAGTGGATTGTGCTTGCCTCAAAGAAAATCCTGAATGTCCAGTTCTCAGACGTTCTGAACCTACAGAAAACATCAATACTGGATATGAAACCAGAAGGAAAAAGGGAAAGAAAGAGAAAGACGTCTCAAGAGAAAAGGAGACTCAAAATCAGAACATCACATTGGACTGTGAAGGAGCAGCCACCAAAATGAAGATTGCAGATAATAAACAGAGGAAGCTCTCCCCCCTCAGGCTGTCCATTTCTAATAATCAGGTATTGACACAAAGGTGATGGAAAGAAAAGCTTTTAAACACAAATACTCTCCTTCTGTAGTTAGTAAAGGAATTTTAACAAGTCACTGAAAAGGGGTAATGATGGATAAGCTGTTTAGAATTTTTTATACTGTTCTCCATTTTCCTTAATATGTCATTGTATTTAAAGATACGTTGGTTCCCATACCGGTTTTAACGATACCTTTTTCCTCTGAATTTCTTTGTGGATCTCTGATGTGAAAGCTTCATGTCACGCTTTCAGGAGCTCCTAGTCCACCCTCCAGTGTATTTTGGTTAGTTGCATGCGTTACTCAGGAGCATAGTATTTTAAACATAGCAATATACTTAACACCCTGCTGCTGTAACAAATAAAACTTCAACTATTAAGTGTTGGCTGCAGCTCTGTGTACAAGATTAAATACAGTTTAGGGAGCCTGTAATTTAGGGAGGAGGAAGGTGTGTTTTGAAGCTGAATACTGGGTAATAGGTGGATAGTACCAGCTACGTGGTAATATACCATGTAGTCAGTTTCAAATTAGTGTTTCTTTTAATGTGTTAGCTTGAAAGAACTAGTGGGAGAGATACATAAGATGAATTATTAATCTTGCAGGACAGCTATTAAAGATAAATATTTAATAGGAGAAGGTAGTTACCTTAGTAACTATCTTTCTTTTCTTTATTTTTGGGGGTGGGTGGTGGTGGTGATTTTTACTTTTTTATTATTATTATTTTCCTTATGTGATGGGTTTTGATGATAATTTAGGAGCAGAGAGAGTTATTCTGGGAGAGAGCCATTTCCAAGTTCTTAATCTTTTAACATTGTTTAGGAGTGAAGGTAATAAGGTGAAAATGAGCATATTGACATGTAGTTTTCTTAAAATGATCAAATTGTTCTGGGGTTTTAGTAGCTAAATAGGTTATAAATGCTTGGAAGTCCAGAAGGCATGGCATGTGGCTGACTTATGATCTCCAGAGACAATGTTTAAACTTTCTCATCTTAAGTGATTTTTTGGGTTTAACAAGACATAACTGGTATTTGGAACCTTCTCCTGAGCTTTTAACATAATATACAGTGCTTTTATAGAACAATCACAGGAGAACTGGTATTGTTTTTCAAACAGAACTTGAATCAGTAAGAATTGTGAGAAGAGTAAAGCTGTTAAAACATGTATCTAAACATATAAGCCTGTCAATTAATAGCTTTTCCTGGGGTGAAATATGTAATGCTAAGGTAAAGAAAGTGTATGGAAAAATGTCAATACACTTCTAAGACATGTTAAAAACACTGTGTCGTCTATACAAAAGTGAAATCGTATATAGTGAACACACATCTTTTCAAAGCTACTGTTTAATCTTTTTAATTTTTTTTAATTTTTTTTTTCCCCAACATGGAAAACCATTATTAGTTGGCTAACTCTTGTGTTTCCTTATAGTATGGGCACTATCATTAGATTCTATAGTGAGAGTTTAAATGGAAAGTGTGAGGTCGATAGAATACATTCTTGAGCTGAGAACTTTTATGTAATTGTCTGTTAGCATCTCCTTTGACATTCATTCTATTGCATTAAAACTAATGTTTGTTGGTTGTTTTTTTTAATGTGGGTGTAATGTGAGTTTCCATTGGCTTGGAGGTTTAATTCTGGTTTTTTTTTTAAAATATTTCTTGGTTTTGGTTGGTGGGGTGGGTGAGTGGGGATGGAACCCCAACATTTTAATAAGGTCAGCACGCTAAAGAAATGTCTAAGCTCAGAATGGAAAAATGATTTTATCTATAGGTTTATATGAAGTGGATTATTAGGTTTTTTCACATTTCTGTATTGATTTATTAACTTGGTTACCCTTGCTATAGTGTTCTGAGGATTCTTAGTTCTGTGTAGCTTTTACTTTTCCTTAGTTTGCAATAGCGGAGCTTCTGTAAAGCAGTCATTTCTGTCTTTCAGGAACCAGATTTTATTGATGATATAGAAGAAAAAACTCCCATTAGCAATGAAGTAGAAATGGAGTCAGAGGAGCAGATTGCAGAAAGGAAAAGGAAGATGGTAAGTTGGGAAGCAAGTAGCTGCTCAAAGTTGTCACTAAGGCTTAGTGACATCTGCTCTTCCTGTGCTAATTGCTGCCTTTTTGTAGGCTTGTAGAATCTGAGTATATATGAAGTCAGATCCTTACATGAACTTCAACTTAAAATGCAAGGCTTGCTATTTGAGAGCATTTCAACTGCCTTGATCATTGCTTCCTGACACAAACCTGCTTCAGCTGTATATAATTTTCTGTTGCCTTTAAAAAAGATGCTATAGAAATCATGTAGATTTTTTTTCCTCAGTTTTTATTATTGAATGTTATTTGTGATGACACTTTATAGATAGGGTTGGGAGTCCGGATTTTTACCTGACTGCATATTTTTTTGAGTTCCCAACTTATAAAGCCTCAGAAATCCTGATTTTCAGAGGTTGGTAGAACAGTACTATGAAAACTGGCATTCTAAGGTGTACTTTTTTTGTTGGGCACGCAAAATGTGAGATACTTGAAATTACTAGTTAAGTCAAAAGTT
Source organism: Limnodromus scolopaceus (assembly GCA_028565335.1). NCBI lineage: Eukaryota > Metazoa > Chordata > Aves > Charadriiformes > Scolopacidae > Limnodromus > Limnodromus scolopaceus. The sequence goes on from JAOXNO010000001.1 coordinate 14,833,832, forward strand.
GTATAATCATATTACAACAATTATGTTATTGTTTGTGCTCACAGAACTTCTTACTAGCAAGTCACTATTTTTATCTAGTTCTTAAATCCAAAGCAGGTCTCTCTTCTTGTTTGTTAGGGTTGGTATGAATGCAAGCCTTTCTTCAGAAGTCAGTAATAATTGCAGCCATTGTAACAGTTCCATTTTCTCTGAATTTTTGCTGAAACTGATCTGCATGTCAGCACGCACTGAACATGTTCTGCAGTACCTAAAAAATATATATAAATTATTTATTTACGTATTTACATATGCAAAATCTTTTGACTGAAACTTGATCATGATTGTTATTAAATCCATCAGACAAGAGAAGAACGGAAAATGGAAGCTATCCTGCAAGCTTTTGCCAGACTAGAAAAAAGAGAAAAAAGAAGAGAACAGGCTTTGGAAAGAATCAGCACAGCAAAAACTGAGGTTAAATCAGAATGCAAGGAAGCACAGATTCTCAATGATGCTGAATTTATTCAGGTAGTTATCTGGAACTTTATTTTAAAACTAGCTTTTAACATGGTATATTTTATTTGTTTGGATGTCAAGCTGCACTTGAAGATGTAGGAAACTTTTCTTTTTTGTCCTCTAAACTCAAATATATTTGACTAAAATATACATACTTCTTTGACATTATAGTGTATTGGCTCCCAATTATTTTTTTTTTCAAGAAATATGTATAGAATCCATTTATGAGGAATTCCAGTTACATTAATTTATGCCAATGTGCACACACACATTCCAGCTGTCTAATTCAGTCCCTCTTTAATTCAGGACAGGAGGTGTTTATTGATGCTGACTTTAGCCAGAAGAGGTGGCTTTCCTTAGGCACCCTCTATAACTAGTAGAAAATAACTTGCTTCTTCGGTAGGTTATTCAGGAACAAATTATAACCCTTTCTTTTAAAGGAAAGAAATTACTAAGGTGTAGTTTGTTCTGAGTTCTTGCAGATAATACTTAATGTTTCACAAACATTTTTTTTTACTCTATTGTTGCTGGATGCTAGGATGCTTTTTACCTTGCAAATAGTCTTACAGATTCTCAGTTCAAGTTGTTTACCTGGATAATTTCTGTCACCATGCTGTTAAGTACCTTTTGTGACAATGTTGAACACGTGGTAAACTATAAATTACAAAAAGGTTATTTGACTGAAAGACGTTATGATGTAAGCAGCTGATTTCTAGCTTATAGATGAATGCATGTGCTATGGCAATTCTTACACAAATCTGTGTTGATCTGACCAGCAACTGGTGTGTGCGAATACTCTGCTAATGATGTAGCAGGTACTTGGGAGAAAAATGCAGGAAATATTTTAGTTTGCCTTGAAGAAGGATAGAAATATTTTTGTTGTTAGAACTAAAATACTTCAGAAATAATGAGACAGAGGATTTTTGGACCTGTGAAGGGAGAACTGACACTTTCTTTTAAGAAAGATAAGTAGTTTTACATGTGTGGGGGATCTGTTTACTAGACTCTTATTTTGTACCAGGAACCAGCAAAAGAAGAAACTGCCACCAAGCCTACCCCAGCCAAAGTTAATAGAGCTAAACAGAGAAAAAGCTTTTCTCGGAGTAGAACTCACATTGGACAGCAGCGTAGACGACACAGAACTGTCAGCATGTGTTCAGACATCCAGCCGTCTTCTCCTGACGTGGAAGTAACTTCACAACATAATGAAACTGAGAATGCTGCACTGGTAGCTGAGCCTGAGACGGAAACCATCGTTACAGAAATGGTTACTGAAACGGAAGCTCCAGCACTTAATAAATGCCCTACTAAGTATCCCAAAACAAAGAAGGTATGTCTCTTAAGGGATGGGGAGAAGAGGGTGGACTTCAACAGAGTTTTAAAGAATTACAGACTTCTGCATCAGTATGGTTTTTTTTTTTTTTTAAAAAGTTGACTCCTTTAAAAATCACCATTATATAGCTACTCACCGGTAATAAATTAAGAAATTAAGGCTGTGTAACATCCATTGGTAGAAGATATTTTGGATTTTAAGAGATTTCCAAAATACATCTTTCAGAACAACTTTGGAACATATGTTTTGTAAGGGAAGTACTTTCTAAATGGGCTAAAATAATAGATGTAACCAAGACATAATTAAAGCTGTTAATTTAAATGGAAAGAAGAAAATACAAGTTGCCTTTTCTTCCTTTGTTCATCATATCCTTTTAGAAGATATTTTAATGGTAACAAACAGAATATCTCAAAGGAAGTCATTAACTTCTAGTACTTCTGAGATATCTGTTCTGAAGTGAATGGATTTAAACAGTCAATACTTAGGTGCATGCTTGGAGGGAAGATTCTTTACTCTCTTTAGAGCTTTGGGTTTTTTTGGTGTGTTTTTTTTTTTTTGTTGGACTGCATTGCAGAAAGCCTGAAGAAATGCCCCAATATTCAAAGACACTAAAACAAAAATCTTAAATCTGCAAGTGTGAATAAAACAGTAAAACTTTGTGCTTTAAAATTCTACATACTGCATTAAAAAGTGACTCTTTTTCAGCACACTTACCAAGTTTTGAAAATTTTATTCAGGAAAAGGAAGTCACACGTTGAAACTTCTTGTCAAATGTACAATAACAATTCCAAGATGGATTTATCTTAAACCTCCGAACATAATACTTTTTTTTTTTTTTTCAAAAAGGCACCTGCGTCATCCTGTAACAGTTTATTGCATCACTATTAAATTCTTGTCAGAGGGGAGAGTAGAACCTTCCTTTTTTGCATGTTGCATAGCAAAAAGAAGGAAGTTACCCAGGAAAACAATTTTACTGCACCTTTTTGCTGCTTCATAGTATTAAGGATAAATGTCTATGAATTGTCTCATTGTATTGTACCCAGTGTACCCTGAGCGAGGAGAAAGTCTTGCTTTAAAAGTGAATTAATAACTATAAGTTTGTAAAAGGCAAGCAATTTAACACAGATTATCATAATATTTAATTTAAGAGCCTTAATGCATATTAATAATACTAATGTGCTGGTTTTGCACGTCCTTAACTTTGTTGAACCATTGTAAGATTTAGGAGATTAGTTTATCTGCTAATAGGAACAACAATCCACTGGTATGTTTTTCAAAAACACTGAACTAGCTAGGAAAAAATACCCTTTTTTGACAAGTAATTTTTTTTTTGCTTAGTAAGTGTGTTGTAATTTATTACAATCACAGTAGAGAAGAATGTTCAAGCGTGACACATTGAAGCACAGTCCTGACAGTACAGAAATCTGATGAGGAGTTTACTTAACTTTGATCTATTAATGTAATGCTGTTTCCCCTCAGCTTAGATGCTCAGGCACAAGTTTAACATTTGTCTTGGAATTCTATTACTAAATTCATATCATAAGTACAGCTGATGCAGGCACTTGTATAGTGCATTCAGTGAGAATTAAATACAAAAGAACTAAATGTTAGTTTACCAAAAAAAAGACATCCCCCCCCAAAACCACCAAAAAACTCAAAAAGCAAAACCCCCAAAACTTTGGTATGTAGAACAAATCTGTACTGATTCCTTTTGCTGTCCCCATTATTTTGCTAAAACTCCTCACTCTTCCCCTGTGTGTGCTTAAAGTTGCAGCCTGGAAATCAAGTGTTTTCTGGTTTGTGTAACAGTTGATTAGGTGAATAATTAGACTAAAAAATTTCTAAAGGCCACTGATAAAAACAGTCATAAAACACTAATTTTTTTTTTCCTCTCTTTCTGGTTAGCACTTGGTCAGTGAATGGTTAAGTGAAAAGAGTGATAAAACGGGGAAGCCTACAGAGAGTCTGTCAGAAAGGCCTCTACGCATAACTACCGACCCTGAAGTTCTGGCTACTCAGCTGAATTCTTTACCAGGTCTCACTTACAGTCCACATGTATATTCAACTCCAAAGCACTATATTCGTTTTACTTCACCATTCCTTTCAGAAAAGAGGAGGAAAAAAGAACCTGTGGAAAATATGACTGGCTCTTGTAAGAAGGTAATGCTTCCCTTCACTGTGGTTCCCCATCCCATATTAATTAAAAATAAGTCTTTATTTGCTAGCATGAATGCAAGCAGAAAACAGCTGGCTGGCAAACCAGTTCTGTCATCTGTAATATGTTTTGAAACATTTACCATTAAACTGTTAAGTCACTGATTTGAACTTGTTTTATTACAGCGTTGGTTGAAGCAGGCTTTGGAAGAAGAAAATTCAACACTGATTGATAGATTTAATTCGCCATCACAAGAGAGATCTAGAAGTCCAGCCATCAATGGTGAAAATAAAAGTCCTTTGTTACTGAATGACAGCTGTTCCTTAACAGGTGAAGGTTGTACTAATGCAGTACATAAGAGCTGTGTCAAAGTAGTTAAATGTGGAAGACTGTGGTTTTTATAGTTAGTTATGAGTTTAGTTTATGAGTTAGTGAAAATTCCAGGGGTATTTCCACCGTTCTCTGATACTTTCAAAGACCAGACATGCTTAGTTGCATTGTGAGTGGGATTTTTTCCCCTTTAATGTATAAATAATACTGTATAAGTAACCACTATATCTCACAGTATTTACAGTCGACAAAAGACTAATGTTTTTGACTGTGACTATTAAAAGGTTGGATTATAAATTCATTTTACATTCTGTCCTGTCTATTCAGAATTCCTTTTAATTTCACTGGGCCTGTGTTGCACATAGGGAGAAAGCCGTTTAGTCTTCTAGGCGTAATACAAAAAGGAGACATGCTAAAAACTAAACACGCTTCCCTAAGGATATGGGGTCTATCAGTTGATCCCCATGTACGGTCCTGAACTTGGAATTTCTACTTTTCAGCTCAGCAGGCTTAAAAATGCTTTGAAGTTGACGTTCCCTTTTCTGGAAACGTAGACAGTTCTTCCCATCATCCTAGCATGCAAGTTTCAGTTACTGATATATCTGTAGGCTGTTAATTTTTCAGGATGTCTGTAGGCTGTTAAAGAGCTCATCTTTCAGGGAGCCTGCCCTTAAGAGATTTTTGTAATCTTACTTATTTTTTTTCTGTGGAGTTCACAATTTCATTCCATCAGGTACTTAAACACCTGTGATTACTATATTTAGATGTATTCTAACTTTTTTTTTCCTAATTTTACCACAGATCTAACCACACCACTAAAAAAACGACGACTGTATCAGCTGCTGGAGTCTGCATTCTCAGAAACCTCCACACCTACTCCTTCTCCCTATGCCACACCGACTCATGCTGACATCACTGCCTCCGAGCCATCCTTGTTTGCTACTCCTCCGAGGGTAAAAACAGAAGATGAAGCTTGTAGAAATGGTTACAAACCCATCTATTCACCAGTTACTCCTGTAACTCCATGTCTACATGGCAATACCATGCACTTTGAGGTGAGATTTATAACGAGTTTCAGTGTGTTCAGGGAACGCGTTTGCACATACTGTAAATCAGTATTTGTACTCCTGCTACAAGGGGGTGTTTTAGGTTTCTCCAAGCTAAAAAAAGAAATTGACTTGCAATTTCTTCTTATTTATTTAGAATATTTCCTCACCTGACAGTTCCCCAGAAATAAAAAGACGAGCTTACAGTCAAGAGGTAAGGATGTTTGCCAAAACCTGCAAATGGTGTCTTGATTGCACCTGTATGGCTGCACTGTTCTTAGAAAATGCTTTTCATCAGCCATTGAAAGTTCCCTGGAATGTAAAGGGTGGCTTCCCTGCAGTCTTTATTTGCTTATAATTGTATATTTCCACTTCTTTTTTTAAACTGTATTCTCTTTCCTCTCTTTCTGTATCACTTAAAAATCCTGATGGCTGCCATGGAAAGGAGTAACTACTGCAATTTATAGATAAGAACAGCAAAACAACACTTGTGCTTTTCAATCTGTAGTTAGATTTAAATTAGCATTTCTCTTTATTACCAGCTTCTCTTAATTATTTTTGTTGGGCCTAATTATGCTCAGAGTGAGAGAGCAGAGCAGAAAGGTAATAAATGGATTTAGGTGGATTAGTTCAGGAGCAGCAAGTGATGTTGGAATGTGCCTGGGCACTTGAAGCCTGCTGGGCTGACGCTGGTGGCAGAGCCACTGGGGTGTGTGCCATGGGGACCTTTTGAAACTATAACTGAATAGCTTGAACTATAACCTTAATGGCACCTAAAATAAATAGGTAAAAATAAGTACCAACAAAAAGACTTAGTGTGTTACCTTAATGGGGACTCTCACTTCTGGTGAGTCACGTAAATGAATTATCCAAAGACTCTCCCCTGGTATTAAGCACGTACACATTTTGGGGTTGGTTTTTTTTGGGTCAAAATCTTATCAAATGTTGAAATACACAATATTTTTCATACAGTCATAGCTTTACTTACAATAATAATAGCATTACTTCTAAATTATTGTAATTGAATATTTTAATATTTATCTGACTTGAAAGGGGAGGTTTTACTTAGGAACTTTTCCTTTGTAATACACATAATTTAAAAGGATTAATGAAAAACCTTAAAATGTTGGTTTAGAAAAGCTACTTCTAGCCATGGACATGTGCTGGGTTTTTCATGTTTAATACAGTTTTAAGAAGTATAAAAGAAGCTTATATGACTTTTTCCTTCTACAGAATACTGGTTTTAATACTGTCTCAAAAATTAAAAGTGTCTTGGAAAAGCTTTTCCTTTTTTTTATTTTTATTTTATTTTCTTCCTGAAACAAATGTTTTGACACTGAGGATCCCTTTTATGTTGAAGTGACGTGAGCGCTTTGTAACTTCTTGGCCAGGGACTTGCTCTGTTGAAGCTCTTCCCCTTTCTCTGCCCGTCACAAATAAAACCTGGCATATAAAATTCATTTTGACTTCGATTATGGTACATTTTAATAAAATGCAAATTAAGCAGTACATGACAATAGTAGAAATAAGTGTCTGGTTGCACAACTGTTTCTTAAAAATAGATACCTTCATGGCACTGGAAGGCCTTTAATTCCACTTATAGGTGCAACTGAACGTCAGAATAGTTACAATTTTGTTGCAGTATGGAAAAATAGTTGACATGCTTTTTCTTCACACAGGGATATGACAGAGCATCGATTCTAGCACTGAATTCTTTCAGAAATTCCAACCTGACAGAAATGGGCCTGCAAGAAATAAAGACTATTGGATATTCCAGTCCAAGGAATAGGACTGATGTCACACGGCAGTGCACTGGAGAAATGGAATCTGTGTCAGACCTCCAGCTGGGACTCGAAGTAATTGAGCAAAGTGCGCTGCATAAAAACCTGGAAGCCCCCCCACATGATAGGACTGATTCAAACAGCCAATTAGAAACTGCTCATTGTGGACGGGGCACAATTTATTCTTCCTGGGTAAAAAGTCCCGACAGGACAGGTGTAAATTTCTCAATGAATTCTAATTTGAGGGACTTGACCCCTTCACATCAGTTGGAGGTAGGAGGTGGATTCCGAATAAGCGAGTCAAAGTGCCTGATTCAAGACGATGCTCGAGGCATGTTCATGGAAGCATCTGTTTTTTGTACTTCAGAAGATGGAATTGCATCTGGCTTTGGAAGGACTGTCAATAATGACAACTTGATGGATGGAAATTGCACACCCCAGAATCCTCCACAAAAGAAAAAGGTTATAATTTTAAGAATCGTTTGGTCTGTCTTAGGTGGTCTGCTAGTGATGTTTCTATAACAGAAAGAGCCATAATACAGTAAAAAAAAAATCTGATAGTTCATCCTTAGATGTACTGTGTAGTAGACATTATTCAGGGGAATATAATGAAGAGTAAAGCTGCATACACATTAGTAAATTTACTTTTTCCAAGTTGTAGATACAAATTCACTTCTATTTTACGAGTCTTAAACAAGTTGCTCAATAAATAATTGTTTTTTAGGTTTGAAAATGATTGCTTATGTGAGCAAGTATTACAATATTCTACTATACAGAATACATGCAAGCATTGTAGAGAACATATATTGTGAACATTTGTTATGAATTACTGCAAGAATTTGCACTAAGATTTATTTACTTTAAAATTGCATTTTTTAAAATACTTCAGGTATCTTGGTTTCACTGAAACCAGGTGAACTACACAGAAATCTATAGTTGCAAGAAATCTTTTTCTTGGCTTAATTTCTTTTATTTATAAAATACCGTGTTTGAAAAACAAGCACAATCTAGATTTGCTGGTCTCGTGAAACAGTTTGTGTAGGTAAGTTGTGTGGTCATGGGCAACTCGCACCAGAACTGGAAGTTTCCCTGCGTAACTGTCTCTGACTGGCCTTTACTGTCGGGTTTGACTCCCATTGCTCCTTGCAAAGGGATGACAAACATGGAAGGCAGTAGTCTCCAGTGCAGGAACTTGCCAGTTCTGTCTCAACAGATCGTAACAAATGTTCTTGCTTGAAAGATGTGATTTATTTTTCTTACAGAAGGGACAGTCAGGGGGTGGGGGGCATTCTCTGTGTGTACACGTATGCACGGTGGGGTTTTGGTTTTTTGGTACCATCTGCACCCCCCTTGTATGCATCTCCTTCCCTTTGCTCTGGAGCATTCTGCTAGGGAGCACTCATGATTCTTTCTTCTGAAGTTCTCTGTCAGCACTGGATTTTTGTTTATTTTGCTTCAAACTAAGATAACTGCAGGAAGATAGTAGGACCTCTGTTCTTGCCTGGTCCTGACCCTGAGAGTTTTATAGATCCCATGTGTAGCATGTAGCCCTGCTGTTTTGGCAAAGCCAAAAAAACATAAGCCAAAATTTCTGTAGCTTCACATTCTTCTTTGTCTGAAGGCTAAATTAATTTCTTTTCAAATCCCAGCAACACTTAGTGCTTCAGTAACCCTCTGCCCTTTCTCTTGCTGACAAGGATTCTTTCTGGTTGTTGCTGCTGAGGGCTTATGCTACATTAATCCCCAGATGAAAAAAGGTGTGACTTCCCCCCGACACCCCCAGGATTCCTGGCTAAAAGTCTCAGTTTGAAGAAACAACCAGGGAAAATTGTATCTCTACCCCTGAAAGAATGGGTTTGGAGCTTTCCAAGGGTACACCAAAAAATACAACTTCTTACAGTGAAAAGGTAGAGGTGGGGAATCTCACCTAAGGAGAAGGTAAGAAGTCAGGAATTCTGTAGGAGAATAATAGAAGCCTTTCACTAAGGATCACACAAGACATGAACATCCTCACGCTGTTGTTAAAGGAGGTTTTTTTTGTATTGCAACATTTCTGTGGCTCCTCTGTTTTCCCTTGTAATCATCGTAGAAGTTCATCCCATTTCAATATGATCCTGTGCATAGTGGCCACAATGCATAATTTCATTCATTCTTAACACTTCAGCTTTCTTTAAAGCACTATTCTTCAAGGGATCCCAGTCATGTGATACGGAAATAATACAAATTGTTTGAAAGCAAGATCATTTCTTAACCTTTTAAACTTTTAACCTTTAACTTTCTTTTATGAAAAATCAAATATTTTTTAAGTGTTCTTACCCTGACGTATAGATGAGTCTTTAATGGATAGATCTGTTAAAAAGCAAGCAAACAAAGAAGCCCTAGGGCTGCAAACAAAGCAGGCTGCCTTGGTTTCACTCTCTATGTAGAAATAATATTTGTTTTTATTGAAGACTAAGCGAGTTAAACATGAATTTTTGCATTACTGCACTTCAGTGTCTTGGTTTGGATGCTATATGGTTCAGATAGGTTGCTAATAACTAGAAGATATAAATACATTAAATGTCATTTCCACCAGACTAGTTTCCTTACTGAATAGAGTAGGTTCAGACGTTTCAGACCTATCTGGTCAATATTCCAGCTTTCTTCTTCAAATCCTGAAGAAACATAGTGAAAACATTTTAAAAATTATTTTTCTTACTGCGGTTAACTTAGTAACATTTAAACTGTTCTCTACTCTATGGAAGCTTCTGTGTAGTGATTCTTATATACATACATATATAAAGTAGAAACCACTTTTCCCTTCATTGTCATCATTTTTGGTAATAAACTTTATACTTTAATGATAAATTCCAAATATTCTTAACCAGTCAATTTTAGAGTGCAGTAAAGACACAAATTCCAAATAAACTGGGAAAAGAATGTGTTAAGAAAAGTGTACAAAGGGCTTGAAGAATCCTTTGCGGTAGAGTGAAGCAGAAGTGTAGTGGGTTTTTCTTAAGAGGAAGTCGGACTGAGAGCAGGATGTGACATAGCTTAAAATGAGCTTTCTATGGCAAGTACAGTCTTCCTCATGCTGCAGTTCCAGGAGAAACTATAAAGTCTCTTGTAGCTTCAACCAGCAGTGTGACTTCAGCAGTGACCCTTTCGCTGACCTGCATCATCTTCTTTCCTGAGGCAAAATGCACTTCCTTCTCTTGGCAGTAGCTTTTCTTTACATTGTTCTTACAGTCATTAGTTGCTCAGTGCTCTGTATATTCACTGCAGATGCAGTGGAATAGCTTAAATTAATCTATCCCCATTTTCTTTTAGAACCAAGTAAATGGTATGTCTTACTGCAAGAATACATTTAGTCAAATGTGTCAGGAAACGAGTAAACTTCCCTTCTGATGTTTGGGTTGTTTTGTGTCTTTTTCCTCCCTAGGTATCCTTGTTAGAATACCGTAAGAGACAACGAGAAGCTAGAAAAAGTGGCTCAAAGACGGAGAACTTCCCCCTGGTTACTGTGTCTCCTCATGCTGCTGGTGGAGGAAATACAAGTAGTAACAATGGTGCTAACGATGGGTATAACAACAGTGGTGAAAACGGGGAGCAAACTGATAACGCGGCAAGCCTGCCCTTACCACTGCCAACTACTGTGTATAATGCAGCTCCAGAAGACGTTGGCAACAACTGTGCAATTAAGGAATCTTCTTCCAGTGAGAAGAATGAACCAGAAGTTCAGTGGTAAGCACAAAACTATAGGAGTGAAGGGCTGAAGAATTATTTACTTAATTCTAAGTTTTTTCTATTTGAAGTCTAGTTTTTGTTGATAAAGGGTGTAGTTGCAGAGTACTGAATGGAAACCCTTCTTTCAGATTAGTAAAGAGTTGTCTTACCTCGTTCCTCAGAAATGTAGCTCATAAAGGTTTGAATGTATGAAAAATGACCCATAAGATACTGGTTAACTTATTTTCTTTCTGCTTTGCTTTTTTATTTTCTCAGAGCAAAATAGGTATTGGTTGGAACAAGACAAGTTACCTAGTTCTGTAGCTTATAAAACTGCGCAGGTAAAGTAGTTATAAGTCTGTAGAAAATATCAGCAGTGAGTAGGTGTTCTCCTTGCACCATGGCACGGGCTGAGATGTGAGCGGAGGAGGGAGCAGCAGTAGGATGGAGAGAGAAGGGGCTGTAACGGCTCCAAGAGATCCGAGACCGATCTTCAGCACGGCCTTGGCTCTGCACTCAGGTCCTTGTGTCCCCTCTGCTTCGTCTGTGGGCTGAGGAGAATATTTTTCATCTCACATCTCCAAAGTTTTCCAAAAGTACTGTAGGGAGGAAAGGTGGAACAGGCTACTTCAGGAGGTGCGTTTCTCAGAGACCTGGCTGGAGCGTGTCTGTGGTGTTTGCTGCTGGGCAGTGTGCGGGGCTGCGCACAGTCTGCCCGGGGGTCCTTCTGCTCAGGTAGGGAGCCTGTGGTGACATCTGCGTCGCTGTTTATCATCATTAAATGGCTCCCCTGTGTGCAGACCATATGCGCTGTTGGATGCCATACCAGATACTCTAACAACCAAAGGTCCTGGGGAGAGACACAGTGTGAAGGGGGATGAGATAGAATGACTTCAGTCTGTATAAAACATTGCACATCATTTTCCACTACCATTTTGGTAGCTGTCTTCAAACTGTTACTAGCACAAAATAAACCCTGCAGATGTTCTTTGTGCTGTAGCGAAGGCCTAACAGTGTTGGGGATGGACATGGGCTGAGGAGTTGAACATCCTTCTGCTCAGATGCTCCAGCTATTCCAAAACAGAAGGATTTTGTAGAGCCAATTGAAGGGAGAACGTAAGTGCAGTCTTCAGAGTTTACTGCAGCGGGGCTGTTAAGTTCACTATGCAGAAACCAGTGTACTGTGTTGTAAGCAAAGGATGTGGGAAACAGGCTAAACAGGGAAGAATTTATTAGTAAGTTTTTGCAGAAATCCTGCAGAAAGCACCAAAATTTCTTTCAGTACAGTGGTATTGTACAATAATGGCCTATGTTCTTGCCTGAAAGACAAACAGTTCTGTAGAGCGCTGTCATTACTGTGCTCCTTAATCAGATTGTGATTGTTGGATGCAATTGATCATAAAAGAGAAGATACGGCTGTCATTTCATACCCAGTGCCTGGCAGGTTAAACGCAGAAGGTTAAACAGAGATAGATTTGTAGTTGTGCAGTATTCACAACTATGGCTCCACTATTAAAAAGTAAATTCTTAAAAAAAAAAAAAAAAAAGACTCTTTCCATCTTTGGAAGAAGAGAGTTTTCTACAAATGGAGACTATGAAGCAGTACCTGCAGCCTTTAATTTTTTGAAGTGTATTTTTTGACTTTCAACTGTTTAGAATAAGAAAAAGCTAACCCCACAGAGCTACAGATGTTGTTCCTGTAGTAAGAGGAATTGTCAGTTCTTGTAATGTAACAAAGTGTATTTAAAGTGGGAGAAAATAGATACAAAATACTTTACGTAAGGAATGCCATTTTTTCAGCCAGTTACTTGGCTTTTACATAAAATCAACACTGTAAATTTTCTCTGACAAAGTATTTGCATATACATTGTCCTAAATCTGGCCGGTGGGAGTACATTCTGTTAAAATGTGCTTCTCTTTTCCAGGACTGCATCAACCTCTGTGGAACAAGTGAGAGAACGCAGTTATCAGCGAGCTTTGCTTCTCAGTGATCATAGGAAAGACAAGGACAGTGGTGAGTTGATTGATGACATCGAAGGTGATAAATCTGACCAGTTCCCCCGTGGGAGTCCGGAATCGTTCTAATGTTGTGTTTGGGTCTGCTTCATCTGTAGGGGGAGAGTCACCCTGTAGGCCATGCTCACCGTCTCATGTTCAGTCTCCACCTTCATCTCATTCAAATCTCATTTCCCAGTTGCAGCTTAAGGTCCCTTCTTTCACTGAATTTATGGAAGGTCAGTAAGCGGATGACCTTGTATGACACTTGACATATTGAATAGTCTCGTACAACAGCTTTAATGGCTCTTTTAAAGTCAAATATAAAGTGCTTAGCGATTTTTGCAAAAGACTTGATTTCCCCACTTTTATATTTATCTCTGCTTTATGTCTGTAGAACCTGATCCTGAAAATCCGGAGCCCACTTCTGAATGTCCGTCCCCAGATACTTCCCAGAAGACTTGCAAGAGTCCCTCAAAAGCAAGCAAGGTAATGCCCAGTCTGCGCAGGAGCACGTGTGCATGTTGTGTGATACGCATATGAATACGTACATACATCTCTGATTTATCTTAAAGAAACATTAATGATGTACTTCTTAGAGGAACATGTATGTGTGTAACCTATCCGTGCAACACCTTAACATTGGTAAACGTGTGTAAGAGTCTCTGTGGTAGCCCGTACGTGCTAAAAAGTTGCTTTGTGTTCTGTTCTTTGGGTCGCTGTGCCTGTTGATGTATCATCTTGCTTCTGTAGCCACAGGAGATGATGGTACCAGCGGACTCGGCAGCTCTGCTGCTCTGACAGCAGTGATGTGACTTACCCGCTTGTCCCCGTGACAGGCGTTTGCTCTGGCCCTGTCCGTAGAGGCAGTGATGCAGAGAATGACACTGAGTGGCTCCAGAACGGTATTAAATGAAGTCATTCAGGTTGTAAAGTTTAGCCTGTCTGCTAAAACTGCACTGCGCCAGTTTTAAAATGTTAACTCACTCTAGAAATGGCTTTCTTTTTGAAATGGTCTTGTCTGAAATTATTTCTTTTAGACTCAGAAATCTAAAATTTTAACAAAGAAGAGATTCTGACTTCGGGTCATATTTCTGTTACTATAAAATGCACTTGCTAGTCTTTGACTCTCAAGAATGATTGATACATACTTGGTGACAGTAGCCTCCTGCTAAGTTTAAGCTTCCTACCGTTGCTGTGTGGGTTGGGTTTTTGGCTTTTTACACCTGTGCCTCACCACTTTTTTCCCTGTTGGGGGAGAGAACAGTACTCTGAGAAGTTCTGTCTGTTTCTCACGCGTGCGTAGTTGAATACTTGGAGTGTTCTGCACTGACCGACCCTCTCTCGTTCCAGCCCTCGTCACCGAGTCCTGTAGTTTCAACGCAGTCACTTGGGAAGACGCCCACCAAACCAGATTCGCACTGGGAAACGGCAGCTAACGCGCCCGAGGCCGAAAGTGCGAATCATCCAAAACCCGAGCTGCAACAGAAACAGCTGACAAACAACGTCCAAGCACTTTCAAAAAATCACCCATCTCAATCACACCTGCGCAGTTCTGCTGAGCAACTCTCCCATTCACAGAAGTTGCCTTCTGCACCTTTGAAGCTGCATTGCCCCCCTTCGCCTCACGTGGAAAACCCTCCCAAGGCCTCCACCCCCCACGCGCCCGTGCAGCACGGTTACCTGTCACCAAAGCCTCACTCGCAGCAGCTGGGATCTCCCTACAGACCTCATCACCCGCAGTCACCTCAAGTTGGAACCCCCCAGAGGGAAACACACCGGAACTTCTACCCGGCAGCACCCACCCTTCAGCCCGGTAACCAGCAGCCGGCTGGCGGACCCCTCTTCACTCAGACAACTTCAGGACAATCTTCAGCTTCTTACAGCCAGTTCAACCAACAAAACCTGAACAGCGGTGCCCCTCCTCCCCCGCCCCCTCCGCCCCCTTCTTCTACTTACTATCAAAACCAGCAGCCCTCTGGAAACTTTCAGAGCTACAGCCAGCTGAAGGGCAGCATACCCCAACAGACTGTGTTCTCATCCGGACCAAATCAAGCACTGCCCGGCACCGCGGGTCAGCAGACGGTGCCGGGACACCACGTAACTGCAGGGCATTTTTTGCCCTCTCAGAATCCCAGTATTCATCACCAGGCCTCGGCCTCTGCCGCTCCACCTCCTCCCCCGCCACCGCCGGCTCCGGGACCTCACCTCGTCCAGCAGCAAAGTCCTCATCAGCAGCACTCTGTAGCACACGTCGTCGGGCCGGTTCACGCCGTGGCGGTAGCTCCCGGATCCCACATCCATTCTCAAGCTGCCGGTCATCACTTGCCACCGCCGCCTCCGCCCCCGGGTCCTCTCCCCCACCACCAACCTCCCCACCCTTCAACGGGACACCAAGGTTTGCAAGCACAACACCAGCACGTTGTAAACTCTGCACCTCCCCCGCCTCCGCCCCCGCCCTCCAACGTGATAGGCTCGGGGCACCACCCGGCATCAGCACAAGGGTTACACCACCCCTCGCATCAAGGACCCCCCCATTTTCCTTCCGGCGCTCACACGAGCGTGTCCTCCTATTCCTCGCAAGCCCCGCATCACACGACGTTAGGACCTGGACCTCAACATCAGCCTGCTGGAACAGGACCTCATTGCCCGCTCCCCGGTCAGGGTCCTCACATCCAACCTCAAGGACCAAACAGTATTGCAACCCCCGCTGCCCCCGGGTTCTGCCCCCACCCCGGCTCCGTCAGCCTCCCCCACGCGGTGCAGGGGCCGCAGCAGGCCTCCCCGGTGCCCGGACAGATCCCCATCCACAGAGCACAGGTGCCGCCCACTTTTCAGAACAATTACCATGGGTCAGGGTGGCATTAAAACGGATCCCCTTAATTCTCAACATTTTTAAAATGTTCTGTAATATAAACTGTGTATATTTCATATGTACCTGTTCAAGGTACTTTTTAAAGCTTGTACATGATACTTTGTATAAAAGCAGAACACCAGTGCTCTTTCATTGTATTCTTTCCATTTTTTGCTTTTTAAAATTCCTGAAAATGTGCTGTTAAGCCAGTATTAGGTATTTCTTTTTATTTTGTAAGTGAACATTCCAGCTGTTTTTTCTGGCAGTAGGTTTGATGCTGCATAATCTTTAAAATTTTATTGTTGCAGTTAAAATTCATTTAGTGAATGTTTTCTATATTACTTTTATACATATGTAATTAAATAAGTACACAGGCTAAGTGATGGCACTAACAATTATTTTTTTTTTTCATTTTCTTCTGTCAACAGTTCCTTGTGTGCATAGAGCTAGAAAACAATGCAATACAAATTTTTATAGTTTTGGTGTGGACATGGCTTTTTGTTTCATCAGTTATTTGCAGAAAATGTAATTTAATGTATAGACTGTTTCTAATGTCTCTGACGAGTGCTGTAAATACTGTATTTCTTTTGCTTGTAAAATTGCTTAAAGCTTCTTTCATTTGATATAGTATTGTATATAATAAGTCTTTTGCAAAAAAAAAAAAGTGTGATCTTTGTGAAAGTAGTACAGTATATGATCTTTAATTTTTTTTTTTTTTAATATACTGTCACATTGCAGCACTGGTTGGGCATTTTAATTCATGTTAATAAATCACAACTATGTCAGTTTTAACTCCTTGTCCTGGAAGGGTTGTGTCTTCAGGGCAGCAGCTCCAAGTCTGTAAAGCAGACACGGGCGGGGGGGGGGGGCTCCTCCCTTCCCTGCCCTGGCACTGGCTCTAACGGGGGGGTTATTTCCCCTGCCCGCTCTGGAGGCCAGGGAGAATCACCCCAAGCACAGCAGGGTCTTGTGTCCGGGAACCGATGGGTTAATGGGGGGCAGTGACACGTTACAGGGCGTATTTGTATACCTGTGTCAGCCCTGTCACCCTGACCAGGGCTCCAGCTGCCAGTCCCTTCCGGGGGGGGGGGGGGGGGGGGGGGGGGGGGGGGGGGGGGGGGGG
>JAOXNO010000001.1:14859252-14903295 GCA_028565335.1 Limnodromus scolopaceus
CTGTCCCTCTTGAACTGGGGAGCCCAGAACTGGACGCAGTATTCCAGTTGTGGCCTCACCAGTGCAGAGTAGAGGGGTAGAATGACTTCCCTCGACCTACTAGCCACACTCTTTTTGTCTCCTGCCCTGTGACCCCAACCACCGCCAGCACAGCACAACCCTGCCACCTTGCCCCCCCCGGCCCCCCACATGCCGGATGCAGCTCACCAGCACTGGCCCTGCCAACAAGCTGTGCGCTCAGGCACATGGAGTGACAGGCAAGAGGGACACCGCAGCACTGTTTGGCAGGAAAGTCCACTTGCCAGCTGTGGCCGACAGCCCCAGATGTTCCCCCACCAGGTAACAGGATGCTCCTGACGTACCCTGTCCCTTGGTACTCAGGTATCAAGTGCTATCTTACACATGGAGGCGACAAAAGACACTTGAAGCACCACCACATTCCCTCACACGTCAAAAACCTGTCTTAAAGAGCAGGCTGAGCAAAGACAAAGCGCAAAAAGATAAAAGAACCGTAACGCCCAGTGTGTTCACTCAGATTAATTACATTCTTGTAACAATTGACAAGGGTTTTAATTTTCAAGAGGTTGCCCTCCAGTACAATGCCAAACACAGCTCAGTCATCCTGTGGCTGTGGCACCTGGGCATTACGGTGATTGGGAGGGTCTGAAGTGAGACAGCACAGTGGCTTCTGCCGTCCCTCTGTCACAGCACGATCCTTCCTGCATGCCTTCTCTTCAGGGAGGTTACGAGGGTGTGAGGACTAGCTGCATGCAGCTGTGTGTCTACCGCCCAGGTATTCCCTTCCCACCTCAGTTACTCCTTAGCAGTACCATCTGAGGGACCACTACGTGCAATTAGAAGTAGCTGACAGGTGATTTTCCACATCACAGGCTGTGCATCACTTGATTCCTTACATTACATGAACACCAGACAACAGACTCACACAGACATTTGTTAACATCCACAATTTGTTGAGTACATCCCAAAATGAATTTTAAATGAAATATTGAAATGAATACTGCAAACTGTGGCTTTTCTCAGAAAGCCAAGTTTACACCAAAATTCTTCTTTAATAAGAGCTCTTCATTTAAACTGATATATTTCTTCAGTACCCATAAATGAACATATTCTCCTTTCGGATAGTATTATGCTTTAAATTAGTGTTGCATAAATACCGTTACCTTTTTTGGTGAAAAACTCCTTGGAATATTTCCCCAACATAGCGTATTTTCGAGGGATTTTTCCCAGCAGTTCAATGATCAATGCTATGTGGTCTGCATTGGAGAACATTGCCAGCAAAACAGAAACATACAACAGTTTAATCAGTACATTGCATGCACACACTAACACTGGCCCGGTACAGACAGAAATAGATTGATCCTGGTAAAAAAAGATTGAGCACACTGCTCTGTGGCTAATTTATAACGATGTCTTCAGCAAAACTTCCTTCTCAAAACAACGTTTGAGTATCAGCTGCTAAAAACAAGCTTTGCTATGTAATTTTAAAATGTACCAATAGTTATTTTTCAGAAAGTTTAGCTAAAAAAAAAAAAATTGGTCACAGATTCTTGTGTATTTTGTTTTTCAAAAAGATATCTTTGTTGTGTGATTTCAGGAAATGCTCCTCAGTGGGACATGCTACAACCAGCAACAGCAATTCCACTTCTGTCTGCATCACGGCACCTTTCAAAAAGAAGAGGTACTACCTCTGCGATTGAAGAATTCCCGAGAATATTTTCCAGATAGAGCAAAGTGCCTTGGGATATTGCCTAGCAGCTCTATGATGTGTGCTATGTGGTCTATGAGGGAGAGAAAAAAAGGATACGGGAGTGGAAGGGGCAGGGAAAGGATGGGATAAAAAAGAAGAGGAAAGAAACTGGAATTAGTAAAAAATCAGAAATAGTTTCAAATCAACAATGTTTGCAGCAAATCCATGCAGAGGTTTCCAGGATCAGCAGAGCTCTGGCATCATTAGTAGCATTTAGGAACAATGAATGATGCCCACATTACCACTGCAAAGAGCATTTACAAGCAAACAAGCATGAAAATGGACAGGTATACAGATGGAAGCAGGAGTTAATTCTGATTTAAAAAAAAAAAATTAGTAATTACCTAATTCAAATAAAAATACACAATGTAAACACTATTCCAGTGTCACTCTTATAAAAGAGAAAATACTATAAAGTTCAAATTTGTTGTTTCTTTTCTAAACTAAAATGTTGTTATTCTCAATCAGGTTTCCACACATGTGCAATCTTACAAGAAGGGCAGTTTAATTCCTTCAGGCAGTTGTTAAGTAGATGAATATCTGCAGAAGGGAGTTTTTGCCCACCCATTGCTAGTGATGGAACTTAAAACTAAAAAGAAAAAAAACGTATTTATATTCTGAAAACAATGTGTATGAACAGTTCACTCAAATACAAAACTTAACCTCACTGTAAGCTCACTGGAAATTTAAGAGGAGGAGTGTGAAAATATACAGAAACTCATAAAATATCTCAAAAGATTCATACCTTCATCCCTGGAATAGTCTTCACCAGAGTGTGGTTCAAACAAATAATCTCCAGTTGCTAGCTCAAAAGCCTATAACATAACAGACATATTTATGAGTATTTCAGAAATACTGTTTTTAATCTTTAGATGTCAGCAAAACATCACAACTATCTCAGAACCAAGAGGGAATTAACATTGAAAGCTAAAGGTCTACAACTGGATCTGAGACCGAGGAGAGGTCACTTACCTGGGGACCATCATACCTGTGGTGCAACCACAGCATGAACCCAGGGCTCTGGAGAGAGCCCCGCGTCCAGCCCAAGCACTCCCCACCAGAACGAGCGGCTGGAGGTTTGGCAACAGGCAGCACGCCCAGACCCAGGTGTTTCTCTCTACTCAACCAGGATGAGCAGAGGAGATGGACAAGGAGCGTGGAACCACAGTCCCTCCCCAGCCAGCAACCCTTGGGGCTCCACCAGCCGACGAGGGAGTATTTTGGTCCTGTGGCAAAGTTCGGGAGGCAGCAAACAGCATCCAGCTGCCGAAGGAAGCGATTCCAAACAGATCGGTTGCATGGAGGTGTGAGGGGGGCATCAGTGTAAACTGCTGTTAAACACGTTTTAACACTAATGTGTCGTCTGTTGCCATGTTAAAGATGTGCGAGTTAATGAAGCTAAGAAAGAGGTATTTCTAAATATATAATAAGGAGCTAGACTTGTATCTGAAGGCTAAATTATGTGTCAGAGATTGCTTGGTGGGGACTGAAATAATAAAGTCTGAATCAGAAAGAAAATCCATTTATAACTATAGTTAATCACTTGAAACTAGCAAACAGGGCAAGCTTTCTTGATGACTCTAAATCTAGGACAGTTTTTAAAAAGGTATTTTAGTTGAATCAGAAGTCATCAAAGTAAATACTGCAATCATGGGTTAAAATACTGAGACTGACATTGATGAAGGAATCCGGAGCAGACACCGTGATGAGTGATCCCTCCAGGCCATGGCAATGCTTTGTTGGGATGCTAACTCTATGTTAGGTCAGGACAAAATTGAGTTTCTCTTTATGGGTGTAATGCGTATTAAAAGCCACAAAGTGCTGAAATATGTAAGAGCCCACACTTGTGTTCAAACATGGATTCACTTAGTTTAATTTGTTAAACTATTTGCTTTCTGCTCTGGATCACTGAAGCAGCCACAGGAATCTAATTTTTTCCAGGTGGTTTAAACATCAAACTATTTTCCATCTCCAAGACCAGTGAAAGCATCTGATCCAGAAAATCATTCCAAAAATCAGGCAGAACTCCCTGGCATAGCTCTAGGAGGGGATTTCACTCTGTCAGAATATTTACTACAAAATAATTGCCTCCTGAAAACATACACTTTTCTGTTCCAGTTCGTAATCTGGAGTTGTTAAAACACCTATAAATATAGCCTATTTATGGGCACTTGGCTTTTTCAAGCTGTGAACCACAGTGTCATCCAAGTGGGCTATAGCCAAACCAATTCATTGCAATCACACACAGCAGCCAAGAAAGCAAGAATGCCCCTTGTTGACATTTCTGTTGATCCTACGAATAGACCTTTTGCTTCTGGAGTCACTATCACTCATAAACAGTCATTCATTTTTTTTTCTTATTCTACTCTCAGCTCAAGATTGAGAGTTTTTATTTTACAGCCTAAAAAAAAAATCTAACGGACTTAATAAATTGCCAGGTATTTAAACTGAAGAGATTTTTAGACTAGCCAGAAGAGATGACTGGTAGGGATCTCTAAATACAACACGCTGGAGAACAGTTCCTCTTGTGAGGTGAGACTGAGAAGCCCCAAGCATCCAGTCTGTATCTCATAGGAATCCATTCAGTGGGAGCGCCGGCCCAGCTTTCCTAGGAGAACACATGCTGATGGAGCTGATTTCAGAGGACATGAAGAAACTCATTGTTATTTAACATAGATTCCTGGAGAACAATGGAAATGTAGCTGAAATGTAGCCACAAAGGTAGACTCCAAAAGAATACAGCTTCTGTCCCCCAAAATGAAGCATTAATAGCTCGCTGTGTCTGCGTGGGACTTAAAGATTAAATTGGAAAAACTGTAAAAACTGTTCCCAGAGAAGCATAAGAAGTAAGCGTGCCACTGTGATACACTGAAATTTAGATCTGTTTGTATATAATAAGAGCTGCAAGTCTCACAGACTCAGGATATTTATACCACCCTTTTGCTGAAGAGAAACTAAAGCTTTTCAAAATGCTGCTGCTGCTTTCTTCCTTTTTGTATAGCTTTGACTCCATGCCCAGCATGGGCTGGAGCCACAGCATCTCAGATGTTTGATTTCCTGACTCTCCTTAAAGGACTCTACACCAAGAATGAAAAAACCTCTGCCCACAGGGACAGCCCAGAGACAGCCTTGCCTTTTGGGTGCCGCGATAAATATCTGTAATAATACTTCTTAGCATTCATGCAGGACAATGTCTCACAGGTTCATCTGTAGCCACCTGGTGATAAGGTCACAGATATTTATAGGATGGACTGGCTACATAGCACAAGATAAATGAAATTAATTGGGTGTCATTTAAAAAAGAACAAAACCTTGACCTAGGTTTTCACCACGAAGTGAAAATATCAGTGTTAAAATGCATTAATAAGCAGGTAAATAGTCAAAAGAATGACAGTGATGCCTGTATCAGTCAGAGTTCTGCTCTTTAAGCTTACGTCAAAAGGTGTGGTGCACCACAAAGCACATGCAGTCCCGTCACTGAGTGCCACCAAAAGAAGGGCTCTCTGCTGCTGGTACTCAGAACTACAGCCTTGGCAATGCAGTGCTGCTTTGGACTTCTGGAGCACTTTTCAGTACTTATCGACACTTTGCACCCAACCTTAGGTACATAAAACCACCCAGTCTCCAATTCATAAGTGGCTTACGCTCTGTGATAAAATCAGGAGGTGGAAACCCTGACGGACAGCAAGTCGAACACAGGTCAGCAGTGCATTCTCGTGGTAACGCAGGTTAATCGTATACCGGGCTGTACGTAACGAGCGTGTTATCAGCCCTTGATGGGAAGTGACTTCCCCTCTCCTCAGCACTCTCACCTGCATCTGGAAACCTGTGACCACTTTGGGACCACCAGTATGAGTGAGACCCTGCCAAACTGGAGAAAGACCAGGCAGGACCTCGAGGATGTCAGGAGGCTGAGCAGAGGATGCAGGAGGAGAGGTTGGTGGGGCTGTGTTTATTCAGGTTGGAGAAGGAAAGGAGAAGGAGCAATTTAACTGCCGCACTCCACAGCCTGAAAGGCAGTAACAGGGAAGACCAAGATATGCTCTTCTCAATGAAACAGACACGAGCAGCAACATGGGAAACTCCAACCGGATATGAGAAAAAAAATGGCACAGCACTGGGACAGGCTGCTCAGAAAGGCTGTGGAAATGTCATCCTGGCAAAGCAGTACACCTCAACTGGGTGAGGCTCTGAGTAACCTCATCTCACCTGGACGTTAACCTTGGTTCAAGCAGGAGGCAGACTACTAGAGATCCTTTTCAACTTAAATTTGGCTATTGTTTCTATGATGCTACAAATACAGATTAACCATATTTACTTACTTTCCATTTGAAAATATTAATTTATAAAAACTAGTTTCTTGACAGACACTCCAACTTTGAATTACCATGATCTTTTTACTTAATGTTGACATTTAACTCAACAGAAATCAGCATTTCAATTATTAAATGGAGACAACAAATGAGATACAGCATGCTCAACATATGGCACAAAAGCCCAAGGCAATCATCCGTCCTTGCTGACTGTACTGGCAATCACTGCTTATCACTTTTGTAAGGTTATCACAGAAAAACAGTCTAGACTGCTCTTCTCCCATCTGCAGATGGAGAACCTTTCATATAAATGGTCACACTGCTGCTTTCATAGGCTCTGGAGAGGCTGTGATTGCTTTCCTGCCACGCAATTGTATATGAACCTACCACAACACTACACTGTTGGCATCACTATCATATATTATGGGTCCATATCTAATCACACAATTGGAAATAGCTACATTTTCACCATGTGACAGCTGTGTACTCAATCTGGTGATTGAAAATGGATGCATGCCTAGGAAAAGCTGTCTGGGAGAGGACTGGAAGAACAATTCACTTGGACTGCATCAGCCTCCCTGAATTCCTCTTCTGAAGATCCAGCTGAAAAAAGACAACAAGCTATAGGCCAGAATTATTACTTTGACAGATGAGATCCAGCTCTTGGCTGGAGTTTCTCTGCCCCAGCTGAATTGAAGATCCGTGAATGAGAAGATTGTAACCACTTTAAAAATAGGCTCAGTGTTAAGAACTCCATTCCACAGGTAAGTGGGAGCATGGAAAGAAGAGAAAAAAGCTTTTTTATGTACACACATGAGCTGACAGTTTGTTCTCCCATGGACATCTCCCTCTGAAGAGCCAGGCAATGGACAGAATATAAAAGGCATTTTGCATGGTTAGTGCTTGCTAAGAAAGGCCAAATATACAAAACACAGACTGTGCATGGGATGCTTGAAAGGGAAACAGGTTTCTATTATTTGCTGTACTCCGATCTCGGAATCATGCACATGCTGAGTGGTTGCTTTGGAAAGTCAGTTTCTTTGGAAAATCATTTTCTTTTGAGTGTTTCAGGTTGTCCACCCACCACCTTCAAAAAAGGGTGTACAGTGATTAATAACAGCATTTTGTACCGTATCTGCCTACTGAAAAATATGTGCATAGTGACTTGAAGTTTGTCTCTCAACCAGATTCTTGATTTTCCATTTTTCCTCAAAATACTGCTTCTATGCAGACCTAGGCTTGTCATCACACCTTCAGTATGTGCCACTTGCACATACTAGCATGATGATACTCATGATCCCATGGAGACATGATCATTTTTTCCCTGCTTTCAAGACAGGATGTCATTAAGGACAGTTACCTCTCCACCCCACATTAGAGGACATTATGCAAAGAAGTAAACTGGGCGCTGAACTACAAGCACTTACATGTAGGTTTAATTTTAAAATCGTAAATTGCTATATTCTGCTCATTCTTCATTCTGTCCCTCCAAGTTCACATGAATAAAAATCCTCATAATAAAATCCACCCCTGTAAGCTCGCGTGTGTTGTAATAGCATCTCCCTCATCTTGAAAGCTGTTTGCCTGTCCCCTTTCCCTCTTCACCCCAGTAGTATTTTCTTTCATCATTTGTATTGCCTTTGAAAGATAAAACACCAAGTAATTTTTTTCCTTCCCTGACTTCCTGCCGATCTACAGCTATGATACATTTGCTAGTTCTTGTTATAAAAAGATAATTCAGGAATCACAATTCACCACAAAAGCCACCTCAGATAAGTGTTAAAAACACAGCCTTGTTAATGTCCTGGCTTGTGACATCTCTTCCCCACAGCTCAAACAAGACTGTACATAATGAACAACACAAGTCAGATGATGAGAATCATCATTTCAGGTGCTTTTCCTGTGTCCAATCCAAAGAGCACAAACAAGGAAAAGCAGTAGAATCATGGTGCTTGCAGTCATTTCCAGGAGCAATACAAAGGGATGCCCTCTGCCAGTACTAACTCCCTTATCTTGCCAGGATTTCTTGGCAGCAGCAGGGGAGTACTGTGTTCTATGGTTTTCGAGATTTAGGAAATGCTAAATCATGCAGTGCCTGTTCAGTTTCTGCTCCACAGAAAGCAACCCTCTCAATACTGCAAATGTGGAAATGCAGCCTGATAAAATTAAATGATCAAGGGTGGTCTTGGTCCTGTCAAAGACACTGCTGGCTCCAATTCTGTTCCTTTTTGTGGGTGCAAATGAGAGATGCACCACCCTGTTGGCATAATTAAAAAAGGGTTTAGTATAGCAAGGGAACATAGAATTTTCTAGAATTTAACAGATGTGGCGAGAGATTTCTATAGTGTCTAGCTTTCCATGACAGCAGCTGAGTATCCCACTTAAATAGGCCGCCTTGTTAAAAGAAAAAGAAAGGGCACTGTGTGATTTCTTTAGCAAAACTTACAAATGCCAGCAAACTATAGCAACAATCACTCAGACCCAGGTCACCAAAGTCTGGAGAAAAAAAAAATTATGTTTTGTTGCATTCTTTGCTGTGCCAAGAAGAAACGAACAACTCTGTCATAGTCTGGGAAAACCCACTGGCATCTAACTTCCTTCATTAGCTTCACAGCATATCGTGTGTGTGCTGATTATAAGCCTCCAAAGATATGCAGTGCCCTTTTTTTTTCCCCTGCCTTTTTTTTTATACTTCTTGAAGACTCTGAGACTCAGATCACCTGAACAGAGGACTGGTACCAGCCTGAGGATACTCCCCTCATCATTTAAATCTCATTCGAAGCGGTACTTTTCCTGTCCGAGACTCAAAAACTGGGCCGTACCAAATCATCTAAAATTAGAAGATTCAGCTCACAGGTTGCTGACTTACAATGCTACTTATTCACTGACATAACACCAAAAGAAACAGAACTGTTAAGATTATTAGCACCAAGTTATTTCTCTGTCTTTTGCACTGTTTCTCTTATAATATTTGGGTGGAGTCCTTACATGTCTCTCTTCATGTACACTCCCAGCACAAGTAATCCTGATCAGAATCCCTGGCTACTCCAATACTAAAGACAATACAAATAAAACAAGACTATTATTTCCTGAAAGCTGCATCAAACACATGTTGCTGGTTGGCTAGGCAAAGCCAATCCATATTAGCAGAGCTCAGACGAGAACAGCACTCCCTGTAGACACATACAATGTCCTAGCAGCCAGATTCAGAAGGGGGGGATAATTCCGAAAGTTGCTGTGCACACATAAACACAGATGCTTTGCACACTCAGGGCACCATTATCAGAGGCTTTTGTTTAAAACCATCATCATCACTATCTCTGTCCTCATTACTAAAGATGAAGTAAAATTGATGAGCGAATGATATGATGAAAAAAGATGAGCTGCCTGCTCCTGTGATACAACACAACCTCCGTGCTTGACTTAACACTTTATGCCATAAATACACAACAATACAAGAACCAGTAGCTCTGCTACTCTCATAGTCAATGCTATTCCCAGTGAGCAAGACTATTTCGTCAGCAAGCTAAAGGCAGTGAAAAACCTGAGGCTCAAATGGAGATCCATAAAGCACAAGACCAAGTTAAGACCTCAGGCGAATCCTGGTCCCATGCATTCCACCCAGTCCTTCATAAAATCTACTAGCCAGGACACATGAAAAGATTGAGGTGTTTTATGTACACATCTGGAGGTCAACCTCTGACATGGAAATTCCATGGACCCTAAAATAATTCAAAGAAAGGCCTGGTTTTATTGTAATTTTTTAAAAAATAGAGACATTACCTAGAATATCTGACACAGTCGTGGGTATATAAAAGATGAAGAACCTTTTCTGTTTTGCAAGTTAAATAGTCTTCATGTGTGCTGTTTAGTACTAGGCAGAGTGTTTTGGACTGCTTGTGAGCAAGCCCGTTTGGGAGAATTTGGCAGCCACATTGTGAAACTTAAACAATGCTCATTTTGATGGAGAACCTGACCATGACTTTGAAGCAGCAGGTCTGTCAGCAAGAGCCATGCAGATAGAGGAGTGAAGAGCACCTGGATCAGTCTCTCTGAGAATACTGGTCAGAAATCTCTGACTTGAAGGTCGTGGGTACACACAGATCTACAAAATGTATTTGTATAAAATTCCATCCAAATGACATAAAAAAAAATTTGACCCCTCTTTCAGTGCCAGTTCGGAGAACTAGCTCCATGATTCAGTTGTGAGCAAGGGTTTTAAAAGCATAACATCTCATTTTTGCTTTGATACTACCTTAATATACTTTGCATTCACATTAATTAACATCACTCATACTAGACACACACTTTTGCAGTGTGTGCATTATCATTCAATTGAGACAAGAAAGCTCATCCAAAGTCAAAACCATGATCAGAATGAAGGACAGGATCTATAATTATGTAATGCAGCTCCCACTGCAAAGCCATACAGCACCTTTCCTACCTCTTCACAAATGCACTGTATCTGACAGGTGGATATGATCAGAGCAATTACTTACCTAACATGAACACAACCTCAAACTCCGGTCACTTACTAACATACAGCTACCCCTTAACTGACAACCTTTTCCTTTATTTTTTTTTTTAATATCTTTTTTTAAAAAGCAGGGAATGAGAAATACCATATGCAATCAGAGTGGTGGACACTCCCATTGGGCAAAGTATTGAAGGACGGAAGCTCGCTAAGAAAAAAGTCGTAGCAATACAGCTGGACCACTCATTTCACATAGTACTGCTTCCAAAAATGTCCTTAATTACTTTGAACTTGTACAAGCAAAGCCACATGACAAAGAAGTCTCCTTGCTCTCCTTTGAATCTTGGACAACACGGCTAACAAGGTATTTGATCTGTATTTTGGTTGAAAATAAACAACACCTCCAGCTCTTGCTCCAGTAGACAATCCTTTTGAAAACACATACAACAGTAAGCATTAAAAAATAAAGTGAATTAAATATAAAACAAGAGAAAGGTAACCTAGGAGGGCATTTTCTGAACCACATCTAGTTACAACAAGGAACCCAAACTTGAGAAAGCAATGGCATTAAAACACTTTGGTACGTCATCGTTCTTGGCTGCTTTCGGGACTGGAGAGAATCAAACCATAATTTCCAAAGGCCACCTAAGTAAGTTAATTGGGAGTTTGCAGTTCCACATCAGGACAGCTTCCCTGGCTGTTAATCTCTGTTACAAATCCTCTGCAGAAAGAGCTGTTAAGATCCAGTCAATCCCTACCTCACAGCTGTTTTCCATCTGAAACAGGATCAGGACTCACAGTGCTCTGACCCGTTTTCTCAACCATATAGGAATGAAAGCAGATCCTGAGGGATTTTGAAACAATGAATTTTTGGGGTGAGCTTGTGTTCTGGTTTGAGATGCAGGTCCCTTAACCTTACCTCTCTCTAAGTCTCTCCTTCCTCTCATTGGAGAGAGAGGTGGGAGAAAGCATCTGTCATTGGTCTCAGAGGCCGGTCCAGCCCAACCATGCCATCTTGAGAGATGGATCTCTATTTTTCACATTACTATACAATGACAACAACCGAATTCAACAATCATATTTCAGTGACATAAGATTATAAAATTTCTACAGCATTTTTTATGGGCAAAACCCCAAAAGTCTGTGGCAGAAGACAGAATTTCAGTGTTTCTGCCTCAAGTGTTTTACTATCTTTAAAACTTACATAACAAAAAAGCAGAAGTATAATTTTCTCATTAACCTACAGAAATTTCATAAACAATTGTGAATCTGAATTAAGATAGCCCTAGTGGCAGAGATTCTTTAGGCTTTTTTTAATGCTTGAGTTTGACAAAGTACTAGCATGAAGAAAGCAGTAGCACTTAAATAACATGGAAAAGAATTAAAGTATAAGGGGCTGGATGACCCCAAATATTGTAAGAACATTAAACTCCCTAGGTGTGATATAGCTATAACTTTCTTTAAACACAATCCTAGATAGATTTCAGCCTTTTTTATGTGGTTTTAGCCACAAGACTGTATATAAAATTAGCAGAGGTTAGGTACAATCTTAAGGGAAGATGAATATAGGGTATTCAATACCATGAAAATGTACTGAGTTCAACTGAGGGTTACAACATATCAGGTAAAAAGAACAAAAAGTCTCTATAGTAATTTTGTACTTAGTTAAGAGAAGAATCATTCAAAGAATTAAGGATCAAAACTGTGTAGTATTTTCTATGCTTTGTTTTCAATGTAATAGAAAAATTCTACATTTTGCCCCCAAATGGAAGAGTAAATTTGGAAATGGATGTTCTTTTCTGTGTACTAAAGCAAGAGCTCATATTAAACTCCAAAGAAAACATACTTGCAATTTTACTTATGGGTTAGTTACTTCCAACAAATGGCTGGCTGAGCTTATAATATCTGTAGGATTTTATGTTCCTTTCAATCCTCCTCCTCCTCTCCCTCTGAGCTCTGCAATTCTTCTCATCACCCACGCCTGCAAACTGTGTCTAGTATTTGAGTCTTCTCCTCCTCCTCACACACTTACTCTTTTCAGACATGCATTTGTAAAATATAAAGATCTGAATAAGTTTTCACTTTTAAAATAGACAAAGTTATTTCTAAATGTATTTCTAAAACTATCTTTAATGAGAAGAGGCATGTAGCTTATTTGTCCTCAAAGAGGTATTACAAACAGAATAAGTATTTCAGAAAGTTGAAGGATTATGTTTTTACTTTTTCTATTCTTTTAAGATTTTTAAAAATCTGTAATTTCAATTTTACTAATTCTACAGAACGTTACTGTATATTTTGCTAATAGACTAAATTCTTTCTCTTCAAAGTTCAGAATCTAAAGCTGTGATTTGCAAACCTAATCTCATGCATGTTTTCACGGCAGTTAGCCAGAGTTTCAAGTATTTCACTGTTTGGCTACTTTATGCAAGAAAAAGGAATGGAAACACAGCAAAGAGTAGCACAGATTCTAGGATGGGAAGGAAACATGCAGTTGTACTACTTCAGTTAGACTTTGACATTTCAAATATATAGGTATTTCCCTCCAAACTTGCACATTTTTGAATGCAAGTTTAAAATGCATCAAATGAAAATCAGAAGTGTTCCCCAAAATACTTCCTTTTGATTAAGAATGCTTGAGAAATTTAAATAAAGGGGAAAAATAATCAGTGACTATCTGATACAACATAATTTATGATGATGTATTTGTGTCAAAAATGTCAGAACCATCCTCATCAGGTTTCCTCACTAAACAAACAACTGGTTTTAGGAGGTTTATGCTTGTAAAACACACATTGTATTGTTCTTACCATACATGCTGTACTCCAGATATCAGCAGGTGTACTGTAACCTGCTCCTATTAAAACCTCTATGGATCTATATTGTCTTGTCTGGATGTCTTCTGTGAAGTGTTTATGCTAAAATAGAAAGAACCACATTAATGGGAAAAAATAACAATAAAAAAAGCCTGTTCTAAATACTGAAGGCTAAATAGCTGAAGTTACGTAGCTATACTTACCACCCAACAGGCATTTCCCAGGTCAGCAATTTTAACTCTAATTTTATCTGCATTTCTTGGGTCCAATGGATTCACCAGTAAGTCAGCAGCACGGGTTTTTGCTAACACAAGCAAAATGCAAAATAGTTAGTTTTTTAAACTTACAATTCATTACCTCTAAGCACTTTTGCCTTGACACTTTCTCCATTTTTTTAATACATTGATGACATCAAAATAATTTGCTGAATGTTATGAGAAATTTAAGCAATATAAATAGGATTTCTTAGGTTACATTTCAAGTGCAATTTTTTTGCATGCTTTGACTGCCAAATGTTTATTAGAATATCCAGAGGAGCTTCTAAGCAAAAACAGTGCATATGTTTGCAAGAATAGATTCACACAGAAAATGGTAAAGTCCAAACTTCAAAAACTCCACATGAAAGATGCATTCTTTGAACAGTTTGGTTGAGAAAATATATTCTGCGCTTCCATTCTTGGCTAAGGTAAATAAAATTTGGCAGTATTTTTATTTTTTTTTAAAATCTGTCCTTCCCAAGGGGAAGACAACTCACCAAAACCTGGCTAATTTGAGAACTTCAGGGACTGTCACCCATTTCACAGATAATTCAGCATTGAATCAAATTTCTCTGAAGGTCCTATTTGCATTGAGTATGATCCAGACTAAAAAGGCAGAAATTCAATCTTATTAATTCTGCAATCTTTACAGGTTCTTTGGACACTGGTGGCCCTAATCTATGACAGTGGAGGACTGCTGCTTTTCTTTGTTTTGACATACCACCTGCAAGCTTCTAAACTGCATTGCAAAGAAGGCAGATTGACTTAAACATGGAAGACAGAACCAGGTATCACAAATCACACAGCAGCAGAGGATTCATCTCAGTTTCCTTGTCCCAAAGTTACGAAAACTAGATTGGAAACTGGTGGTAAGATAAGAAAGCGGTACTAGATCCAAAAGGCACCTGGGACTTCAATGGGGACATAATGACCTATTACACTGGTACAAGAATTGGAAGAGGAAAATAGAGCAGACATGGGACAAGGAGAAAAAATACTGGATGTATAATGGTGAGTTAGGAGTGACTGAAATTAAATAAGGATCTTCTACTGCTGGGACAGCAAGCCTGAATGGGCCACCAGGGCACTAAAATACTGGCCAACCAGAAAAAAAGTAGCAGGATCCACCAGGGGAGAGAAGGAAAGAAAAGACAGGACTAAATGGCAAAGATAGAAGGGACAGTGACCTCAGCAAAACAGTCCTCTAAAAAAGCTGGAACGGAGTCCAGGACTCAAGTTTAGCTCAAGTCCAGGACTCAAGTTTTTATACCCCTGTAGGGCATAAAAGCAAAATACACTGAGAGAATAAGGTTGCAATCCAGCACTGAAAACCAGCAACTAGTAAGCTTAATATGAATGTCTTCCAAGTACACTGTGTAGCACAGTATAATTTTTTTTAAAACACAATCACATGCATTATTCCAGAAATAAGAGGACCTTTCTCTATTCAGTAGCGCTGGCAAAGAAAAAAAAAAAAGGTAGTGCTAAAAATTTTTTTGCCACGTCTTGTTGAAGGTGAAGGACCACAGTAAATAAAGTAGAGTGAAGGATGAAAAAAACCCTCATCAGTAAGATAACTGAATATGACATTAGAAAACAGCTTTCTCCAACCTTCTTCTAACAGAGAGACCTGACAAGGTAATAGGCAAGTGCCTACACTTCTGTGTCTTCTCAGGAACTCATGAAGTTTATGTCCCGTATTTTCTGAGAGATGAATATAAGACTTTAGATTCTGAATGTGAAAAACATGGATCATTCACAGCTGAAAGTGAAGTCAAAAGGAACAAAATTTTTAGCAAGCGCTCTCAAAAAAGCATCTGAAGGAGCTCAACCTGAGCACAAAATTAGTGAGAATTTCTGATTTTCAGTTTTGTGTGTCCTAGTTCTGTAAAACTGAGAAATATCACCTCCTTTTCTCACAGTCTCAGCATGACAGTCTACTTAGTAAACATTCAAACACCTGAATGAGAAGAGTCATGAGGAAATTAATAGATCTATCTTAAGGGCACTTGGTCACACAGTGAAAACTTGAAAAAGACAAAGACTTAATAGCTGCTCATCCATTGAATACAAATGGGTCTGTGCACTGAATGAGGCAATTATCCTGAAAAAGTAAGATGAGCCATGTTATTTAATAATGTATAGCAATGCCTAGACAGAAAGGAATAATTAAAGTTTACTTCTATATAAGAAAAGGGCACTAAAGTTATAGTGAAAGAGTAGCACCACTTAAAAATATTGAATAACCTACAATTCTTGTATCTTTCTTCTTAGCAAATACCTTAATCTGTTTTATTACTGTTTAACCCAACATTATTATTTAATCCATTAATAATAAGTCCAGCTTTTCCTCTTTCTGAGGAAGCAGTGAGTTATGGCTGAACTTACTACCTTTCTTCCTTCTTTGCATAGAAGGTCTGTAGGTTGCTCCTGATGAGATAACATCACAGAGGAATAAAGTATGTTTGTTTCTCTGGCTATGTAGATAAGCTGCTCCTGTGATGACAAAACCAGCTTTATTCTCTGGAGGCATGAGGATTTTACACATGACCCCAGGAAAACAGCAGTAGAGGCTCTCTGCCTACATACTGCCAGCAGCACAAAGGAAGATGCTACCAGGCATCTAGGAACCTCCTGTACATTGTTTAAGGGAGTAGAGAGTGTAGGGAGATGGACTGGAAGACTTACTAGCCTGCATCTTGACATTTTCCAGAAATAAAGCTCTATGCAGTTGTATTTTACTTCACACAGATGACCTTACCTTTCAGACTCTGTAATATATTGTGTGAATTGCTCTTCTAAGGTCTTAAAGCAAGAAATACTCTCGACTATATTTTTCAATACATCTCTATTTAAATTTAGTGACTTCATCTGGGACAATGTTGATGCAGGCTTGGTGATCTTCTCCTAAGCTATCTCATTTTCTTCTATCCGCTTACAGATTAAGTCTCAGTATTTTCTTTATTAAAGTTGAAACCCATATATTTATCATTTACTCACTGGCACTATAAATAAAACCTATGTGTAATAGCCTGGAGCTATTTAATTCAATGGCAAAATCCAGCTCTTTGCAATGACACCATGATTTCACCTTCCATGTCTTCAATAAACAGGATTTACAGGCAAAAGTGTTGCATCTGAGCGTTCTGGTGGCCAGAATTTAAACGTCCCGAACCATTCTGAATACAGAAAAGCCATAATGAGTTGAGGGTTGGCAACATGCCTTACAGAGACAAAGAATTCATCTTGTTGAGTTTTAATTTAAAGGTTAAGAGAGGAACTGTTTGGAACAAAGAACCACCATTACTGAATGAAAATACAGTGTATTACAGAATTTTTTAATATGACTGAGAAAAGATATAATAAGACTAATAGCTAGAAGCTGCAACCACACAAATCCAAACTTGGTACAATTCTTCTGAAGCAATTCTGAGTACTGACCAGTGGAACACACTTCAACCACACTAGTTTTTTTTTATCATTTCAGTTGTCCAAATCAAGAGCAGTATCTTTCTGGAAAATAAGTTTTAAGCCAAACATAAAGGTTACTGGGCTTAATAAAGGATATATTACTGGCTTGTTATAAAAGGAAGTCAGGTTACATGATCTCATGATTGCCTTCTGCCCTTTAACTATAGGAATAATGCTTACTTGTAACTATAAACTTCCTTTTCTCTTTCCTGTGGAGACTGACCTGTCAATGCAAGTATTTCATCTACAACAACTTCTCTAATACCTTTAAAAACAGGTTCTGCAGCAGAAATTATTAAAAAAAATAATCAAGTTCTGCTTTTCTCTTAAAATTTAAGATGGTAGATTTTTTTTAATTTAACAAGAATGGTTTTGTATTGTGTTCCAAGCTGCATCTAACTCCCAGGTTGGAATGCAAGAAAAATAATCCACTTAAAGTAAGCTTAGCTAAGCAATTGCCTTTAATGAGACTACAACAAGGTTTTCTTAACCTTACCTCTGCCTTTCCATTCCACTTATTTGCCTCTTTTTAAAATATAATACACACCCATGTTACTGGACAAAAGTCTTCCATCAACTCAAATCAAAAGCACTTTTTCCCTGCCTTCTATTTCTAAAATCCATCCAGAACTAATACATTTGCTTTTCCTTGAACCCTGGTCCTAGGAGGTCAAAACTCCCCAGAACGTTTTGGGACCCAACTAACTTAAAAGCCTTCTCTTAATTTCTAGATACCTGCTCTGCCTTTTTGCAAAAAAGTCTTCTAAGATTAAAAACTAAATTTAAAATAATCATAACTGAGATTTTGCATTCACATAATGTAAAATTCAATGATCAAAATGTTCAGTGTAGAAGAAACCAAGAAGATGAAATCAGCCAGCAATGAAAAAAGGGTTCTCAGTAGTAGGCTGCAGCTGTAACCCAACCCTAGCTATGGTTAATCTGACCCCGTATCCCACCTCCCTCCCCAGGCCGGGGAGCGCCTCAGAAGGAGAGCAGCCTGCACAGATTTCTCTGCCTGCAGAGGTGGGCACACAGGCACCATCTTTTCAGTGGGCACTCTTCAAACTCAAGCGTGAAGCAGACCAGAACATTAGTAGGTCTGGCACCAACCCAGAAAGGAAAACCATTTAGAACATTTAACCTGTAGGTAGAGAAAAGTAAACATCACTGAGAAGCGTTAGACCTAGTGTTCAATCAAAGTCACAGAAATGGTGTGATAGAGTTATTGTCTGTTATTAAAAGGTCCTTTTGTGTTACTGAATGAAGTGTGTGCCAGTCTACCCATAAGGCTTAGCACTGAATTCACCAAAATACTCTAAACAAATAAAATGTAAAATCTGTATACACGTGTCACTGAACACAGACAAAACATACGCATAGGGCTTAACCCCACTGCTCATTCTTCATAAGACATCACCTACGGCTCCAAGAGACTTCAAGCATGGTATAAGCCACTAAGAGGAATACTTACTTTTTGGCAAATCCCCAGTGCTTGAAGCTGAAACTGTTCTGCTCCTGTCATGAGATGGGCTGCTCTCCTCTCTTTCGGTTACAGTTGACCCTTCAGAAACAGCAGAACCACAAGCTACAGACTCTAGAGCCCCAGAGAACACTGAAGCTGAAAATTCAGAGAACTGTGACTCGGGAATTTTATGACGTCCATTTGGCAATTCACCATTAAACTGTTCATAGGAGCTGCTATACGAGTAATCGCTTTTTGCATTTGGCTCATCAAGATTGTACTCCTCTGGATTTGGACATTCTTCCTCATCCTCATCTTCATCTTCAATTTGTTGTTCCAATAGGAATGGGCCGTTCACAATATGGCCATTTGTTTTGGGGGATTCTATCCACTTAGGGTCTGTAGCGTCAGTGTTGACAAGTTCCTGCTCAACGTCGTCATCTTTTTCGGTGTTTTCTTTCTCTGTATCTTCTTTTTCATCCTGATCTTCTGCTTCACCTGAAAAATTTCAATGAGCAACATATTAGATCATACATCAATATACCATCCAAAATTAGGCATTCATAATTTTTAACTCTTCAGTAACTACTTGACTTCCGACATATCACACAAGGAAACACTGAATATCACTGAAATATGCAAAGACCGTAAAAATCTAAATTAAAGGCAAAAGAAAGAACTAGAGTAAGGCTGTTGGAAAAAATAAAGTGGTTCAGGAGGGAACAATTCAGAAGGGAAGAATGTTATGAAGGGAAGATATATGATGTCTGGAAAGCAAGCTTTAAAATCTGTAATTCAATCTGTGTCACACAGGGAGTCATCATAGAAATAGGAAAATTCACAGTAAGAGCAGAACAAAACTAAACCAAATCAAAAGACAGACAGTCTCAGCAGTTACATTTTTATCAGAATTGGAAAGAGTTGACAAGAAAACCAGGGAAGCCAGAACAGAGTTGGACCATAAGAATTATGCTCTAAACCACCAGAACCAAACAAGAATTTTAACAAAATATCTTAAAAATTTTATTGAAGAAGTTGCAATTATTATTACCTGAATAAATGATAATAAAGATTGTAAGAAGAAAAGGGGAAAGTAAGGATGACTATAACTACATTAAAAGTTACAGAATACAAGTTCATCTTATTTTTCCACTATCTCACCAAGATATGTTATGCCACTTAATACGATATGACAACTGGCTGTTCTGTTCAGTTTTCTGTTTGTGCTTTTTGTGAGATTTGATAGCTAGATTGCTACTGTTTTTATTCACTTCTATAAGTAGGTTTGACTTTTCCTTTTTAGACTTTGTAGTTATGATTTTACCTACAGAAGAAAATGAAATTTAACAATCTTGGTAAGTTTAGAGATTTTGTTCATGGCATCAGATGCAATGCTGCAGTTATTTTCCCCACTGAAACAGTAAATTCAAGGTCAATAAAAGCAGAAATACTAACCATCATCATTTCCAGGTTCTTCATCTACTACCTCTTCTATATCAGCTGTTTTTAGTTTCACCTCTGGGTGGTACTCATCTTCTTGTTCATTTGATGGTACAGCTGAGGTTACATTTTCTTCTATTTTTTTCCTTTCAGCTTCTCGCTCTAATTCTTCTATTTCCTGCAGGCGTTTTTCTAACAGCTCAGCTTGTCTCTTCTGTTTTTTCTTCAGTTTCTTCTTTTTGTTTTTTGATATTTTTCCAACCTAAAATATTAATACAAACAAAAGAAAACAAAACGAAAACCTTTAACAAGTATTCCCAAGGCATCTCACACAAATTCACTAGCAATACAATTACTTTTTATTTGAAAATACCGGATGGCAATTAATATAATAAATATGTTGCTTTTCCCATTTTACTTCAAATCAAGAACAACATAGCATTACACGAAGAAAAAAAAAGCTATCAAAATCTTACACTGTTATACATCTTTTTACATGGTTGTTTATTAGATACATGAGTAAAATACATTTAAGATGCCACAGTAAAATTCCCACAATCCTATAAACTCAACTAGCACAATAATCTTAAACTTCAATCTAGATCAACAGATTATACTGCACGTAGAAGATATTCTGCTATCATACCTAATGATTTACATATAAATTTTATACATGATTTCTCTCTCTGTACAATGTAGGTAATGATTAGCAAATGTATGCTGAGGTAAATGATACAAAAAAGCCAGAGATTGAAGATGGTAAAGAATTTTAAATAAATCCTGTGTTGATCTGCTATTTCCCTGTGAAAGAAAAGCATTTTTATTATTCACTTCTGGCCCGAAACATATGAATCACAAACAACAGATGGCCATTATGAAAAGTTTCATGTTTTATATAACATAAGGATTGAAAAACTCAGGTACAATAATAAGGAAAAGAAAAACTAACACATCCGAGCTAGGACTGAAACAGTTTCTTATATTTTAACTGAATTCTGACTATTTTTTACTTTAAATTAAATCTATCCAGTTTTCATTCATTGCTTAGATATCACAGTAAGAAATCCTCATATAATTCAAAAATAAAGTACAAGGAGCAAAGGTTTATTTGTAAATCCTGTTATCTTCAACAGAAACTACAGGACAGTCAAAACTAGACGGTTAATTTGACAATCCTATTAATTTTCATCCTCGTTGTATGTTCTGTACACACAAATGTAGAAAGCAGGTTTGACCTTAGATATTTCTGAACAGCTGTATTATCAGTGGTTATTTGCTCTATGTACATGGCAAAAAGCTTTTCCAAACCTCTTGAAAAACTTCTCCTTTAAGGCTTTGATGATTAAGAACCTGAAGTCCTTAAGCTATCTGCAATGCATGCTATTTTGTGCATGCACCCATTTTTGTCAAGATTTGAATAGAATGGATTATTCCTCAAGAGATAAAAATGGCAATGCTTAACTTTCTTTGACATAGCTATAGAATTTTAACTCTATGAGAATTTCTATCAGAGAAATACTGTGCTTAAGACTGGTAAGGCCAAAGACATTAAAGGTGAAGCATTCTTTGAAAGATAAAAGCTTTATTCAAGGAAAGCTTTTAAAAAGGGTATAGAGTACCAACAGTCTAATAGCTATTAATACCTACAGAAACACAGAAAATAAGGTAGTTAATTTGAATTATATAACAATACTTACAGGCTTTTGTTGTGGAGCTGTACTCACTAAAAAGAAAAAAAAGATTTTAAAGGTATATTTTTATAAAAACAAAACTATAAACACAGAAAGCAGTATAAACTATGTAAAATATTTAACTAAGTATAAGCGTTGTTTTTTTTCTTTTTAGTCTTTTCAAGTACCTCGTGCCCGAAATCATTTGATGTCTCCATTAGAGCATCTGGAATTAGAAGGAACTAGCATCAAGTTCTGTTCAGTCTGTTGTGGTTGGTGGAGAGTTAGTGAAAGTCAGAAAGGAAAGTCTGAATCAGTAAAGGCTGGACAGAAAACATTAAATGACTGCAGAGTCATCACAGATGGAAAGTATGTAGTCAGCTGACTGAGCAGGTATTGACAGATTTTAAATAGTTCAGGGAATATCAACGAAGAAGACTACATGTTGCACTCAATGGAAAAGGCAAATATTCCTATTTTCTTCGTTCTGAAACAAGATAGTCTGATTGCTAGGACTGGAGGCATGGATAAGTTCCTATGGCAAAAAGCACACCACCGCAGAAAAAGCATCTCCGGCATGGACTTCTTCCTAAGCACCTCTCCAGAAGGATACCATAATGACTAGGTCTGATGAGATTGCAATACTAACTGTGAAAATGCACAGAACAGCAATACAAGCCGCACAACCCCCCCTAAATAACCCAAACCAATAAAAATAACCAAATATGGGAGACAAAGGCAAAGTGGAAGTGAGAAACTGAACGGGGGAGGAGAACCTCTCACGAAGTTCTTCAGACACACAGGCATACGGCAATTAACAAATGCAAAATAAAAAATGGAGACAGTTGAGACTTCAGAGTTTTTTATAGGTTCAGCTCCTGCTGCTAAGTTCAAGGGAAAAACTGCTTTTATGCCCTTAAGAGGGCAAGGTTTTCAGAAAGGTTGACTTAAGGTTCTTAACCTTGGGTACCATCACTGCTCCAAAAAGGGAAATTATGCAGAACCTATTCTTGAAATGCTGCAAAAGAAAACACATCTTCAGCTCCTCTGTGAAAAGCCATAGATTGAATTACAATTTGCTAAGAACAAAGTGTATTCCTTAAAATAATAGTTATTTTAATGTCAGGAAGCAACATAAAAGTCTGCATGAACAAAATCAAGTTACTTCCCACACAAATAACATACAGCCTTCAGTTATGTGATTACACATTATGTAAATTTCAATATAACGTATTCAAAATCTGTAAGATTTTGCATCTTAACATATATAATAATGTGAAATACTTATGGAGATTTTGACCACAGTATTTTTTCCTGATATAGCAGGTATTTAATTATACCTCAGAGATTATAATCTGTAATATATTTTCTGACAGTATTACAAATGTATTTAAATGTTATTGTTTCTCCACTGCCTGTAGGTGATGTGCTGGACTGGCAAATAAATAGCAACCGTGGTACTAAAGATCACTAGGAAAGCCACGCTGCATCCTGATTGACGTCAATTTCTTTACCTTGGTTTCTCCTAGCTACACTTGTATATTGGAATATACAATTCCCACCTAAACTCTTGTCAAGTTTAACATAAAACATTTCACATACAGTGTTAGGGAGAGGGACTTATCACGAATTCAGTTAGGTACAATAAATTCCATTTTCAAGGCTGAAAAACTATGGACTCTAAGACTTTTCACTGCATTCTGAGAATAACTTATAACCGATGACAAGGCAGATAATTTCACAAGGACACTGACAAACTCGTAATGGAAGTAGACACATAATATAGGTAACATTATTAATTATTGTCAATATTACAGATGCGAGGCTCCAGCCATTAAAGTTTGCGGGGATGGGAGTTTAAACCAATAAATCTTTTCCTCTATCTGGCAACTGCGAAAACTTGAATGTGCAAAACTAAGAAGAAAGCATTTCCCTGAAGCACTAACTAGACATGAATTTTTCACACACTATTATTTAAAAAGCTAATTTTCATTATTATTAGCATTAATATACTTATAGAACTCTACTACATATCATTGAAATATATTATCATACCCGCTGAACCAGAGGGAGGAGGAGCACCAGCTTTCTG
Source organism: Limnodromus scolopaceus (assembly GCA_028565335.1). Taxonomy (NCBI): domain Eukaryota; kingdom Metazoa; phylum Chordata; class Aves; order Charadriiformes; family Scolopacidae; genus Limnodromus; species Limnodromus scolopaceus. The sequence goes on from JAOXNO010000001.1 coordinate 14,883,016, forward strand.
CCACTCAGTAGCTTCAGCAGCCATTCTACGCACGTAGGCATCATCCACACACATCAAAATGTTTTCTGGCTTTATATCCGTATGAATGATCTTGCACTTGCTGTGTAGATAATCTAGACCTTGAAGTACCTAATTACAAAAGGATTTTTTAAAACATTATTTTAATTAATCAGACCAAGGTAAATGTATTTATTAGTAGTACAGAGATATACAACCCATTGCCTGCAGTCCATATGCAGCCCGACAAGACAATTCATTTAGCTCATATACCCAGTTATTTGAGATTTTCATGAGCAATACCCTGGCTGGCAGAATTGTCTTGATGACAGCAACCTGCTCTCAGACTTCCATTTCCCAAGTGCTGTTTAGTTGATCTGCATATGTGTAAAAAAACCTGATACATCTTCCTTTGAAAAAGGAATTTGGCTACTGAGTCAGAAAGGCTGATTCTCATTGTTTAAAAGATAGTTATTAAAAAAAAAACCACTGCAAGTACTGCATACTGTATCCAAAGCCTGGTTTAGGAATAACCATCTTACAATCGATTACAATAAAAATCAAAGAGGGAAATGTGTTGTTGGGATGAAATGCTAACTGTAATTTTCCTTAGCATTCCAACGGTAATTCAGCTTTTAATGTGACCACGATAAGGACTTGTCTACGTGTATTTGTCATATGTATTTTTCCACTAGTCTTTCATACTCTCTGCAGGCTAAATTTTGCTAGCTCATATCAAACCTGCATATCTAAAGTTTTAAAAATGCATTGTGAGACAAAAATTAAAACATTTTAACACAATGAAAAAATTTCTCAAATTTTGACTGGAACAGGAAAACAATAGTTTGTCATTTTATAGGTATTTTAGGTAAGACCTAGGTATGAGAAACTGTAGAATTACAATTATTCAGTACAGAATAACATAACAGCGTAAACCAAGCTATCACTTTGAAAATGTTCTACAGCAGGAAACAGACCTCTAGACTCAAGAGTTCCAACTACAAGAACATCCTGCTTTTCTAGGCATTTTGTAAATGAATTAGCAAGCTCCTTGCTCTCAGGATCCTTTAAGACATAACTAGTTAGGGTGGATTTTAGAAGTGAAACATGTTGGTTCAAACCAGCAGTAACAGAATACAAATACATTAGTCTATCACCCAGTCCTGAGCTAGTGGCAGAACCAAAACATCCATTCAGCACACAAGGTAGCTCAGATAAGAGAAGAGAAGCAGTAGCGTATGTATGATATTTACACTCAGGCTAACGCATCCTAGAAACACCTCAAGTGCGTGGCTCTGCTTTCTCCAGTTCTGGAGCTAGACTGAACTGCAACCTCTCTGAAAAGCTTTCTTTCTATGCCTATATAAAAACTGAAAGCTCACTGGAGCAGGACTCGGTGTCAGTGCCAATGGTACACCTAAAAACTGTTGCATTCTTGGTTATCTGAATTTTCTTCCTGCAGATCCAAAATGTGCTTGACTACTTGCCAACGCAACTGGAAGAACGTACAGTATGTCTCAAGGTAAGAAACGTTTAAGAAAGATTGGTTTACACTGGGAAAGTAGTTAGTGGTGAAGTGAATTCCATTTTTAGAAGATGCGTTAACAGCAATACCAACATAAAGAGGGGATTATAACCGTTTCTTCCCTCCCCCACTTCCTTACAGTCCGTCTTACAAATTACCACTGAATGGCTGTAATTCTGAGGCCAAGAACAAAAAAAAAGATTTCAGAGTACACTGAAAGCCATAAACATTAAAAAGAAAAAATATCTGTTCCCATGAAATATGTATAACTGCAATTAATGTGAGAGTAGATTTGGTATCTCCCACTTTAAAAAGATAGCCTTTCCCTCTTTTAAGTAACAGTGTTAGGGTGACAGCTTTGTCTTTAATTTGGGTGAAGAATCTTTTTTGAAAAACAAAACAAACAAAAAATCCAACCCAAACAAATAAAAAAACCCAACCCCAAACAAAAAAAACCCAACAGAGTACTTTATTGAATCCCAGTCAGTTCTATGTGTTACCATAAGGACCATTCTGCTAGAATTTCATAATTAGAAAGAATGTTCTTAGCTGTCTTAAAATGTGGATCAAACTGCTTCATCCTAAAAACTGGTACATTATACCACTAAAGCATTAAGGAGTGCTCTGAGATGGAGAACAGGGAAAACACTCCTAAGTTTTTATTTATTTGTACACTGAAACAGGAAAAAAGTGAAATGGATAATGTATTGTGACTCTGAAAAATTATGACAGATCCTTTTACTACAATCAAAAATGTAAATTAGAAGGCTGTATTTTTTCCCTTGTGAAGGTCACATGGTTAGTTTCACATCAAGAAACTCTCAAAATTTGCAGTTTCTAATTAATATTCACTTTCTTCTTTCTTTTTCATTCAAGGAGCAACATCATATTGACCCAATAAACGGCTAATTTACTATACTGTAGATCAAAGCAGAAGTGAAAATTTTCATTGATCAAATACACGATGCTTGTTTCAGCATCTGTTTCAGACATGATTCTCTCAAAACAGACTGATGCTATATATTTTACAAACCAAAGTAAGGATTCCAGAATTAAGTGGGCGCTTCCAGTCATCTCCACTGCAAAAAAAGGAACTGCAGCAACTAGGCCTTTTTTAAATTCTGCAGGGTCTTCTCTTGTGTGACAGTTCATACAACTCTAGCCTGGGGGAAAAAAACTCCTTAAAACTGAAATGAAATTTCTTACTAAGAAACTCAAGTCTCAGCTGCATTTTAAAATAAGCCTGGTTTTGTCCCAATGCTCAAAAGTACTCACAAATTGAAAAAAATATTTTCCAAATCATAGCATAAAAATTCATTTTCAATTGTAGCATGGAATTATAGTACTTTCTGAAACAAAACTGTTCGCTGTACAGTAACATCAGTGCAGTAACTGAATTGTTTCATATTCAAGTTTCATAAATAAGTTTTTAGAACGTGTGGCACAAGGTTTTTCTGAGTAGAAGAAAGAATAAGGATCTGTATATCCTTAACGAGATCAACAATCTGGAAGTCTTACCAGTCTATGCCACTCTCGCTAGTCCAAACAGTTCATTCCAACATCACAAAAATTAAACCTTTTTAATCTTTCAGGACTAACCTGTTCCTCTTTTTTCAGCTATCAAGTGTTAGAATTACTTGGACTTTTTACCTTTGCTTACCTTCAAAGAGTAATTTACATTGGAAGATTATGTGATTCAAACTCTCCCTGTCTTAAGCCATACCAGCTTCAAAGTTGTATCTAACCTCAAAAGGAGACCAACCTGCTTGGAGCCTTTATCCAGTTCATTTCTGACTATCTCCTAAGATGCAGACTGTGTAACGCTGTAGACAACCTGCTCCAGAGCCTGACCACCCTCACTACCAAAATTCCTCTTTCTGTAACTCAGGTACATTGCTTCTTGTGCTATCTCTGTGTATTGACAAGAGAAGTCTGGCTCCATTTTCTTTATCTGTGCTGAAGACATCAAAAGCTTTTCCCCCTTTATTAGCCTTTTCTTCTTAGAACTGAACAAACCAGTTCTCCCAAGACCTCTCACACAACATATGCTGCAACTCCCTCATCCTCTTGGTGGCTTTTCAATGGACTCACTTCAATAAGCCAATGTCTTGCACTTGGAACCCAAAACTGTAGATAGTCCTGAAGTGCTAAAAAAGAGTCCTCATTGTGATGTCTATACTCTTGCTAATGTGACCTACATGATTAGCTTTTGTCATCAGAGCAGCCCACCACTCACATTCAGCTTGTCTACCAGGACGCGTCATGCCAAGGCAGCCATCAATCTTCACATTTTCAACTAGTTCTTCCTTACTTATAACCAGTCCAGCAAGGTGCAACTCCAACCTGTCTCCTTGCTGAGATACAGCTCACCCCATGCTGAGAAACTTTCCTCAACACACTCCAGAAATGTCCTTGACTGTATGTGACCCACCAGAGCAGATATGAAGGTAGTTAAAAGTCCCCCATAAGAACCTTCTTATCTACTTCTGGCATTGGCAAACTGTAGGAGATACATACTTTTTGGTCTCCCCTCTGACCCTGACACATTCTACAGCAAAGATTCAAACATTTAAGCTCAATCCCTCTTCCCTGACCATCCTTTCTGAAGGGCCTTTATCGGGCTACTTCTGCTTGCCAGGCATCTGAGCCTTCCCATCACACCTTTGCGCTTCCAGTGAGGTCACAGCTCTGCAACCACGTATGGATTTCTAATTCCTGTCCTTTGTTCCCCACGCTATATGCATTTGTACATGCCGCTTGAGGTAGGTCCCCCAGTCATGACAATCGGAGAAAGCGCTGCGAGCAGCCCCCATAATTCTGCTCTTCAGGCCCCTGTCCTTGCTGACCCCACTTCTCACTGGGCTGTGGTCACCATTCCTGAAGATCCCACCTGAAAGTCCTTCTCTGCTAGGTTACAGGAGCCTGTTGGCAAAGATACTGTGAAGCTGGGTTCAGAAGCTCTCACCTTCCTTCCAAAAAGGTTTGTTTTCAGCTTGGATCCATTCAGTGGCCTGGCTCACAGCCTGTTTCTGCAAACAGGCAGCAGAACTGAGGTGAGAGTCAACAGCAGCAGGGAGCTCCTAAACCTGTCTTTGCTATTAAATCTGGCATATCAAGAAATTACAATGCAATTTCTCAGATTCTGGCCAAACTCCAGGACAACGGTGCAACCAAAGTGAAAACAATCCAAACCAAAAAATGACATTTACTGAAAACAGTGGATATTTATACACGCGTGTAATACAGATGCACACATTCCCATTTCTTAGCAGGCAGCTCAGTTCAGTTGGAGCACTGCAATATTACAGTTCTTTATTTCCAGTATCTGAGCAACGTAGTTGTATAGAAATTAATGGACCTAAAATTTCAACCATATCCTAACAACTGCATCAATCAGTTATTTAACTATTTCTGATTAAAGAGCCGATAGGTTAGTATTCACCAGTAGACATACAATAATAATTACCAAAAAATTTAACTACTTTACCAGATCACTTTATTTTAATAAAGTAGAGGCAATATAAGTTACTTAAGTGCCAAAATATTTCATTCGTCATTTGTAAGTATTACCTGTACATAGATTAATAGTATATACAAAATCACAGACATATATATGATTTTATTCCTTGCTAAAAGACTATTTCTCTTTAAAATAATGGTTCAGCAATTTGACTTTTGTAGTATAGCAAAAGAGCATATTTTAAAAGAACATGTCCCAGTGAAATGTTCTGAACTGGTTCATCTTGTTAGCCCTGTAACTCTACAAAAACTTAAATACAGACAGATAACAATTTCCGAAGAACAATTTTTTCCTTTAGAACCTATTTTTCAGGGATACAATTTTTGCTCAGTTTTATAATAACAACACATTATTTCCTACTGTTCCGATGTTTTATTTTCCAGAAGATCTTATTAAGAAGCATGACATGTCAACCAAAACTGCAATTGAATGTGAATACCCTTACATATATGAAAAAGACTCATTGCTTCAGCTTTTTATCTTCAAAAGCAGCTTAGGAACCTCCATTATCAGTGGGAAATCTTGATTTTAAAAAACAAAACAGTACACCACCAAAACAAAACCAAACAACCAAACAAAAAACCACCCAGCATGCAGAAATGGTGGCTATTCAGAAAGATGCTCTTGCAACCTTTCCCCTGGGATTACCAGTAAAATTATCTCATCCTACATATTAATTAGTAAGAGTTCAGTTGAAATATCATCATCTTAGCCTTCAAACTGTTAACAATGGTGGAAAAACCCAGTTAAAACATTAACAAATCTTACCTGTCGAATTATACTTTTTACACAACGGATGGGAAGGCCTTGATAATTGGACTTGATTATCCATTTTAGGAGATGATGTCCAAGTACTTCGAAGACCATACAGACATCTGGGATTTAATTAAGGATAATTTCCAAATAAACTCGTTGATGAGATCAACTCAAATGTTTGTTTGCATACTGGCTAAAGCAATCATCACCCTGTTTAGAGGGAAAACAGTTCCCCATAAAATAAGCAGAGCATGGTATATGCTTTGGTACATACAAGAACAGTGCTCAAATGTAGAACAAATTAAAATAAAATATGTTAATTATGCAAATCTTGTCAGTTATTTCTACATGTTAGCAGCATTAGGCTGAACAATGAAATAGGTAATTCATTTTTCTTTTCTTTGAAACAGTTCAAAGTACTGATTTGCCCTATTATCTCTAGTTTCTAATAAATTTTAAATGATATGAATAGAAGGTTTTAACAACAGAAGACTGAAGCAACAGTGCTTTAGAAAATGAACCCTACTAAACATCTTTTTGATTAGGCTCAATTAAGAATCACTTGACAACAAAGACTGAAGTAGTAAGAGAATGGATCTCTTACCACCTACAGTTTTACCTGCGGAGAATAATGGCAATCACCGAAGAACTCGGAACAAAGAAAATATGAAACTCAGAAGCACCATGCGAAAAGCACAATGCCAAAAAGTTTAATTTGATCCAACATCGACTATTGGCCACCAACAGAGGCCAACAGTAGATGGTCAGGAAAGAGCATTAGGAAAAAACAAGATGCAGGAACTTCCAGTGATTTGTGGTTCAAGGACTTTCTAAGTTAGAGATTCTAACACTTAATACACCTGGGTCAGTTACCTTTCTATTGAGAAAATACTCAGATACCCAAGCTAAGTGTAATTTTTATAATCAATAACATTCCAGCAAGGACTTACACAGTTTGACTACACTGAGTTAATCCTCATACACGAGCTGGGAAAGACCTTAATATCCCTGGAAATCAGAAAAAATGTTAAAATGTTAACTACATGATACAATAACCTTGCAAAGAATCATGTAATACAAATACCAAAATATGAATTAATTGATGGATACTGCAGGAAAATCTCAATGGATGAAATTAGACACTAGCTCAGAGACCATTCACAGGGAACCACAGGGGAGAAATCTTACCTAACTTCTATAAGTTTTATTAACTAGAGTCTTGGTGGTGATCTTAGAGTCACTGTCCTAACTTATGTCAAACTGAGACTTCCTTTGTCTATCTGTCTATCATTTACATTCTTGCAATTCTTCTGCATTTACATTCTTAAGTACCTATCTATATGCATAAAGCTAACTGAAGCTTTAATATCTACATCATCTATGCTGGAGTTAGACCAAAGTTGAAAGGTCTCAAGACAGGTCAAAGTACATTGTGAAGAACTGCAACATTTTGATTGCTGCTACCTGTTCATCTCACCTCATGTTCCTTAATTCCTGTATGAGAGGAGACAGTGACCAGTCATTTCTCAATCATACCAATCAAGTCTACTCAGACTATTATAAAACTGCTTCCTCTTCTGAGTGGAATAGTCTTGGTTACTCTACCACACAAGTATCCGATGAACAGGCGTCACTAGTAAAGCATGCAGACATCAAAAAGGATGAGCACAGCACATTAGCTCTGCAGGGCTTATTAGCTTAGCCCACGCAGTGAAGTTGCAATGCTGCAGCAACACAGATCTCAGAGAGGCAAGACACTGCAGCACTCAGAACTGAAATTTAGGACACCCGCCCACAGTCCTTCAGACCACTGCTGCTGCAAACTCTCCAATGCACATTCCTGCCATTCCTTGCACTTACGGAAGTGCTAAGCCAGTAAGCAGAAGAGAAAGGTGTGTAAGGAAGTGGGTAGCTGAGAGGCAAGGGAAGGGCACCCAGAAGGAAGATGCAAGGAGGAACGGCAGAGGCAGACAAAGAGAGGGAGGGCCACAAGAAAGAGAAGTGATGTCTACCTGAAAAAAAGATTGCAACATTTTGCTGGGAGGCATGCTCAGTTCTGGGGAGGCAACTGGGATGGGGAGAAGACATACAGGAGGGTCAATGTTTGGAGTAAGTATGAGAAAATGTGACTGTTGCCTTATTTACAGTTAATGTTTTTCAGGTCAGGAGAGTAAGCCAGACTGCCCACAACAATGTGTTTGGGAAAAGCTGTGCTTTAACGATTAGGAAACCAGCCTTGCGAGCCCCAGGATCTTCCTACAGCATCCTGACAGATGTCCAGAAAGTCCTCCAGCAAAAATAAACCTGAAGCCCACCCAGCAGATACGCTTCCTATGAAACTCTTTTCAAAGGGGTTTGGGGAATGTCTGAAAAGGGGAAACTGAGCAGAGCAGCAAAAGTGAGCACAAACATAACATTAATCAGGTGATAGGCTTAAGTACTTAAAACTGTTCTTTCTTAACCAAAATGGTATCTGTAACTATCTACCTACAAACACACATTGCAGGAGCATTTAGAAATCTCAGGAGGATTAAAGACTAGTTAAACTAAATGAAATAAGGCTCTGGTACCAACACAGAGCACTTCTGGATGTATCTCAGTTGCTTCTGGATTGGCAGCATTTAGGCTTCATAGCATTTAACTAATGCTTTATATTCTGAACCTTTTATTTTAAAAATGCTATGTTGAAATAAGCATTTCTTAAGGCTCTAATTAAGTTTCCAGTGCAGACAAACACCATTATCTACACTTAATGAAAACACTAAAGTGCCCAAGTTCAGGAATTCTTTTGTTTCCTGAAAGAATCATAATTGCAATATTTTAAAATGTACAAATAGGTAAAAAATTATCAGTCTAGTGCAGCATAACACACACTGTTAAAATCCCTCTGTATATAAACACTTATTACAGCTCCTAGGAGAAACCAGACTATTTTCAGACACACAGTGCAGGCCAACGGCTCTGCACATTTCCAGCTCTGTGCTACGCAGTTCTTAACAAATTTCCCTGTTTGGATGCTCCATGACATTTTCTGATATTAGCCATCCAAAGGATTCACCAAACTCTCTTCTGTCTTGCGGTAACTTTTAAATGTATTCCATAACCAATAATCAAGCCTCTAACAAGCATATGTTGTTTCAAATTACAGTCAAGGAACAGATATTCAGTGACTTGCCCAAAGGAACCTGGAAACAGCAGAACATGGCAAAACTCTCAAATTACTGTATTTCTCTCAACCTCTTCAACTCGATTGCCTTAACGCAGCACTAATAAGACATTTTTGAAACGGAAACAAATAGCAGTAAAACATCAAAATCAGTTACTTGCTCCCTCCTAAAAGAACCTGCACCAAAGATTTTTTTCCCTAGAAGATAAAAAGGAGTTGATCAAATAATCAGTGCAACCAATAGCTACTTAAATTAGCAATGCAATTCAGGATGCACAAACTGTTCAAAAGAAAACTCAAAGCGTAAGATACTTGATATCATATTTTCACTGGTGGCTAGGACTTTGACAGACTTCAGCTGTAATTTAAAATTGAGTCCAGTATCAGCCCACTCTGTCTATTGCACCTTTCTGAAAAATGTACTTCTCAGTAAGGCAGGAACATTTGCCTTTCACGTAAAACAGCTTCTGTACTGCCAGAATTTTCAACACAGAGGTAAATCTGAAATAGAATAAATCAGTATCAGCTGTCTGGTTTTAATCTGCTCATACAAAGCTATCTGAACCCTTATTTTTCACTAGTATGTGGTCTCTTTTGCCTTTGTCAGCTTAAGTGCTATATTTCAAAAAGTTAAAAGTTTGGATATGCTTTCAAAATATTATCACTAACAAAATTTACCCTTCACACTTAGAAATGGTTCTCACCTTTAATACAGGTGTATATATACATATGAATCTTAGCAATAATTTAAGAACATTACTGGGAAACTCTTCTGTTAAACAGGTAACCGTTATTTCTATGTATAGTTATGAATACATTTTCTTATTCCCTATTTTACATTACTGTTTTACAATTAAAACAGTAAGCCAAAATTTCTGATTTCTAAAAATTACTTTAATTATTCTTCAACTATACAGCTGCCAGTTGAAGACCTGAAGTGCTCTGGTTGCATTTTTTTGTGAAGATAGTTAAACAACAGATATTTATAAAATACTTCTTAATAAGCATCTGGGCTTATAAATTAAAACCTATTTTTTTGAAGCACAAGAGCAGCACCAAGAAAGCCTACCCAGAGTTCTTTGCCTTACTGTGTTAAGCAATTTTCTTGATCACAAACTGTTTATATTCAGGTTGAAACAACTACTGGCAACTGTATGGTTTATTTTAATATTTTATAATTTGATTATAAAACCTAGGAAAAAAGCAGTCTGTACTAACCTCACCTACATTTAAGCAGCTTTCTACCAAGCTAGCTGACCAACGAAGCAACCAGAAAACAACCCAAAATGGAACAAAGGGAAAGAAAGCAGTTAAGACCCCATTCTGTATGTGACAATACTTGTCCCCACACTCTCATTCTCACTTATCACAAACCCAAAGGCTTCATAACTAATGTCAAGAGCCAGATGGATGGGATGAAAACTGCCTGCACACTTCTCCCTGAAAGGATGCTTTCTAGTGGGCATTCAGATTTACTAACAGTCACCTGCCAGATTCCACTCCTAGAGAACGAGAGTCAGTGAAGAGCATCTTAACCTGATCTGCTGAAGACCGAAGGCACATCACCAAAATCAACTGAGTGTTAAGCTCTCTAGAGCAGGAACTGTCTCTTTGTTTGCTGGTACGACACCATGAACAATGAGGTCTGTTATTAAGGCTCCAAGACACAACAAGCATACACATAAATAGCAGCTGTAACACTAAACGAAACCTCAGTAATATAATAAGCTGCTAAAATATCTAATATAATTAGCAAGGATAACTCATTTTAGCTCAACTCTAAAATCAAATATATTCATAGACCCAAAATTTTCCCTGACAACAATATTCAGTCATATTTTACTTTGTCTCTTCTTTTTTTTGCTTTTTTTTTAAAAAGGAAGTATTCGAAGGTAAATCTTTAAATGCTTTGTCAAAAATGAGGTTAACAGCTGGCCAAAAGATCACATAAAGATCACATTGATTATGTGATTTAAGATCACCTAAACAAGAGAAGAATCTCTATGCCCTCACACTTCCCACAAGAAAACAGAAACAGCTTCTTCATGACACTGTCTTTCTCTGTACTAGTCTAGAGCAAACCATATTTCCTGTAAGCCGTAGTTATTACCAATCTTTTCCGTAAAACTTCAATTTTTAAGTAAACTAACTATGTCTAGTTTTAGCAGACCACAACAGGATTCATGTATTTTTTTTTTTTTATTTATGTTGCATTGTTTTTAGAAAAGCTAAATTACTTTCACTCCAGTTAAGTGCATTGCACATCGGATGATTTTTGCATCTATATATATTCTGGTGTCTCTACATTACAAATTTAAAGTAAGACTAACTAGAAAAAAGCCAGAACTAAATGCTTACTTATCTCAGTAGATCATTTTTAATGAAGATGTCATGTTTTCAAAAGGATACGAATTCCATTCATTCCAGAAATTTTGAAGTCATCAATTAGCTGTACAACCATATCCTTGTTGGGATCGTTAGGGTCACTTTCACGAACCTAAACCAAGAATGTAAACACCGACATTTTAGGAGAGAATCCGGTTCAAAATACTACTTACTTAGCTTTCCAAATGAAGCTGAACAATATTTTGGAGCTTCAGAAATCATGGTAATACACAATAAGCCAGCAATTCAGAAAAAAATATGAAAAAACTTTAAAAACAATATTCCGCTATATTTTTTTAATTCATTATTACTATTATTATTGGTATTGAGCGCTGTATTGCATGAGTGATACTTACACATTTGAGCAACTTTATTTCATCCAAGGCTGTCTCTGTATAATGCTGGGCACTTTTTACAACTTTCATTGCAACAAACCTTTTCCCCCTTGAAAAGAACGAAAACATTGTCAACACATGCTCTGAGCGAAAAAAGACATACTTTGAAGGTTGGGACATATTAAATAGAGTATTTCATGACCTAATGCATTCTGACAGAAAACACTGAAATTACACTTAAAGACAACTTTTAACAATACTCTGTTAACAGTCTGATTTATTGAATATTTTGTCTCCTTGATGCTAATGTCTTTAAAAAAGGAATTTGGCTACACATTTTATCATGCAATCAAAGTATAATTACGTTTTTTCATTAAAGTTACAACAGAAATAAAAACATTAGCTGATTCTCACACTTTCAAGACAACATACAAATTCAAAAAGCAAAGCTAATTTGTCAAATAGAATTACACTTATTTCTGAGAGCTTTTATAAACTACACCCTTTACCATGAGCAAAATAAGACTGCAGATCTCTTTCTGCATAAAAAGATAGCAAACATTTACATAAATTTATCATGCAAGTAAAACAAAAGTTGCTACAAACAAAATAAAGTCAACATATTAACAAAAAAAGTGAATGGAAATAAATAAGTTTTCTTACTGCATATCCCAGCATAGCCAGACTGTAGAGAAGTGTCCCCATCCTAACTTTCTAATAACATGATACCGGCCATTGAAAAGATCACCAATTTTCACTGGATGATAGCCTCCTTTCATGAAAAAATGAGTAGAGAAAGAATATTCAGAAAACAAACAATAATTCCCAAGTTTTCAAGTAATCCTTGTTGTATAAATGTTCCTCTTCAAATTGTCTTGCACTATAAGTAAGTAATCTAAAGAAAATTTTACTCTAATGTTAAAATTTCTACCTTACTTGGCCTGGGGGGAAAACACTCATGTCCTGTAACCATTGTAGAGTTTATTCACCCTTCTCTCTTATGGCTTTTATTTGTGGTAATATTACCATCTGTTCTCTATTTCCCCAGGCTTATCTTCCACTTCACAGAGAGTACAGAAAAGATCTACATTATTTCTTTATCATATTTGAAGCTTCTCCTGTCAACATATTTTGGATGATTGCAGAAGCTCAGAGATGGTTTTAATTCCCATTTGCTTTCTACTAATAAAGGCAGCAATAAAATACTTCCTGAGAAGATGTTAAGAACAATGCAGACGTTATTGATGCTCTTCTGGCTTGGCTCCTGATCCATAGCAGCAAGGTATTTTTCTCATGTCTGAGGTTTTTACAGTGAGGAAGAAGAGAGAGCAAGCAGCTACAGGCTTTGTCTGAACTGCTTCTTAACTACCGAAATCTGCCAAGTCCTAACTTACACCACGACACAGGTCCTCAACAGCCCCATTAGGCAGAAAGGCCAACAGAACAGAACAGGCTGGAGCTCAGGTTTCCAGGCAGTGTGAGGAGGTGTGATGAAGTATTTTATTTCCTTTGTATTTTAAGAGGCATTCTTCCTCCCAGATAAACACAAGGAAAACAGTGATCACACGAGATTATTACTCAGACCTTAACACACTAATAATAACATCGCCAATTTTGCCTAAATTGCAAACAAATAATAAAGCTGCTCTATGCACCCCGCCTCAGACATCACCAGCAGCAGACTCAGAGCAGCTGTCAAGGAATCACCTCTTTGGCTCTTTCTGGTCCTTCATAATACCAGGCCCAGCTGTCCTTTGGCAGGATCCTTAGTTACTGACTACTCCACTTAAAATTAGGAAAACCTCAGACTACTTTCTCTACATTGCTTTTTTTTTTTTTTTTTTAAATCCCTGGAAAATCTTGTTAGAACTGGCGCCCTGTTAAGACAACAATGTGAACTTATCACTTAATTCCTTGGATTTAAAACAGGGACTTCTCTTATCTCCTTTTTATCTGTGGAACAGCAACATCAAATCTGGATATGTTTATATCCTTTCTTTGCTAATAATATATTTATTCTTAACAGAAGTTCAAGGGTTCATTTGTGAACTTTTCTTAAACGCTGTGAGAGCAGATTAATAAATTTAACCCAACGTACAACAGAACCATAAAGATTGTATATTCAACAGAACGATAAAATTTAAATAATGCATTGCTTTAGATGTCGGTACGTCTAAACTGAAACTCTAAAACACACACAGCTTAGATATTTGTATGTTAAGGTGTAACTTCAAGCTTAGCAGAGAGCAGACACTCGCTGTTTGCTCACAGCCCCAAGCAAAAGCTGACCCATCCGACGTGGCTGCAGCTGCCCAGGCTCCTGCAGGTGGTGCCGCTGGCAGAGACTCAAACAGCTCGGGCCAGAGCACCAGGGAAGCAGCACTCACAAATATTCATCTCAGCGGGGGCCAGTCTGAACCAAGAGACACTAGCAAATCATTTCAGATGGGCAGCACAAGCCCTGGCCACACAAGCGCTGGCTTCTCACACCTCCCTGCCCACCTGTCTCACACTTTATGCCACTGGAGAGGGTCAAGAAATGAATCTGAGTGTATTTACTATCACACACACAGTATTTCATTTCGTAAATCATTAAGTATACAGACACCAACATTTTAATTTTTAAAAAAAGCAAAGGACAAAGAAGGGCCTAGCTCAGGAACAGTATAGGGCATTACAGGAGGATCCAGCCCAGGACCAAGTTCCAGGACTCCCCTCTTGAGGGAAGACCTACCCTCCCCTCCATCTCAGGGTAGGAAATGTTCATGAAAAGCTGCCAGGAGAACTCACCTAGCAAACCTACCAAGATACCTTCATTTCCACTGCTGATTTGTGTCAACCTCAGTAAGAACGTCCAACATTGCCAAGTGGGCACTCCTTAATTTTCAAAGAAAAATTTTTGGAATACCTGGATGGATTTACACTCCAGGAAAGGGCAGGCGTGGAATGGGACAGAGGTGTGCTGAGAGTGCTGACTATTACACTGTCCACTTCATTTTGCAAGAAGAAACAACATCAGCCACACATGAAGTCCAAGTCTATTGCAGCTTCACTATATAGAAATTTAGCTGAATAAACTCACGTGTACAAATCCATACTGATAGAAACATTAAAAAAAAAAAACCCCTACATTTTAATTTAATTCTCTATGTAACCATCCTTGCAGTAAGATGTCGTCTACCTGGACTTCGTAAAGCATTTGACATTGTCCACATGACATTCTTGTCTCTGAATTGGAGAGATATGGATTTGGCAGGTGGATCACCCGGTGGATAAGGAACTGGCTGGATGTCTGCACTCAAAAGAGTTGCAGTCAATGGCTCAATGTCCAAGTCACAACCAGTGACGAGTGGAATCCTCAGGGGTCAGTACAGGGACCAGTGCTATCTTGTTGCTGACGTGGATAATAGGATTGAGGGCACCCTCAGTAAGTTTGCTGATGACACCAAGCCGTGTGGTGCAGTCAACATGCTGGAGGGAAGGGATGCCATCCAGAGGGTCCTGGACAGTTGGGCCTGTGCAAACCTCATGAAATTCAACAAGGCCAAGTGCAAGGTTCTGCACACGGGTGAGGGCAAACCCAATCACAAATCCAGGCTGGGCAGAGAATGGATTGAGAACAGCCTTGAGGAGAAGGATCGGGGGGTCTTGATTGACGAGAAGCTCAAGGTGAGCTGGCAATGTACACTTGCAGACCAGAAAACCACCCACATCCGGGGCTGCATCAAAAGAAGCGTGGACAGCAGGTCGATGGAGGTGATTCTACACCTCTTCTCTGCTCTGGTGAGACCCCACCTAGAGTACTGTGTCCAGCTCTGGGGTCCCCAACATAAGAAGGATATGGACCTGTTGGAACAGGTCCAGAGGAGGGCCACAAAGATGATCAGAAGGCTGGAGCACCTCGCCTATGAAGATAGTCTGAGAGTGTTGGGGTTGTTCAGCCTGGAGAAGAGAAGGCTCCAGGGAAACCTTATAGTGGCCTTTCAGTACCCTAAAGGGGGCCTACAGGAGAGATGGGAAGGGACTCCTTATCAGGGAGTGTAGTGATAGGACAAGAGGTAACAGTTTTAAACTGAAAGAGGGGACATTTAGATTAGATATCAGGAAAAAATTCTTCATTATGAGGGTGGTGAGACACTGGAACAGGTTGCCCAGAGAAGCTGTGGATGCCCCATCCCTGGAGGTGATCAAGGCCAGGTTGGATGGGGCTTTGAGAAACCTGGTTAGTTGGAAGTTGTCCCTGCCCATGGTACGGGGGTTGGAACTAGGCAATCGTTAAGGTCCCTTCCAACTCTAACTATTTTATGATTCTATGAAAGAAAATATATATATATTATTACACTTCAGTAAATTCTTTTCAGAAACCATTATCTAGGATGATGAAGTGATAGATGTGAGTGGAACACTGAGAGAACATAAAGCAGTTCTACCTTTCTATTACTAAAAAAGTTTGCATTTGTGAAACGAGTCAAGTCTGCTGACCTGGCAGCAATAATTACATAAAACATTTCCACATAATTCACTGTCACAGTATCATTTCTTCCGACTTTGTCCTGCGTGTATCAGTACATAATCATTATTCCTTTGCAAACAGATATAAAATATTTAATACCTGTTTTTAATACCTCTCTATGATTTGCAAAACAGATTTTACAATTCATCAATACAAAAATTTCTGGAACATTTTAAAATTTTCCTGAATATCTACTCCTATTAAATTACTCCTTAACAGTATGTGGCTCCAGACGTATATGAAAACACTCACAATTCATGCAGCCTTTTGCACTGCTAGAAGGGTGTATGTGGGCCTTAAAGTATATAAAACTATGTCCAGAAGTAATTTTCTTTGAACTAAACAAAATATTTGCTTTTTTGACATGTTAACGGCATAACACTCAACTATGAAGAACTTAAATACAAGTAAACGTATGTTTCTAAGAATAGTCTAGGTAAACCATTGCCTTCTAAGTCTGCCTCTCTGCAAATAGCTTTTGGCATACTTGTGCTTCAAAGGGTCAAAAATAATCAAAAACTTGGGACAGTTTCTTCCTATCTCAGGCAGGAGAGAGAACACCCAACAGAAGAAATCAAAGACACTGAAGTCAAGGTAATGAACTGGGGGTTGGCAAGTTATTTTAGTAAAATCTAGGGATTGCAAGAATAACAATACTATATATGTAAAAGCCATGTTATTTTGGTCACTACAGCACTGTCATAACTAATTATAGCAATACACCAGCGTACGTTACAGATACCAGCAGCAGTAGCATATTCCGAGTAGATATACTTCACAAGATGCTTTCTACTGTTCTAAGCCACAGGTGTCATCCTATGATAAATGTAAATGTAAAGTTCTTCACGATACAGAAAGTATTTATAGATAGTAGTAACAAGAAAGCATCTATGCAAAATTAGCAGGTTGAGAAAAATGATGTAATTTTGGAAAAACAGTATTGGTATTTGAAAATATACATTCTGTAAGTGGCACTGCTGATAATGTAACAAAAAAACCTGTTGTGCTATTTACTGCAGTGCACAGAAAAAAAGTCTCTCTCACAGCTCTACATGCACTCAAGGAAGAGGGTCAGAAAAAATGAGATCATTATTTCTAAATGTGTCCTGAATGTATTGGTAATTGTAGCTGGCTAGTTCTATGTTTGTATAGGGAATTATTCCCTTTGTGAACTGGATGAATGGGAGACATCTCCAGGGGGCAAAGAAGATGATCAGAGAAGCAAAGAATTCCAATTACATCCATGACACGACAGGCTCTTGAAAAAAATCTCCAAGTGTTTCAAGGCTTTTCAGAAAAGAAGAAAAAATAGCCTAATTGTCTAAGTACCCCTTGAAAAATCACATAGTTCCACTTTTGATATTTCCATTCCTTAAACAAATAAAGATTTGAAAAGCATTTAATATAAATTCAGTGACACCAACAGAAGTCATTTCACAGATTTAATCAGGTCCTGGAAGAAGCCCCCGAGGAACAGGGGTTAGTTTGCTTTACACCGATGGCTGTTAGTTGTCTCTTTCACATCAGGTGCTAATTCAAACAAATCCAATTTCCTGATTAAAAATACTATTATGACTATTTACTAAACACCATGCAACATGTGAAGATGTGAGCCAAGCACACAGGACATCCTTAAAAATAATAAATAAAAATAAAATTAGTAACAGAAATATCCTGGCAATAGGATGTACAGTTAACAGGTAAAACATTGAAATCATTAAAAAAAATAATAATACGCTCCCTCATCAACATTGACCTCCTATGAAGTTTCAGACTGGGGTTGAGAACAGATGAAGTATGCTCTGTGTCTCACTCAAAAATCCTGGGAGATTGCCACTTTGGAGATAAAATTAGGAAAAAAAAGAGGCATTCCAGTAATAAATTATCATTTCCAAATATTAATCTCCCACTCTGTAAACACAGGTAAGGTTACCCAAAACACAAAAACATATGAAAGTAGTAAAATACCTCTACAAAAAATGGAAATAATGTATCTTAAAGCCATCCCTGGAATTCTTTACCAAACAACTTATTCATTCCACATACTGAACATAACACGAGCAAACAAAAAGTCTGTATGGTCTCAGATCATCCCCATCTGGCCATTTGATTCAGGTTCTTATACAACATAGTGATCCTCCCCCTTCAGTTCAACACCAGCAGACTAAAACAAGGAAATATACTGATCAGTCTTACAGGAAATTATGGTCAGAAAATACGTAAATCATCTACTGGAGCAACAAATGCGTTGTTCTCGCAGCAACAAATAGTAATTGTGATGAAGCTGTATCCATCAACTTAGAGCTTAAAGACCAGAAGGATTCAGAAGAACCTTTAAGCATACAGACATTTCCCTTTAATTTCACAGGAAATTTGCAAGTATTCTTACTGTAACATGTAATTAATTTTAAAAACATACAGATCTTGCTACTGACCAGCTACAGGTCAGAGAGACTCTAGTTAAACAGGTAACTTACAAGCAGGCTGTAAACTTAAGACTATTTTTTGTTTGTTTGTTTTGTGATCTAGCTTCTCCAGATGGTGACATTTTGCAAGAGATACTGGAACACAGACAACAATGGATTGTTTGAAATTAAATGCAGCCCTTACTTTAGGGAAGAATTACGTGGGGGCCTTGAAATGCTTAATCTCGAGGAAATACAGATGTTTACGAGTAAACAGATGTTTAAACAACAAATCCTTACTCACTTATAGAAGACGTTATAAATAGCAAAAGAGTTATCTTAAGGAACAAATGTGTTGTAACAGAAATAATTTAAAAAAAAATACAAACATACTTGAGAGACATGTTTTTCTTTTCCTGCTGCAGACTTCAACATTTACTGTTTGGTTTTCACTATTAGTATCTATAAGCCACTTAAATATCTGAGATATCACATATTAATAAAACTTCTTACACCAAAATGAAATAGTCACTTTCAATTGTTAAATCTGAAAATACAAAACAACTTGTTCCAGGCTGTGAGAGAGCATTCTTAAAATAGCACATCTCTAGGCTTACACAGAAATTTCTGATTAAGAAGACATCATCATATTTAACACAGCAATTGTTTCTTGATATGAGGAATGCAGAATACCAGATAGAGTCAATGTGCACACAGTGCTCTTTGGCTGTTCAAAAACATTAATCTGAAGTGATAAAATGTTGATGCTTCCTAAAGTAAATTCATATCCTTGAAATCTACAATAGCCAGGTCAAAGTTGATAGACCTGTTATTTATGATTTTTCCTCTAAGTATGGTATACATTTTACCCTAACAGGAACAGACTTGAATCTTTAGCAGTGACATTAAAACAAACTTAAGTATTGGCTCTGATGTACTGCATGTTTTTATGCATTTAATGATATTAAAAAAAATTAATATAAGCAATTACAAGAATTGAGGAAATCAAGAGCTAAAACGAAGATGTAGAGACTCAGACAATGCTGAGGGCTGTGAAAGACAACATGTGAAAGAAGCATGTAATATCTCAGGCTGATGCAGGTGAGAGAAGAGGAGGAAAAAAAAGATATAGAGTAAAAAAAATAAATGTAGTTGATGCTGTTAAAGGCACCAAGGCATTTTAGAACTTTTTGGAGTGTGGGAGGGATTGCTTGGTTTGGTTTGGGTGCTTTTGTTTCTCTTGCAACTAACATCAATCAAGAAAAGCTTCTTCTGTATTCTTACAACTAGGACATCTCGATGATCTCAGAGGTCCCTTCCAACCACTAAGATTCTGTGTGTGTGTGCGTGTGATGAAAGCAGGGATGCAATATTTGTATATTTATTGCAAAATGTATAAATAAGCTACAGCTAAGAGAAAAAGTAAAGCTGAAGACAGATGTGCATCTGAACCTGAAGTGTTTTCATAATTCTTGTATAAATACATTCCATAATTAAAGAGCACATCTTTAAAAACCTCTCCAGAACCAGAGCTGGGACTTGCATGACAATGTTTACCCTCATCAACACTGCTGAATTGCACAGACCTTTACAGTAATCTGCAGGATCCTCTTGCTCCTCATCGTCGGACCCTAAAATCTCCTCCTCTGGCTCTGGCGGGGTGGGCTCCGGCAGGGGC
>JAOXNO010000001.1:14906698-14933183 GCA_028565335.1 Limnodromus scolopaceus
GGTGTCCCTGCCCATGGCAGGGGGGTTGGAACTCGATGATCTTTAAGGTCCCTTCCAACTCTAATGATTCTATGATTTCTTTGCAATGTATGGCACGAATATACACTTTATTCAGCTTCGACTTCACTTTTCCAGTATAGAGTTTGTTAAAATATGAATTATTTTTTCTTTAAAGTGGACTTTAAAACATCTCTGGCATTAAAAACCCAGCCATTAAGCAAGCTGTGAGTAATAAATATGCATCCTAATCTCCTTTTCCTTTTCCAAAATACAATTGTCAAAAACTATCATAACATAACAAACTATTCAACAGCTGCATTATTTCAAGTTATTACTCTTTCTTATTTCCTAAAATGTTGCATGTAATGATAGGCATTAGGTAACACATGCATGCAGAGGCATATACTAAATCTGTTCTCTTTTCTGAAGTAATCTCTTGGTACTCTGTGGTCTACCACCATTAAGTTACTCATCCCCATTCAAGCATAAACACTTAATTAATAGAAGAAGATGACACACTGTTTCTAGACTCACAGGATCCTGTCAGTAGGTATACAGAGAACTGACCATCTCCACAGGCTACAATGACAAACCTCATAATTGTACTGAAAGAATCATTACAAACAATTAACGAACACTAGCCAGGATGTTTTATCTTTTAATTACTCTCTTTTAAATAGACAAAAATAAATTTACAGCAGAGTCTAATCAAAACACAATGAAATCCTATTTTTAACCTGCTCTTAGAGAGAATGGTTAGTAAAAGACAAAATAAAAGCTAAAGCATTTCTCCTTTACAGTGAACTTGAAGCAAAACATACCAAAAGGCTGCATGAAGTCTACAGAAAATCAAATGCCCACTTTAAGAAATGTAAAATTACTGACAACTTAATTTTACTGTTCTCTGTCATGGACATGTTGCTCTGTCTGCCAACTGGGGAAGAGCCAACAGTAAAAGCAATCTCCATAACATTAAAACCTGAAAATGCTGGGGAAATTATACCATGAGAATTCAGGAAAAATTCTTCAGAAGAAGAATTTTGTTGTCAATGTTGTGGGGTTGTTTGCTATTCTTCTGTTCTGGAAAAGGTAAAACAAGAGCAGTGAGGGTGATTAAAAACACAAAACGCCTTCCATATGGGAAGCATCTGAACATACCAGAACTCTTCAGTCAGGAAACCACAGTGGAGATACATAAAATCTTGAGAGGCACAGAGAGAGTGAATAGGAAATGAGTGTTCACTGCCTCTCCCCAGACAAATTGAGTCAAGTTGAAAAAAAATCTAAAGGAAAAAAAAATTACTCATGCAACATGATGTTAAAAACTAAACTCACCTTGTTTCCTCAGATATCATGGATAAGAGAAGCTAGCTAAGTTCAAATAGGGCTCCGAAAAACTCATGGAAGAAAAATCGTCTGATAGGTAATGCAAAACCACCTGCGATTCACAAAGCCCATCAAGCTGAGACTGCTGGATTAGGAAAAGTATTCAGCACATCGGGGCCCAACCCTGCACTCTTCCCCTGGCAACTGCTCCTGGCCAGAGGAACACAGACACACCTTGGGATTGATCTCATGCCATCACTTCATCTTCAGACTTTCCTTCTTTTTCCTCAACAAATGAATCACTTCCATTACTAAAAACCAAAACAGACTCCAGGCCTCTTTATCTAAAACCCTCATAGACCAAAAAAAAAAATGTTTTAATTGTTATTATCTACTAATGGATAAGAATGCATTCCAGGCAAGATCGCTACACAACAGGATTACTTGAAGAAATCCTCACGTTGTTCTCCACTGGAAAGAAGGCATATAACAGGAGTCTCCTTCTCTATGAACACTGTACTGTTGGCATGATGAACTACTGAACTTATTAACTTAAAGAGTACTTGTAGGTAAACAGAACTTTACCTTGAATGTAGACAAAACCTGCATCTGATTCTCCTACTTTTAGGAGAACATTGTCTCAGAAGGAAAAGAGACCAAGTAAAGTGCAAAAAAAATTGGGTGGGAGACAGAAATTGGTGGGGTTAAGCTAAAGAATTACCTCATTTTGAGAGGAAAACAAAACTCTCCTTAATATTTTCAGATGAACACATCCAGAGAAGATTTCTACTAATAGGAAATGCAATTAAAAGGAAGTTAAATGACTCCTTCATACATTTAATAAAATAAAAATTGGAATAAACTGTATTCTAATAATGTTATGAACCTTCTGACATGTCCACAGATGCTCTTTGGGGAAATTCAAATTGAAGAGAAAAAAAAAAAAAAAAGGAAGCAGAGGGAGGGTAAGTATCAGCAGAAATGTGCTATAAGCCTCCTAACACTGAGATGTGAGCTTTAAGAAATCTAGGAGTGGGTGTGGGTCCATCTGGAAGGAGCTCCAACTATGCTTCCCTCCAGCTCCAGAAGGCAAAATCTTTTATGCTCCCAGGCAAGGCTCTCAGGTGCTGTAGAGCTTCAAGTCTGAAATCTCTATACACAAGTTTCTTCCAGCTGTTACTAATTGCTTAAGGACTCCATTATTTGGATCTCTTTCTCATTTGTCCAAATGGCATCTGCTTTACTCATTGAACTCTTGCCTGTTCTTTTTACCAAATGCAGATTTAGCTTAATTAGACAGGTGCCTTCTAACAGTGAGCTCTTTGAACTGGAGACATCCTTAAACAAAGGCTTTCTAAATAAATCCACATGCATACAATATGCAACAAAAACACAAGGAAAATCAAAACAACCCCAAAGGTCTTGTTCAAGGAACAAAATGATGTTGCATATTTCAAGTAAGATTTTAAATTTAGTTCTGAATAATTTCAAATTTTAGTAATTATTACGATAAGTTATTTGTAAGATAATATTATTTTAAATTATTCCAGAGGTCATCTTATTCTTTTTAGAAACAAAGTCTATCAATACAGAAAGAAACGGCATAATGAGAGATGCTTTTAACTAACTCCAAGAAATTGTTAATACGAACTTCTACTTTCTGTAAAGCTTTGCTTTACATGAAAAGCTCTATTTGTGTTCTTGTACTAGTACAGAACTATCCTGTAATTTCCAATTCTAGAAAGTCCGAGACTGCTAGCATGTCACAAGCATGAAACAGTTTCTACACCTGGTCATTAACAACACTATCATTCCTTCTGGGACTGTTAACATTCCTTCAAAAGATACCATCATACTGCCACACATCAATCCCAGCACCAGCGGAAACCCCTCCTGGAACGGAGCAGGCTGAGACACAGCAGCTTCTGTGATCTCAAACAAACAGCAAGAGCGAGAATGAATTTTTCATTCCCACCTTGCTTACTAGCCTTTTGGAAGCAACCTTGGGCTTCAATGTATATCCAGAGTAAATGCCAAGGAACTCTGCCGCCTTCTGTTCAAAACAATGGGTACTATAAATAAATACCATTTCACACAGCGTACTGCAGTCTTAGCATTCCCCCACCCCAGCGTAGCAGCAGAGCACTGAGGCAAAGACAGATCCTTCTTGTTTTCCACTCCTCAGGACAGAGCTTCTCCCTTGCCTCAGGGCCAGATTGCACAGCCATGATGGATAACGAATCCATGCACGGGGCTCCCTCACTCTGCAGCCACACGGGAGCCAAGGTGAGCAGGAAGAGCACATTGCCAAGGGCCAGCACAGCTGAGGGGAATCAGCAGCAGCTTACCATTACATCAGTTCACATCTAACATGAAGCAGTAAGGTCTGCCAGGTTTGTAGACATCACAGGAGGCGGCTCTTCTGGGCTTCCTCTGACTCAAAGTTACACCAAGTTCCCAGAAGTAATTCGTTTCAAGCTCTTAAAGTCAGTATCAAACAAAATTTTGTTCTCAAATAGATGCAATTCTGTTAAAATGTTCTTAAAACAGCAAACCAGAAGCCAAATCTACCCAGCAAGCTTCAATCTTAATTGAACTTGCCAAGGTATTATGTTTTCCTCCTCAAATACTGTTTTTCTTGCAGAGTTCTACTTTCCAGACCAGTCATCCATTACAGACTCCAGAGGAAAAAGAGTCAACAGTGTTAAAAAAGAAAAAAACAGACCCAGCTGGTGACACAAAAAGAAAATACCTAGATGTACACTCAGCAGCTTGCACTTTACTTTTTTTAGTCACCAGTAAAGTGTTGTAAAGGTTGAGGAAGTTATAAAAAAAAAAAAAAAAAGAAAGGCACAAATTCCTAAAAGCCAGAGGAGAAGCACAGCTGTTTTAAGTTCATGGAATATGTACTGATCAATGGAGAATACAGAGTTTCTTTGATACGCCACCTAACATGCCAAAATGAAACCTCCACTTGAAGTAAGTCAGGTAAGGACTACTGTGAATATCGCTCCAATGCAATGATAACAACCTAGTTAAAAACACACCATGCTCATAAACCACATATGAAGCTTCACCATCTCCAAAGCCTCTTGCAACAAGAGTCTCTTCTCACGCCGCACGGCTCCCTCCTCCATCTCCCTGTGTAGGGACCTCCACTTCCGACCGATGAGAAGACCCGACAGGAAACACCAGCACACAGTAACGCAAGTAGCCAGTATTTGCTTTGGCTTCTTTTTCCTCTTACTATGGCTAAACTGTGTGATGGATCGCTTCTAACAGAATGACTCACAAGTGTATAAATGGAAATTAATTTTTTTACTTCTCTTTTTGGCATGTTATGTTGTAGTATTCAATTTCTGACTTTCTCTTTGGCATGTTAAATTATAGTGTTTCTAGTCTTTCTATTAATAAGATATAATCAGAAAACATGCTGTTGTTGCTTCAGTATCCTACAGTTGCCACTAGCAACAAAATTGCAAGTTTTGAAAGGGAGGAGGAAGAAGCACCCTCTGCTCTCCAACAGCCCTATCTGCCCCTGGAAAAGTTAGTAGATTTAACTTGAATTGGCATCAAAATCCCTTAAGTCAACGACAATTTGAAGTCAAAGATGGACTCAAATATGAATTAATAACTAAGTTATGAAACATGAGATTGTCTTTTTTTATCAGTACAGACAGCAACTTCCTTACAGTTAATATACATGTACGTACACTACAAGGAAGCAGTATCCAATATTTGTGTCTTAGAAACCATTTGGAGACAAGGGTGATAACCTTAAGCAAAATGAGCAGGAGTAAAGCAACAAATGCGATGTTTCACACCCCTTTTAACCTATTTAACAGCCTAGTGGAAAAGACTTCATAGGAACAGTGGAATTATATCCCGCCACTTCGTATCAAATGCAGTCAGCAGCAGCGTCCCTCTCATTTTCCTCCCCGCCAGGCTCCCAAGCGCACCCTGGTAAAACGTAATCCTGGCTGCATGTGATCATCTCAATCCAAAAAAGCATTTTTCATCTCCGTGCTTAGTTAACGCTTGGAAGACCCATCCACCCTGTTAGTGCAAACGCATCACGCTCTGGATTGTGACTGTGAACTCAATTCTACAGGCAATGAGAAAAGGGTACGCAGACAAGCATTTCGGATGGGACAAGCACTGAGGGACACAACTGGCGGGGGGGGAAGAGCCTGCAGGAACAAAGTTGCGTGACTAAGTCAGCAACTAGAGGAACCTCTCTGCAGCAAATACTGCAGAAATAAATTCTGAACGCCGTAGTTGGAACTGTGTTGATACCAAACTTCACCCTGTTAATCTTGCTTTCAAGAAGCTGGAATGAATATTCACATTAACAATCGTAACTCATTGTCACTAACAGACTTCCTTTCAAAATGAAGGATTAATCTCAGTTGTTCTAAAAAAACATAAGCCCCCTCCCAAACTTCCAAATGCTAGCAACATCTCCTCCATATAAAACCAAGAATTTTAACAAATCTCTTCACAATTCCTACTAGTGTTTTATGAAAGTACCTATGCTTGCACTGCAGTATTAGTAAATAATAAAAACAAGCCAAACAAGAGCTACTTAAAACTTTTTATCTTAAATATTAGACATAAGTTGCAAATATGCTTATCATTCAAAAACATTTTGCCAGTGTTCAGGTTACTAAAATTCTTCTATTTTGGGTATATGTGCCCATAAATACAATATATGAAATGCCCGGTTTGAGTTTCCATATACACATTGCTCATTCATGGCAATTTAAAAATCCATTTTCATAACAGAAATACATAAAAGAAGCAAAGAGACTGCAAAGCCCAGCAGCAGTTAAAAGCAAGAAAATGGCAAAATTACAGACGCAGTTTTTAAAGAAAACTCATTCTCACCCAAATACAGAAAAATAGTGAGCAGCTGATTTTAAATATGCAGTATTTTAAAATATGGGCTCAAATACTTTGAGGGCTGCCCCAATACCTGGAGACAAACAAAATTTTAGCATCCATTCATCTATATCTAGCATTATCATAAGCAAGAACATAATTTTGAAGCATGGACACTGACCATGGCTAAGCCAGGACCAAGAAACGAGCTGCCAGTAAGCACAAACATTGCATATTCTTGCTGGTCTGCTTAGATCTGCATCCTGGCTTTGCTGAGCTTTCCTGCATCTGGGAGAGAGCTTTGGGAGAAAAAGTTTTGCATAGGTGAAAAGGAAGCAAGAATATGGTCACTCTTTAACTCTGAATTACAGTCTAGAGGAGACTGGCTTTTTATCTCTACTATGAGGACTTTCGCACTGCGGCTGCCTTCATCTTCTTTTCGTTACATCACGTAATTCACGACCCTTTACTTGATCTTTTTGTCTTCTTGTCTTCCTGGAGGCAGTAGCAATTATAACTGTTCGGACACATAGAAACACATTTATTTGGACAATTGTCTGATAAATCGATCTAGAAGAAAACAGTAACTTAAGTTCCTCAGAAAAAAAAAGTACCTTTTAAAAAGTGCCTACATCTCTGAATATTTTTTCACTTACTTTGCATACTTTCTAATGCAAAATTTACTGTTTATCTCTTGCCCAATCACCTTATAGAACACAGCATCTTGTATTTATTTTATGCATATTTCATGACAAGTATTTCCAAAAGCCACTGTATTCAGCATCCTCTCCTGTCACATGTTCCGCAGTCCGTAAGATTCCTCAATGTGACTACTCAACATTCCCAGGAAAACACCTTTCAATCCCTTATTCCCATCAACGATTTGCCTTGTGGGTTGTAGAGCCCATTTTGTAGCTCTCTATATGTTTTGAAGCTTGCAAGCGAAGGTCCCTTCATTTGACTGGATTTTCAACAAGCAGCAGCCATTTCAGGAGAGTTAGGGAAGTCACTTCAGTATTTTACAGCCCTGTCCAGCTGGTTTGGCTGGCTTGGATGAGGCAGTTTTGGATACCAAATACTGTGACAATTCCTGGTGAGGTTTTCAGAATCTCTTATGTGTCAGCAAGTCTGAGAATAAGGGTTATCAGACCATCTGACTCATCCCAGCCTTGGCGTGCTTTACCTCACAGCATGGATGCTGGGTGACTCACTGATTGGAATATTCCTATTTCTAACAGCAAGAGAGAGTCTCACCCATGGTGGAAAAGCACTCAAGGAATCCCAGCTGTAGTGGTATCCTAGAGGAGATGAACATTGTCCCTTATAGAGCGAGGTCTTTCCATGTCCTATGCCTTGATACCAGAACAACGTGACTGACACTTCCCCTACCAGGTCAGGGAACAGTACACCTCAGGAAAGGAAGCTCATCTTGAAAAGGTAAATTCTGAACCCAGTTTATAACAGGAAGTGGACAGCAACTATTACTATCAGGAGGCTATCACCTCCAGTTCACCTCTTTCCCATGAGTAACCCCACCTCATGGTTTCTCAGTGACGGACAATGGCGTCTGCACCTGAGCACTACACAGAGCTGTTTGCAAAACTGAAGGACTTTCTGATACCAGGTTTCAAAAGTCAAACGTCCAGGATAATTGGTATGGCACAGTAAAGGTCAGAAACACTGGTGCTGAGTCCTAATGACAGTAAAGGACAGTGACATCACGACTTCAAACCCATGACGTACTACAAGCAGAAACTGAAGTCCAAGGAACATTATATGTTTACTGCTGCTGAAAATGGAAATGTTAAGGTGTTATGGTGGTGGCAAAGCTTCTGATCCGACTGGTGCTAAAACTAAGACATGCTACATATGTTTGCAATGTATTGCTTTGACTTTCAGTAAGCTGAGCCAGTGCCAAAGCCAGCTAAAGTCTACTCTGGCATTGGCTCAGTTATCTGACAAGCCTCAGAGAAGTCTTCAAGAAGCTATGCAGTAATGATGGAAAAGAGTTAGGAAGGAAACTCAGAGCTGAACTACTGTATTTCAAGAGACAAAGCTGAGAGGACCTGAAAGTATACCAGGCTCATCTCACCTCATATACCTGTAGTTACTGCAGAGGCAAAATTGTTTTTCTACTTCTGAATGAAGATTTGTACAAGCAGTCAGTGCCACTGGGCATACGGGCTGTCATTTAGAGCTTTGATTTAGTAAACCTCTGAAAAGATGATAGCTGAAACACGTGCTGACTGCAGGATGGGATGGAGATATTCCGCTATAAAGTGAGACATCTTTAAATCATCAGCATGACAAGACAGCCAAGCCTTCGAGCCTAATCCTGACTGATAGTGCGGGTGCCAGACAAAGGTAATAGGCTAATATTCCTCTGTGAACAATTTATCTTCTTGGATTTCTACAAGAGTCCCAGTTAGGATAAATCAGTTCCCTTTAGATATTTGATGAATTCCTGCAAAGCAATACCAGATACAGGCTAACTGTATAGTGCCAGGGTTAGGAAAGAAAGATGATGACTCACTGAGATGAACAGAGCCTTTCACGTTTATGAAGACTACTGCTTCCAGCTAGGTTCATCTTCTCAGAAGGTTTGACTTCTCAGAACATCCCACTTCACCGAGGTGGAGCAAGTACTTTGCAGTGTAGGAGGCATAGAGAAACGCAAAGAGATAAGCAAAGCTTTACCCTAGTCCCATCAAAGACAGAAGAGAAACTGTAGCCTTTAGAAATCCCTTTGCTTAATGACTCCTGGTATCCAAAAGAAAATGTAGCATTTCTAGACAGCTCCCTGATGCCTATAAATCATGTCTTCCTCACTCCTAACTATTTCATTAGTAACAAAGGAAAATAACTACCTAAAGATCTCAACAACATACATTTAATTCTCCAAAAGTATAGCTTCTAGGGAAGTATAAGCAGCAGCCTTTTTTGTTTATCTTAAACACAACCTTCACTTTCTCCACCTCACATCACCTGATGTCCCAGCCTATCCCCATCAGTAATCTTCACAAGTACATGAAAGACATTGTAAAATAACCTCCATAATTCTTCCAATTTTATCTGAATTATCCTTAGGTATTTGTGTATCAGCTACAGCCATTTCTTGAACAAATAATGATGTGATTCTGTGATTCTGTGACAATTAATACACAAATGTAAAGCAAAAACACACAGGGAGAAGCAATTGTGCAGAACTACTGGACAGTCTCCAGCAAGTAAGGGGTGTGAGGGGCCTGGCTTCCTCGCCATTCTCAGTGACAGAGGGTCGGGGGAATAAAAAGACAGGAGTCGGTGTCAGAGCTCTTCCCATCCCTATGACCATGCAAAAAGTAGAAAAAGGTATACTAAGTACCACTGAAACGTAACAGATGGTTGAAAGAACAAACAAGCAAGTAGTATCATTTGAAAACCCAGAGAAAATACATAAAACCAGAGGGACAGAATTGCCATAAAAAACCCCAAGATTTTTCTGGAAGTCCTCAAAGACCTTTGTGAAAATTATTTTAAAAGAGTTCAGAAGGTGTGAACTAGGTTGAAAAGGCTAGGAGACTAAGCCAAAACTCAGTCTATTTTGTCCTTTTTTTGCCCCAGTACAAAACTCCCTTTGTCCTCAGTACAGAAGACTTCTTGCAATTTCCATGCAAATATAGCAATAATAATTGCCGTATATACTTAACAGTGCTGTTCTGTAATGCTAGATAAAAATTAATTTTCTATTGCAAACAGCAAAAGACAGGTTTCAATTTCCACTGTTATACAGCTATATTTTTTTAAACAGATATATAAAAAAATCTTACATGTTTTTGTGCCTTGAAATACATTTCCTATCTAAAAATGTAGGTCTGCATCTCTTCCCTTGCATAAAAATACCAACCACAGCACAGCATCAGCCTTTCTCCCTGTGCTGCTGCGTTGCCATAGAAACTGGCCCTGATTTCTACTGCCAATATAGGTTTCATGTAAGCAGGAATAAAGCTGAAGTAATATTTATATAATATGCAACAGAGAACATACATACAACGTTTATGGTTTCATTGGAGGCCTGCAGACTGGCTAAAGTGGCTTAAGGAATTCTCAAGACTGTTTCTATCAGACATTCAAAGCATATTTATATTACCTGCCCCAAAATCATAGAATAGGGAACACACACATATGTGGAATTTAGTATATTCTTTTCTCCCTCTTGCTTTCCATAAAAAAGAAAGAAAAGCTCCATATTTCATAGGTAAATAAAATTATGTGTTCTTGAATTGTACTGTGAAAAATCTAGAATTTATTCCTTTAAGAGTGAGACAATCTCATTGCCTTATTCTCAAAAAGCCATGATAGAAGACTATAAAGCCTTTTTTTGTAACAGATTTTGAAACAAAGGACAGCCAATCTATATTCCCTTTCTTTTAATAGGGTGGCACATGTGTCTTCTCTTCGCGCCCACCCCCTTGAAACAAATTTCCTGTAAAAATATTGCAGTAAAAATGCTGCCCCACAATTCTAGTGGGTTTCTTTGGGTTATTGGGGGGAATTTTGCATTTTTGTTTATTTGTTTTCTTGGTTTGTTTTTTTTTTTAACTGAATACAAGCTGCATATGCCCACACAGTTAGCCTTCACTGAATCACAGAAGGGCTGAGGTTGGAAGAGACCTCTGGAGATTGTCTGGCCCAACCCCCTTGGTGCTCCAGGAGGGTCACTTAGAGCCAGTTGCGCAAGACCACATCCAGATGGCTTTTTTTTTTTTTTTTAACATCTCCATGGATAGAGACTCCACCACTGCTCTGGGCAACAAACCTGTGACAGTGTTCAGCTTTCAACACCAGGCGTGAGGTCAGAAGACACATTCAAACTTCTAAAGGACAAACAACCCACTGGTTAATGCCCCAAAAACGTTTTCAATACTGAAACAATTTTATCAGACAGCTTACTGTAAAATGACAGAATGGAAAATACGTTTTGAGTCTATTTAAAGGGTTGGTAAATGCTGCAAAGACTCACACACACAAGAAAAAAAAAAAAGTCTAATTTTCCTTACCTCTCAGACTTTCTCAGAACAGTTTTTCAAAGGTAACATGTTTTGAACAGAACTACTGGTCTTAAGTATTTGGGTTTTTTTGGTCTGGAAGGATTTCTGACTAGAAATATGAGTAGGAGACACAGAGACACACACACAGTCTCTACACATAGATAACCTGGAAAAGACTCTTAAAGCCAGGTTCAAATCCCTGATCTGCATGATCGAGACATAATTTTTACTTCAAGTATCTGTAGTTCTTTCCTATGTCATAAGGCAATACCCAAGGTCTATTGCTAGAGTCAAGTCTTACCCTCTTTCTCATCTATGTATCCTTTCTTCCCAATAAAGTGTTGTAAGTTACAAACGTTAACTAGAATGAATTATCTTTCATGAGACAGAAATCCCATGGAAAAGGAGCAGACTCAGGAACTTGAGTGCAACCATAGTAGAAGGGCTCTTCTAGGACTGATCAAAGATCCACACAGGCCAGTATCCTATATTTAGAAAAAGAGCCATGCGCAGACATCCAGGGAAGAGCATTAGAGCAAGCTAAGCACACAGGGATCCTTCATCCCCAAGCAGTCCCCTGGCCTCCAAGAAATGACAGCTCAAAGGCCACCAGACAGGATTCCCATGTATTCAGTAACTCCAACCTGATATTTATTCCACAAATCTATCCAGTTCCCCCTTGAGCATACTACTGCATGAATTTCCAGAGCATATTGACACCTTTTCCACATCATCTTTTATTTGTTCTGCATCTGCCATCTTACAGCTTCAACTGACATCCTTTGATTCTTGTACTGAAAGTGTCTGCGAACAGTCATTCTGCAGTCACCCTCTCCCTGGCACAAAATTTAGTAGACATCTACTGTATCACCCTTCGCCATCTGTTTTTCAGCCTTGAAGAGTCCTACTCAATTTTGTCTTTCCTCACAGGAAAGCTGCTCCATAATTCAAGATCTTCTCCTTCACTCTTCCCTAAACCCTGTCATGCTGTACTCTTTGCATGGACTATTCCATAGGTGACGCATGATGGGCTTATATTTTGGCATAATTATATTTTCTACAGTGTTGTCTCCTCCTTTGCTCCTAATCATGTATTTGCCTTTTTTAATCACTACTGAACACAAAGCTGATGCTTTTATGAAACACCTATTTCAATGGTAGTTCCCTAAATAATGATTACCATCTCAGAATCCATTATTTTATATGAAAAGTTAGATTATTTTTCAATGTTTATCCCCTTTAACATTTATCTAGACTGAATCTCATTTGCCATCCTGACATCAAAAATGCTGGTATGAATATAGCAAACTAGGCTTGATGTAGCTTTTTGACCAAGAACCACAAGATAAAAAGAAAAAATGCAGGCACTGCCACCAGATAATATAACCAAAAATAAGCTTCTTTGTATCTTCCGAAAAACAAATAACTAGTTTGATTGTAGGATTTTTTTCCTTGATTTTAACACCCTAGGTCTATGACTAGCTCAAAGAATCGCAATACCCCAGAACTGCCTAATTATTTCCTAATGAGAGTGTGATTATGGTATGAGTTATTACATCTTTGAATAGATGTAGATTAATCAGTAGCTCTAAAAGGAAATGACATTTCCTTTTAAAATATCATTTTACATAAAAATAATTATGTATCTCATGAAATTTAAGTAAATGAGATTTTAGAATTGTAAAGAGGCCTGAAATTAAAAATATTTAGCAGAGTCATACACAAGGACTCTTCCTCTGCTTTAGTTAACATTGGACAGTAAACATATACTATATAAAACATATACTTGGCAAAATAATGTAAAGACAGGCCTTTAGGATAATTTTATCTTTGGCTCAAAGATACTACCCAGGTGTCATCTCTCTTGGAGAACATAAACAATTTATCAATACAGCCTGTGACTTCAAAGTAGTGATCACATCCACAGAAATACAAATTTAAAGAATAAATAATTGTCATTAAAAGGCAGAAAGTACCAATGTGAAAAATACTAGATACTATAGACTAAAGGAAAAGAGGAGACTAGTGTTTATCATTAGATACTACAGACTAAAGGAAAAGAGGAGACTAGTGTTTATCATTACAATTCGGAAGCCATATACCAGGAAGATAAAATGTACCTACCTAATTTAGAAAGGTGAGGAGACTATTAAGAAACCTAGTTGACTTCAACTCCCTCTACAACGGCAGAAGAAAAGGGGGCAATTCACACATCAGGTAAGCAGTAAAAACAAAGATTTAATTTCAAATGAATGATAGTGCTACATTAATAAATGAACAAATTTTATTCCAATAATTTTGCTTTTGAACAGTGTGAGAGAAGATTACAATTGAGAGATGGGGCTACTTAAATTTCAGTAACAACTGAACGTTTACACTCCCAGAATATGAATAAGATGAACTGAACACGTTACAAAATCAAGTTTTCATCAGAAAAATGCTTCTAGTGGCAATAGGTAAAGAATAATTTTAATATCAATTGCATCGGCTTCATTGTTATCTATTTGCAAAAGCCTAGAATCAGCTCAGCCAGTGCAGGCTAGACAGCTCCAAGCTTAAAGCAGATTTTGGCTAAGCAGTCTAGCGAAGCTAGTAGCTGCTTCAGGCAATTTATAAATTGGTAGAAATCTTCCATATGTTTGCAGCAGGACGATATATTGAAATGTTTATTAAACTTTATAGTGTAGTATGTTTCATTTTCATTTCATTACTATGACTGCATAGGAGATCTAGCCTTTATAATGTTATTTATTATTTTTCAGCTGATTATATATTCAAATAAAGACCCTACAAAACAGCAGCAGGCTGCAACTTAATCCAGTAACATTAAAAAAAGTCATTTTCCTTTCAGCTATTTCTGTACAGGCAAATTGCTATTCTCAGAGATGCCTGCTATTTACCTATGTCTATCATTAAATAAAACATAAGTAAAATATCTTTATGAATCATTAAGATATATAAAAACGAAAAATGAAACCATTCTAGTTCGAAAGCAGCTGCTCATTTAAGTAAATGAGAACTTTAGTACTAGAGTGATCTTTGTTCAGAGGCATTCAGCAGGATTCTCAACTTCATCTTCCACACAAGGTGTACATTCCTCTGCACATGGACAACGCATACATTTGTCAACAGTATTAGGGATTTTAAGATAAACTGGGTAAAAGACTAAGATCACTGTAATAAATACATAAATATGACAAAATGAACAAGAATGAATCCTTAAGTAAAAACTGCTTTTTAAATCTAAAATATTAGTTTGCACTTAAATTTCATGGTAAACTTCAGGCAGTTTGCTCTGAATTTGCTTTAAAGTTATTTTTCTTACTGTCAGGTCCTGCTGGAAGTAGCACCACATTATCTTACACACTAACGTACGCTGAATTACTCGTAGTTGACATGGTTTCCAAAGATGTTGCCTAATAATCAGATCTTCAATGACCAGAAGCAAAATTACTGGGTTTTAAGTGGTTTGGGTTTTAAGTTCTGTGGGTTTGTTGGTTTGTTTTTGGTATTGGGTTTTTTTTCAATCTTCAGAGTAAAACAGAAATCTAAGCTAGGAGAAAGATCCCTGAGAACTTCCCTGTTCATTTTCAAATCTTTGCTCACTGACAACTCCATCCTCCCTGCACACAGCCTTCAGTTGACCTACCCCAGTGAGAGCAGAAAACAGTCAGAAGATATAAACAGGAAGATACATTCATTTATTTCCTGTGTATTTTCTTACTCTGCTAAGAAAAGCATTTAGATCAATTAAAGGAAAACAGAGACGTCAGAAATGTGACTTTGCTCATGTTTTCTTGCCAGGTTTTGAATTGTGACTGAGAACTGCAGCTACCACAGCCTCCACCCAAAGAAAGGCTTTTGGTTCAGGAGTGGAGATCACAGCAAAAAGAATTAATAATAAGTTCAAAGATTTTGTTCCAGTTCAGAGGCAAAAAAACCTACATTGTTTTGCCCCTTCAGCCTCTGCCCCTCCTTTTTTGCCATTTTTTTCAGGCATTCATCTATGGCAAGTGTTTAATACTTAGTTATGTGATACATTATCCCTATGAAAGAAAACCACAGTCTTAGTAACAAAGGAAGCGTCAGGAGTAGACAAACACTAAGCACTCCCTCCCGTTTTGCAAGGTACAGGCTGGTTAAGTTACACAAATATTTGGTTTGCTGGACAGTGTTGTATTATGTACGAAATTATTTTTACAGAATTAAAATGGAACTGTGAATTTGATGTTACTTCATCCATGTTGCAGTTACTCCAAGCTCAGACAGTAAAATGACAGAAGCGAGGCTGCAACAAATGAAAAGTTCGCAAATTCTAAACAGGGATAAAATGTTTCGGGAAACATTTCCTGAACTTCTCCAATATCCACTGCATTCAACACAACAATGACTGCATAAGAGACTAGGCCTTTATCATTTTATTTGTTTATTATGTCTCAGCAATGGTCTGTGGAAGAGTAATTCGCAAAACATGGTTCTTAAAAGCTTCATCAACAATGTGTAAAGGAAGGATCAGAATACAGCATCACTCGAGGTATTGTAATGAAATGAAAATGTCAGAATACACACATATACAAGCAATGGAGCATGCACACATGTGACGCCAACACAGGTGCTTCAAAAGATATATAATTTGGGGTCTTTCTTCCTTTTTTAAAAAAAAAAAGATTTGATACACAGCCACCACACAATTTCTAGGCTCAAGAAGAGTTTTAGCACAGTTCTGTCAGATATAACGAAAACAAAAATAATCATACTCATTTTGTAGATGACTTGAGCATCCTTAAATTTTACAACAGAATTTTATTCAGGTCAAGGGAATTCTCAGGAACAAGAAATCACATGAGCAAAACTGTTACTACAATTTTAAAGAAATATGGAGGTAACTTGCATTACAATTAACATGCAGTGCAAAACATACGTGGACAGACTACACATTGAAATAAAAAAAATATTATTTGCTCTTTACGAAACAAATCTAGAATTTTGTTGCACGAATGCCAGGGAAGAGGGCTTTAAGAATTGTAATGTGAGACATTATTCCAGATATCCTCTAACAAACACAGAAAAATATAGGAAAACAGGTCCAAGGGAAATGCAAAGCTTTCCATTTTCTTCAGCTTACTTGTTATTTGTATATACATACCTGGCTCAGGAAGTATTTTCTTTTTAATTTAAACCTCAAATGCAGCCATCAGGCTGCATATTTGTACAGGAATGGGTCTCTTGGAAAAACTGGAAATATCTGAACACATAACTTGCTTGTTGCAGTGTTACTTTCCATGCTCTACTTACTGTAGTTTTATTAATTCTTTCAGAGTTTGGGGGGTTTTTTTATTAATTCTTTAGAGAAAATCAGAACTTGGATGCATGCACTTTCTAGTGCTACACTTCAAAGCGAGCTCCAACTATAGCTTTCCCCTACTCGTATATGCATGTTAAACTGAGTTATCACCTGAAAGGCAGGTACACATTGCCCTGTCTCCATTCCCAATGGTGGAGGAGCCAGCACAGAAACAAGGGAAGGGGCAAGGCCCGCAAACCCATACTCTTTTCTAATGCAGAAGAGAATATTGCCATAGCAACGTACGTGAAATGAGTTGCTAGAACTTTTTTCTTCCCTCAGCTTG
The DNA here is from genome assembly GCA_028565335.1 of Limnodromus scolopaceus. Classification (NCBI taxonomy): domain Eukaryota; kingdom Metazoa; phylum Chordata; class Aves; order Charadriiformes; family Scolopacidae; genus Limnodromus; species Limnodromus scolopaceus. The sequence continues at coordinate 14,923,566 of JAOXNO010000001.1, forward strand.
TGACAGTTCTGCAAGGCTAAATAACTGAGCACATGATTCCATGCCTAAAAAAGGGTTATGGATATAGACTTAGAGAAATCCCTACAATGCCTGCATGCTCTGATGTTTTGGTTTTGGGGGTTGTTTTGGTTTTTAACTGAAATTACTCTGCTCTTTGAGAGAGACTAGAAGAAATTCACTCAACGGAAGGATCAATTCTAAAATTGATAGACTTCCTAAACTGTTAAAACCCTTGCAAAACCCCCCAGATTTACCAAGCAACCTACGTAAAAAGCGCAGGTACTAGAAACACAGTAGTTTTATTTAGCTTATGGCTGAATATAAAATAACAGCTCTCCTGTCTCCTTCCTTCTTCTACCTCAGATCAAATAACAATTACGAACTACGCCCAAATGACCCACATAAATTTACTAAATTTAAAACTTCACAGAATTTTTATTGCATTTTTTTCTTTACTGTACACTTGCATGAGCTTTAGTAAAACTAATAATTTAATCTCCTACAAGCTAAAAAATCACCATAATGGAAATGAAAAGGGCACTTAATAATTGCATCATTAAGTATATTGCTGCGTAAGTGACTATAAAGACTGGACAAACTTCTCCACGAGAAGTTAAATGCTTAAGGGCAGAAAGAGAGAAAGTGGCTACGAACAAAGTATTCTTCCATATTTTCCCTCTAAATCAAAATACTGAAAATAGATCTGGAATGTAGGTCTTTGGAGGAATATAAAAAAATAAAATAAAATTGAAAATAGCAACTAACAAAAAATATCTTTTCTTAAAAATACACTCTGCAGATCCCATTTTTACAGCACAATGACCAGTCCAAACCAAAGGAGGCCATGTTTTGCTGAACTAGTCTCCTAAAATAAGCATGCAAAAAAGAACAGTAAATTTTAAAAACTACTGCTGCAAGAGTGTATGAATAGAACAGTAAGTGACAGTTTTGCAAGTCTGCTTTCAAACCAGGAGGATGTGCCCTCAATCCTTTCAGAGACTGTAGTTACATCAAAACATGTCTGAATACAGGGTCTAATCCACATCGAAAGCTTATAGATGTGGTCACACTCCTATGCAAACTTAACTTCAAAGGCCATGGTAGGCCATGCTTCAAAAAGACTTAAATTAAATCGTAACACAAACAGCTCTTTAACCTTTTATCTCCTTTACTTTTTTCCACCTCATCCACAATACTTCAGAAACACTGTGAGTAATTAGATAGTTAAAACAGGACAAGTTATCCTGAATGGTAGGATGAAGAACCATTTTATGAAAACTTTAAAAATATAGCCTAACCTCAAAACACAAAGCAAGGTCACCTGGCATTTGTTGGAGGACTCAGCCTTCACTGGCAAGTGCACCATGCCGGTGTTAAAGTTGTAAAGCTCTAAAGATATAAGGAAATAAGGCTTACCATGAACAGCAACAATCTTTTAATAAACAGTTCCTGATACTGGGAATGAAAAGCAGACTCACATTCAGGCTCAGAGGTTTCCATCAAGATTCACGATAAGTTGGTTTTTGTCAGAGCTGAGGAAAAAGCACTGAGACCAAAGACAAAGACACTTTTTCAAAATAATTTGGTCTAATAAAAGCATAAGGTATTCAGTAATGTTAATGGTTTGCATAGCAAAGTTATTTCAGAAAATCACCCTCTTGATAACCCCGTATCCACCCAGATGATGGACTGAGCAGTTAGGCATAATTCTAACAGTGATCACAAGGCAGAAATCTTCAGATAAAGGCTCACAGATTTGACCTCATCTCTGTTTCTTCATTAGGTGCCCCTCAGCACCTCCTCGGTGATGGCCATCTCAGAACACCACCACCATGCTCACTACAGGAAGACCACTCCAGTAGGCCAGCTGCCACACTTCTGTCTCTGCTCTCATCTCTGTTCCCTGCTCACCAGCATGTCCACCACTTTTCCACGGGGTGAGATCTCTGCACTCCTCTCTGGCACTGTGTCCCAGGAATTTTGGAAGAGCACGGTATGTGTGAAAGTGCCTGAGCAAGTAGATACTAATGAGCACAGTCAGCTCTCGACACAGTTATCCCTGGATATGATGGTACAGTATGGTGCTCACTTTACTGCACTCTAAACTCCCCCTGAAGTCTTGTCACTACACTTCTAGCCGTGCAGTAAGGTCAAACCATTACAGGTATTGGCAGCCTCCTCAGCACAACCAGGGAGCTTTAGCAGAAAAGCGGAGATGCCACCTTTAAACATGAAAAGCTGAGGGCTTTGAAGGACCTATTGCCCGTATTGTGGATTCCTTCCCTTCTAAAATTTGAGAAACAAGGGGAGAGAAACTACTGCAGCACAGAAAATGACTCGAATATAATGTGAAGGCATCCAATTTAGACTCCCGTTCTGAACTTGGATAAAAAAAAAGTTCTCATAAGAAACAGGATTGTTGCATTTTCTGGAAACAAACAAAGTTACTGAATGTCTGTACAGTACTATCCAACAAAGCCTGGAGCTTAAGTCACTTGCCAATGTATTGTACTCTCTCCAAAATCAAGAGAGTTCTTGTTAAAATAGAGCATCACTTGCAGGGCCTGACAGTCAACAGGCTGACTTAGAGAGGAAGCTCTTTGTAACAACACTGTAGAACAGTCTGTGTAAAAACCTAGCTAAAAATAACCTTGAATTTTGTGAGAAAGAGTCTAATGAAACACAATGAATTAAAACGTATTTTTAATGAGGATTTTTTTCCTCCCTTCTTGCAGAAGGAAGAAACTGCAGTCCAGAGTTACACAATTTATACAGTACCCTAAATCCAAAGTTACCCCACCTGCCTTCAAAATTGCAAAGTGGTCTGGCTGAGTACAATCTTACTCTCGAGCACTGCTCATGAACTGTAATTCAGATTTAATAAAAAAAATAAAGACTGACAAGTGGGTGTAATATTAAAACAGCATGTGCTGCACATACATAGTGGTTAACAGAAACTCTAGTTTTTCACAGACTAAAAGGAACTATTAACAGCTATAAAAATCCAGACTTGAGAAAAATGGAAGTGACATGCAAGGCAAAGATTTGCTTAATATTTATTTCTAGTTTCTAATTACAACTGATTTTTGCACTTCTACTATACTTTGACTTCCCTTTCCAAGAGAGAAGGAAAAAAGGCAGCACATAATCTTTATATCTATTGAGTGTGGAGAAAGAACGCAAGAGGCACAGCTGGCATTCACACAATTCCCAAAGTCAGAGACTTGCCAAAGAGCAAAGCTCTGCAGGGTGGTCTCTACACAACCTCACAGAGGCCTTCTTTTAGTTAGCTATGCTACATCTTACTTATGCAGCTTTTAAACTCAGATTCCCAGAGAATCCAGGGTTTAAGAACGCATTCATAAAGTTACAACTTTTTTTTTTTTTTTTGAGATACTGGTTTTGCCTTTACAGACCCTAAAACGGGTTGCACTAATGCTGTATCTTTTTAAGAAAGGAAGTATCCCAAGTATTAAAAATTTGAAAAGACGATTTTAAAGAATCTTTTATTTCCCTAAGTTTACAGCAATCATGTCTTCCTTTTTTTTAAAGAAACTTTTTGAGGAGTTGCAAAAACACAAGCTAGTGGGGTAAACCAGCATTTTCCATAGAAAAATATAATTAGACTGTCACTAATCTGAATGGTGTCAAACTGTCATTACTAACCTTATAAGTGCCTTCTTATTTTGCTACAAAAAAGAAAGAGGTGTAACTTATTTTTATATGTAGATTTTCAGCATTTTAAAATATTTCTAAAGCTCTGAATAAACAGAGTATCACTAAACAAGGCTCATAGCTTTCAGTAAATAAATTAGTGTGTAAGTGCAACCAAAAATCTTATGGCAGTACTACAGCAAAAAAAGACTGAAGTAAACTTGCAAGAGTCTTGTCAAATTGCTGCAAGAGAGATGGGAAATCATCACGGAGATCTGAAGCACACACAAATGACAAGGTGGGTGACAAGCTACCATATGTAAGCACCAGAGAATGGAATTTACACACCAGTTAAGAAAACAGGAAAGCAGCAGTTGAATCTATTTAAAGTAAAAATGGACCTCATTTATCTGTAGGAAGAGGCTATATGGTAGCTTGAAACTTCTCAACTGTAACAGAGGCAAAAGTCTGGATAAAAAGTATAAGACAGCTGCTATATTTGTAAAGTTTTAAACTTTTAAAACAATTCAAAATCAGGATTGCAACCTAAAGTCATTAATATTAAGCCCTGAGGTTAATTCAGTAAGTTCAAACTAGGAAGACAACAGAACTGAAAATTTCCAAGAAGTAATATTCTTTTCACAACAAGAAGTTCTGGCTTTGGTTCTCTACACATTAAAGGAGGACTCCAAAACACTGTCATGACTTCACTGATTCTGTACATAGTTCCAGTCCTTCTATTTCTATAAAAATACATATAAAACGTATACCATGCATACATCAAGCAACCACAAAAAGAGGTAAGTACTGAAAAAGTTTGTCCAGTTTTGTGTGAATCCCATGACCTTGCATCTATCTCATGTATACTGTAATTACCTTGTTACTGTTACAAAAAATTGTCTTTCACCTGCTTATCCGTCTATTGCATAAAAAACAAAGAAAACAAAAAAAAAGCCAACACAAAAAAAACAACTTTAAAAATGGGAAGATGTGGGATTACATGCCCTCCTTTTACAAGTTCTTTACAAAGTTTGAAAACCAGTAAATTTTCATTTTGGAATTTATATATTTTTCTTGCTTATTCTTACTTTAGACATTAAAGTACCCTCTATGTTAGAAGACTCTGGAGGTGGTTAAAAGAATTATGCGATTATGACTTTAGAGACACTCTGGATGGTTAACCTAAGAATCAAGATGAGATGTGAGGTTTTATTCTGTTTTGTCCTCTCCACCCCAGTTTGCCTTGATAAGGATTCAACAACTCTGCCACTTTAATTAAAACAGTGAGAACTACTAATGCACATCTGACTCATGCAAAAAAATCTCCAGCAAAACAGAGAAGATACCAGACTAGAAATTCTATTTAAACGATGTAAAGAGCTGGATGAGAGTATCAAAAACATTTTGGAGAGTAGGAGGGAACAGTCCAGAACACCTTCATAACTTCTGTATACATTTCAAAAATAAGGTACAAGTTTATTTCTTCTTTATTCTGTACATGGCATGTTCAAAATAATAATAATTAGGGAGAAAATAGTTATAGCCTTTTGCTCAGCACCTGAAATGGCTTCAACAACTTACTATTCACCATTTCAAAACAATCTTCACAATAAAGGATTATTACAGAATTATTTTTTAGAAAAACAACACTGAGTTTGTGATTTTTACTATATGCTACTGATCATTTCCAAACCCACACACGTTCATTTTCTCTTAGCTACAGCCCTGAGACTTTACTTAGTGACCTACATGACCAAGATCTTTAAAAATTTCCTATGAAATCACAACACTCAATACCTGTATGTGATTTAACCAAAGTTCTGCAATTTTCATATAAAACAGCACTTTGTCACGAATCAATTTGCGACAAATTGGCATAGTTGGCAAGATCCTGAAATCTACATTCACAACATACCTGTAGAGAAACAATAAGCAACAGTTGCATATTTTTATCTTCAAAAAAAATATTTTTCTTACCTGAAGACTTCAAAAATTATCAGTGCCGAGTATGGTTCACTAGCATTCAGTAAGAAAAAGTTTAGGTTTATTTGGGCCGCTTTCACATTACAACTCAATCTTCTCAAAAATAAAACTTATCTTGACAATACACAGAGCTAGTTTGAGTTCTGCCAGCAGAAGAATGGCCACACTGAGTCACATCTAAGGTGCATCCATTATCCTTTTCCTGGCAGTGGCTGAAAGTGGACATCTTGGGAAGAGTACAGGAATGATCAAACATGTGAAAATAGCCAAACACTGGCCCAATCTCCAATAATTCATTACAGGGACTTCTTGGGCCACAAATAGGATCTTTGTATTTAACAGTCTTCAGTGAAGTATTTTTTTAATAAACTTTTACAAAACTGATGAAAATTTAACATTAACATTCTGTGGCAAGGACTTCCACACACTTAACTGCCCACGTTTGAAGAATAATTTCGTTTTGTTTGTTCAGAAACTGCCTGCAAGCTTCCTGTGTTGGAAGAAATAGTGAAAAAATATTTCTTATTTACTCTTTTCATGTTACTCACAATTTTATAAATTCCATGTCACTTCTCTCCATCATTTATTATATTCTTTCTTAGATGGTGAACGGGCACTGAGTGTCATAATTAAAGCATGAGACACTGCTCATTTATCCACCAATCACGATTCCTTTCCTGATAGTCCCTAACATCCTACTTACAATCCTACTACAGCACTGAGCTGTGACTTCTGTGGATCCAGTATTCCAATATTGGTAACAACCACACTAGATCCCATCACAAGATGTAAACGTTCTTTCCCCATGAGCTTCATTTCACATTTATTACACTTTTATGTACATTATCTCCCTCCTGTAGAGTTTTTTTCTGACATTTTTCAGCAATTCCTCCATTTTACTATTCAGAACAAATCAGTATGACCAGTACTAACACGACAATGCTCCCTACTCTTTTTTTTTTCCACCTGCCTCCAGCTGCATGCTCCTCTCCTGCTAAATCTGGGGAAAAAAATCCCCAAAGCAAATCACACTGGTTAACATTTCTTTCTTGCAAGTTAAAAAGAGTGCACAGAAGAGCCATGAGTGATACAGCTGATGCAAGATAGAGCATGGAATAAACATCAGAAGAACATGCACAGCAGAAGAATGAATAAATCATCACCTTCCCTTCCTTACTCTTTTTGGCGGCACGGAGCTAATCTCCCCACTTCTTCCTTTCCTGGAGCTAAGAGTGGATCTGTGGGACAGTCATATGTACAGAGTCAACCTGACAGCTCACTGTTGCTGTGAGTCAGTCTTGCTCCTCTCTCACAGTCATGGGCATGCAGCCCTGCCCTCTCTCCACCAGCTCTAGCACTCAGGTTACACACTTCTTTTGGAGGTTGTTCTAACAAGCCAGCACTAGAGAAGAACAGAAGATTTAAGTGCTGGGGATAAGGTGAGACTTTAAATGTAGGCTTAAGCCAGCTGTGAAACCATGCTCAATACGTATTTTCAATGTGATGTATCTCCACCATTAGACTATGCAGTAACACATACAGCACAAATCACTTAAAAGGTAAATACATGTGGTTCATTATGGACTTCTCACAAAGAACAAAACTCTGAGGTTACAATAAGCCTGGGTGATTCACCCCAACAGTTCTCCTGTAATGATACTGAAACAAATATATACACACACATGAATCTTCTTATACTCTCAGTCTGTGTAATATGGATGGCCTTTGACTGAAAAACCATTAGCATTCTCTGTAGGTTTCAGCATCATCTTAACTAAGCCTTATTGACCTGACTGATTGACATTCTGCATTGTAAATTATAATAAAGAAACAAAGAATTTTTTAACAGATGTTGACTTTAATAAGGTAGAGAATTTATATATGAGTGAAAATTTTATAAAGTTGGGTGTTATCTCTATTTTGAACTGAGATAGTTTGCCAGAGGTAGAAAGCTCTTACATTTTACTGTATTAACAGGGTTCCTTTACCAGGGGTTGTCTTTCTTCTCAGAATGAAACTGAATCGTGCAATATTTTTAGTCACTGATATTTGAACTATAATGTCTCAGGTCCCTCTTTCTTTTAAACTGTTCCAGAGAGAGTAAATGCCATCACCCTCCCTAAGTCACCTTGTCAAAGGCTTGTTGAATTGTAAATATTCTTTTCCTACCTCCAAAGAGGACTATCAACAAGGCAGCCCTGCCTCCTGGGGTTACTAAGCCTTAGATCAAATGTCTTTTCATACTAGCTATGTGCTGGTCTACCTTTAAAGCTTAAACATCTTTCCTGAAAAAAAAACAAACCAAACCAAAACAAACATAACAGGTTTTGGGCACAGTGAACTTGAAATAGTTGTTATGCTCTATAATAGGTGCTTTCATGTTTCAAATGAGTCTTTGATGGCATTTAGATTTCCAGCTGCCGGCTGATGTACCCAGATCACTGAAACGGGCGAACACACAAGAAAGATAATTTTCTAGAGCTTTTTTGGTGTCTTTCCTTTTTTTTTTATCTTTTTTTTGCCTTTCAATTCAGAAAACCCCTCTTAAAATGCTACTGTTGAACTAGGGTTAGTATTCAGAATTTTCCACTCCAAGACTGCTGTAAAAAAGCTTAGTATTGTCAATGCCTTACCTTAGCAATATTTTTATTTTTAGAAGTATAGAGGCAATGCATTACAGCAGGTGTGCTATATGTTCAATCTTCATAGGTTAAAAATGCTACATTAGTAACTAACCTACAGCTAAACTAAACTACCAATGGAAATCTCACTTAACTTCCATAGCCAACATGGGACTATACATCAGCAGCAGCCTTCCTCCCCGCTTCTGTTACAAGAATGAAGTCCCTGTTCTGGAGGATTATAATTATTGTTTCCCAAATATGCTATGTGCCCCCAAACACACGTCCACCAACAGTGATGGCACTGCAGCACCTTACACAGTTTTTTTAAAACATCAATCAGAATGCTTTAAGAACCTAACAGTTCCACCACTGTTAGTAAGAACTCCTGAGACAAGAAATTAAATGCCTTATACCACACAGATAAATTGTTGCTGTTGACCTGTGAAATAGAAGATAAGAAAGATGCTGCATAAATTAATGCTGAAGAGAGACTGTAAAAATAAAAACTGTCAAAATGCAAGGTTAGCCAGCTATCCTAGTCACTTTTGGAGACAGGTGACAAAATATCATGCTCATGATGTTCCCATCAGACACCTAGGATCCAGCCAAAAAAACCCCAGAAGTCAGAACTTTTATCCCGCCATACTGGATGGAGTCGGGTGATAAGGCTCTATAAGAGCAAATGAGCCTGTGCTCTGTAGGTGAGCTCTTCTTCCACACTGACCTTCAAGTAGCAACTGACTGTAATTTTTGAGTGGGAACCATATACCCAAGAATACTTGATGAGTTTTTACTATTGTTTCAATTTACATCAAACCCAAATTACCCAAGTAGTATGCTAGTCTGAAAACCTCACTATCATTAAGATGAAAGAAATCTGCCCAGGTAGCAGCTAGACATTAGAAGATTTAGTAAATAAGTCAGCTTTGTGGTATTTTGCATTAACTCTATTAGGCATTTGATTACTAAATATACTGAGAGACATGCTATATTCTCACTCTATTAAACAAATGAGCATTCATCTAGATTAACATGTTCTTTCTTGTCAGAATTTCTGTTAAATCCTAAAATTTGAATTGCAACATTTTCTTTCAACTGATGCCATAATGTTTGCAAACTGCAGCAACAATAGGGGGGACTACAATAAAAAAGTCCACAAAATAACACTGAATTGTTAAGGCTGACTTAGAACAAGCACAGGTGGAAGCCAGATGAATTTTTAAACCCTAAGCATTAATATTGTGCTAGGAAAAAAAGAAAAAAAGACAGTCTCAATAGTTCATGGTAAATGCAATTACTGTCCTGCTCACACATTGTCTCCTCCCACCCAGCATGCAGGCTCCAGCACTTACCTGAT
>JAOXNO010000001.1:14933283-14957105 GCA_028565335.1 Limnodromus scolopaceus
CATGGTAAATGCAATTACTGTCCTGCTCACACATTGTCTCCTCCCACCCAGCATGCAGGCTCCAGCACTTACCTGATACTCAGCTCATTGAGGTGGAAAACTTGGGGGGGCAGAGTGGAGAGGAACTGGCACAAGTGAAAAAGCAGTGGCAGGACCACTCATTTCAGCTGCAAAACTGTTAGGCTGAGGTCAGCCCCTCTCAGGGAACCATACAAGGAAAATGCCTTTTGTGTATTTCAGTGAGAAGCATAAGGAAACTGACTAAGCTTGTCATGTCACCACTACTAAAATCCTGTTACAGAATTTGCCAGCCAGAAATCCAGGAAATATCCACGTAGAGGACAGCTGGCACAGGATAAGATATTACTAGCTCCCTAGATAACTTGTTTCTCTGCCAGAAATCAGCCTTCCTGTATGAGAGTGAAGAGAAAGTGGATGTGCTCACCTAAGACTATACCCAAAATTAATCCATCTTTAACTCAGGTACTACCAGAGACCGATTCCCTAATAAGCCCAGGCAGGCCCAAGCAGGGCAGCAGCACTGCCACATTAACTGAGCAGTCCTCACACTCGCCTGATCAGCTCCTTACGTGCAGGCAGGCACAGAGCAAGAACCTGCTGAAAGCTTGAGAACAACTGCTACTTCCTGTTGTAGCATAAAAAAATTCCGAGAGAGCACAAGCTACATCAAAAGGTATGTTAAAAAGATAAAAGTATGTTAAAAATAGTAAAGAATCATCACAAGCATGCCTTAGTTCTCTCTGATCTGTAACCTCATACACAACATGGAGAAATACAAATGACACTGGTTGGAAGAGTGAACAAAATGGCCTAGAAGTTAAAGCAGTATGAATACAACAGCACTTGATAATCAAACACAGGCCTTTTGCTTCGACTGTCATAGGCTGGCATCATTTCAGACCCAGCACAATCAGATCCTGAGGGAGAGTAATGACTTCTGGCGCTCTGCCTGAAACCCTGAGGACAATTCAAATACAGTTATTGATGAGTCCTGGAGGGAGATACACGAAGCTTTCCTTGGGCAAGGATGTTACAATCGCCAAGCTCGGCAACAGTAAGCTAGAAACAGGATTACAGCATGGAGATAGGTACTTAAATCAATGTGGGTCCAAATTAACACAGCTCATTGAGCTCAAGTTTTACCAGCCTCCGTCAGTATCTATTTCTTTTAACTAATGCTAACATGTCTGCAAACCACAGGTATAACAACAGTGGGAAACTACTATTAAAAAGAGTAAATTTAAAAAAAAAAAAAAAAAAAAAAAATCAATAAAACAATGCTGAAGTGTTAAGACTGCTTAAAACAAGAGCAAGAGAAGCCGAGCTGAATCTTTCAATTCAGCATCTTTTGTTAAAAAAAGGCAAGAAATACTCAACTAAGTTAAATATGTAGCAATTTTTTTGAGATATATTGCATCTACATGTGCCTTTATACTTATGCTTTACAGGAAACCATTAAACATAATTTCTCAAAACTGAAGTCTCATTCCTTCTAAAAAGCAAAAGCTGGGAAAAAAAAATCCTTCTCTTCAGAGTGTATACATATCATGTCTTTTCACTAGTCATCTTTGTTTGGAAAAAACGCATATATGCATCCTTCACACTAAGAAACCAAGTCTTTAAGAAAAATTAAATCACTTGAAAGAAAACTTTTAAACAGACAAATCACAATCATACAATCAAAAAAAATCTTAGCATCTCCTGTGAAAAAAATAATTTCCCTTTTGTGTTTATATTGTTAATGAACCTAATTACAACATAGCACCACCATCACCTTAATTATGTTTACGGATTCCAGTTCAACATGAATTAGGACTGTTCTGAAGTATGCCAATACAACAATGTGCAATTGACTAAACTTGTTTGGGTTTTTTTTTTTTTTAAAAAAAAAACCAACAACAAAACAAACACAAGATAAAAAAGAAACCATTAGCAATGCGCAATATGACAAGCAAAACAGTATATTCAACAGATTTTGGAAAAATTAAACTAGTCATGTCAGCAATGCTGGAACATTAATTAGCAATCTCTACACATATTTGCCAAACTTAATTAGCATGAAGCCCGTAAAACCAAGAAAAAATATATTGACAAAGGATATATTTATTACAATAGTATAAATATTATGCTTTGTTCTCTGTATTTCATAACATTTTTTGCCCCTTAAGTTCAACATAAATAGTGTATTTCATTTCTACTAATTGCCTCTTAAGAATTGCATTTTGAAGCCAAATCAATATACAAAAATAAAAGCTGACTTACAAACTCCCGAGTTCTCACTTTCCCATCCAGTTAGTGATTCACTCTGAACGAATCACCTCCATCGACACTCTGTCGACATCACACACACCTCTACACAACAGCAACTTAAATCCTCCGATCTGGCACAAGGAAGCCATCCTGTATTTCACTGAAGTTCTGGCAATTTCTATGACATACAGTGAAATAACATTGTAATTGGAAACAGACTTTTGCATTACTGTGAAATTATAGGATTGAACGCTCAGAACAGTAACAAACATGCCAAAAAAACCAACTAGAAATAAGACTTTCAATCTTCACTTGCATTTTAAATTACAAAACTTTGATTTCCAACTCAGGATTATTTGATTAAAGAAAGGACTAGATTACTTGAAAAAACCCACATAATTTTAAAATTAGATATATCAATACCTCCCCTCCTCTAATCAATTAAACCACTCACTGTGATCCATTTCCATCATACGATTTTATAAAAAAAAACCTTAGTGCAAAGGCATGCCACAGAACATAACCTTTAGTTTATCATCTTAATGCTATTTTTAAACAATATACATTTTATTACAGTCAAAATAAGAAATGCTTTTCATAATCCCCCAACGCAGTCTGTAACTAAACTCTGCGGACAGACTGAATATGAAAATCCTGTCGATATCTTTCTCTAAGAATTCTGCATAATCTCACTTCCAAAAAAAAAAGAAATCACTTTTACCCAGTAAGAATTACTTTCTTCCTTGATTTCCTACTCATTCTTCAGAATCTAGGTCATACAGCAGGCTACCTGCCATACTTGAAAAGCTACGGCGTAAGTTGATAAGCTTGTAGCCTGTGGTCCTCAGATCCAATCAAGACAAGAAACAAATCAACAGGGGACACAAAATACACCCAGGTGGGGCTAAAAAGTAAGGAGAGCACATTCCAGTTGTTGATACCCAATACTTGCAGTATGTGCAATATATATCAATCACAGAGGTTTGCATTTGTATAAAAAAATGCTGTAGCCCACTAATTCTTATAATGTGCCTATCCTAACAAAAATGCAGTGCAATCTATTTACAAGTAAATCCTTGTGCACCGATATCCATTGCAGACAGGTAACTGCATTATAGTCAGAATTAGTTTTTACCCATCTCCACATTAAAAGTTCTCATTTCATTTAAAGATAGAACACTCTAAACATTTATTCCATATCCTCCTTTGCTTTGATAAAAAAGTTTCATTGCCAGACTCCTATCAATGAGAAGTGTTCTATTTTTTCCTGTAATTTTGAGTATCTCTAGTTGACATTCTATTACTTAGAATGGGCTGGTACCAGCTTAAAAGATACAAGTCACGGGTAAAAATATCTTTCTAGGTGTTTAATTATGAAGAAGTTATTACAGTTTACCCAGTTATTACCTCACAGTAGTTTCTACAGCAATCAAAATGATGGTTTTGTTATCAGAGAATAAAGACGAGATTGCCCAAGAAACGAGAAAGTTTATGACAAGTCACGTGTGTTGAAGGAGTTAAATTATCACATCATTAATAGAATCTAGTAAAAAGCTTTCTCTGTCACAATTAAGGCTATGAATTTACCATAAATAAGTAAGAAAACAACCCCCCTCCCAACCCAAATCTTATTTTAGAATCTGCTGAATGTTTAATAGGTGGAAAGCATAATTAACTATAAATAACTCAGAGCATCAGAAATTAACATGCAGGAATACTATATGTTTCTGAAATATCCAGGACAGATGATGACCAATAATCAAAAACCTCTCTTATTGATTACGTTTGTCTTCAGTCCACTGTGAAACATCTGCCTCTAGATCTGAGACCAGGACCCTGCCCTACATGCAGAAGAGCAGAACACCAAACACTGAAGTGATTTCTAGAAACAGCTAGAGGAAAAGACAAAGAATTAATATTGTAAAGCTACTGAAGCCCCAGTTACTGCAGAAGGGGAAACAAATAGCCAAAGATAGAACTGGACCAGACAGATGTCTTTTAGACAGACTTTTTTTTTTTTTTTTTACAGGGTTTGACTTAATGGCCAATAAACAAGAATATATAGAACAATACCAAAGAAAAGCTATGCGCTTTCACATGAATTACTTAACTACTGAAAAGGGGGGTTTCAACAGAAAAATATGACCATCAACTAAAAAATCCACTGGTTTTACAATTACAGTTTAAGTATAGAAATCAGAAAAACAAATTCCCGGTGTAAGAAGGCTTTATTTAAAAAAAAAACAAAAACCAAAAAAACCTTTTAAGAACTCTAGTGTGTGTTTTTCCTGATAGTTTTAGCTGAATTTCGGAACACAAGCTTTGTTGAAATACTCTGTTTCCACATAGTCACAGAACAGTCAAATCTGGAAGGTACCTCTGGATCCACTTGACTGCTCAAAGCAGAGTCACCTTGAGCAGGTTGCTCAGGGTCATGTGCAGTTTGGGTTTGAGTATCTCCAAATACAGAGATTCCACAAGCCATTTGGGCAACCTGTGCCAGTGTTCAACTAGCCTCACAATAAGTTTTTCTTATGTATGACTGGAGTTTACTGTATTTCAGTTTGTGCCTTCTGCCTCTTCCCTAGTTACTGGGCACCAGCGAAGAAGCCTGTCTTCTTCATATCTACCCATCAGGTATTTATTTACAGACACTGGTAAGATCCCCCTGAACCGTCTCTTCTCCAGGCTGAACAACCCCAACTCTCTCAGCCTCTCCTTGTATGACAGGGGCTCCAAGCCCTTCACCATCTTTGTGGCCCTTCAGTATGTCCTTCTAGACCTCTTTTGTAGCAGGGAGCCCAGCACTGGACACAGCACTCCAGTGTGTCTCCCCAGGGCCAAAGGGAAGGATCACCTCACTTGACCTCCTGGCAACGCTCTGCCTCATGCTTTGCTGGCTCATGTTCAATGTGCTGTCTACCAGGGCCTTTCCTGCAAAGCTGCTTGCCAGCTGGTTGGCCACCAGCCTGTGCTGGTGCATGGGGCTATTCCAGCCCAGGTGCAGCCCACTTCTCCAGCCAGTCAAAGTCTCTCTGAATACCAGCACAACCTTCTGGTGCGTTAATCACTCCTCCTAGTTTTGTATCATGTGCAAACTTGCTGACGGTGCACTCTGTCCCATCAGCCAGGTCATTAATGAAGATATTAAACAGTATTGGCCCCAGTAAATGGTGCTGGAGTACACCATTAGTGACTGGCCTCCAGCTGGACTTCGTGCTGACCACAACCCTTTAAGCCAAACAGTTCAGCCAGATTTCATTTTACTTCACTGGTCTACTTATCTAGCCTGTACTTCCTCAGTTTTTTGTCAATCAAGATGTTATGGCATACAGTGCCAAAAGTCTTACTGAAGTCAAGATAAACAACAGACACTGCTATTGTTTAAAGGCTTAAGATATATTTAACATTGATAATGTTTTTGTCCTTCAGTATGCACTTGGATCATTTTTTGCTACGACACAAAAAATCCTATTACCTCTCCCATGAACTCTAGCCATTATGAGCTGATATGTGAATTTTTATGAAACTTTTGTCAAACATATATGTATATACAGAAGTTTTCATGTCTATAACTTTTACTTCACATAATCTGTATCTCTTTCAATGCATCACTATTTCAAAATAAATTTTCAAATAACCAGCACAAAATCAAAGGCAGGGGATAACAAAGCAAACAGATGACAGAGAACTCTGAGCAGAGGGTACCTAAACACAGAGGGACAACAAGAATGAGGACAAGGGTGGGAGGTAAAGGGAGAGCTCTGGGATAAACCTCCTTTTGTATTATTTGCATATAAAACTGCACTGCAATTGAATGTCAGGTTACTTTTTGCAGGCAACAGTACACACATGAACTGCTGGTTGTGGAAAAAACAAGCTCTTAGAGAGCCAGAAAGTAGCAAGCCTCAGAAACTTTCAAGAGTTAAGGAAGTCAGCTCCACGCTGCATGTGTCAGCTCCAGCTGACTCACACAGGCTTTGACCAAAGGAGTAGGATGACCAAGCATCATGCAATAACCTAGAGCCACGCTTTCTATAGAAGAAAAGCAATCATTTAGAAGGGAAAAAAAAAACAAACCACAAAATACAATGGACTAGATCTAAGCACTCTTGCCCTAGAGAAGTCCAGTGAAGAGCTGGCAGAAGCCTGGGAAGACAGATCCTAAAGCAGCTCACACCTGTCCATGGCAAAGGTCTGACTAGAGCTATTTGCAGTAAAGGGCAGGAGTTTTCAGATGCCAGGCAATGTGACCTGGGAACAAACTGTGAGTCCAGAAAGTGAATAAAGGCATTATAGCACGCATAAAGACTTTTTTTGAAAGTTATATTTTAGGTATAGCATTGTTATCCTAAACAAAAAAAAATGGCTGTGATCAAGCTGCTCTCTAAAGAATTCTGTATTTGGCTGCAATCAAGGCTAGTGGTTGGGCTGAATACCCTCCTTTTAGTAAAAGCAAAAAAAGGAACATTAGGTCTTTTACACAACAGCTGTGTAAAAAAAAAACCAAAAAAAACAAAGAAAGAAAACACTGTCCAAAGCACTGACAGATCAAATCCAGTCAGACCGTTAAGTGTGTGAAGAATTAAGAATTTTATAAATAATAATTATGAAATTAAAGGACTTGGGGAAAACTGTTGCAGCTATATATGCCTCTGTGTTTTAAGCAGAAAAAGCTGTTAAAAATTCTGTGCCTATGATCTCAGGAAAGATTTGTCTGGAGTTTTCTGGGTATTGGTTTTTTGGGGTTTTTTTTAGTACAGTACTTGCTAGACAGGCAGACTTGAAAGCATCAGCAAAATAGCTGCTTGTTGCACTTTGTTTCTACTCTGCTCAAGCAAACAGAGCTCTGTTTACATTCTTGGTAAATAAACAGGACTGCACATACACACACACAAAAATCTCACAAACCTCAAATCACAATTTATTTCTCTTCCTGAGAGAAGCAACTTGGCAAAGCCTCAAGCATTAGCTAGCTCTGGGGCTTTTATAGTAGAAATAATACATGCCAGGTTTTCTGAATGCAGATGTCAGATAGCCAAATACTGGCTAATGCACACTGGGGGTCTGTGGTTTTTGCCTGCTCAGCTACCTTGCAAAGGAATTGAGCAATTTCTTGATGCATGCAGGTCAAATTAACAACTGGCCTTCCTGTCCACCTTGGAGACATTACTCCCCTTCTAAACAAGGATATACAATTGTTTTTTGCCTTTTCTAAACTGGCCCAAATCCTTTTTGATTGTTATTATCAGACCAAAACATATAGAGGCAGGATGTCTATAGTCTGAGTTTATTTATGTTCCAAAACTCCTTACTATTATTATGTGTCCCTGTGCTATCTTACATCAAATGGGTTTTGCAATAAGCAGAGAGGCCAAGTTCAGCAGAGTAAGCAGCGCTACTTGTTTGCGGTCATTGCTGAGCTTTCCCTTCATTAGATGTACGAGCCTAACATCTCCAGCAGGTCTAAGTTTGAAGCACAGAGCATATATTTAACACATTGTAAGAGGACACCTCACTTTTCCTTTCTAGCCATACAGGTCTGTAAACTGAATAGGAGTTAAGTAGTAGACAAACGTCTGCAATACTAAGTTTCCACGAGACTGAGAAGTAGTATCAAGGGAATTGTGCATTTTGTATCCTCAGCTGATCTCAATCTTTTGGGTGCCTATGTCAGACTGCCAAAAATCCAAACAGACCTAGATCCAGTTTTCACAGGTGCTACTAGGCCCCTGGGAGACCAGTGTTAGGTTATCTGATTAGAGAGGCTAATCATAATAGAAACAGATCCAGCAAGGATCAGTGGCAAAACAATAGGTAGAGAAACCCTAACAGCCTCATCAGTGAAAATGGAGCACCTGAATCAGCTACTCCCAAGACCATCAATTAGACCATATTCACCCAGTGTGAAACCTACCAAGATGAGTCAAGGAGGAAATTCTCTCCACAGAAACACCTTGAAAACTAAAGCTTATTGCTTTAAGGGGTCCAGCACTTACTACGGGATGAAGGGAGGAAGAAAGTTTTGGGATTGTGTAAAACTTACTGTGGGACTGTGAGAATACGCAAGACATTATGAAATGTTTAGGGGAAGGCACTAAAGGCAGAGAAAGACAGGAATAGAGGTGAATAAGAAAGAATTAATTATGGGAAAACAGCAGGGAAAAAAGATAAATGGGGCAGGTCCGGTACAAATGGGTGGCTGGTCAGTGCACTTGTCTGGCTGAGCCCCACCCTTGATCGAGTCTATCCTATATTGTCATTAAAACCCATATCTGTCTTCTTTGTGGATGCACTTTCTATTCCGAGTGTGTACGTGTGAACTCAAGCCAATTTCACGCCAGACTGGCCAGCAAGTGGATAAGAGGTCTGAGTACCAGCAACCAGAGTGAGAACACAAACCTCAGGGGTTCACGGGTCTAGGTACCAATAACTGGGGGACATCAATGGGTCAAGACTTCAGCAACTACATAGACCATTTAAAACCAGCTACTAGGGGGACCCATATAGCATGTCTGTGAGTCTGTGTGAAAATTCCATCAGTGGACTTCCGTCCTGAGAAGCTGAAGAGGAGGAACAAGACTGGGCTGTCTGTGCAGTTCTTGCTTGAGTGTTCTGTGTATGTTTATGTGGGTGCCAATGAAGGCACTGGTTTGAGTCCCTGTTGATCCTTGTGGCCAGCTGCGTACATATTTTCTGTCTGTGAGCGTGTGTGCATGCACGCACACCTATCGGGAATAAGTGCTCAGTCACTTTACTGGCTTGCTCTGGGGACTGAACTGCAGCAGCCTTGTACTCACCTACTTAGCTGGGCCAGGAGGGATGCCCCTGAGACCCAAAGCCCTCCACACTCAGCTACCTTAACAACCGGCATGGCTAAAAGGACACACACTTTAAGCAAATTTCTTAGCAAAGCTATCAGTAACACTTTGAAGGTGAAG
Source organism: Limnodromus scolopaceus (assembly GCA_028565335.1). Taxonomy (NCBI): domain Eukaryota; kingdom Metazoa; phylum Chordata; class Aves; order Charadriiformes; family Scolopacidae; genus Limnodromus; species Limnodromus scolopaceus. The sequence goes on from JAOXNO010000001.1 coordinate 14,942,496, forward strand.
TGTGTGAATCTGCCTTAGATTCAAGTTCCGGGTAGTCTATACCTGCTTAAGCTGTGCTGGCATGTAGTGGAACACACTCCATGCAGTTTTGCTAAGGCATTTTGTAAACGACTGCGTATTTAAATGATAGTAAAAAAATGTATTAGCATTCTCAGGCACCATTCTATTTCAACTGGATGTCCTCTGGTTCTTTTAATAGCCCTTGAAATTCCTATGTGCTAAACACGTTTGAAAGGAATCTTGACAGGATCTTTCCTGCATGTTTTCTTTTCAAGTCAGGACTCAACTGTACACCATTATAACAGAAGAGTAACACAAAGCCAAAATACAGATGAAACAAAGTAGATGCAAATTAAATTACAGGAATGTATTCAGTAAGTTTGCCTTGGAGAAACTTGCAAACAGATTCCAATAAAGAGCAATAAGCACCTATTAGTCTGCACAAAGAAGTCCTCCATTCTCTGCAGTGTACTACAGCCAGGGTACCCAAGGAACAGGGTCTACACTAATTTTTTGTCTCGGTAACCCACGCACCACAGGTATCAGGTACTTGTGAGAAAGGGAAAGCTTTTTTTCCCCTCGATCACCGATAACTTCTTTGTTAAGTTCCGCATTCTTTCACTTCTGTTGTAAAACACAAGCATTCTGAGGAAGGCTGCATCTTTTTAATTTGGCTTTCTACTCTGAAACATTAATTACCTGGGAAGGAACGAAGTGAGACTTCAAACTAAGTATATAAAGCAGTTTGTACTCTTATTTACATCAGAATGAAACATTTTAATTGATAAAAATGTACTTCAGAATCACTGTGGTTGATCACCTTTTGCATATGTCTTAGGAAGTCTTGGTCCAAAGCTGTATTACAGTCTTCTTGGAAGCAGACACCTCTCACAGCTAAGACACCAGGCAGCAGTGGAAATTCCTGATTCTTGTCACATACGCAGTAGGAGCTGTCAGAAAGGCTTTACGCTGTCATACTGGGAATGACAAAGCACCACTTGGATGAAACCACCACACGTGGCCTCCTATGGGCAAGGTAATCCTTTTATAGAAGGATTCATAAAGAGCAAAGCTAATTCCAAACATCTTCCATTCTAGCTCATGGCATGGAATAAACAGAGGTTGATACGTCTGTTTGGTATGTGGGCATGGCAGGAACTGAATTCTTCTGTGGAAGTGGCCATAGAAGCTGAAGATGACAGACGAGAATCTGCCAGTCCTGACGCTGGATACAGAATAACAGAAGAGCTGTCCACTGAAACCTGTAGGAATTTCAGATCCCTTTTCCGCCTCCGGACACACACACACACAAAAAAAAAAATCACTGCTGGATATTCTGATACAGTGGTTACAAAAGAAAATAATACTGTCTCTTTATAGTAGTATTAATGACTAAAACAATTCTCTCAGTTTCTGCCAGAACTACTGCTAATATTTAAGCTTTGACAACACAGAACCAACATGTAGCTTAAGAACAGTTTCTGAACTAATATGGCCTTCTTCGCCCCCCAAAAAGATATACACTACTCTGTCTCCATGCACAGTACTTCTGAGCAACAGAAATGAGGACAAGTCCTTGCCTTCTTCGGAAGGCTGTTAACATCCCAGTAGATTTGGAGCATAGGAAGTTGCTTCATGAAAACAAAGCACTGAATTCTTAAAATGTTTCATGCTACTCCAATGACATTTCGGTAAATAAGAAATAGCTTTAAGAAATTCTCCCTTCCACAGAATTACACTGCTCCTGGTTTTGGGAAAAAAAGGCCTTCAAGATTAACCAGCACAACATTGAAATATAGATGTTTCACAAGCTTTCAAGATAAGAAAATATGCTATTTTTATAAATGAGGGTATCACCAATTTATAGTCATTAGTTGTTCTAGCAGACAACAAGATAAACACTTTTATGAGCACAGAGAGGTTATTTAAAGTGCGTTCTGAACATCTTATTAAGCACAATGGTCAAAATTTCGTACAAACAGAACATCTAGGTGGGATGTGGTTCTGGTCTTAAACATTGTCCAGTCATGGAAGAGAAGCAATCAACCAGCCTGACTGACCTAAAGCTATAATCAGATGAGGAAAGCTGTGCAGACAAATTTGGCAAAGAACTGGCACTCCTTCATTTGTAGCATATATACCAGGCAGAGCTTGGAGCTGCACATACCTGTTTCATAATTGGAGCTTTAAAGAATAAGAAGAGAGAAAAAGAGTGAAGCAAAGGAAAGGGAAATAGCAATTCACTATCCCATCTAGTCACACGCAGCAAGCAGCATGAGTTTGGTAGGCACCCTAGATGACATGACTTTCGCATTTGTTTTTAAGGTAACAGTGACTGGATTTTGTCAGACAGTTTACCCAAGTCTAAGGATGATTCCTGAAGAAAATAAAGAAGCTCCTGGGGCAGATACTGGCTCAGGAGTGTAAAATTTCTAAAGATGGAATTAGTAAAAGACCTTCTGGCCACAACATCCTTTGAATAGAAGAGGTATTTTTCAATCTAATGCAAAGACTGATGGATACCTGTATTGCACGATTCACAGCAGCTCACAAGCTGAGAGATGCCACAATTTCCCGATAATACCTTTATAAACACAAAATACGCAACAAAATGGAATGCTTAAATTGGCATGCATTTGTTTAACCTGTTGCTTAGCGTCTTTTGCTAACTACATCAATTACAGATCAATGAAAATACACATATCCCACCACAGTAAATTTACTGAATTATATGAACATCTAAATGTTTTATTATTCATTTATGAGTATATATATGTAAAAAAGCAGAAAACGACAAATTGTTTTGTCCTGTAACACAGCACAGCAACAACAGAAATGTAGTCATCTGGCATAGGTACACATTGTTTTACACCATCTATCAGGTAATGTTCCATTACTGTCTGTCCAGGAGCCTGGAGTGTACATTTTAGTAAAGTCATGATTAAGACAGCAATTAGGCAAAAAAGTTTCAAGTCAAGAAACAGACTGAATTCATAACACAAAAAGCTTTCCTTAAAATTACTTCCTTCCATGACGTTTTACCCTGAAGTGGAATAAATATGTTTACCTTAGAAAAATAAAGTATATTGTTCAAGTCAGTTTTACAATTTTTTATATACTTTTTTTTTAGCCATTAACTGTGTTCTAATCATCACTGGATTGCTTGAATTAGTTTCCAGTGGATGGTTCTCATATAGGAAAATCTCATACGACCTCCCAGCATGTTCAATCCTTTCCTTTCCCAAAGTTCTCTCACTTTAGTTTCAACATTAAGTGCCAAAAAACAAGACCTGTGTTTTCAGAAGCTGTATTAGAAACCTCCCTAGAATAAATCCCTCACAAATATCTGCATGAAGAAAAGTTCTTAAAGGTAAAAAAGAAAAAAAAAAAATAATCAAGTAGTGGAGAGAAGATCATCTGAATGATACGGATACTAATTATACATTTCACTTGTGATTATCTATCAATGTAAATTATTTTCTCCCATACAGCAGAAATTCCAGACAGACACAGAAATAAACAAAGTCTATCACTGAAAAATAAAATACACTTGAAATTCTAAATCTTTTCAAAGCCTATTGATGAACTGATACAGGCACTGTCAGCTCTATAAAGAGTGCAGTGCCCCCTAAAAATATCACCTCAAGTGAAAAAGCCACTCCACAAGTGACTGCTTCTACACAGGCTATTTCTTTTTTCTACACAAGCACAATGGCATGTTGCAGCATTCCTTGTCTCTACATCCCTTTCATACTTCACTTAAAAGCCTTCAACACTAAACCAATGAGCCTGTCAAACCTTTAATATGAAAAACTCAAAACATACGATTTATTTGGGTCCAATTTTAGCAATCTAAAATTAAGTATCTAGTCTAAGAGACCTATACTGTCACCAAAGAGAGTTCAGTGGCAGAACGAAGCGCCTTCCTGGAAAACAGCTTAGGGCCCACATTAAGATAGGATGATTTCCTCCCTACTTCTGAGATAAAATACAACAAATAGCAGGATTGCAATTTTGGAAAAAAAAAATACACTACTTGTTGTTATCATTTATTATTTTCAACTATAAAAAAAAAAAAAGAAGAAGTTGTATGACTACTTAAAATAAATTTGAACTACCCTGAGATGGAAGTTAGGCAATACTTCTTTTACAAACAACAACAGAAACTAAAGCAGGAAGACAGCTGAAGAAAAGATGGTATTTTAAAAACATGCTTTAAAGTTAGTGGAACTGATGAAATAATTGCATTATTCTCATATTTTGCTTCAATGTTACTTATATAAATAACAATAGAACTATTATCTTACGATTCTCTACTATCTACTAATTATTCCGAAATATTTATCTGACACACAGCAATGTCAGCTCTTACTAAATGTTGTGAGCTGATGGTTCTTCTACTTTTAAACATATGTTTTATTTCTGTATTTCACTACAAGTGACACTTCTGCCTTAGAAGAAGTAGTGCATCCACAATTAAATTTAAAAAAAACCCAACAAACCAACACACACATAAAAAAACAGACCGGAGAAAATCACACACGCTCCTAAGCCTGAAGGAATCCTTCAACATCATAACTTGTTTCACAGTGCCTTTTATATCAACTAACATTAGATCTCTTCTTAGAAAAGAAAGTAGACGTTATTCAGTCTCTATCTTTTTCTTCCTGCTCATTATTTTAGATTTCTTCCTCCTTTACTTTATCCCTGACTGCATTCTTGGCATGACCTGATGAAGAAACCACGTAAAAGCACTGAGAAATACATTAATTTGCTCTGCAAAGACAAATTGCAAAGAGAGAGGGGTATACAACACAGTTGTCCTTAAACCTTGCCTGCACCACACCACCCCACATACTTGTACACATTGAATAACACAAGCCTTGCTGTCCTACTGTCATTTGAAAGTATCTTTCCCTTACTGCTATTTATAAAACCCCTCAATATCATGAAAATTGAATTATACACACATCGGTTATCTACTGTAAGATTGCTCATGAGTGGCTGCTATTAATTTTTTTTGAAGCAGAAATTAATTTTAAAGAAACGTGCGTTTGCAGCCTTTGCAGAAAGACAGGAAAAGAGCAGGAGAAATACTTCAGGCTTACTAGCCTTACTAACAATCCTTACCAGTGAATATCCTATGGTCAAACTGCATTGCTAAGACAACATATATATATAGAATCTAAAATCAGAGAAAAAAAAAAAATAAATAATGAGTTCTTTGTCCTAAAATACGAAAAAGAAAAGTTATATATTTATTAGGTTTGTAGTCTAAAGAGTCCAAAGTGACCCAGGTGGAAGAACTGACTTTTCTCAAAACAAAACAGAAACTTGCAAGGAGTTCCACAAACCCCTTAAAAAGGCAAATAAAATTATCTGTACAGCTTGGAGGGTTGACAATATTGCACACGGTAAGAGTGCATAACTCATACAACAGAAATGAAACTATTTTTGCTTTCTTGGAGGGTTCTTGAAAGACCATCCTCCTCCATCTAGCTGCCGTTCCTTGCTTTCTAATGACATTTGGAAGGCTTGGACAAGTAACCTCATGCAGCCTCACCGAAACATAAAGAACATAGGGGTATATATAGGTAGTTAAATTACTACTTATTAGATAAAGCAACGAGGTGTGTCTCACACTGTAAGCACGCTGCAGGAAAACACTTCCAGGTATACTTAAAGCTCAGACATCCAAACAAATCAATTCAGTGTAACGAGGTACAGTAGGTTACCCGATCCGCTGTAACCGTCCATGTGCACGCACGCATCCATAGTTACCCGGGCTACCTTATCAACAAGGAACGAGGACTTTGTCACAGGCTGCTAATGCGCACACGGGCAGCATTAGCTACTCAGAAATTTAGGACTTACAGATGCTGTCTGATTATGGCTGCTTAATGAAATTTCCCATAACTCACCAAAATACAGGTATCTTATCTTGTGCCCCCCCCCCCCGAAATCACAGTTTTTCTAGGTAAGGGGAAAGGAGGGATGAATCTCACTACATAAAATATCTCAGGTTTGTATTAATTTACTTTTCAAGGCTGCAGTGTCTTTAAGATCTCAGATGATCCTCAACAAACGGTCCATCTCACTTCCTTGCTAATGTATCCTAAAAGCCTCTTAAAAACATAACCACCACCTATCCTAAGAGAATGCTGCAGGATTTCTACCATGTCGATCTTCCATAAGAGCCAAACCATCCATTACATTCCAGCTTCCTTCTCATCATTTTTTCCTTCTAGGATAGGATAACATGTTGAACTTGCGAAGTGAGGAGGAAAACCTACAAACACTAAATGCTAAACTGCCTTGTAAAAACAAAGACCAACCAAAGAAAGAGGCAAGTGACGGGCTTTTCTCTTATTCCTTCCCTATTCCCACTTCATCAGTTTCTGCAAACGCACAGAGCACCTCCCCTCCCGCTATGCAAGCACTGTCTAGCAGCCTCTGCTAGTGTGGAAAACAAGAAACAAGCCATGGACTCTTTCAGATCTTCCACCCAGCATTTCCACCCAGAGAACTCAAGCTTCTCAAAAAGTCCAATCACCAGGAGCAACTGATAATAAAAAAAAATATGCACATATGAACTCCCTTTCTCTGTTCGTCAAAAACATGCATATTTTCATGTCCATATTGTATGAACACACACTGCAATTTTGCTGAATGGCAGATTGAGGACAGTTTAGCAGTTCAGACACTCAATACAAATTTTTTCTTTCCTTAAAAAACATCTTCTACAGTAATTTTGAAAGGGCCTTGAAAGGAACTGGCAGCTAATAGGATAGACAGCACTGTTTCATAACAGCTTGCAAAAAAATTCAGTCTATTTTTAGATACGTGAAAAGAATGTGGTTATTTAAAAAAAAATTCAGATTATATATAAAGTTGTTTTCTTTTATAACTGACCACATAAACGGTGCAGCTGATGTGCCAAATCAATCTCCAGGTGAACAGTACCACACATTTAAATCCTCAAAAGAAATCTATGTGCATATACAACATTCACATTTTAATCTTTATTGCCAGATAACGTGGCCTGCTGTTATAAAATCTTACTTTTAATGAATGGTATTCAAATAGATCTCTGACAAATGCATCTTTTTCTAATTATGTGTTATAATCCTTCACAGGGACCTATTCATCTAGGACTACCATTAGTTCAACCATGAGCATGTTTTGTTCAAAAACAGACTGATCAGTTTTAGGGTGCTGCATAACATTTATATTGAAAAAATAAATATCTGTATCATATACCAAATTACCCCTGCAAAAATGCTAACAAAAGCCTTTTGAAAAATCAAGTTAACACCTGTTTCCTTTACTATTTTCACCCCATCATCCTCTCTGTTATCACCACCATTTTATTAGTCTTGCATTTAAAAATTTTAGGCATCAGGGTGGGACAGAGGTAAACAAATAAATATTAACATTTTCTTTCATGAGTCTTAATTTTTAATAAATAAATAAATGAAATATCTCTCAAAGCTCTTCTTATATCTCTCCATTTTGGAAAGGTGACTTAACAACCCACTCCCCCCCACCATTTTCTGCATCTCTCATTTCTGATATTTTGTTATATTACAGCTGATGAAAGGCAATGCAGTTTGCTTATACATATCTTACACAAATATATTTATAAATCAAATTAAACTGCTCATTTTGTTTTTTAAAACCATGCATGCCCCACAGCAATCGTTCATTTTGAATGGTGTGCTTTAGTCTGTTTCCTTAAGATAGCTTTCAGTGCATTATCATATCTTTCTATGCTGAACCATTCAATAAAACGTACTTTAGGTAATAATTTCAGCTAAACATACAGTTTGAGTGCTTAAAATTAATAACTGTATTTTTTTTGCCAACATCCAATATTAAAATTTCAAAATAGAACATTCGGATGGTCTTTTGGTCTTTTGCATACAGGCGAAATGATTACTGCAAATAATTTTAAAAGAAAATGATACTGTGTTGCTCTGGATTTAAGTAATTTTGAAAATAAAAATCCTAAAATTCAGGCGCAAGCAAAACAGAAGTGAGCAGGGCTGGATCATTTAAAAAGCAACAAAACAATCACCAGGAGGTTATTTCACATCAGAAAACTTAAATGGGCGTTTGGTACCTCGAAATATTTCTTTAAAATGAAGCAGCTACTTGAAACTGTAATAATCTGATTGACAGATAAAATAATTGCTTTAAAAACACTTCTGAGTCATTTTGTCCTTACCTGCAGGCATGAACCATTACTGCATGCAGCGACTGCTCCATTTCCTAGCACAGACTTGAACAAGGATCACATCTATCTTACAGAATGTGACTAATTGGGGGGATTTGCGATTCCTGAGCTACTTCGCAAAGGACACTCCCTTTCCACATAACAGGACACGGAAGCCTTCACCCAGCTACATTTCCTATGCATCTACGTTCTGAGGGAACCCTTTGCAACCGCGGAAGGGTTTCCTGCAACACAACAACAACAACAAAAAAAAAAAAGTCTCGAAAAAACCGAATTTATGGAAACCCAGGCGCCGTTTTGCGTGACAGCGAGAAGGAGCGAGGTCTGCAACACACCAGCGCACGCAAACCAGCAGCCTTGCTGTAGTGCCATCTGCATGCTGCAGCCCAGGAGGCTTCGTTAAAAAAAATAATAAAAAAATAAAGAAAGAAATTAATATATCTCCGCAAAAAATGCACAAAGCTTAACAAAAAAAAAAAAAAAAAAGGAGAGAGAGAGAGGGTCAATGGATAGGGTACAACAACCAGCATGCAATACGGAAACAATGCTAGCAAACTTGACAAGGGGAAGGGGAAGGGGAAGAGCCCTGCGCCGCCGCCGGGCAGTGCTACACCATGACCCGCTCATGCAGGAGATGCCGCCGTACCTTTCTGAAGAGGACGACTTCTCAGAGTTAACTGACATCAGCAGCTCAATCTTCTGCTTGATTTCTGGAAAAATCAGAAAATATTCACAACCCAGACCGCCCGCCCTCGCCTTCCGCACGCTCTGCTGTGTGTGGAGCAAGGCGGGTGGGTGTCCCTCAGCCCTTTTGTTCGGGAGGAGGAGGCCGCAGCAGTCGCCGCCGCGCTCGCGCCAGGGCCGGCCCAGCCGCGCTCTGAGGGGACGAGGCGGGCGGGAGGCGGCGGGCCGTGTCCCCGCCCCGCGGCGCTCTCCCCGCACACGCCCGCCCTGCGCCGCCGCCGCCGCTGCCATTGGGAGCCGAGCCGCGCCGAGCCCAGCCGAGCTGCGCCGAGCCGAGCCCAGGCAGCCGCCGGTCCCGCTCCCGCCGCCATCGCCATGAGCTTCTTGTTGTGAGTAACTGCGGGGGGGGGGAGGGGGTGTCTCAGGGCGCCGGGTAGGGAAGAGGCTGCCCCTACCCCGGTTTGAGGAGGGAGAAGGGTCCCTTCCTCCTCCTCCTCCTTCTTCACCTCAACACCGTCCCGCCGGGCAGGGCAGCCCGCTGAGGGGACGCGGCCGCCGCCCGCCGCCCTGAGGGAGCGGGGCGGCCGCTCCCCGCCGGTATGGCCGCTCCTCTCCCTCTCCTCACCCTCTCCTCTCCGGCGGCGGAGCAAGCGCCTTTACCCGCTCTCTCCCTTTGTGCCCCGCTCCCCCGGGGGGCCCCGGCCGCTCTAACGGCCGCCCCCCCCCTCCTTCCCTCAGCCGCGGCAGCCGTTAAGGGCCGCCGGGGGCCGGAGGGCGTTTGGAGGGCGGCGGTTCGCCCCGGCAGCCGGGTTTCCACCTTCCTTATGGGCCGGGCGGCTCCGGCAGCGGGGAGATGGGTTTAAAAAGCAGCCACACGGGGCGAATCAACCCGATAAATCGGGGGTCGGCGGGACCTTCCCGGTGAGTGCTGTGGGAAGGGCGAGAGGAGCCTTCAGGGGGAAAAAAAAAACCAAACATCCCACCGATCTGCTGGAGTTCCCCTTTTCTAATAGTATTATTTTTATTTCTTCCCACTCGTAGCAAGCTGCTCGCGCCGGAGGTGCTGCCCGTCGCGGTCTCCGGGGTTGCTAAGTTAAGGCTGGCTGGGGTTGAGGCAGTTGGGTGAGCAGCGGCGTGTAAAAGTGAATTCCAGGGTTGCAGGTCACGGTTATGGGATGGGGGGGGTGTGTGATCTGGGACAGACACTGCGAGCCAGGGGAGTGGATGCCTTCTTGCTAATGAGAAGGCAGTTGTTTACTGCGGCATAAAAAAGCTCCCTTAGGAATCGGTGGCAGTTTAGGTGTGCGCAAAACCTTGCGTTTTGCAGTTTTGCTGGGTAGACAACAACTGAATGAACTTTGGTCCCTCCCCTTGGGAACAAAGACGAGGTACTTCTGACAATTAACATAAACCGGTTGAGTGACCTATTAATTAAAGTGAAGATGCGCTCTAGGGAAGGAAGGGAAATCCAAGCAGTTGAAAAAAAGGCTCTCTTACAGAGCCCAGCTCCATTAAGGCCTTCTCCCCGCTGAGTGCTCTTGCACGTTCAGAGTTACGTGCGGGCAGTTAGTGGGACCGTTGCCATAATATCTGACAGTTGCTAAAGGCTTATATTGATAACCAACAGATGTATATGTAGCCTGCTTTCAGAGAAGATACTTTATCTCGGGAACTGGAGTGTTCTAGTAAGTTGTGTTCTCATGGAGACAAATAACACCAAGGCTGGCTTCCTTCTAAATCTTTCTGTTGCGTTTATCTCTTAACTCTGCTGTACCAAACTGGCCTGCCTACCCCCAGAGAGATTTCTTTCAAAGACACCTCTGGGCTGCAGGGTGGAAGCTGCGAATGGGAGGTGGGTACAAATGTCTGTCCGTGAATTCTTCTAATGAGAAGCCCAGCTGTCCCCCTCCTTCATCATTCTCAGCTGCTGCGAGGGAGAAGGGGGGACAGGGTTTTGAGTACGACGGTGTCCTGGGAGTCTGGTTTGCAAATTAGAGAGCCTCCCGCTCCGTGGCATTTGGCGAACTGCTAACGGAAAAGCCTGAGACCCTCCACCCTCTCTCACAGGCGATAATGAGATGCTTGTTTCTTTTTCCAGACCCTTCTGAAACCCAGAAAGCAAACCTTTACCCCCACCTCCATTGTTTCCAGTGGTCCTGCTGGATGAAATACAGAAATGGAAACTGAAGTTATTGCATGGCAAAACTAGAAGTGTTGGCAAAGCTGTCTCAGCTGTCGTTGGCAGGGTGTTGTAGACAGCACCTAATTTGCTCATCTGCAGTCTAGAAATGGATTTTTAAAAAGTAATTTTAAAATATGCCTGGTAGGCCTCAGGGAGACCGGGGAAACTTTATCTTACTGGCAAGTAGTTAGGTTGTTTTTTTTAAATATCCAGAAAGTTAGCATCACCTTCTGTCAAGCTTGAATTTCATGTTAACTTGATAGAGTTATTCAAAGATAGTGGTTGTGTATCTTCATACTTCTGCAGATTTAGTAGTACAAACTCGTATTTTGAGCTGCAGCCTCCCCTGCATAGAGGGGAAAAAACCCATAGTTTTCTGTAGTGCTTTTTTTCACCCCCTTTTCCACCGTGTTTCCTTGGGCTGGAGGTAGAAGTTGATTGTTTGTCCGTGCTGTTTTCTCTGCATCAGTGATGCTGTTGTCTTTTTGTGAACTGACTCCCCCAATTTTGAACTCGCAACACAGCTGTGGCAGATGAAGATTGCCCTTGTGCACGTTCTCTAAATGGCAGGGAACCTGTCAGGCAGGTTTATTGTGGGTAACTTGGCTGTAGTTTGTCAGTTTGACACTCAAGTGCGCTATCAAAAGCCCTGCTCTGCCTGCAGACTTGCTTGTTGTCAAATAACAGGGCGATTGTGCATGGATAACACAGGGTGCTTGGGGCCCCCCTCGCGGCCCGTGGCATGGTCCTTGTCCGCTGACAAATCCATTGCTATTCTTCACTGTTGCTAGGGCCAGTGACATATAAAGCTACACGGGGGGGGGGAGGAAATCAAGGGAAACCATTGTCTTCTCTTGCTACGGGTAACATTATAAAAAGACTGTCTTGTGAGACGAGTCACTGAATTAATACAACTCAGTTTTGACAGCAATTGTTATTTTCAGCGCCGCTATTTTCTCTTTCTGATCTGTTTCTTCCTTTCTGGAAAGACTTTATAAACCTCTCCAATAGTTGAATAGGTTATTCTGACTCTTTTTTAAAAAAAAAATTAAAAATGGGAATTGGGCAAGAAAGTATCTTCCGTTCCAAAAAAATTCAGCTTGATAAGTTCTCTCTAAAAGGAAATTACAGCATAGTTGCAGGTACTTCAGCTTACATCTCCAAGGAAAAAAAATTAAAGATAGTTCTGGTAGGCGTGCCATATGGTGACATGCTTGTGTTATCCTACGCTGGCAAAACTTACGTAAAAAAGAAGCTAGATGAAAACCATTTATTTTTAAAAGGAAAAGATTCAGTTTTATTACTGAAGTTGTGAAATTGTCTTTTCTTAAAAAAAAACAGCGAGCCATCTATGTGTTAGTAAACCCCTCTCAGAAAATTCCAGCGTATAGCTTCTTTTAAAATGAAATTCATTTAATTCATTTAAGCAGTCTTAATTGATGAGACTTTGAAAGACTAGGAGCTGATGGAAATGGCAAGTAAGGGTGAGGATGAGTAGCTGCTGTTCAGGATGCGTATGTTTATGAATCCATGCAAAGTGAACTTGTAAACTGCAGGAAAGGTGTGCTCTTCCTCCTCTGTCTCGTTATACAGCACAGTGGAGCCCAGAAGCTGCTTCTCATGATGCACCTGGGTTAATTTTTTTTTTATTCCTTAATTAAAATCATAGTTTATATGTATGTGTGGAAGGTGCAGTGGGACATTATTTTTTTTTCCTTATATCTCTTGCAGAGAAATCCCAAAATCAGAGCTGGTGTGTTTGTTTCCAGGTTAACAAGTGTTACTGCCTTCCCGATTTCCCAGTCTGCTCCTGCTCTTGAAGAACATTCTGGCTACTTGTTGTATCCCCTTCATCAGCTTTCCTAGAAGCTGCGTTGCTGCTACTTACCAAGTTAAAGCTGTTTTCTAAAGTGGGCAGTGTTTTTCACCTTACTGTAGCTGGAGAGCAACTGAGTGCTTCCTGAGTGCTCCTTCTGTAGTTAAAAATTGGAGATATGGTATTTATCTCCTCTTTATCAAGGACTCCCACAGAAGGCTGTGAGGCACTTTTCAACTGGAATGCTGGTCGTTGAAAATCAATGTGTAGGCATTTACAAACTTAGAAATGGGGAATATATGCTTGTCGAACATTCAGATGTTATTCTCCCTGTATTTTAAAGTACTGTCTTTCTTCAGTTTTAGTTTGATTCGTGTAATAGTGCTGTGCAGGATGTGTTCCTGGAGCAGAGATCAGGGTAGGGGCTCTCAGCACTTGAATGTATGACTTTGCTCCAAAATCTGTTGTTTAACCAGTACCTTTAGTGGTCCTTTCAGTTTCTTTTTTTTGAAGAGTACTGGGAATGAAAGCTCTCTTGAGTTTGCCTTTGAGTAAATGGGAGAGAGAACTGCAAAGCTATTGCCAACTTTTTAAAGCTTTATTTATTTATTAAAGTCTTGGTAACAGTAGTTTTGAGTTTTGGGGAAAGCAAAAGGATTCCTTAACGGTAGAATTTATCCGGAGTCAGCTCTGATAATTAACTTCACAGAAAGTAAAACTTTTTTTCTTCCTTTTCGGCTGCTTACAGCTTTCACTGGTAGTGTGAGGTTAACGGTTGGGCTCAATCATCTCAAGGATCTTTTCCAACCTACATGGTTCTATGATTCATTGAATTATTGGTTGTAGAAATACGTGCTTTTACCTGAAATTTGTGAATTTGTGTTTAGTGTTGAAGCACATCGCTTGACTTGTAGTACATCAACTCAGTGTTTAATTTTTGAAATGTCTGCTGTCAAAAGATTTGCCCCTCAGATTCTCTTGAAAAAGGCCTTTTAAAGTGCCTCTCACTCTGCTTCCTTCCTCATTTATCTTCCCCGAAGACCCCAAACCATTTTGTTCGGGTGCAGTTTGCTACAGGGTTAAGCTCACTGAGGCAGTTCTCATCCTCCTAATGAGATGGTTGAAGAAGCTAAACCAACAGAAAACTTAATTCCTTTTTGGTGAGGTTAGTTGTTTTGCTAATTTAGTTACTTGATGTCATTGTGTGGCAACAGGAGGGATGGTGTTGAATAATGGAAGCAGCAGGAATGTCTGGAGGTGGCAAAAGACAGGGAGGAGGCTTCTTCCTTTTCCTGTACAAAGTGGCAGTCGAATAAGCTTATATACCTGCCAGTAAGTTGGGTTGGGTGTCACCAACCCAACTTTTGTCAACTTTGTGTGTGTGTTACTACCTGTTTAGGTAGTTGAGTTCTTGCTAGTCCCCTATCACGGACTTTGTTCTTTCATCATGAGAGGAACCTGATGAAGTTCAACAAGGTCAAGTGCAGGGTGCTGCACCTGGGGAGGAATAACCCCCTGCACCAGGACAGGTTGGGGCTGACCTGATGGAGAGCAGCTCTGAGGAGAAAGACCTGGGAGTCCTGGTGGACAACAGGGTGGCCATGAGCCAGAAATGGGCCAAGAAGGCCAATGGCATCCTGGGGGGCATCAGGAAGAGTGTGACCAGCAGGTGGAGGGAGGTCATCCTGCCCC
>JAOXNO010000001.1:14972771-15038400 GCA_028565335.1 Limnodromus scolopaceus
GCCCTGCCGGGGCGCTGCCTGCCGCGGCTGCCCGGTCCCGCACCGCCGCGTAGGGGCCGAGCCGCCGCCGCCTCCTTCCCGCCCCCCCCCTCCATGGCCGGCGGGCGCTCCCCGCTGCCCCCCGCCTGGAGGGGGCGGCTTTCGGGCGCTGCTGTATCATCGCCCTCCTCTCGTCGGTCGCCTTTTTTAATCCCATCTGCCTCGTCTCGTGAGAAACCATCGCTGGCGCGCGCTTACCCCTTTATTTATCCCTTTTCAGTAGGAAGCGCCCCGTAGCCCACAGTGTCTGTGTGTGTGTGTGTCTGTGTGTCTGCCTGACAGGTACCGCGCCAGAAGTCATCACACGGCGTTTCTTGCCGGGGAGGGAGAATCCAGCCCTTTATTTGCAATTAGCAAATCCAATCTCTGCTAAAAAAACCCCACGGGTCTCTGGAATTGCCGCGGAGCTGATGCTTATGCAGATTTTGGCTTTTAATGGAAACACCTGTTTGCGAGTGAAAGGACCAAGATGGTTGAGCAGCTGTCAGGAAATAATGGGCGCCTCTGGTGAGCAGCCTGCACAAGGGAGACAGTGTGTGCCCCACTCATTTCAACTCGCTCCCTCCAAAGTAATTATCCTGCAGAAATTATTTCAGATGACGGCCACCATTTGGCACAGGGTAGTACTTTGTTGTATGTGAGTCATTCTTCTGCTGTGAGAATAGGCTGTACCTGAAAACTGTGGAATATTTGTGGCCAACGTTGAATTCTTCTAACAGTTTGGATCATTTAGTGACTAGATGTTACAGTTTTATTTTAGAAATACGAGGCTTGTCTTGTTACCTTCTCTGGCAGGTGTCCCAGAGGGTTTCACTGTGCTGCGTGGTGTTTTGTTTGCCATGTGAAGGCATCCATAAGCCGTCTAGAGGCCTTTTCCACGTCAGTGCTTTATAACACGGGCTCTGTAAACTTGGGAACACAGGAGAAGAATCTGGAGATGCTGGTAAATTGCTTCTCTTGGCTATGATTTTTTTTTTTTTTTCGTTTTCAAGAAGGATTTTATGTACTTTCACTTTTGAGGGCAAACTAAACTCGGTGCTTTCTGCTTGAAAGTACATCAGTTTGCTAATTGCTCTGCTTTCTTCTGCATGTGTTTTGTCACTCTTCAGGCATCACATACACTTTTTTTTTTTTTTTAATAAGTTCTTATTTCCCTTCTGTCCATTCTTTTTTCTAGTGCCCATTTTCAGTTCTTCACTTGAGCAGAACACTTCAGGTGTTTCTAAAAGAGTTGTTCCTGCCTCTTTACCTGAAGTTTGTGACCTCTACAATGGACAGTCCAGGGAATGAAATCAGTAGTGGCTAACAGCTAACTGGTAACAGTTAGCTAACAACCCAGCACGTGGTGATTATCGAGTTAGTAAATTTAAAACATAAATTAAAACATGTTTTAAAAACATACCCTTTAAAATTAAATAGAATATGCTGTCTAGTGGCTGGAGAGATAATACAGGATGATGTGTGTAGCTCTGAAATACTGCTCTGTGCCTAGATTAATTTATTGGTAATAGTTGAATCCTATTAATTTAGAAACTTGCCTGTTGTCATGGGCAAAACTGTCTTGACTCGAGGAATTTTATTTAATTTTTTGCCGGTTAACATAAGCTTTTAATTACTGCTTTGGCTAGTGAGATACAAAGAAGACAACCAGTTAAACAAGCACTTGGAAAACTCTTTTCCTTCCCCTTCCCCAGGCTCAGCTTTGCTCCAGACACCTCCTCTCCCTGCTTTCCTCCCCTCCCCTCCCCTGGTTGTCCCCACAGGTTACACTCTATTCCTCAGATGAGGCAGCACTAGTGCAGGAGGTTGAGGTTGGTGGATGGAGATTTCTTTCTGCTCCTGCTTCTTTCTCTTTTCTTGTGCCCCTCCATGGGCCACAGTCCCCTCAAGGTGTCCCTCCTCTGGTGTGGAGAACCTCTTTGCAAGATTGCAGCTGCATCCCCAACAAAGTCCCCTTCCCTGTGTCTTTTTTAGCATGCTGTCACGTGCCGCCTCCTGCTCTTCCATTGTGCTTTCTGCTACTGGTAGGTCTTTCTTTTCTTAAGCCAGTGCAGAGGCACCGTGTGCTTGTCTGATGGGTTGGAGTTTTGGCAGGTGGTGGGTTTGGTCCATTATGGAGCCAATTGGAACTGGCCATGACCAGCACAGGGCAGTTGATGGCCTTCTTCCGTTCAGCCCCCTGCTACCAAAACTTGTGGTTTATCCTCAGTGCACCGGTGGGCCACTTGGGTGATGCTGGGAGAAAGGTCCTCTTGTTGCCTAATTACAGCAACTCTAGTCTCCTTTCATAAACATAGAAATAAAATCAAACTTTTCCACTGTTGCTTGCTAAATATCAATATTGTACTATGTCACTAGGTTGGTAACGCTTTTACAATCGTATTTATTATTACTTCGTCCATCTGAGCAGTTGTGTCTGCTCCTGTACAGAATCACAGAATGATATGGGGTTGGAAGGGACCTCTAGAGATCACCTAGTCCAACCCCCTGCCAAAGCAGGTCCGCCTAGAGCAGGTTGTACAGGAATGTGTCCAGGCAGGTTTTGAATGTCTCCAGAGAAGGAGACTCCACCACCTCCCTGGGCAGCCTGTTCCAGTGCTCTGCCACCCTCAAAGTGGAGAAGTTCTTCCTCATAGAATCATAGATGGAACTTCTTCTGTTTAAGTTTGTGCCCATACAACTGCTGATGCCTGGGTTCAGAGGTGGTCACTTTCTGTAATGATCATATTCATACATTTTTTCATAGTTGGGTGTTTTTTTGCCTAAAACTTTCTTAAAGAGTTAGTTTTCCTCTGTTTTTCAGATCTGAAGGTGCTAGTTCTGCTGACACAAAGGTCGCAGCTCAAGTTGTCAGGGAAGAGTCAGAGCTCTGCTCCATCAGCGTGAGTAGTCATGTTCTTCTCAGAGATCATTTCACTTCCTTGTTGTTTTGTTTGTCCCACTCATTCAATGATTTTGTTATCTCATCGCTCTTAGCTTTTGGTCCAAATTGCTACCACCTTGAGTTCTGTGTAGGATTCTGGGTGTTGGAAAAGATGAATGTAGAAAAGGAGGAGATGAGATTTCAGGTTTGGGGGAATCAAGCCATCTTCCCCCAATCCGTGCAAGATGGAATCTTGGTAGAACAAGGAATAATTGAGACTAGTCATGTTTAACAGAAGGATTGGGAATAAAAAGTTACTTAGACACTAAATTGCTATTGACAGTAGAGCCTGTGTGCACAGGGCTGAGCGCAGCTGTGCTAAGAGTTGGCAAGAGTGATGGTAAATGGTTGGTGTAGTACTGAATCCTGCTCTTCTCCAGCCTAACATGCATACTGCCTTGGGTGGGTATTAACCCCCTTAATATCTCCCTTCTCTCTTCCCAAGTGCATATTGTTTCTAGCTGTACGAAATATTTACTTGATGTTTAACTTAAAAACGCAGAAAGTTATGTGGTTTTCCTGAACTGTTGCAGGGCGCAGAGTCCTTGGAGCGAAGAGACTATGTTTGGGTATTGCTCTTAAGCAGACGGGAAATAAACCATTCTTCTTGCTCCTCAGGGCTTTCTATCCTACACTGTGCCTTAAACATGGAAACTGTAGAAATGAATAGTGTATCCTTGAAACGTCCTCGCTCTGAGGATGATGTGGCTAATGCAGACGAAATTAAAAGACAGAAGACCTCAGAGAAGTCTAAGACAGAGAACAACTCTGGGCAGAACATTGAGACTGTAACAGAACAACCTGACAAATCTCTGCTTGAAGAAAGGAAAAATGAAATCATCCCCCGTGAGGAAAGTGAGGAGCAGGAAGATGAGGATCTAGAGGACAGTGATGAAGATGGAGATCCAGAGAGCTTTGCAGACATGATGAAGCATGGGCTGACAGAAAGTGATGTTGGCATAACAAAGTTTGTTAGCTCTCATAAAGGGTTTTCTGGAATCTTAAAAGAGAGGTAACTTGTTATGTATATTAATTCCTTTGTTATGTATATTAATTCCTTGTGTTAAGCAGGTCTTTTTCTCCATTTTCCTTTTCTGACTCATGATGCAACTGGATTATGTGCAGCCACTTGGGAGGTTCATCACTTTCTTTTCCTAGTGCTGAGACTGAAAGAAAGGTTTAATTTGGGACTTTCCTGGATTGTTGTGTTGTGCTTTTTTTTTTTCTTTTCTTTTTCTTTCCTGTCAAACGGAGCTCTGAAGAAAGAAGTTGTGTATGGGTAGAAATAGCTGGTTACACTGACCTTTGCTGTTTGTCTCGCTCTCTGGCAGCAGGATACAGCATAAAACCTTATGCGGTGCACACACCTTTTGTGCCACTCTTCAGCGCTAATACAAGAGGCACTGGAGAATGGTATGGAAACCATCCCTCTTTGGGTCCTCTTTGCTTTTCCCTGGCTTTTTTCTGCCAATGTCTTTAAGCACGTTTGTTGTCAGATGGTTCATTAGGCTTTAAATTATAGTCTGATCAGTTGTAATGTTGTTTACAAAACATAAAAGGAAATTTTATAACCCAGGGTGTGGAATTTTACGTTACATATTTAATAAGATGTTTGGGTTTTAGTAGCTTTTTTTTAAATGAAACTTCTAGGTCTTTTAAATTAAATAACACTTCTGAATGAAAGGGAATGCAAATGTGAAAACTCACTGAAGTGAGACTCATTGTTGCCCTGGCTTAGCAAAGCAGTTAAGGATGTTATGTTTACACACCAAGAAGTCCCTGTTTTTAAATACTGGCTTCATATATAAATCATTTTACATAATAAAGTGATATGTAAATATTATGTATGTATTTAATCTTTATATGCAGCGTTAAGCAGCTGGCATAATCCTTCACTGGGGAATACAGTCTGTGCTGAACCTCCTTCTGGAAAGTCTGCCAGTTTTGAGCCAAGGTGGCCATAGGTGGCCGGGTGGTAGAAATGTTTGTGGGCTCGTGGTTTTTCTTTGATCCTAGTTTATAACACCTGTCACTAATTTATTCCTGGTGTTTTATGGCACCAGTCACTAGCATGTCTAGACATCTGCTGACAGTAAGAGAGAGGACACAGGACTGCTCAGGAGGGTATTCTATCAATGATGTATGGCTGCACAGACGTATGGCAAATGGGGGCTTGGGAGACACACAGTAGAAAGTTTTGGTGATGTTTTCTTCATCTTTCAACGTTCATAGACTACAGGTTTTTTCTTTTTTTTTTTTTTTTTTTCTTTACAAGCGGATGCTACTTAAAAATCATTTAGGAATCACAACACAGGCTGTGTTCTGTTAAAGTCAGGATGTTTTTATTATTGGACATAAGGACTTGATCAAAAATGTCCCAGTCATTCTTTGTTGCTATCACAGAGTATGCAAAGTAACTGTTCATTGGAAAGATGTTCTCTACAACTGAATGTACGTAACTGAATTTGGCTTTCCTTAGAGTGGCTCCCATGCACTTTATTCTACAGGTTATTTGAAGTGACGGAGTTAAGGCATTTGTGTTCACCTTGTAGCCATGCAGTAGAGCCTTAATTGTCAGTAATGACTGGAATTGAGGATATGCATTACCAATCTCTGCAAGCTAGTGAGAAAATGACTCAGAATAACTACAGCAGGTGTTCAGTTATCTGCAAAGAAGTCTGCTGTGTTTAGATATGCCAGACTCTCTTCTATGTTCTCATGGCATCCTTCTGAGGGGTGAGGACAGGTACAGATTTCTCATGGTTGGAGTTTTTTTTTAACATGAGTTGAATTAAATGAATTTGGAATTCTTGAATGAATTCTGTTAAGAAACAACTTCTTGGGAAAGGACTTTTTGATGTGGGATAGGTTTTTTTGTTTGGGTTTTTTTTTTATTACAATTTTAATCAGTGTTTTTTCCTATCAGATACTCGGACTTTGTTGTTCATGAAATTGGCAAAGATGGACGTGTGAGCCATTTAGATGACTTCTCTGTTCCAGTGGATGATGAGGTAAATTTTGAGGTAAAGATTTGGTAATGGCTATGCTCCTTAAGCAAAAGCATTAAAAGGCTGAAAGTTGTTCTGTGAAGGTTATTGGATATTTTGTTCTTTCCCCCCCCTCAAATATGTATTAGGACCCATCAGAAGAAACATTTACAGTTTTGTCAGATGAAGACAAGCAGCGTTTAGAGGAGCTCCAGCTTCTTAAGAATAAGGAAACTAGTGTTGCCATAGAGGTAAAAATAATAAGTTTTATGAAGTTTGGGGGAGGGAGGAGGTGAGTGAGTGGAAGGTATGTGTTTTCTTGTGCATGTAAGGTATAAGAGCAGTTTGAACATGATGCAGCAGGTAATACCAAAATGTTTCCAGTTCCAGCTTCAATTCTGTAAAGCCTTACACATATACTCAATACTCATGCACACGAGTTTTCATTGTGGTTTCAGTGGAACGGTACACATGAACTCAAATACATGTCTTAATTTCTGTGGTGTTAAAATTTTCTTGCAGTATTTTTGTTTTCTGTTGAGTAGTATTTTATAGGATAATAATGTAAGAAGGATTACATTAAACATCCATCCTGATGAAAGACTATTTTCAAGGTCAGTGTTTAATGATTTAATAGAAAAGAAGATAAATATGCTCTTCTGTAACAAGAAAAATAAGAAGGTATAAAATGAAATTAAAAGTTGGCGTTTTTAAACATCCAAATATTACATTTATTGAAGAATAACTGTTGAGCTACATTTGGGACAAAGAGATGAGTAGGATTAAATCTGGTAATTTGAAATAAGCATTCACACATTACATAATCTAATCTAGCTATTTTTTTTCCTTTAATCCGTATAGAAAAACTTCATTTTGCCAAAGTTTTCAGTAGAAGGGGGAATTTTATTAAGCACAGAAGAGAAGAATAAATCTTGAGAATTGTCTTTTATGAATGTTGAGATGGGTTTGTAGCAGAGTTATTTATTGTTTTTCAAGCTAATTTTAATGAGTAGGCCAGACTTTTTTAAAAGTGTACCTATTTGGTACTTTAGTGTGATTTGGTAGGTTTTCTTTAAGGCTGCAAAATTTAACTCAGAGAATCCCTCCCCATTTGTATTACTTTATTTGGTTTCTGCATGTGTGTGTATTAACACAGGTAATTGAAGACACCAAAGAAAAAAGAACAGTTATCCATCAGGCTGTGAAGTCCTTGTTTCCTGGACTGGAGACTAAAACAGAAGATCGAGATGGAAAAAAGTACATTATTGCTTATCATGCTGCTGGGAAAAAAGCACTGGCAAGTGAGTTTCAGTATCACAGCAGTTGGGTAAAGTGAATGCTAAAATTATCCCCAAAATAAAAACCATTAGTAAGTACTTCAAGTGGAGTGTACCTCCTAATGTAGTCTGGCTTTGCTTTTTCTTCATTGCAACTGATGCTGTACATCTAAGACTAGAAACACAAGGAGTACCTCAAATTTAGATTACTACTTGTTTTTCAAAAATGTTCATCAACTACAAACATGTTAGAAGGGAGAGGATCTCTTGCTATTTCAGTGGGTATAGGCAAAATAGGGGTTTTATTGTCAGCATTGATTGAACTTGGCTTTAATGGACTTAACCTGGATGTATAAGCATGCATTCTGGAAGTGAGGGGTGCTAGTTGAAATGTGTGCATTACATGGACAGTCAGTGTAACCTTGACTGTTTGAAAATCCATGACAAAATTCTCAGTGACTTGGATAGAGACAAGCACTTACTTGTTTTCTGAGAGTTACAGTTTTATATAAATATATTTGCCATGATCTTAAAGGCTAGTTCTGCTTCCAAAGCTGTTTATATTTGCAGAAATTTGTCTTTATGCATTATAAATCACAGTTACTATTTTGGAATAACCAAAGTAATGAAGGATTTTCAAAATGAAGTATTGTCCACCTTAATCTTGCCAAATAGTGTTTTGGTTACTGGGGATAAATTCATGCATTCTACATCTTTTTTTAATGTTACTACAAATATGTTGCTACTGTAAGTTGAGAGGATTGTCTACATGCAGAATGTTGCACATTTAACGAACGGTTTTAAGGTTTGGTTTGGCTTAAACTAATTGCGTTCCTATGTCATTTCAACCTACTACAAATGACAATATGTAAACCTAGCCCTTTCATTTTAAAGATGAAGGAATAAGGAGGTAATATAAAATTGGAAATGACACCCTCTCCACATTAAATTTATTTAATATTTTTTAAGGTTTGTTCTAAGCAAATAGGGGAATGTTGTACTTTTATTGGTACAGTTATAATGTGTTATGTATCTTGTTTAACCATGTTCAGAAAATGTGTATGTTTGCATGCTGTATGCATGGAGTAAGTATACTTACCAGCACAAAATTCTCCTCAGCCAGTTTTGTTCTCTGTTGGTTTGTAATGGTTTTATCTCCACCTTTTCCTTCTGCTGCTTCTATTCTTTAACCATCGTTACAGTCAAGTGGTTGTTATGAAGCTGACCAGTCTGATTTAAGAGATACTGTATAAAAGAATTTGAGTATCTGAAATACACTGAAAAGAATTTAGTTGTGTGCCTCTAGGATTAAAACATTATCTGGAGCACCATCTTGTGATGCAGAGGAGCATCATCTATTTAAACTTGGATTCCTGAGTTGTGATGCTGCAAACACCTGTGCATGTTGGTGGAAATGTGTGCCGCTTCAGTGAGTGTGTGTAAATGCTTAGGAGTTTAGGATTTAGGAGTGAAAGTTCTTTTTTAGTCAGGATTATGTTTTTCTTTTGTGTTTATATAGCTGCTAACACGTCTTAGTCCTGATGGGTTCCCCAGGCAAGAAACATTTCTGAAGTGTAGAATATTCATATGTCACTGAAGATACCTGATTACTTTTGTTGATAAAGTAAAAGGTTAACAAAGATACTTTCCTGACATTTAAAATTAGAAGGTGCTTTGTGTCCATAGGAAGTTTATGCCCAAAATACTTAAAATACTGCCTTACTAAATTGTCAGTAAACTGCTGTTTCATCATTGTCCACAAAGTTTGTTGCATCTCTGATTGAAGCTTTCCATATGTTCACTGTTTGCCTCTGCACGATTCCATTGCGTAACTGTCTGAATAGCTGTCATCCACCACCTAACTGTTGGATGCTCCCTAAAGCATAAACGATCCCATAACCATAAACCTGCATGTTCAGCTCTAAAACCCCTTTGACAGTCTAAAAATTAAATGCTACTCTTTTGTGCTCTTTATGCTATGCATTGGGACAGAGGTCAGAACTGCAACAGGTAAGAGATGTTGACATTTCATGCTAACAAAATGAAATGCCAACCATTATGACCTCCTAAATACCGACAAGACTGGCCAAACTAGTAACAATTAATTCTTTAAAAAGACCCTACACTTAAGTGATGCTTAAAATTCCCTGAAACAACCAAGAATTGGGTTTGTGCTGCCTCTTTTTCCCAGTACAGTATAGGCAGTAGTTGTTCAGTGCAGAGGAAGTCTGCCAGTAATAAGTGATGTGACTTCTCAGTTTTGACAATACTGTTTGACATCTATGGTAAATTTTCCATTGATTTCGTTAAGCCAAGCCTTTGCCATTCAGCCTTGTATTTCAGACACCACTATCTGTATTTATACAACTTTAGAAGTATATATCATACATCCCAATATTATAAAAGAGCTTCCAGCCATTGAGTTGCAGCAAAAGGTTTGGAAAACAGGGCTTGGAGTTGTGATTTTACTGTTAAAAACGTAACGTGACTCTGAAACAGAGAAGTAAGGACTGCAAACTGTCCCTCTGGTCCATCTATGCAATTGAATACTTTGAAGCGTTGGGTGAGGAATGGTTAAAAATCGGGCTTGTATCTCTGGCCTCCCAGTACTCAGCGTGGCTGAAGCGCGGTAGATAGGCACGTCTGTGGTGACGAAAGCATGAGGAGCCCATTGGTACATATAGTATCTATAGAGTCCTTGTAGTCTAGCCCAGATCAGGGCTCATTTTGTGAAGGGTGTTGAAATCACCCATGTGCAAGATGGATTTGTTAAATTTAAAGAACGGTTCCAGCTGGAGAACACTTTGATTGTTTGTCATGCTCTGTCTTCCTCTCTTCCCTTCTACTTACTGAGTTCTTCAGAACGAACCTTGCTCTTCAAGCTGAAGGCAGTGTTCCATTGACTGGGTTTAAGAGCAGTGGTGGCTTAGAAGGGAGACCAGCAGAAGCTTGAGGTCTTTTAACAGGCTTTGGACCATACTACTCAGTTTAGGTCCTAGGAAACTCTGTAGCGGGGGCTTCGCTTAGAAACTGATGGTACAAGGCAAATGTTGCAATAATTTTTAAGTGATTAAAACCTATGTGTATAGTATTTTATACTGTAGCATCCAAAATTGGTTTTGTGGAAGTGTGTGTATGGATGGCAGCTCCTCGAAAAAAGCAAGAAGAATTATCTTTTACCAGAAAGTTTCCTGAAAATTAAACATATTCATTGTCTGTGTGGCATATCTGGGCTTTACTAAACTAATGTGAACAAAAAGAGCAAAATTTCCCAAGAGCTTCCTTCCTGCATTGGTGTTTACATACTGGCGTAGGACTGGCTTTGTCAGTTAGATTTTGCTGTTGTGAAAGACACTTAAACCCTTTTTCTACAAAACCAGGAATGTCCACTTGGTGGCTGCCAAGAGATAAGGGACTTCTTATTTAAAACAAAATAAATCTGTAGTTTTGTTCTTGCAAAACAAAGAATTGATAAACAAAGCACCTCAAAATCAGTTGCTAAACCTGTGTAGAATCAGTCCCTCTTCCCAGTAGTGCCATCAACAGTGGATGATTGTAAAAGGAAAGTTTTATCTCTGAATGCTTTCACGTGCAACAAAAGCTTGACAGATATATTGACGTTTTCTTCCCCCTCCAGAGAAACTCCAAATAATTGTACAGAATTGTAAATCAGTTGTTAGTCTGCAGGAGCTGGAGTTATCTCGCCCTCTGGCCTTCTCTAAACATCGCACGGTATCTGGCTTGAATTATTTGTTAATGTCTCTGTTGTGCCAGATTCCTCCCATAGGACTTTTTTAAAAAAAATTCACCTTAAAGTAATTTTTTTGTGAATATATATATATTTTTTTTTTAGGCGTTTGTGGAGATACAACCTGTGCTTTTGCATGACACACGGAAAAACTCCTACAGAAATGAAGACTATGTTATCACTATAAATAATAGTATAATAGTTGTAGTCTTCCCACAAACAGGGCTCCAGTGGTCCTCATCTATTAGTTACAGAGGGCACTGGATGAAATGTGGAGTGGCTTTTATTGTTGAAAGTCAATGTAATTATAATGTTTTTGAGAAATTTAATCAGGCAATATGGCAGTTGAATGACTAGGGTATATTTCTAGATAATTTCATGACAAAGGAACTGTTGCCATTTCATTCAAGATTTTCTAGGTGACAGAATTTTCAATGTGCTTTGCAGCTTTTGCTGTCAGTAATTCAGGGTCTGTTTTTGTTTTTGTTTTTTTTAAAGCAGAGGAAAATTAGCAGAAATTGACTCTTGTGTATTCACTTTAAATGTAGCTGCAATGGCAACGACACTAACTGAATTTTAAGAATTGTCACTTTACAAATTTTAACCTTTTGTTTTTAAAGATCCAAGGAAACACTCCTGGCCAAAATCTAGGGGAAGCTACTGCCACTTCGTACTGTACAAGGAGAACAAGGATACTATGGATGCCATTAATGTTCTATCCAAATTTCTAAGGTAAGGCTGTTGTTTCTGCCAGCCTGGCTGGCATGCAGGCCTCCCCCTACATGTTTAATGTTGCTGTAAATGTTATGCTTAAGAATTATGTAAGAGCAACACAAGTGATTACTATTGCCTAATTTGTAGCTGGTATTTAAAAAAAAAAAAGAGAGAAAAAGTTATTTTAGAATATCAAATTTGAAAATTATAAGTTTTGGAAGGGGGTGAGAATGCAACAAAATGATCCCAATAAATTTAAAAGACTGTACTCTACTACTTCAATGACAAAAGGTCCACAATTGAAGTTGGCTGATCTAAGGCGGGCTTGGCAGCTCAAAGCCTCAATGTGCGTTAACATGAATTAAAAACCCATTTTCTCCCTGTGTGTGAATATATGCAAGAATGTTATGAACCTGTCAGATATTGTTGTGATAATATGCTGATCAGTTCCTAAGCAGTTACAGCTGATAAACTGTTGTTCCATGTATTAATTTCTCCATGGCAACACAGGCTTAGTTCCTTTCACCCCGTCAAGTGCAGCAACAAAAAGATTTGCCAAAGGCGTGATGTGAACACAGTGAATTGCAGAGGAAGGACTATTTTAAAATTGGGTCAATTCAGTGATCTACTCGTAGAGAAACTTACCCACTTCTCTCCTCCTTTTCCCTTCCCTCTTCCTGTCCAAAAATAAATGTTTTTGTAGTCTAGGCTCTAACCAGTATACTACTAATGTTTGTATTTGAGAACAGAATAGTAGGAGCACAGTTTGGCAGAAAATGTATGTAATGGCAATCCTGCTACCCCCTGGTGCCTATAGCTAGAATAACTGGAGTAGTCCCTGTATGACAGGCTGTAAAGTACAAAGTGGAAAGGAAAGGAAATTTTCCTCTCATGGACATGATTTATTTTTTTTTTTTTTTAAGTGAAATTAGTGGTGGTTGCACATTTGTGCATTGAGTAGATGTATATAAAGAAGTCCTTCAGAGCTTATATTCTGAAAGCACGGCTGTGGTAAAGCTGAATCTGTCTACATATAATTAAAATACAAGTTTCCCGATGTCTTATGTGCTTATAGATGAGATTAGAAAATGTCACACATAACGTCAAATTGTAGTGTAGTACTGGGAAGTTTATTTACATTTTCTGTTTGTAATAGAGAAAATTAGTAATTCTAGGTAATTATGCTGATAATTATCTGATCTATGGCTATGTTAATACATAATATCTGTTACTATTGCTTTTAAGAGTGAAGCCAAACATATTTTCCTACATGGGAACTAAAGATAAAAGGGCTATAACAGTTCAAGAGATCGCTGTTCTTAGGTAAGTGAAAGTACTCTGGAGTATTCACACTCCTACCCTGATAGCTTGAATATCTCGCTAAATATCTGGAAGACTCAGTGTGCCTGTGACACAAATGGCAGATTCAGGTCCTGATCTTGTAAAGCACATTTATTAATGAAGATGCTATGATCCTTTTTTATTCCACGGTGATTGCTAGTATTTTCAGTCAGTGGTGCTCTGAGTCACAGGCTGGATACGTGTCTTTGGCTGAAGCAGGGGCCAAATTGCGTGTGCTCTTCCGCTGCATGGCTCCTGTGCAACAGCAGAAAAACGGAATAACATGGTGAAAATTATGTCCCATTTCCTTCCTGATGTGAGTTTCCCCCTTCCTTCAGCTGGAATCCTATTTTCTTCCTCACTGAGCTCTCTGAACAGCTCCAGAAAATGCTAACCATAACCACTGACTTTGCTCATCTGTGAGGAGCCAGAAGGGGCAAAAAACGATGAGGAATTTTTCCTGCCTTAAGCTACTCCCATAAGTCGCCTATTAAGAGAAAATTAAATTTATATATAACAAACACATTGCAAGATAATTATACGGTTTCTGGGCACCTGAAATTAGTGTTACATCTATAACTGAGAATGATGGATGCCCCACAGTCATGTATTACAGTATGTGTTTAGCTAGCTGAAATATTCTGCCTGGATTTCTATTTAAAGCTCTCTGAAAACGTCACTGCTCACAGTGAGGAATTCCAAAGTTTGAGAGCCAGAAATTTTATCAAGTCCTTGTTAGAAGGACGGTGTTCAGTACTTTGTAGTTCATATTTTTCCTCCTAGTGGTTTGCGTGTGCTTGCGTTTGCACATATGAAAAGGAATTATTAATTTGTGAATCACGAGAAGCCCCAGATTCGTATTGCTGAAAGGCAGGTTTGCAGAGAGATGACCACTAACCAGACGTGTGGTGTGGCCGTCTCGGGTGCCGTCCCGTTTACTTTTAACGTGAATCACATTTAACGTTGTGTCCAAGAGCTCTGGTGTGTTGTAAGCATCGACTGGGGGGAACCGTACTGATTTGTGGTGCCTGCATGGTAGTGCCACAGCCCCAGGCTCCCAAAGAATCACAGAATGATATGGGGTTGGAAGGGACCTCTGGAGATCATCTAGTCCAACCCCCCTGCCAAAGCCGGTCCACCTAGAGCAGGCTGCGCAGGAATGTGTCCAGGCGGGTTTTGAATGTCTCCAGAGAAGGAGACTCCACCACCTCCCTGGGCAGCCTGTTCCAGTGCTCTCCCACCCTCAAAGTAAAGAAGTTCCTCCTCATGTTTATGTGGAACTTCTTGTATTCAAGTTTGTGCCCGTTTCTTCTTGTCCTATCCCTGGGCACCACTGAAAAAAGACAGACCCCATCCTCTTGACACCCTCTCTTTAAGTATTTGTAAGCATTGATCAGATCCCCCCTCAGCCTTCTCTTCTCTAGACTAAAAAGACCCAAGTCCCTCACAGCACCTGGCTCCCCTGCGCAGCCTTGGAGGAGGGTGGTGCAGGAAAGGAGACGTTGCCATTTATCAGCTCTCTGAGCTGCGTACGCTGGCCGTGATACTTGACAAACTTATCTACCCTGGTATAAATTTCAGCAGAAGTGTCAAAGAGCAGCTCGGTGATGCACAGAACAGGGTATGCTTCCAGAAGTACTAGCGACAAAAATGAGAGAGATCAGTGACAGATTGGATTTCATATTCCTTCATCTGCGCTAAGCTTACACAGTGGCTAATTACTTAACTCCGAGTTTATGACTGTGCTAACTGGCGTGTATTCATGGTGTAGTTACTCAAATACAGCAGGGTTCAGCTTGTGGGTTACAGTATTCGTCCATATTGCAACATACCTTTTTTGAGTGCCTACAGTAACATACACGTGGAAATACAGTCTTTATCATGGTATAAATTTTTTCTTGGATGAGTAACCTTAAGAATTATCTGTTCTTTTCTTTCAGCTATTTCATTAAAATACGTTGAAGAGGCAACAGTAGAAAATTGGGGAAACTGCACTCACTGTTTTTTGAAATGCCGGCATTTCTGTATTTATTTATCTGCTTTTCTAAGCATGGGGTTGGTAACTGTCATCTGTTTCTTTTTAGAATCACTGCGCAAAGACTTGCTCATTTGAATAAATGTTTGATGAACTTCAAATTAGGAAATTTCAGTTACAAGAACCATCCACTGAAATTAGGGGAACTGCAAGGGAACCATTTCACTGTTGTTCTCAGGTAATACATTAGTGTGTATTTAGACAGTTCTGTTAGAATTTTTTTTTTTCTTTAAATAGGTAAGACACATCAGTGCATCTTGTGTTAGAAAAATGAAGAAAAGTCCTTCTATTGGCAAGAGTCTGTTGAATTCGATACATGCTATATAACATTGATGTTGAGCTTTAATATTATGGGAATCACAAAATAGTGTAAGCCCTTAATAATCTGTCTATAACTTTTTTTTTTTTTTTGATATTAGAAACATAACAGGAACTGATGCCCAGATAGAGCAAGCAATGCACTCTCTCAGGGAAATCGGATTCATTAATTACTACGGAATGCAAAGATTTGGAACCACAGCTGTTCCTACATATCAAATTGGCAGGTATGTTTTGTTTACACACCACACCACACCCCCCCTTCTTTATTATCTTTTTTTTTTACTTTATTTTTATCCCTGTATAACTTCTAATATATTTTGGGGAACTTTTTTGTAACATATTGCATGTGCCAGTTTTAATTTTAGATTCAAGAAAGAACTTGTTTTAGCACTTGCTTCAGCAGTTACCTTGCATAATACCACTACTTTTAATATTGAATTATACACTTAGAATTTTTTTTCAATAAGATGGCTAAATCTCCTTAAGATGTTTTTAGTCAGTTCTTAATACACTTCCCTGTTTGAATCTTAGAGCTATTCTACAGAATAATTGGAATGAAGTAATGGATTTGATATTGAAACCACGACCAGGAGGTAAGGACTGAAAAATTATACATAAGTGTTTCTGTCTCCTCCTCCTCCAAGAATTGTATGTTCAGGAAAAACACTTTTAGATTCTTTTAATTGGCAAGGATGTCTGTGAGGACAGCTTTGCATGTGCTAAACCTCAGCCAGTTTAGCAATGGACAAGCAATCTTCAGACTCTGCTTTTCTGCTTCCCTTTCCTGGCTGTGCAGTTTCTTGCAGTGGGAGTGAAAAGAGACTGAATGCTTATACACAGAGTCTGCTCGGACTCCACCTGGAGCCTTCCAACCTCAACTATTCTGTCGTTCTGTTAATCTGTGTAATTACCATGACTAAAACTGTAATTTTTCAACTGCCTTAACAAAAGGTGAGATGGATGATTTTTTTTTTTTTGATGTGTAGTAAAAAATATTTTTATTTCACATCCTTGTTCTAGCTGAAAAGGGATACTTAGTCAAATGCAGAGAAGAATGGGCAAAGACTAAAGATCCAGCAGCAGCCCTCAAGAAACTACCCGTAAAAAGGTGCGTGGAAGGACAGCTTCTACGCGGACTCTTAAAGTATGGAATGAAGAACATAATCTCTGCATTTGGCATAGTGAGTGTAAAAGTGCTGTGGGATATTTACTTGAATAAATGCTCTTTTGATGGTATCATGATGAATTTGAAATAGAGATGCTTGATGAGTAGAAGGTTAAGTGTAAAATCTTTACATTTATCCCTCCTTTCTGCTTGAAGTACTGCTGCATGGTAACTGATGACATCTGTGATTAACATATGCATAATGAGCTTTCCAATTTATACAACATTCTCTGGTACACTGGAAGAAATACAGTTATACTTAGTAACCACGTATAATACAGATCTGAGAATTGTGCAAAAGTTCAGTATCAGAGTTTTTCTGCTGCTTTAAAAGTATAAATCCAACTGATAGTGTGCTAATGAACCAGCTTGGCATAGAGATTCACTGTCATTTTCAAATACTGTAATCAAGACCAAGTCTTTGGAGAAAATACCTCATCACCAGCAAACTACTGGGCCCATTGTAGGAGCCGAGGAATATTATCTTGTTTATGAAGAAGATAATTAGCATAACACTGTGCTTTCACATCTGCAAAGTTTACTTAAGATTTCAGGAGGCTGGGTATGAATTCAGTGTTTTGTAATAGCCCCATGTGTTTGAGCTGTTGAATGAAAAAAAAAAAAACCAACATTAAATAAGTTTTTTTTTTTTAATTTAAGCACAGGGGGTTTTTTTGTGCAGATTTCAAATGTATAAAAGCATTATTTCTTCACATACCCTTTTCCCAAATAATGAACTAAAACCAAATCTGTATACCAAGAAATTGTGTTAGTCTTGTTGCTGGAGTAGGTAATGTTTCAAATACATGCATTTTTGGTTATGATTGAGAAAAAAAACAACTTCCTAATGTTCCACTTTTTTTTTACCTCTAGATACCAAGAAATAATCGTTTAATGTATATTCATAGCTACCAGAGTTATGTATGGAATAATATGGTGAGCAAGAGAATAGAAGAATACGGGCTTAGAGCCGTACCAGGAGATCTCACACTTAAAGGAGGTAAAATCAGACAAACAAAAAGCCAGCGATGCTCTGTAGTTCAAATTGCTAGGAAAACAAGGCACATATCTGTTTATGCAATACTGCATACATGTTTTATTTTTCCTTTCCCCCATTGTGGTCCAGTGATTTCTGAATCCATTCACCAGTTTTAGTCAAATTTTACAAGGAATTGGAAGTTAAATAATACACTTCCATGAGCTGATGACTTGCTTGTTTTTCCAAATAGCTGGATAGGGAAGAGCGACTATGAAGGACTGATTGTTCTCAAGAATGAACTCAAGTCTAGTTGAGCTACGGAGAACTATGGAAGGATACTATGAATGTTTTAACCACAGAAATTTTTGTTTGCATTAATATCTTGTAAAGCAGAGACTCCATTCAGTTAAAACTTTCTTCACTTGGATTTGCTCTGGATTTCCCTGGGCTGAGAATCAAGTAGTTAATTTTAAATTTAGCTAATGGTAACTGTCACAGGCATCCATATTGGTAACTCTTCGTTTTCTAACCTGATTGTAGCCACAGCTGTTCATATCGAAGAAGAAGATGTTGATAAATACTCTATCCACGATGTGGTGATGCCATTGCCTGGATTTGATGTTATTTATCCAAAGCATAAAAGTAAGTCTGGCTGATAACTTACATACTCACTCTGAAAATATAAATCTGCTTTCTTAAAAGGAAGATTAGATCTATTTAACCTTGGTGACCATTAAAAGTACGCTATTTCAGAACTCTGATACGTTGCTGTCAACCTCTCCCATTATGATAATAGTCTGCATTGTAACTTGTTTCATTTAACATAAATCTGTTTCATATTTCTGTTTAGCTAGTAGCTTTTCCAAAGAAATTTTTTAGTGACACAAAATTATTTTATCTCAGCACAAGGGGGAAAAAAATAGTGAAACGTTAATTAAAAAGTGTATGCATTTGATTTTTAAATTAGAAAACAAACCAAACTTCTATAATTTGTAACCCAAATAAACACTTGAAGTTAGGAAAAAGAACCAGATCTGTTTTAATTAAATACTAACCAATATGGATATTTAAAAAGAAAAGTGTATCTTTCGTCTCCTCTATATAAAGTACATTGGACCTAAATTGTTTTTGCTGGAATAGGTGCAGTGATTGTAATTATCTGCATGCAACACAATGCTATTATTAAGGGATAGAGTTGTAGAATTATTTTGGTTGGAAGGTCATCTGGTCCAGCCTTTTGGTCAAAGCAAGGTCGGTGCTGTATTCAGACCAAGCTTGATCAGGGCTTTGTCGTGTCAGGTCTGAAACTTTCAAGAACAAAGAGTCTCTAAGTTCTCGTCTAAATCTTCTCTAAGCTAAAAAAGCCCAGGTCTCTCAGACTCTTCTCAAAGAGCACTTGCTACAAGCCCTGGCCATTGGGGTGATCCTCCATTGGACTCACTCAAGTTTATCAGCCTCTGCTTTGTCCTGGACACTCTATTC
Source organism: Limnodromus scolopaceus (assembly GCA_028565335.1). Classification (NCBI taxonomy): domain Eukaryota; kingdom Metazoa; phylum Chordata; class Aves; order Charadriiformes; family Scolopacidae; genus Limnodromus; species Limnodromus scolopaceus. The sequence continues at coordinate 14,991,783 of JAOXNO010000001.1, forward strand.
TAAGTGCAGTCTCATGGGTGCCCAGTAAAGGGCAGTAATTGTTTTTCTTGGTGTAGCTACTGGCTAAGCTCCTGTTGTTACTAGCTTTTGCTGCTGCCAAGGCACTCTGTTAAGTCCCCTTTCCATGAGGACTCCCAGGTGACTGTCAGCAGAGTTGCTCCCTAGCCTGTAGTACTGTAAGGAGTTAATCACTCTCAGGTACAGGATTTTGTTGTTGCTGAATTTCATGAGATTCTGCTTGGCCCATTCCTCTGGCCTGCCTAGGTCCCTCTGAATGGCAGTCCTGCCCTTGGGTTTATCAACTGCCACCCCAGCTTGATTTTGTCCAGAAACTTGTTGGGGTGAATTCCAACTCCTCCACATATTCTGATAAAGGTTGCAGTCAGGATGCATCCCAGTTCCTTGAGGAACTCTTGCTTGTATTGAGCTTCTAGGTAGAGCTCAAACCAGTAGTGACTACCCTTTGAGACAATGAGCCAGACAATTCTTTACCCATCTAGCAGTCCACCTGCTGTAATGTTCTAAATTTGGATACAAGGAATACAAGGATGCTGTGGGAACATGTCAACAGCCTTGTTGTCACTGCTCCCCCCTCTTCCACAGATGTAATAATTTCATCATAGAAGGCAGTAAGGTTGGTGGCCTTCTTGGTTTTTCTTTTCCTTTTTCCCCCTTTGGTAAAACCATGCTCACTACTATTCTCATTGTGTGCCCAGAAGCATGTTCCAAGAGGATTAGCTCCATCGTTTTTCCTGGGGACCAAAGTGAGTCTGACTGCCTGTAACTCCCTAGATCATCCTTCTTGCCCTTTCTGATTATTCAGAGATGGTAGAGAAAAGCTTTACCATGACATGAGCCCACTTTCTCTTCCTGTATTTCTTCCACTACTGGTAGTCTCTCTCGTTCCTGAATCTTGTCTTTAGGAACAGAGGCCTGGGAGACCTTGCTGATTGAGACTGAGGCAAAGGAGGTGCTGAGAGCATTAGCTTTATGTCTGTCACTAGACCAGCTCCCCGTTTATCAGCAGGCCAACATTTCACTTGTATTTTATTCCTGATGTTGCAGTTTAGCTCTTTTTGCTCTTGATGTCTGTTGCTGATTTCAGCTGTAGCTGAGCTTTGGCTTTTCTGACACCATCATCCTTGCATGCCTGGACAATGCTTGTATATTTCTCCTTTGTAGCCGGCCCTAACTTTCACCTGCTGTATGTGTCCTTACATATGAGCTTAGTCAGGAGTTCCCTACTTAGCCAAGCCAGCCTCCCAATACATATACTTGTTTTCCTCAATATTTGGTTGAACTGCTCTTGTACTTAGTTGTCCTTTAAAAGACCGGTCAGGTCTCTTGAGACTCTGTGCCCATCAGAGCCAAGTCCTAGAGCTAGGATCCCATTTATCACCCATCTCAGAAACACCTGGAAGGTAAAGATCTGTTTGTGATAAGGGTTGGCACCGAAGTATGTTGAGCTAAAGGAGTGAAAAGAAAAATTACATTTTTTTACATTCAGTGTATTTACTGATAAGTAAGCCTAACTTATCCCTGTTTAAAATTGCCAACTGCATGAAGTGATGCTGGCGATTGCACTGCAAATCAAAGGCACCAGACAGCATTTTAGCTGCAGTATATTTCCATTGCCTTCCCTGCCTTCTCCAGGTGTGCATGCACATGCACTTACTTAAAGATACAAGACACTAATAGAATTAATCCTGCTGTTGGCAGTGTACTTAAAGGCCCCTGATGGCTAATTTCTTCTCTTCACTCATTTCACTCTGCTGCTTTTTCAAAGATAGAGCCATGGGTAGTGTGGCCCATTGTTGGTTTGTTTTTTTTTTTCTCCTCCATATACCTGATACTAATCTTGTGAAGTTTAGATAATTGGAAAACATGTAGAAGATGCCAATGAAAAACCAATAAAATATTTTGTAAATTTTATTTTCAGCTGAAGTTTTGATTTGTTAAGATTCTTTCTCGGTTACTGCCTCTACTAATCAGGTTGTAGAAGCAAACATTGTAGGTAATAAGATTTGCAATAAGTAATTTAAACTTCTGTGTTACGTGCATCCCATATATGCTGAAAACTATTAATATAAGGGAAGGAATGATCCATGAAAACGTGCTGTTTCAGTCAGCTGCACAATGAGCTCTCCTATTAAATATTTTCCTCTCTTGCAGTTGGTGAGGCCTACAAGGAAATGCTAGTAGCTGACAATCTTGATATCAACAACATGAGGCATAAGATCAGAGACTATTCGCTTTCTGGAGCATACAGAAAGATTATCATTCGACCTCAGAATGTCAATTGGTAAGTAGGAGGGTCAAGGAAATTATACTTTAATTGAGAGCATGGAGTATATGTGAGATGACTAACTACAAGAACCATGAGACTGACCCACGGGACGTATGTGTAGGCTGAAGCATAGGTAGGGAGGAATCTCTGCATTTCCCTCATGGTTTTTTGGCAGTTGAAGTTGAACCATAGCTTTATGTCTTCCTTGGTCCTCTGGTTCTGTGATGCATGAGTGTCAAGACATCTGTCTAGTCGTTACACTCCTTGCAAGGGCTTACCTGAACACTTCACAGGTAATTGTGTTAAAACCTTGGTAGATAATACTCAAAACAGGTGGGGTTTTTCGTAGTCTTGCTATGAGAAGGTTGGTCCCCAGTTACTTATCTGTCAATCAGAAAGATTTGTATCACTTAAACCTTAGTAAATCACTGTTGTTAAAGATACAACCTAGTTGTCATGTGGCAACTGAGTACATACCTGTACAAATGTGCAGAAAGACTTGATCACTGATGCATAGAGAAAAATACAGAGGGTTTAAGAGGGAGACAAAAAATACAAATGTTTACATTTTATTTTAATTAGTGCTCATTTAAAGCTTATCTGCTTCCCAGTTACTTTTTTGGTATCATCATTACATATGGAATTTCTGTTAAGTGAGTGGCAGAAAGTAGAATATGTATTTAAGCCCTTCCAAAGAAGTTTAGATGGCTTTCTTCAAAATTAAGCCTTAACCCTCCAAGTATTCTTAGAGTTGACGCTGTTCTTCCCATAATTTCATAAACTATACTGTAGAGCTGGAAATCCTGATGGCCCATGAGAGAAAAAAGAGATGAGTTATGCAAAGAAACTTCTCACTAATGTCGGGGGTTTTTTTGGTTTTGTTTTGTTTTTTGTTTTTTTTTTTATAATCTTGCATCAAAGAGAGGCAAGTCTTCTACATAAAGCTTTACTGGTTATTGCACCATAAATGCAGCCTTGCTTTATTTTATTAGGAAATCAATTCCATTTCAGTTGTAACTGCCAAATTAGAATAATAATAAATAATATTAGAATAAAAATTATAAATTTATAGAAAACAAAAATATATAAATTTTATTCTAAGTAACTAAAAATAATAATTTAAAAATCTTATGTACACTACAAAGGGAGGTTGTTGCATATGACGATCCCAGAATCCCATTATTTACTACGGATTTGGATAAGCTGGAAGGAAAACCATTACCAGTTCTTCCTACAGGTAAGTTGATTTTTCTGCTGATGTTTGCAAAACAGAAGTCTGATCTGGCTGTTGCTTTGAACTGCTACATATTGAAAGGACTTTTAAGGAAGAGCTTTCATTTAATCAAACTGTTAAGCAATGGTATTAAAGATATCCAAAGTTAGGTGTCTAAATAAGGATCCTTATTTCTCAAGAGTGCCAGCAATTCTGCCAGCAGTCTGTATTGACTGTTATATTTTCTTACAGACATCTGTAAAATCGAGTAAATGCTTAGGAATAAATGTCTGTGAAATGCACAAAGGTGGAATTAAGCCAGAAATTGTCTATATGCTTGAACATGTATATTATTTGTGCCAAACATAAGAGACAACTCAAATACTTAACAGAATTCAATGGAAATTTTTTTATACCTCTGGTCACAAGGTCTTTTGATGCTACTTTCCACAAAAAGTGAAGATAGACAACCCACTGTGGATTGTACATTGGAGCATGGTGCTGGTGGTTGTTTAGTTTTATGGGCTGGGGGGTTGGTTGTGGGAAATTTTAGTCCAGTTTAGATGGCATCCAGAATACACATTACTTACACCCTTAACAACTTTTTCGTGCTTGCCTCCTCTTACCCTTTATGACAGATGGTAAATTCAGGGCACTGAAGATGGAGTTCTCCCTTCCCCCATCCACTTATGCTACCATGGCGATTCGAGAAGTTTTGAAAATGGACACAAGCATAAAAAACCAGACACAACTGAACACTACCTGGTTACGCTGAACAAACTGCAAAAATGATTTGATTTTAACATATGTAAAGTGTTTTCATATTTACATGTTCTGTACAAATCTTTAAAGGTTGGTAGTAAGAGATTTGTATTTTTTTAAGTTTTTATTAGTGCTAGAGTTTAACATCAGTAGTCATTTGCAACATCGTGATTGTAAAATAATATAGATCTTAGTGACTGTTGCTTTTTAATGAATGAATAAGTTGCTTGAGCTGTAATGTGGGTGCATTTTTAAGAAATGGGCTTGTGATAATTTCAGACCTGGAAGAATGTTTAGCTTGCTTTTTACATTATTTTTTTTTTCGGCAAGCACTGAATGTTTTCCTGAGTTCAGCAGACCTTGAAGTCCCTTCAAATACATTAAACTACAGTTCAGGAAAATGAGTTACAACGAAATTAAGATATCAAGGAACACTTATATCGCAGGAGGTTTTGCTGGTGCCATTTGCACTGATGCGGTAGAGGATGCTGTTGGCAAGGCTTTTTATGGGCTGTAAAGATGTACAGCTCTTTTAATTAGTCGGTCTTTTAATTGAAAAGACTTTTGCGTATTTTCCAGCTTGACTAATACATGTACCAAAGAACGGGTACTGAAAATAAATTAACCTGGAAGTCTAAGCCTGTATCAGTAACCACTTCCTATACCTCCTCTCTCATGTGTCCGTGGCTGGTAGGGGATAAGCTGGGCTTCTGGTAGGAAAAAAAAAAATAAAATATTGCAAAGCTGTTTTAAAAAGACATTTCCAGGCTCTTTCCAAGGCTACAAAACGCCTGTGTTGCTAAAATCTCAGTAGAAGACGGTCCCGGCTGTGGCACGCCGCCCGGACTGGAAGGCTCCTCCCACCGCTGAAGTACCTCAGGCGAGGAGGCCGCCCGAGCAGCACGAAGCGGTGGAGGCTCCTGAACTAGCGGGGCTGCGCTTTCCACACGAAATCAGCTCCTGCAGGCCGGGCCAACCCAGCATTCCCAGAAGCGGGCCGCCCCTTGGCCCGGCCCCGCCCCGCCCCGGGGGGCGGTGTGAGGGGCTGGCGGGCCCCGGGAGGCGGGCGGCCGGTGCCGCTCCGGCGCATGCGCGCTTCGGGGGGGGGCGGAGTGAGATGGGCAGTGCGCATGCGCTCTGCGCACACGTGACCCGCTGGGCGCGGGGCTGCTGACGCGGCAGGGGCGGTGCTGTGTGTCAGCCCCCTCCCCCTTCAGCCTGTCAGCGGGGCCCGGCGCTGAGGGGACCTGGTCCCCACAGGGCTCCCGACCCAGCAGCGGTTCCTCCAGCGGGTAGCGGCTGCCCGGGGTGGGGGGAAACCCTGGCCTGCCTGCCGGGAGACTGGAGCGAGGGAAGAAGGGCTCGCCGAGGCGTTAGCGGCTGGCGGGCAAAGGGGCTGCTTGGTGGCCTGGGCCCTGGGGGTCTCGCCCAGAGCCTCGCCGGGGCCCGCCGGGCATTTTAACGCGCCTTGAAACAGGCCGGCCCTCTGGCTAAGGTGGGTGCGGAGCTGCGTGCTTGAGCAGGGAGGTGGCTGGAGGATGCTCGCCAGTGTCCTGTCCCTCTCTTCTCCTCTGTCCTGCTCCTTTCCTCGAGCACCGCTCGGTGACTAGTCTTCTGCGGTATTGGTTTTTATTGCTGCAGACAGCACGGTGCCTGTTACTACTCTGTTGTCTTTATTCGCTTCTTCCTCAGCAACACCCGTGTTTTCCCGGTTTGTTCTTCCCGGGGCTCTCTGTTGCTTCTCCAACTTTGGCTCATCAATTGCACCATTTTCTCGTTCTTTCCTCTTGTCTATTTAATAGGAGTTTTTGCTTAACTAAAGCTGGTGGCAGATAAAGTAGAGGTGTACAAATTTCATTTTTAAATACTGTTTTGAAAGTGATATTAAAAAGTCGAGAATTGAACTAGCCAAACACTTGTTACCTTCTTTTGTTGCACTTTATGTGATTTTTCCTCTCAGTTTCAACTCTGTTTTTCTCTGGCTGCTGCCAAACGTGTGGATCAGCAAGTGCCCCTTCTGTTACACTGTGTGGGTTTTCTTATAAATGCTTTAGTGGCGCTTTTACTTTGCGAATCATTGCAAGACCTGAGAGAATACTTTGCTAATAATATGTCAGTCGTCAGTTGATATCTATGGAACATCCTAAACTGTATGAAAAGGTAAATGGAATATTGTTATCTTCCTTTGTATTTTACAAAAATATTTTTCCAGTCTTTTTTATTAATTTTTCTATATTACATAACTAGAAACTACATATACATTAAACTATTTTTAATAAAATTCACACTTTTGGGGAAGGAAGAAAATAACGGTCTTCAGTAATTAATGTGTGATAAACACCAGTTGGATGTGTAAGCGAGGTTTTATTGTATCTCAGCTAAGACTTCTACCAACCAATTGTATCACTTAAAGCAGTATATTTATAGAATGTCTTATTTAAGTTTCAATTTAAATTGAACTGCACAGCTTTTCATGGAGTTTTGTGTCCTCAGTAGATCAATAGTTGTTTGTGCTGTCTTAGTGGTGGCTAATTCAAAATTGTATAATCGGTATTGCAGAGAAAGAAAACATGGCAACCGTTGCTGTTAAAAAGAAAGAAGTCACTAGAGATCTAGATCATTGTGATATCCCATACTATGTTTCTGAATTTGTGGAAAGAGAAGTTGGAAATGACTATGATTCTCTGAGGAAGCTAGACAACCTTATTGATAAGCTATCTGAAAATAAAAAACAGTTAGAAGAACAGGTAAACATATTTTTTTTTCCTTCTGAATACACTGTATGACTGATTAAGTATATTTAACTATAGTAAAACAATGTATTATTATCTCAAATGGTACTACTCTACATAGTGCAGTGTTTTCATGTCAGATTTCATACTTCTGTGTGAACCTAGGTACTCACAGTTTCATCAGAAGTCCCTAAAAGAATTCAGAATGCCTTAAAGAATGCAGAAGATTCTAAAAAGTCTCTGAGTCTGCTTCTAGAGGAAGAAACTCTTCTATCTGACTCCATCAATAGCCACTTACTGAAGGCTCAGCCATGGATGGAGGATCTTGATGCACTGATTAGTCAAGTAGAAGAGATTGAACGACACCTGGCCTATCTGAAATGGATTTCACGAATAGAAGAGTTAAGGTAAAGTTTGAGTACTACATAGCTGTTCTGAGACTGGTAACCCAGTTTGTCCCATCATTAAAATGTTTGACATTTGAGAATTTTTATCTTTGTTTTTCAATATACAAATGATTCTTTTCTGTTACCTTTAATGAATTTCTGGCCTTGACTTTTCTTGTATTTTATAGTGATAGCATTCAGCAATATCTGATGACCAACAATGTTCCAGAGGCAGCCAGTACTTTAGCATTCATGGCAGAACTCGATATTAAACTTCAGGAATCATCTTGTTCTCATCTGCTGGCTTTTGTGAGATCCACTGTTAAATTCTGGCATAAAATTCTTAAGGACAAATTGTCGAGGTAAGAGATACAGTGTCACACTCTCATCTTTGCACTGTAGTATAAGTTTGTGTTGAGGTGCTTATTTTGTGTTGCAGTGACTTTGAAGAGGTATTGACCCAACTCCGCTGGCCGTTTGTGGGGCCACCGCAGTCTCAGGCATTTGGCCTTGCGGCACCAGCCAGCGCTCCTGACGTATACAGCAATTTGGAGATGTTGGTTTGTCAGCTTCTCAAGTTGCAAACCTCGTATCCTTTTAAATAGTTGTCGTAAATTTTAGTAAGAGTAATAATTGTCAGAGATGCACATTCTCAAGGAGAATATTTAAAATTTTGTTCTCCCTAAAGTCAGAAGATTATTTGAGTTTATGTTACTTTATATTAATATTAGAATGCTTTTGTCGTTTTTGGCAGTAGCAACATTGTAACTCCAAGTTATCAGATCTACTGCTCTCCTGGTAGCAGACAGTTCAAGTTTCATGAGGATCAGGCCTTACATGCTGAAGCAAGATTACTCCTGTTGATAAATGGTGATGTATATTTTGTTTTACACAGTTAATACTTTTCCTTTCGTAGCCTTATTTGAAATCAGCCTTAATCATTTTAGTATGTCCCATCTCAGAAGAAAAAGAGGGAAAACTAAAGATGTGTGTCTTGGAAGGAGACTTTACAAAAAGGGGAGACTACAGCAGGATTTTCATTGTGCAATGATAGTAGTTTGCCTTTGAGGTTAATCAGAAGGCACTGCTGCTCATCCTGTTCCTTTTTTTGTGAATTAAATCACAGCTAAAGCTCAACAAACAATTTTTCTTGGTGTGTGGCTGCCTTTTTTTTTGTTGTTGTTATCATGGAGCAGGAAGATACACAGCTCTGAGTTAGTAGCAGTTTTGTTCTGGCAGACTGGTTCACTTAAATCAGTTATGTGAAAATGGGAAATCATGTATTGCATTTATTAATCTCATGAGTCTTTTATTCTCCTTTAACAAATACAAGTAAGTGTGTCTCATGTCAATCCGTGAATCTTGGACAACCCCTTTGTTTGGTACTGATAATGGTGGCTTTCTGTGTTCTGTTTTTAATTATATGAATTTCCTAAATCAAACTGACTTAAACTTGTATTGTCATTGGAAAAATAATCCTTAGCAGCCTGAGTCATATTAAATAAACTGAAATATTTTGACTATCCTTCATATTTGAGGATTTTGTATGGATTGCATAATACTTCCTTCAGCCAATAAGGTAGAACTGGAAAACATTTGTTTTTATAAACCTGTTCTACTAAAATGATGATGCTGGGAGAATTCAACACTTAAATTTGTCCTTAACTGTCAAACTTAGAGATGAGCTATTAACCAAACCTAAACAATTGCCAGAAAAGTACTCTTTACCCCCTTCGCCACCCATTATCCTTCCGATACAGATCATGCTGAATCCTCTTCAGAAAAGATTCAAGTATCATTTCACTGGAAATAAACAAACCAATGTTTTAAACAAGGTATGGGATTTTGTATGAATTATCTTCAAAGACTGAAGATTTTTATCTGAGAGTTATCACTGGAACACGTTTCAGCTCATTGATGCTGCTGTAGTGCATCTGGAGCAGAGTTTCAGAGCTGTTTTGTAACGGTTTAGTTGCACAAGTCTGTGCTTGTGTTGAAAGTCTTGGGTAAATGTAAATATATTAGTGATCTTGATAGTTGTTACTTCAGGGCTTTTTAAAATAATGTTATGTATATTAATGGGGAAGAGTTTTTTTTTTTTAGACATGAACAGAATTATTTCATAAGCAACTGAGAAATTTATGTTCAAGAGATGAAATTTGTGAACAATAGGTGAACAACTGTTTTTTAGAAAAACTTGCGAAGAAAAGTTTACAGGTAATCTAGTGTCAGATCAGAAGGATGTTCAGCAGGACCTTGCTCAAATTTGGGTTGAGTTTTTTGTTTTGTTTTGTTTTTTAATAATATCTTGGAAAATGGAATAAAGAAAATACCTTGTGAAATATTTGAAAGACATCAGCCTGAAAGGAATTACAAGTATTTCAGAGGACAGGCTCAGAGGTCATTCACAATGATCTTGCAAGTTGGAGAGGGAGTGTCAAAAAAAAAAAAAAAGTTATGTAATTCAGTAGACAAGTGAAAATTAATACAGAAATAAGAAACAGACACACAAAATGTGGATAATGTGAATGCAGTTCAACGGAAAGTTCTTTGGCTGTTGGGAGGGAGGAAGACAGAAACTGCTTCCACTTGACTTACATTGAAAGAAGCATTCATCATCCCATGTTTTTAGGTGTGGAAAGTGAAAAAGCTTAAAGGCATTATAATCTGAAATGAGAAGGTGATAGATTCCCCACTTCCAGTGTGGATTGTGGGTGGGTACAGTGACAGTAAGAATGGAGCAACTGGGAAGAGTTTTCTTAGGAGTGCGTCCTTCTTGCCGTGCTGAGAAATACAGACCATAGAGAAGAATGAGAAGCAGAAAAGAGGACCTCATGAGTGAGACAGCAGTAGAGAAGGAGGAGCTAAAAAATGGAGCTTTTGCTTGAGAAGAAACAGAATAATTGGTGCATTTAAGACAATTCAAATCCAGAAATACTTCTCTGATATTGCTTTTATGAAAATCAAAACTAAAACAGTGAAAGACTTGTGTGATATGAGATCAAGAGAAGGCAGGGAAAGAGGCTGGTATCTTTAGAAGTTTGTCTTAAAATACGAGTAGCACTTGAACAAACGTGGTTTGAATACATTTAATATTTTCTTTTCTTTTTTTAAATAAGCCTGAGTGGTATTTAACACAAGTACTTATGTGGATTGGAAATCATGCAAAGTTCCTTGATGAAAAAATCCAGCCAATACTGGACAAGGCAGGATCTTCAGTGAATGCTGGGGTAAGCACTTCCATGGTTTTATATATATGGATATGTAAGTCACCTTCTGATAGATATTTGTACAAGCCCACTTCCACTGATTTCACTATGTATGCGGTGAGACTTAACTCAGTGTAGTAGCATTTTATGTACATGTTTGCACTTGTTAATATTTCCTATCTCTGGCATTTTATTCACCTTTTTTCTTTCAAAAGCTTGAATTCTCTCGTGGACTAGTAATGCTGATTTTGGAGAAGCTGGCTGCAGACATTCCGTGCCTATTGTATGATGATACACTCTTTTGTCACCTTGTGGATGAGGTACTTCTATTTGAGAGAGAGTTATACAGCGTTCATGGTTATCTCAGCAGCTTTCCCAGTTGTATGCATATTCTGTCAGAAGAATCCTGCTTCCAGAGGTGGCTAACTGTGGAAAAAAAATGTAAGACTTCTGTTGGATTTTGTTGGCCTCTGTATTGCACAATCAGAAAGAATGTACATGTGTATTTACACAAATAGCCTTCTCAAATAGAGTAAGTCACTTGGACAGAGCTCCTATGTAAGACACATATGTTTTTATACTCTGTGACTTTTTTGACTAAAAGTGGTTAGACTCTAATAGTGCTTCTGGAGTTTGTAGGAGTCTTGCCCCCAAGCTGTATGGAATCCAGTACACTTATTTTTAGATAAATGTTGCATTTATATGTGTGCCAACAAGACTTTAAATTGAAATAGGGGAAGGGTATTAACTTTTGAGAAATGAAGAGGAAATACATTGGAAAGCAACCCCCCCACCCCGGTCAACAGTGATACAGCTGTTAACAGCGTTGCAAATGCGGATACGTTAAAGCTGGTTTTGTATGAAGCCAGTCATCAGTATTTTTTATAACCTGATAATGTAAAATGTAAATTAAGAGAGATAAGGCTTTTACATTTCTATATGTTAGATGAGGGCTTGTTAGACAAGTTTTTTTATTAAAAACTTAAACAATTTACAAGTTTTTGTATGTCTCAGTTGCTCTTCAGAAAATGGACTCTATGCTTTCATCGGAGGCAGCGTGGGTTTCTCAATACAAAGATATCACTGATGTAGATGAAATGAAAGTCCCAGACTGTGCTGAAACTTTTATGACTCTGTTGTTAGTTATAACAGGTAATTATTAGTCTATGGCCATTGCTCTTGTTTGTAATGAATAGTAAAAAAACTTCAGCTAACAGATTTCTTTACTAAGTATCCATTGTCAGAGGTAGTCACCAAATAAACTGCAAACATCACAACTTTGCAATATTAATAAAAGCTTTCCTGTTCATTTTGTATTTTGGACACTAACTCAAGCATGAATAATCTTGTGCTAGTGACATGTTTACAAAATATTAATTAAAAAAATACATTTCATATTTAGCGTATTAAAACTCGCTCATACTTTAGAGAATATAATATGTTATAATGCAGTAATAAAAAATCCTACGATTCCTGTTGACTTTGTGACAACTTAGAATCTATTAAGTAACATCTGCTTTCTTGGAACAGAATGTAAGAACAAGTAAGTTTTCAGGAGACACTTAAATGCATATTCAATGGCTTTATCTTACTCTGTGTGAGTATGCTTTAGAGGCCACACTGGACAGTGCGGTATAATCCCATATTGCTTAAAGTATTAGAAAATGCTAGTGGAATCAGGAGGGGAAAGAATGTAGTTTCTTTACGTGTTTAGCTTTTGCATTGAATAGTTTCCTTGAAATTGTTAAAATATGTCAGCTGTTTTAAATACTATATGATGTTCTCACAGGTCTATGGTTTTGTAGTAAGATGACTGCAATGTTTCTTTTTGAAAAGCTTATATTCAGTGTTGGAAAACCTAAAACATTTTATTAATGTCTTTCCAGACAGGTATAAGAATCTTCCAACAGCTTCCAGAAAACTACAGTTCCTGGGCCTGCAGAAGGAGTTAGTTGATGATTTCAGGATACGATTAACTCAAGTAATGAAGGAAGAGACTAGAGCTTCCTTAGGATTCCGATATTGTGCAATCCTTAATGCTGTTAACTATATAGCAACAGTGTTGGCAGACTGGGCGGACAATGTAGTAAGTAGTTATTTTATTAAAATTAAAAAAATGGAAGTTGGATGTTTGTTTCATAACAAACACTTTTATTTTCAGCACTGCTTATCTAAGTGTATTCAAAAGAATTAATTACTGAAAAAATAGAATGAGGTGCAAATTCAGATTTAATAAAAGATGTATAAATAAGGATGGATTATTGTTTGAGATCTAAGCTGTATTAATTATAAACTTTCTAAGGAAATGCAAAGAGCCTGGAGGATGGAATAATCTGAACAAACAAAAAAGTAGTTGTCTTTACGTGCTTTGTATTGTAAAAAATTAGTTGATTTTGGAGCCAGTGTTAACAGGAGTGATGTTGAGGTGCATGCAGTAGCATGTGCACAATGCTTGAACTACTCCTATGTTAGGCTGGCTTAAATGGATTCACCTTGGGGATTTGCATTGCAACACAGTTCAGGTGTTGCTCAGAAAGGCCGCCCACTGATAACTGGGAACTGGAAATTGATTATTTTGCTGTATTATAGCCTGGTGGCAGCATATCTATTCTGTAACATTTCAGCTTTTCTATGATTATTGGTACAACAGGTAAAAAAAAAAACAAACTGTTACACCTTAAATGTGTAGAAAGAGGTATTGTGTGCAAGATGGGCAGCCTCCAAATTCTTTTTGTCTTCACAGGAAACTGTAGCTGTAGCAGAGGATAATCTTGACTTGACAGGGCAGCAGCCTTCGTGTTGTGGAGCTGCCTCTACCTACGCATATTGATCTGCTTGAAAGCAAAACCAAATTGTTACCACTATGTCACATTAAACTCAATCCATTTTCTTGACATTGTTAGCCCAGCAAATCTATGATTTAATCAATAATTATTTCTAAACAAATTGCAATTAAAGATTCTGGTTTACTTTTGCAAACATTTAAAAGGTCAAAATCAGGGTTTGTTTTTTTAAGCATTCTGCTGTCAATTTTAAAATATCTTTTTAATATTTTGCTAGATCTATTCCCATCACCTATCTGCTGTTGCGTCTGAAACTAAGATTAAAGCACCGTGTTTTGTTTTTCACTAAATAAGGGAAGAAAGTGTTTTTAAAATCCTAAAATTTTAAGTTTATAACTGTCAGGAGTGTGCTTTCTAGAACCGTGCCTATTAAAGTACCGATGAAAAGTTCAAATGGTAAGATTGTTTTTTGTATTGTTCATACCTGGTTTTGTTTCTCTAGTTCTTCTTGCAGCTACAGCAGGCGGAGCTGGAGGTTTGTGCAGAGAGCGAGAGCGTCAGTAAGCTACAGCTGGGGCAGCTGGCCTCCATGGAGAGCTCCGTCTTTGATGAAATGATTAACCTCTTGGAACGCCTGAAACACGACATGCTGACTCGTCAAGTGGATCATGTCTTCAGAGAGGTGAAAGATGCTGCAAAACTGTACAAAAAGGAGAGGTGATTCTGTCTCCTTACTCTCCTCTCCCATTACAATGTTATTTCCCGTTAAAAATATGGAGGGAAATAAAGGTAGGAGTAGCTAATAGGCAAAATTATTTTCCTGAATAGAAATGGCACAGGGTAGTAAGTTTTGGAAAATTGTCTTAACGATTACTTCAAGACTATTTTAATGTTATGTTTTCTAAAGGAGTTCTACAATCAGTGGGCGCATTATCTTAAAAATCCTGAGAAGATTTAAAAGTCCTGAGAAGGAGGCTGAGGGGAGACCTTATCGCTCTCTACAACTACCTGAAAGGAGGTTATACAGAGGCAGGGATTGGTCTCTTCTCCCAAGTCGTAGGCAATAGGACAAGAGGAAATGGCCTCAAGTTGCACCTGGGGAGGTTCATATTGGATATTAGGGAAAATTTTTACACTGAAAGGGTTATTAAGCATTGGAATGGGCTGCCCAGGGGAGTCGTTGAGGCACCATCCCTGGAGGTATTCAAAAGATGGGTTGAGAGTGCTTAGAGACATGGTTTAGTGATGTTTTTTTAACAGAGTTCAGTTGATGGTTGGACTAGATGATCTTAAAGGTCCCTTCCAACCTAGACAATTCTATGATTCTATAAGAATTCTGGATTGCTCTAGTTTGGACAACAATTATTTTCTTCATAGTAGTATTAAAGAGTCAATATGAAATGGCCTGTAATGACTGTTCTGTCTTAACACACTCATAGGGCTTCTTGAATGTTTGTTCCAGAGTAGAATTTCTGAAGTACTTCATGAAAAGAATACAACAACTCAGTGATTTTTCTAGATTAGATGGGGTTTCTTTGAATGGCATGTTCAGAGATTTATAACTAAAGCATGAGTTTAATATTAAATTAAATTTAAACATACATTAGACTGTGACTACTAGATTTGAAATGGGAAAGGACAACTCACTCTGAGCCATGGTAAATGGGCAAGGTTTTTTTTTTAAAGGATAATTTTAACTTTGGTTATTGTAATATGAATAATTTCACTATAATGACTTCAGTGTGATAATTTCTTTCAGGTGGTTATCTTTACCATCTCAAGCAGAGCAAGCAGTAATGTCTTTATCAAGCACAGCTTGCCCAATGTTGTTGACCCTACGAGACCGCTTGCTACAACTGGAGCAGCAGCTCTGCCACTCGCTGTTCAAAATCTTCTGGCAAATGCTTGCAGAGAAAGTGGATTCATACATATATCAGGAAGTAGGTATCAGCAAAACATGACCTATACAATGCAGTGTAGGTGTTGGTGATGGGCCTAAACAGCACATGCACCTCTGTCTTTGTAGATAATTATGGCAAATCATTTCAATGAAGGAGGAGCAGCACAACTCCAGTTTGACATGAGTAGAAATCTGTTCCCTTTGTTTTCACACTACTGCAAGAGGCCAGAAAACTACTTCAAGCAGTAAGTAGGCAAACTTCTGATCTTTTGGTATTTCAAAAGTGAACGTCCAGATGAATAGATGTGTTTTACTTATCACCAAGACTTTTTCACAGTTAGTTTTGATCCACATTTAAAATATGCAGCTCATTTATGCTTCCAGTATTTACGACTAGGAAAGTTTTGATTCTGCAGCACGTATTCAGCAGCAGACTGGGGCATGTGTTCTGGGGCATTTTGTGCAGTCAGGATGTCTAAATTAATTACCTTACGGAAGGAATAGAAGTAGCACAGACTTCTGAAACTGGGGCCAAAGAAACTATTCAAAGATACAGTTATAACACAATAAACTTTCTTTACTCTTAGAAGAAAGGCTACTTTAAACTCTGTTCCCGCTCAGAATTGCCTTGTGTAGCAGCCTAGTTTCTTTCATTGATGAGAAGCTGCCTTCTCTGTGGTTAGTCTTTTTCAAATAGTCTTCTAAAGAGTCTAGTGCTAGAATCCTAACCTAATTGGGGCAGAAATCGTTGTATTTTGGAATCACTGTGGAGCATGGCATTCAGTCTTGAACACTTGAAGACAAAGACTATAAATTGGCATTTTTAAATTTGAATATTGACATAGCATCTTCAGGTTTAAGTTTTTTTTTAACACATCACTGTCATAAAGGTAATTGATAAATGCAAATTAAGAGGACACAGATGCACAAAGGAACCATAAAAAATAATGCACAATGGCTAGCTATATGGCTATCTGACATACCTAGACTAGAAACAATGTGACAAAGACAGGGTATCTGTTTGTTCCCTAATGATACTAGGAAAAATGTTCACATTCTAGCAACTGTCTGTTAAACTGTGCTTGTAAAATAACTGGAAAATCCTTAGGCAAAAATGTAGTTAGGGAAAGCTAGACAGATTAAGTGGTAAATTCTAGTCTGTGTTTTTAATACCGGTGGAAAAACTTAAGAAGCAAAAGCCAGGCCAAGCACTGGGATGCTTATGGAATACACATCCATAACGGAAAAGGCTTAGACAGTAAGAACAAGTATAGCACTTCCTTTGATCTAAAGCAGTACTTTACAGTGCAATAGTTCTGATCCTTTCCAGAAGTCCGTGAAGGTTTTTTTTGTTAATATCTGTGTGCACAAAATTAAGTGTATCTCATGGGTGCTTCTTATACTGATTCATACGACTTTTTCCTCTAGCATAAAAGAGGCCTGCATTATCCTGAACCTGAATGTTGGCTCTGCCTTGCTTCTGAAGGATGTACTACAGTCAGCTTCAGAAAATGAACCAACATTAAAACCAAACCAGCCATCTGCAACAGCAGCTCTAAATGAACTTGGCATTTATAAATTAGCTCAAAAAGATGTTGAGATTCTTCTCAATTTGAGAGCTAGTTGGCCAAATACAGGAAAATAAAGACTTCTTTAGAAATGGTGCATAACTTGGTCTAGATTACTGATTTCAAAGCTAATATGTTGTAACATACTTATTTTTTTCCATTCAGTATGCTGAATGACAGATTTAATCTAATCTTATGCCTTACTCTATACAATTTCAAAAAAAATTGCAAAATGTTCCTGACTTGGTTTCAAGCTGCACAGATCTTATTTTCTGCAGCCAACTTGCCATTGCATTTAGAAGCTAAAACTGTCTTCATCTCTAATGAATATGTCTGCCTTGTCGGTGTTGTGTGATGTAACATCATTCGAAAGAACATTTGCAGTGTAAATACACCTGTGTACAATATGGACAACTCTTCCTTCTGCACTGGTCTAGCTTCACGTAAACACGGATGTTTTACATCTCTAAACCCCAGGTAATGGATGTTGTGTACCAAAATGTGTATCTACAGAACACAGAAGGAGGAGATGAAGGAGAATGTCACTTTGTTTTCTTTACTTGTACTAATTCAATTTTTTTCTTTGCTGTACCGGAGTCCTCTTTTTTTTTTAAAGTTTCTCCTTAAAAATAGCACAAATACTGTGTTGTAAGTTGAAAATGGCATTTTACTTGGAAGTGCCACCTTTCTTTACCTGTCGACGTTTGTTATAACTTGCTGAAGTTGGTCCTTAAAAAAAACCCCAGCACATGACAAGCCAAAAAAGCAACTTAAGAAACAGCTCAGCTCTTAAAGTTAATTTTATTCAATGGTAATGAGCCAACAAGTAACAACCCTTTACTGTAAACTACAAGCTGAAGGAGGAAACTCCAAATCACTATTTTAATTGTGTAAAAGAGATCTTGGGGGGTTTTTTAAACTGCCTAATTGTAATTAAAAAAACAATTCTCAAACTATCCCCCTGCAGTGCCTGTAAACATGAACAAGTTCTTGTCATTTATCCTTTTCAGCTGATTGCTCAAACAGGGGCAGGGAGACGGTGGAGATGAGAAGAAGAGAGTACTGCTAAAAGTCAGCTATCCACAGCTGACAAACCAGAAGAATTGAGCAAGATGCCTATTTTTAATATATATAGTAGACCACTGCTCAAACTAATACGCAGCCCAGCTCTCCAGCATCTTTTTCTTCCTAAGACAGAAAAAGAGTTCTAGTTAGATAACAATGAGAATTAGTTCCAGTTACCTTTCGGTGATTGCGAGAGTTACCAAAAAATTGCCCATAGAACCACACCTTGAACATGAGAAATTACTACAACTCTGAGCTTGTTTCATCTACAGGTGTGTTGCTGCCTCTGGCAAAGAGGACAACGTTGCTTCGCTCTCTCACATTTCTAGGTCAGTATCCGAACCCCTGGGCTCCCAGATAACCCTCTGTCTGCAGTGAGGGTGGGGGACCCAAGAGGTACGCTTTGAGAGGATCCTGGAACTGAGAGGGTGGAGGAAAATGCCAAGCTTGGTTTAGGTTACAGCAAGCCCAGCAAGGTCAGGCAGTAACTGACCTTTTTAAATCTTGCAATTCAAAGTAAAGTGGTTAAACCAGGAAGTCCTTTCGTTATATAGCTATGTAAATAATAAAAAAATCTCAGTAATGTATCTCCTGTGCATATCCCCCCCCTAAAACAAACCCTTTCCATTAAGCTTACACTTCTTCCTTGAATACGTCCAGTGTGATGTTCACATCATCTCCAAGCTGCAGATCTTCAGTGCTCAGTCCCAAAGTTTTAAGAGCTAAATTTAGGGAAAAAGAATTTCCTGTGCATCTTGAAAAGATCAATTTAACATCTTAAAGTGGCATAGATAGAATAAAAGGTAAACATACCTAACTTAAACATAAGTAACTTAACTTTAACTTTTCAAGTTACTAGGCTGTGTAGCGGCAGATGTGCAGATACTTTTAAGTTATATATATGCCTAGCTTTGAAACCATTTTACTAATTCTGTGCAAAAAAACCCCACAAGCCCGTTAGCGTGACCTGCCGCCTGGGCGCGACGCACCTTCCCTGTACTGCGCTGCCGTGATGTGGCCTTGCCCGACAACGTCCAGCAGTTCGAACATGGCGGCCAGGTTGGCCTCGTCCATCAGGTAGGGGTACTCCCCCTCCGCCCGTTTTCCAGCCTTCACCCTTTCCAGCGCCTGGATCAGGAACTCGCGTGGTTCTTCTGCAACGAGGTAGAATTGCCCACAGCCGCGGGTCACCCAAGGCCACACACTCCTTTCCCCGCCACACCCCCCTCCCTCATCCCCACCCGGCTTGTGGCGGCGGGGGGAGGCCCCACAGCAGCCCGGGCCGAGACAGGCCGCCCTGCCCGGCCCTGCGGTGCCGCACCGGGTCGGTGGTAGAGGAGGAGCGCGGCGAGGCGGTGGAGCAGCTCGGGGATGCGGTGCCGCTCCAGGTAGTCTCGGCACTCCCGCTCGCCCGCCGCCGCCGCCATCCCGCGTTGCCGGGAGACGGCGCGCGCGCGCCGGCCGTTAAACCGTCCCCGCCCCCGCGCGCCGGCCGCTAAACCGTCCCCGCCTCGCCTGAGGGGATCCCGGCGGGCCGGGCTGAGGGAGCCGGAGGGTGAGCAGCGTGGGGGGAGAGCGGGAGCCGGTGGTACACGGAGGGGGAAGCCTGAGGGAAGGCAACGCCACACGGAAAGGGCGGCGGGAGGGAGGCCCAGAGCCAGCGGGAGGGCTGGGTCAGTCGGCTGAGGGCGTCAGGCGGAGCGAAGGGGATTACCGAGGCTTCACCGACCGTGCGGCCCCTGCTGCAACGGGCAGAGAGCGGGCCCAGATGTCTTCGCCTTAGCACTAGAACAGAAAAAATCACCGCTTCCAGCCAAGTTACTAGTTTGTGCCTCCGTGCCAATAATTCACGGGGAAAGTAAATTACACGCTGTTGTTTTTAACATTTATGCAGGTCTTCTCACTTTCAGCCACGTTTCCTTCCATATGCGGTAACGCTTTCCCTTTTCCCCGTACACCGTCCACTACCTGGACCCTTGCTAAAGGGAGCCTGCTTGGTTAAATCGAGTAAATGTGAGGGGATTACAAAGTGTTTAGATGCCACCTAGTGGAACGTGGGCATGTGTACTCAATGCTGGTATGATAACGCAAAATCAAGGGTTAGCAACTAAAGAGTAAGAAAGGTTACCTTTTAAAATAATTTTGCAGCATAACCTGTGCAAACAGAGAAGACACATCAAAGAACATTTTTATCATACTACTCAGTGTGAGCACGAGAAAAAGATAATAAATTGCCCCACTAAAAAAGAAAAAGTTCAAACAAATCTAAAAAGACATAACCTTCTGCTATCAAATAAAAATAGACAATGATAAACGAGCCTATAGTAAAGAAAAACCCCCAGTATTGCTGTGAAAAGTCTAGCACTATGTTTAACTATTTGCCAAAGCTAAAATATCACATGCCAGTAATATAATCCACCTTTTTGGTTTTTTCCTTAGAGAATGACTGGGAGAAAGGCAGCATCCAAAACTCAAAGATTGTACAGCCGTGCTTTGTCAGTATTCTTTAGCATTTTAAACTGATAATGCTATCTGCTTCGAGCCTTAATTAGGGCTAGAGGAAGTTACGCCCCTCGACAGCAACCTGGCAGTGATGAAAACCTCCTTTTCCTAGGGAATGCAATTAATAGATACTGAACCCATTTCTGCATTTGACTTTTTTCTATGTCTTTCAATAGAATCTGCAAAGCACTACCAAAGTTTTTTTCCTAAAGAAGAGCAATAGGAGAAAGTGTAGATTGTAGTGCAGAGAAGTACAAACAAGACTGAGCTGGCCGGCAGAGAAGAAATAAAGACATGGAAAATATTGGACTGGAGAGAAAAGTAGGTAAGTCAGTGTTTGGGGCAGCGAAAACAGCATTTGGCAAAGAAAGTTTCTCCTTCAATGGTTAACAAAGATAGCCAGTATGAAACACATATCTTGAAGGCTGAAAGTTTAAAAATAAACACTGGAATTACAGGTTGAAGTGTGTTTCTCTGAGGAATGGTTCAAAAATCACTAAGCAGAGCAAACCCTAGTTTGGTTTACAACTAGGAATATTTTTTTTCCATTTCATTTAACTGTTAAGAAAGCACACTTTATTTCTTTGAAAAAAGCCATACTGCTATGTATCCTGTAGGGAGTTTATTATCCTCAGTTCATACAATGATATATCAGCTATATATATTAGTCCTAAAAGTACAACAGTTTAGGACAATTTGTGAGAAGCTCACATGTGCTATTGTAAGAGAACCTGAACTTCTGGTGGCTAAGAAAAACAGGATTTGACAAACATCTCAAATTTTTCTGGTTCCATTACAGAGATGCTGCTAGTTCAGTTTTAATCAATAATTCAAAGATCAAATCTATTTTCATGTGTTCAAAGTGTCCTGGTTACTTAAAATTGAATTTTGTTGAAAGACTTAATACCTTTTGTGGCAGAAGCTGAGCCTTTTGCAGAATATCATTAATAACTTAAGCATTTTATCTAATTGCATAGGACTAAATAGACTACCAGGAGTCTTAAGGGTTGTAATGAAGAAGAACAGGGACTGCAGGTCAGATATGAAGCTGGTTGCAGAACAAGTAAAACAGGCAGATGGAAATGTTCTTCTAAATGGGAGTGTTAGAGGACTGAAGTCTAGGGCTGTGGGAAGAAACAGGAGCAATAAGGGCTGGGAAAGATGCCTAGGTCTGCCATACGCTTACTGTCAACATGCTGAGTGGCAGCTCCTTTAATGCTTTACCCGCCTCTGCTCCTCAACATGGACATTAGCAAGCACTCTGTGTTAGGGAGCACAGGGTGCAGCTGCAGAGATTGGGTCCTGCCACTTCTGTAGCTGCTTTGGAATTGCTACACTGCACCCTTCCATTGTGGTATCCTCGAGGACTTCCAAGATACAGGCAAGTTCCAGGGGATTTACACTATACATTTATAAGGGAAAGTGCTAAACAGCAGAAATATTAAGCTTCTAGGTATTCATTATCTCAACATCCAGAACCACCACCCCCCTCCTTTTTTTTTTTTTTACTGTATAAAATGGCAGAATAAGTGAGGTTGGAATGGACCTCTGGTGATCAAGTGGTCAATCAGCCCCCCCACCCCCTCCAAACTGGGCTAAAGTATGCATCAGGTCATCCACATCCTTCTCCAGTCAAGTTTTTACTGTCTCCAAGGTGGAGATTCCACAACATCACTTGGTCCCTGTTCCAGTGTATTGCAAAGAATTTTTGCCCTGTGTCTAATGAGAGTTCCCCTTGCTCTACCTTATGTCTATCGCTTCTTGCTCTCTTTTTGTGCATTACCAGAAAGAGTCTGTCTCCAACTTCTCTACAATCACCCATCTTGTAGTTAAAGGCAGCACTTGGACCCCTCTCCCCCTTTAATCTTCTTGTCTTAAAACTGAACAAAACATTTTTTTAGCATATCCTTATTTGTCATATGTTCTAGCTACCAATCATCTTTGTAGTGCTCCACTGGACTCACTTCGGTATGCGTGCTGCAACCTGTACAGTAGAGGCCTAAACTGGACACGGTTCTGCAGATGCAGTCTCACAAGTGCCAAAACAAAGGGTGACAATCAGTTCCCCCTGACGGCTGCCTACACTCTTTCTGCTGCAGTTTGAGCTGTGGTTACCTTTCAGCGCCCTTGGGGCCTGGTACTGACTCATGTTCAGCATGTCCACCTCCCCCTTTTCCTGCAAAGTTGCTTTCTTGCCAATCAGCCCCCAGCTTGTTCAATGTCATGGGGTTATGCCTCCCTCGCAGGTGTAGGACTCTGCATTTGTCTGTTGAAGCTAATGAGGTTCCTGTCAGCCCAACTTTCTAGCCTGGTGAGGTCCCTCTGAAGGATAGTCATGCCCCTACTCTGTCAATCACCTCCCTACCCTCCAATTTGTTGTTATCCATGAGCTTGCAACCTATCCCAACATCCAGGATGGTAATGAAACCCTTCAGCATTATTTCGCCCAGTATTATCTCCTGAGGCCTGTTTGTAGTACCAACCAACCAACCGGACTTCAAATGGCTGACCACAACCCTCTGAGCCCTGCTGTTGAACTGATTTTCCACCCACCTTATAGATCACTCCTTAAACCCATCTCTCTCCAATTAATTGTAAGAATACAAACAGCTGGTGTCAGAAGCCTTGCTAAAGCCAAAGTCAACAGCATTCCCTGCTTCCTGGCCAGTACCTGAAAGCAGTCATTTCATCACAGAAGGCAAGTGGTTTGGTCAGGAATAGTTTCCCCTTGGTAAATTCATATTGTCTGGACATGGCTTCGAGGAGAGTTTGTTCCATAATCTGCCTGGGATTGAGGTTGGGCTGAGCAGCCTACAGTTCCCTGGGCCCTTCTTGAAAATGGGCATTTGCCTTCTTCCAGTCCTTGGAAACCCTGCACCCTCTTCACCATAATCTTTCAGGGATGACCGTTACCCTTGTAACAATACCGGCCCGCATCCTTGAATCGAGTACAGGCTTTCCCATAGACTGGTACAGATCCAGGGTAGGCAGTCCTTAACTCAGGCTGCCTCTTACATGGGTAGTACCTCACTTCCCCGGCTCTCCCCAAAAAGCTGAGCACAGACCTCTTGAGTTAAAACCTAAAGCAAAGGCATCACCGAGTGTACCTCAGTCGTTCCTTTGTCACTAGGTTACCCACCCCATGTGGTGGGAGCCACATTTTCCTTACCCTTCCTTCCATATTAACATACAGAAAGCGTCTTTCACATCCCTCACTAATTCCAAGTGCATCTTTGGTTTTCCTGGTTCTGCTTCAGCAAGCCCAGGCAGCGTTTCTGTATTCCTGCAGCGTAGCCCACACCTGCTTCCACAGTCTGTGTACTCACCTTTTGGATTTGGTATCAGTCAGGAGTTCCACATTCAGCCATGCTAGCCTTCTCCCATGTCTGCTCAACTTCCTGCATATCAGAATGGACTGTTCTTGTGCTTCAGCTAGCTCCCCTGGGCCCTTTGGGGCAGTCTTCTGAGGGAGTCTGCCAAAAAAGTGTCTGCAGGAGACAAAGTCTGCTCTCCTAAATTCCAGGGTTGCAATTTGACTGTTTATCTTCCTCACTTCCCTCCAGAATCTTAAGCTTTGCTGTCTCGTAGTCACTGCTGCCAAGGCTGCCACCAATGTCAATGTACTCAGCCAGCCCTTCCTTATGTGTGAGTAGCATGTCTAGCATAGCCAGGCTCAGCTTGCTGAGCACTTCTGTCAAGAAACTGTCCTTGATGTAGTACGGAAGTAGCCTGGATCACTTGTGCCTCCAGCATGTTGTCATCCCCTCCCCTTCCAAGAACAAGAATCTGCAGTCATAAGGCTAAGCTGTGAATGTTGGGGTTTTTTTCCCCAGTCAACTGCAAAATAAAGACTAAACCTGCCATCAAAAAACATATACTGAGAAAAATTAAATATTAGGAATTAGAAAAATATTTTCAGTTACTGTTTCAGAGTGAAAAAGAAGTAAAAAATAGGTCGCAAAAAGGCTAGTTTAATATCAGGAGACTTAGTTGTCGTACAGAACTGGACACTTCCCAGTTGACTGAAAACCCAAGAAATTGATTTCCTGGAACCACAATGATGCTTTTGCTGAAGGCAAAGGGAAAAAAGAAGATACTTAGCAGGAGCCTTCACTGGAAATATATAGTGTATTTGTCTGTTTAAATGTGGCTCTGAGCCCATAGATCATAAGACCACAGATGCTTCTATTCTAGCAGTAACTGTACAGTGAGTTCACAACTATGCAGGGTGGTGGAGATCAGAGATCCGTCTCCATCACCTTAGTTTTTCTGACCCCCTTCCAGTCCAAAAAAGAGACATTTTGAACAACAGAAGGGCTGGGCATGCAGTTATAAAGTAACTGGGGATTACGCATCTCCAAAGACTCAAGTTACTTATGAGTAACCTCAGTCTTTTCCTGTATTTGACCATTAGTCCACATGTCTATTCTAACAGCAGTCACTTCAGCCCGTACCCTGTAAAAGCACAATTACCAGAAAGAGGTCTCGAGCGCTTCCTGATGTCAGCATTGCTCTGCCAAATCCGACACTTCTGGATGCATCAACATTTGGTGAAGGTGGATGTCAATATGTAGGTGGTTTCCCACAGGCGTCAAGAATAGACATGCTCTTCATAAAAGCTGCAATACTGCATGTGCTATAATAGAGAATGCACCAATTACCAGTACATAGATTTAGAAAATGATGCTATCTAGTCTATTACACAGTTAGTCATCCTTAGCCTAAAGATGTTTGTGATTCCTCAAAACCAAAGATTAACATTCTTGGAGAACACCTGAAGTGGTTGGTTCTGTGAATGTAAAAATACAAGACATAGAGTGGACAGTACGTTCTCTGCCTCATCCTGTGTTGTCTTAGAAATAAAGCAGATAAATTGATTCAAAGGAAATTCTGGGGTGTATCTCAGGGAGAGATTTAGAAAAAAAAAATCCAGCAAAATATCTATCTACAAAAGACATAGTAGAGTGAGAAAGGCCAATGATAAGGTGGTGTCACCAGCTCTGAATGGGCATTATAGCTACCAGAAAAGCTGGTAAATGAATAACATAAAGACCAAGCAGCGAAGAGAGTTTGTTATTAGGAAAATACCCTAAGAAAGCCCTGGGGAGCATTTCTGAGAAAAATGACCCTGCAAGATCAGTCCTTGAGATAGGAGTTAGATCATCATTATTGCTTTCTTCACATTTGGATCATAGGACAGAAGGTCTGTAGTCCAGCTTCCTGCTCAAAGCAGGGTCAGCTCAGAGGTCAGACCAGGCTGCTCAGAGCTTTATCCAGTTTGAGTTTGAAAATCTCAGAAGTCAGAGATCACACCTATCTCTCTAAGCAACTTGTTCTAATGCTTGACTGTCTCCATGGCAGGGAAGTTTTCCCTTGTATCCAGTCTGAACCTCCTTTTTATCAACTTATGTCCATTGTTTCTCACCCTCCCACCATGCAGCACTGAAGAGCCTGGCTCTGATCTCCTTGTGACCTCATCATAGGTATTGCCAGGCTGCTGTTATTTCCCCTTAAGTCACAGCAAGTGGTGAGTTGGAGCCAGAGGTTCATTACAGTGCTGACCCACTTGCTTTCTGCTTCAATTTCTTTTTCCTTTCCTGGCAACCTCATAAGGGATTTTGAAGCCCAGTCTGGGCCCAAAGGCCCTGGACAGAAGCTTGAGATGGAGAAGCTGGTATCTTTCAGGCTTCATTGGCATTTAACCGCGGCTGAAAGGAGTTTGGGATTGGAAGATCAGTAGTGGAGGTCATGGGAGTGAGCGGTCCAGTAATACTCCAGGGGCAAGTACAGGAGGCATCAGAGAATTATCTGTTAGGAATGAAAGGGCCAGTGCAGTCTGTTATCTGCTCCAGGAACAAACACGCATTTGGCTTGTCCTCAGTTGAAAGGTGCACAAATGGAGCCATTTCCCTTTGAACGTTTTCTTTCTTGGGAAGTGTCCATGCCCAGGGGGTGAAGCTGTAGGCCTTGGAAGCACTCTGCAAAAAACACAAGTGAAAACCAGCTTTCTGCACCTTCTTGGTGTCTCCTTGCTAACAAAGCAGCAAGCCCAGTGTGTTGGTATTAGTGTTTAGGCTATGTGGTCCAAACACAAATCCTAACGGGAATTAACAAGGAATGAATAGCTGAAGGCAAGCTTAAGAAAACCCCACAACACCACCCCCCCACCCCCCAAACAAAAACCAACCAAAACCCACACCACAAAACCTACCTGATTACGGGTCAAAATGAGAGAAAACAAAAGAAAAAGTAAGGCAAATAGTTGCAATTTAAGAGTGAAGCTGACCGGAAGGGAAATTTTCTTGCGTAGGCTGTTGAGCAGACCTTCAGAGCTGAGGCTACAGGCCCAGATATTCTGTGTCTGTGGTGAGAAAGGCTGAAAGGTTGAGCTTGAATAATCCTCTTCCAGTGACCTGTCTACTCACCTGTGACACAGCTCTCCAAATCAGCACAGAGTACGTTTGCCACTGGGAAGGGATGATGGTTTTTCTTCTGCAATGATGCTTACTCTGTCACCATTCCCTCCTGTGCCTCAGCAGGGGCAAGGCTGGAAATAGCTGACCCAGACACGGGACCCACAGGGCTGCCATCAGGATTTCATCAGGCCATTCATTGTATTTGCGCCAACAGGCCTTTATACCTGTAGCATTCGGTAAACACACTTTGTTCATCCTAAACAACTTTTCTGAAGAGCTAGTCTCCTGCTGTGCCACATCAACCTTGTTAATAACGCTTCCAAAGTAATCACACCCGGATTTAATTTCAGAGCTAAATCTTTCAGGTTTGGGAAATCTGCAAAGGGGCAGCTGAATGTTGTGCACCATCTCAAATCCCTCCTGGTGTCCTTACCCTCAAAACCAGTTCTTCTGGATCCTGATTGTTATTTCTGGCAAGCTGCCCCTAAACGGCTGCCCTTCTCCCTTCTGTGTGGAGGGCAGATCACAGACTAGATCTAACTATTTCTGCAGGTCAGTCATAAACACCACAAACCCACACACAAAAGAATCCTGCCCATGTCATTTCTGATGCATTACAAAATTAACAATAATATGCATCATCTACCACGGATTCTCTGGTAGAAGGCCAAACAGGGACCTGCTGCTGAATTACCAGCTTTACCTTTCTTCTACTTAGGAAAGCGTGTTTTAAAGGAGGTCTGTGCTTGGTTTGAGTAATAGCTTTCAAGAGTTACTCAAGGAGCAAAACAGCATAAAAATTTGCATGAAATAAACATTCTCGTGTTCCGATCTGAATCTCTTGTATGAATCTCCTCTAAATATTTCTGGAATCAGTATTCGGTACTTCTTCCAATTGTGAATGCTGACAGACTTGGAAGAGCAGAACAGATCCTGGTTGCAGACAGCAATGACTTTCTTCAAAAATAAATATTTCTGTGGTAAAAATAGAAGCATAAAAACTAGAATGCAATGACTAAAAAAGTTACAGTGTGATCTGTTTCCCTCTGAAACCGGTGGTATTTAGAGCACATTAGAGAATATGCGAGTACTGCTACAAGCAAAACACTTGTTGCATAACCAAAAAAAAAGGGTGAGGGAAACAAACTCCAAGTAGAGAACATCTTGTAAATCATTTAACAAACCTGCAAGGGCTAAAAATGACGCAGTCATATTGGGAAAATAAATTTAGTGGTCTTCGGCCTTTGCTGGCTGTGGGTAATGATGGCAAGCAACTAGTAGCTTCTGGCTGCAATATTCCATTTTCTTGGCTGTAGCTTTAATTTCTAACGACTGCTAAAACCAGCAAAGCATCTTACAAACACTATGTCACTCTTCAGCCATACACAGGGACAACTCCATCAGGTGAAACTTCAGTATCTACTGTTACTTCACAATGTTCAGTTTTTCTATGCTAGAAAAGACAAACTCAAGATTAAAAAAAAAAAGTTTTCAAAATATAAGCTGCTCAGACCAAGGCACAAATTGGACAGTGAATAGGAAGTTCAGAATTTGCTTTTGTCACATGCATCAGAACATGCAAGCCATTCCACAAAAAGCTGTTTAACTAGAAGGTAAAATTTCCCTCCTTTGAGGACTGTTTCCTGTAACGCAGGCTGGCTTTCTGTCTCCTCTGCCAGTTCTGAGTGTGTGCATAAAAAAACGCAGTTTCCAGTCCAAATTTCTTCCTTTTAAAAAAGATCATACCGTAACTGGGAGCATTTTCTCTACAGTATCTGTAAGACTGAGTTTCCAGATACTTCATAAACGCAGCATAAAAATGTGCGTCTTCCCCAGATTTGCAGAAGAGGTTTGCTGGGAGAGAAAAAACTGCAATCCTCTCTGCAGAGCTGACAAGCCACTGAACAATTTAAGTCTCATTTGATCTGTAATTGGAACAGGCTTTACACAGAACAAGAATCTTAACGCCTAGATAAAAGTTGCATTCTTAGTATTAACAATGATAAAAGACCGGTTATAAATTTGTACTGCCCATTGAAGTGAAAATTCTTAAATCTAACAGCTCAAGCAAAGTTAATTCTTACACTGATAAGGAATGAGAAAATGCAGTCAGCCAAGCAAAGGGATTTAAAAGTGATTTATCAGTGCAAAAACCTCAGTAGCTGATCGTCACACACGTCCTGACATGTAAATACAGAAATATTTCAGACGCGAATGCAAAAAATAATCCCAGAGCAATCTAGCCCCGTACAGAGCCGGGCAGAGCTTTTGAACCACCCGTCGAATTCTCAGTGCTGGCCATTGGCACAGTCTGTTTCAGCCTCTGGGAAGAAAAAGGGCAGTCTTGCAATACATACCATTTTCTCTTTGCAGGGACAAATAATGACAAAACCCATCTGTTTCTTACAAACATATAAATTATTTTATTTACAAAGCCATGTTACAAAAAAAAAATAATAATAATAAAGCAAAAAACAAAAAATACAATCGCTCACTAGAGAATATCTCCAGGCCCGGTGTTGAACCATGGCAGTATCAATCAGATACATGTTTGTTCTGTTTTTCCTTTTTTAAACTGTAAGCCATAGAATTTACTATTTACACCTACTTTAGACATTTATTCTGCTTACAATTATCACAAGCATGGAATGAATTCTATTTGATACTGCTAATACATAAAGGTGCAGGACAAAGAATGAAAATACTTAGTGTTACAAAATATGGATTGTAGAAAAGAAATTGGCTGTACAAGTATGGCATTTTTTTTTTCTTAGAATGATTGGACATGCTTTCTTCAAAAGTCTTCTGGAAAAGGTTCTAAAATCTGTAGTAGGAAAGCACAATATAGCAGGTGCAAATTCATTTCTGTGCAACAACAGTTATTTAATATACCCCATGACTGACCAGCTATGCAAAACCCACAGAGTTTTGTTAAAGTGCCATGGGTCAACAGCATAACAAAATATAAGGTGTAAATAGAAAAATTTCTTTTTTTCTTCTTTTTTTTAAAACAATAGTTCACTGAGAATCAGCAATAATAGAATATGCTGTATAAACTATTCTCTACAAAGGTCGATCAGCACTATTTACAATTGTTACATCAATACAAAAGAAGGCATACAAGTTATCCAAGTCGCTTTTTATGGCTGACAGGCCTATGCATTGCGTATGTGTAACAACCAAAGCTTCTGAGCCTCTATTGCTGGAAACAAATCACAAGATTTTCAGGCAAATGGGGAAGAAAAAGAACTACCGAGTGAATGCTACACTAATAATGCATTATAGGCTGGTCCAGTTTGTATCCATTTTTTCCAAATGTTTACTTCCATTTAACTTTTCAGGCTGAAATTTTTGATACAGATAATTAAATAATGATTCTTTGATGATGAAAGAACACTGTGGGATAATTTACTTGGTGGTTAACTTTCCTGAAATGCTGTCAGGTGTAAGCCGGTTGAAAAAAAAAATCTAAGCAGCATTCAAAGGACAGGCTCCATATTCCAGCTTTCCAATTAAAAGATGCATGGAAAGAGCTAAAGCTTCCTAAAACTACAAAATTGCTCCTTCAGTCGTTGATTAGCATTATGTCTCAGAAGCAACCACTGAATCTCACAACCACTGTTTTCCCTCAACAACTAGAAATAGCAGTTCATTGATTACAGAGGATGACTTTGTTACTGAGATTTTTAAACTCCTGCAGTTTTATAACTCAAAATAAATTAAAAAAAATCAACATAGTACTGCTCCTAAAACTGAACAAGACAAAAATTGTGCAAAAATAACAAAGATATGTACACATTTTTCAGTCTGAAGAAATGTACAATAAAAACATAATTCAAAGAACATTTTAAAAATATAAACATTGCTTAAACTTTCCTAAGTTTCATACTGTTTCTGAAACTATACCGGTCAGTTAGCTCTGAAGTATAGCAAAACATAAATTATTACAAAATTAACACTATAAAAATTTATTTTAAGAATATTTCTAAACTTTTTTTCAAAGGGTCTAGCCTTGTTTATAATTGCTTAAACATTTTTAGTCTTAAAATTTGCCTTAAGCCTTCTTTTTTTAAAAAAGAAAGTAGTAATAATCTCCCTATTTGCAGTCTCTCGCCTTTCCCCAAGATGTAAATAAACCAGCATATAAGTGCACTTTTAACACTGTAGAAATAAAAATTAACTCCTCTGTAATATTGTTCCAGTACCTAGTATTGGTTTCCTGATTATAAAATCTATATTTTATTAAAAAATTATTCAGTAATCCTATAAGAAACACTGTCAGTGCAATTCTATTAACGCAAGCCAATCTGCTCAACTCCTGTCCTTGCAAACCCAAACTGTTTACTGAAGTTATCAAGTGCTGTGATCTTAAGTGTCTGGGAATCCACCACGATACGGGGATTTTACGTGTTGAGCCCCTGATAACACTAATTACAGTTTGGTGCATAAATCCTCTATGCATTGATTGAAGTACAGATTCCTTAAGAGCCTGATCCTGGAAGAGGCTGAACACTCAGAATTCCCGCTGAAATTATTAAATGCTGTAGGTACAGAGCACCAATCAGGATTAGTCCCTAAAGTTGCAGTGCCCCAGCTGTTTGCAAATTACGAAGAAATGCACTCAATTTTTATCCATAGGACAAGCTTAAATACAGAATTACTGTAATTTTTAGTTAATGAAAAAATTTGGAGATTCTTTAAATAAATTCAAATCATGATCTGGATTTTTTTTGGAATGTCCGCTGTGTTCTGGTAAGGAAACAAAGGGAGCATTGCAACGCTAACAGCTTTAAAAGGCATGAAACATAACCAAGCAGAACGCACAGATCAGTGGCAAATACAAGTGAAAAACTAAACAAATCACTATTACAGTTTTCTGTAAATTTAATTCTTTTTAAAACCACAAATTCATAAAAGATTAAATCCATCTGCAGGACATAGAAAAGAAAAACCCTGTGGAGTAGGGCTGCTGAGAGCTAGAGATTATAGGCTGGTTCCTTTTCCTTGTTATGGAAGAGTCCTTATTCTACCAGTCCGGTTTGATGTCTTCTAGAAGAGAAACCAGAGCCAGGTTCAAAAATCACAAAATGTCTTTCAGTATATAATATTTAATAACATCTGCGTCTGAGAGAACTCAAAGGAGGAATTTATTTCAGGTCCCTGAACTAAATTCCCTCCCTGTTTACTGATTACATTAGACCTTTAAGAAAAGGAACTGCTTTGAATAAACAGCGTATTTCCTTCTGGGACTGTCTGATTTTAGAAAGCTTTGGCGAATCTCATGTTCATTAACTTGGTGTATCATTACAAATAAAGAGCAGCAATTAGACGACAACTCTGAAGAGTCTTTTCCTCTACACAGCATGTTTTCATGCACAAGGAATCCCCACACAGCATACACGTTGTCACCTTCCCTTAATAAAATGATCTAGTTACTCAGTATTTAAAAACCACCGCATACTGAGGTCTTGAAGTGTTAACACATTCAGGCACCTAAAAGCACTATGAAGACAAAAACACTTGATTAGTTATAAACCTAGAACAAGGATAAAATATGGAGAAAACAAGCTTTTAATACATAATTTGTATTAACAGGCATAAATAATTTGACTGTAGAACTACCATTTCATTAATGTTTGTTAAAAACCAAGTAGGTTATGTAGGGAAAAAATTATTTTTTTATTAAAGCAATAATAGTTGGAAAAACAGGCACGCTTTTATGTATACAAGCCCTGTTCAGGTCTGAAACAGATGCAGCAACATTCAAATTAAACATGAATTGAGAACAATTCGTCTGAGTTGAACCTGACTGAGCTTAATGTGAGGGGAGAGAGCAGAGAGGCCCACAGCAGTTATCCTCGCAGCCACCGGCCCCCCACAGGAGTACCCAAGAGTACAGTGTGCTTCTACAAACGTAGCAAATAACCGAAAGAAACTACCTGCATGAAATCAAAACCACCACGGGGCACCTTTATGTCACAACTCAATAACGAGAAACGCCCAGTTATGGGTGGCAGGTGACTTTCACAGCACTGCCGCATGTCCTCTCAGCTCTCACCAAACACCTTTGGAAGGTGAGCAGGGAAGCTATAGCTTTCTCACCAGGACTGCACGCAGCCCATCACAGGTTCAAACGAGACTGGTTTTACAGCCCGCTGCAGTTTCCCAAACGCCTCATTCTCACCCAGTCTCTCACCCCCATGTTGAGTTAAGGAGCCCTCTCCCTTCTCTTGAGAAACAACAATCTTCTCCTCCTTTCTAACTCCCGCTCTGCACCAGCAGGTGACCCCCACAGGCTGCCTGACCAGGTAGCGCAGTGGAGGTGGTACGGAGTAACCGCTCTGTGCTCACTTTTACCTTGATGCTGCACTTCTACTGCGAACTGCATTGCTCAAAGCCTGTTGTTCTGACTTGTATTTGTGAAAACTTGCCTGGTTTTCCACCTATAAATGCCAGTGTATAGCAGAGATTGCCTACAGACCCTGCTTCGCTTGGACTCCCTGATTAGCATGGTTCTAACACCCCTGTACTACCTTTACTGACACAGCACATACTTGCAGATCCACTTATTGTTACCTAATTAATAACACCTTTATAAAGAAATATCATAGCAAAGTTTAAAATTTTCCATAGAGACTACAGTTGCTAGATTGGAGATGAAAACTATCAACAAAGCAGCTCAGATTTATTTTGACAGAAGCATTTATTAGATAGGCAATCATTAGTCATGGTTCTGAATACTAAAATTCTGTGGTACAAGTTTAAAAAAAAAGTTTAATAAAACTTAATACACCTTGATTTTCTTTTGTATTTGTATTCTGAGCTCCATATTCAACTGACCGAAACTGACCAAACTGACAGGAACATATTTCTAACAATAAAGAAGGAGGTTTAAAACAAGCAAACACTTCTATTTTTGATAAAGTTATGGAAACGGGCAGCTGAAAAGCTCAGCAATAGCCTCTGTTTACATAAGGCTGCCACAAAATTAATGTTTTGTTCTGCTAGGTTTTCCCCATGGGATCTAGGCAACAGATCCCAACAAGCTCTGCTCCTCGGGCAGTGTGTATTTTATACTAACACAGGAGCAGGCGGTTAAAGCAAAAACAGTTTTGCACTTCAGACCAGCTTTATCCCATGTTTACAACTGGCAGTCGGACGACAGTGTCTCACACAGGAAAATGCCACTCCCTAGAAGTATGAAGAAACTTTCCACTCTTTTCCCTTCAGAGTAGTTCTTCCGTATGCATACTGCTTTGCGTTCAGCACCAAGGGAAAAAATAAATTACTGTTTGGCAATTCATCTCAAGATGTGAGCGATATTTTTAATGAGGATACAGGTACGGGTTATCATTACTACAATCATTACTATTCTTTTGCTGTGCCTATACAGCAGAAACTAAGCAGCACAGCCATTTGGAGTAACTACTCCTGTATAATTTAGCCAAAACACGTAACAGAATTCTAAAATACTGACTGGTTTTACAGAAAAATCCTCTGGAATTTTTGTTCACTCGTAACTACACCTTGCTGAGGTGGGAAACTTTTTCAGACCAAGGATCTCGATGATGAATTCTTGATAAACCAGTCAACTTGGAGAGTCAAACAATAGAGGCCATATTATAAAAATAAGCGAGTCTATCAGTCCTCCAGACAGATGAGGGATGGATGACAGGTCAAGCACCTGTCCTCACAAAAAGACTGAGTTACAGAATTTATTGTACTTTTCTGTGTGATAAACAGGTATGGTGGGAGCGCTAAGGATTTCTCACCGTCTCAAAGGAACTCGGATTATGCTTAGCTTAGTTATGCTTTCAGATTAGTTTCTCTGAATAGTCAAGTGCCCTGTCTTCTCTGTCCTTTTTCTGTCCTCCCTTTGTTGCTTTCGTTTCTGGCCTACTTTTAAATGCTGTCCCCTCTATGCCAATGTGGGGACTCCGCTATGCCATCTCGCTCAGCAGGGGAAGCTGGACAGAAAAATGAGCGTAGCTGATGCTGTGCAGACAGTTTCTGCTGCTGCTGAGTTTGTATCACCAAAGCAACAGCCAGCGAGCAGCACATAAGCCAACCTGAGGCTTATTACAGGTGGTGAAAAACAAGCAGAAAAGTTGCTATTCATAAATCTCGGATGGGAAGAGCTAGAAAAAAAAATATTAAGTGAGAGGAGAAATCTAATACTAGTTCACCAAAAGACAGCTTCTATAAAGAATTGTATTCATAAGGAAATTGTATTTTAAGGTTTTACAATATAAAATATTTCAGAACTGCTTACAGGCTACTTAAGTACACTTTTTTTAAAAGCAACTTACTTGTCTGTTGTGTACTGGGTTTGATGTACTCGAAGGACTGGATTGTGACAAAGCTACACTGCTATTTTTTCCAATCTGAAAGACATTAATTGAGCAGTATTGAGAAGCATATTTGTCAGTTGAATGCAGATGCTGGTAATGGCCTTCCCTTCCCTGTAAAGTGGCACTAATTGCTTTGCATTTGGAACACAGGTATTTTGCTATTGCAGAAGATACCAGATAGAATCATAATTATCTCTCAGAGCTTGTATACTTCAAATAAACTCTTAAAAGGCACATGAATACTATTGCAGGTCAGAAAACAACATAAGAAACAGTTACCCAGGGAACACAGATTGTAAAACCTCACCTCTCTAGACTGAAACACCAGTTTCTCTATTTATGGGAGACAGTGCAACTGGTCAGCAACTGAGGGCAGGGAGTGCTCAGGGTCACACACTCCTCCCCAGGGGACCCTCCCCACTCCTGGGGAGTTTAAAGCAAGTGGCCAAGCACCAGATCATGCCCTGAGTTATTCCATTTTCTTCCATATAGAGTCTTCATTTATTATTGCTCAATAAAGCAAATATTAACCAGAAGAATCAAACTCCAGAGGTTTAAATATGCAATTGTATCAGTTTGCTGCATCAGAGAATTTCTCTGGGAATGCGTGCAAATTGATAGCACACATACATACATTTTAGAAGTATGTAGTTAAAATATTGCAATATTCTATCTGTATATTTCCATGCTTGAGAGATTACAGCACTCTGCAAGAGCAGTCTGTCTTAGGTTTTTCTACAATGACCCATAAACACAGTGTAGATATGTCTAGTGCGATACAAGAGGGGAGACAGCTGTTGAATGAGAGAAGTAGTTCCTGAAGGGTTGCAAGGTTGATAAAAATTAACCACGGGCACCTGCTGACAAATGGCAGATGACTAGAGTTTGAATAGTTATTCACAAGGTCAATGGACGTCAAGTAACATCAGCTTTAATCATTTGATGGAGAGGTAGGAAGGACCTGTCTTCTAAACAGTGAGAAATACAGTTGCCAGTTTCTTACTGAATAGATGGGACCATGGCATTGGCTGGTGGGGATTTCACCAGCATCAGTTTGCTCCTTCCCTTCTGCAACATCACTCGTTATTTTGCCGTTTCACATATATAGTAAAAGGCAGCCTTTGTCTCCCTCTCCACATCTGCCCCATCTCATACGGTGTCTGTTTAAAACAGTGTTCTCTCTGTTCACATTCTGTCCAGAAGAAATGTTTCAAGTTTTTATTTACAGCTAATTCTGAAGGAGCTCCCGTGGTGCACGGAGATTAAAAGGGTAGGCCTCTGCCTATCCTGTTCCCTTCAGCTTGTTTTACCTGCCACAGCAATTCTCTAGGTAGTAACGTGCTCTTATTCAATACATGAATCTTGACTAAAACCACGCAACTTTGTAAAATTTCTCCCAGCCATTCAGAACATCGTGACAGACCTGCACACTTTTCTCCTCTACATCCACCATCAGAACATTCATAAAAGCCTTCCATAAGAAGACACATCTCCATCTTTTAAATGGAAAAATAGCCACTAGGAAATTGACTTGCTGAGATCCTAGAAGCATGAGAGGAAATGTGATACCTCTTCAGGCGTTCGCTCATTCAGTGCTCCTACAACTAACAGATGACTAGATAAGCCAAAGCAGGGAGCACGCAGCTTGCAGCCCTGCTCTCAGCTTCCAGCTGCTTTCCCAGCCTGTCCTCGGTCAGGGCGGGAAGGGCAGCGCTCCGGGACAGACCGGGAATTCAGACAGACGGAAGAGTTACAGCACTCAACGAGAATAAGAAAGACTCCCAGTTGTGTTGGGTCTTTAGTGATGGGAACAGCATTTCAAAAGGATTAGGGTGAGGCCAAGACTCAAATACTTTTTTTTTTTATTTATTCTCTTTTAAAATAAAGTATACTTCAAAACCCAACTGTTAACACTTTCACTTACTATCTATCCGGGCCAGACTTGAATTAAATTAGAAAAAAAAATACCTGAGCCTATCACCAGTCACTTCATCTTTTTTCTGTGCTGTCAGTCTCTTAATTTAATTTCCCTGTTACATCAGGGAACAGGAGCAAAAGTTTAAGTAATACTGATTTATTTTTTTTTTAAGGATTTTTTACTGCGCTTGCATTCCTAGAACTCAGCAAGTCAAAACTGCACAGCTTAAAAGTGATTTCAAGTATTGTGTTCTCCAGAGCTTTAATATTCACACGTAGAGTACGTAATATTATTTGACCCATATGCTTAAGTGGGTACAAATTTCATTTATTTATAGCACAAATAAACAATAGGAAATGTCTATTTTGTATTGCATACAATTCAGTATCCTTGCCAAAGACAATGAGCTGCCAGACAGACATCTGAAATACACTCAGCTCCACTTCATCTCCTATTTTTGATTACTCATGTAGATCCAAAGACCAGCATTGTAAGACAAAAATATGACCAACTATTACATACACACACACATATATGCATGTATACATATATATGTGTATGCACCTGCACATGTATAAAAAAACATTATGTTTAAAAATCTGTATATCATTACACTCATTACATATATTTAATCTTTTACTTAAGGAAAAAAATATTAGCGTGAATTACATATTTACAAATATTCAGAAATGACTTCTGATTGATTCGCTGTAGTTTATTTACTTCCATTACCATGCAACATGCTAAAATACATCACAAGCTGGAACGGGAATGTCCCACAGGAACAGATTTAATCACTTGGGGAGTTAGAAGTTGAACTTAGAACCTCCTGCATATATCTATCAGACCGCCTCAGACTGCACTAGCCACAGACACAGTCTAGGTACTGTGAAAAGATGATACAATCCATTTCCTACTACTGATGTTTGTACCAGAGTAACAACCTGTACTTACTTTCTTCCCATTTAAGATCATATATCTTAGAGCAATTTAATCAGTTTGGGCATGCACATATTTCAAAAATCAGATATGTGGCAGAATGAAGAATTTACAGCACCCTCCATTGACTTCAGTGACTCAAAAGATTAGTGCTGATTTCAGGACGCATTTAAAAGGCTTAAATAGAAAGACAATGCCACTACCTGGCAAAAGCCAAACAACTCATCTCAGGTGTACTCTGCTGGAAAGAGAAAATACACCTGCTAACCCATTCTCCGACACCTTCATTCTGCCAGCTATACCAGTTTTAGAATTCATTTATTCCTTTCTTCCACTCCCACTTCTGTCTGCTATTACCTATGGATTTCTTTGCCCAAGGTCTTACTCTCTTCAGTTCCAAACTCCATTTCATGCACAATACCCTTAGGAAATGAAAGTTTCACAAACAAACAAAAAAAACTCCTAAGCTACCTTCTCTGGATTTTCTGAGGTATTCTATTTTCTGTGGTTTCGTCTTCCTGATACCAGGGCCAAGCTTTGTTTCCTGTGCACTGCTCAGCATTGGGCACAGTAGCAGAATGAAACAGTAGATCATTATAAAGATCTGCCATATTGGCAGTTTTTCCACCAAATGTTAATTCACATATACTTTTGTCCTTATATATAGCATCACTGAAAGAGAAGTCAAAGCTCTATTGCTGGTGACAATGCAGTAAGAGTGTGTAACCCTATCTGTTGCACTGACTCCAACAATCTGAACACATGCACCCTGAAAAAGATAACCGAATGTCCATAAAAGGTCATCTGGTTAAGATCTCAATTTCGTAATTTTTCCAGTTTCAAACAAGAAACAGCATCTGAGGTCAGATGGAAAGGTAGATGTAAGCGTTTTACGTGAGAGAAAGTAGGAGACTTGCATAACATTAAGAAACGAATCAGCAACAAGTTTGGGAAAAGAAACGAACAGAAATGCTGACTCTTATCTTCCTGTTTTAATGATACAATTTATTTCAGAGAGATGAGAATTAAGATAAAAAATTGATTTCTAAAAATTATTTATCCATTTGGGACATTCAATTGTACTTTCAGAGATACAAATGGCTACTTTATTAATTGAATAAAAAGAATTCATAAAAATATTTTAAGAAAGTAGATATATATATATATTTAACTCTCAAAACATCTTTCTATGATCGGTACAAAACAAATACAAATAAGTTTCTGTATAAACCTAGAAAGTAAGTTGTGTGATGAAAAACAAGCTGAAGCAAACGTACTATTTTCAGATTGCATGAAATATTTCAAGTAAGTCAGACATGACCTGCATAAAAATAACTGGAAGAGTCCCTTACCTGCCGAGAGATGGAGCTGCTTGTAGGATCTGGCACCGCAGAAATAAGGTTGGCAGTGCTCTTTCTATGAACACTATTCATACCAGGCATTTTAGTGATTTTACAGGCTTTGCTACTAGAACTAGAGTTTTTACGTTTTTTTCCTTCTGATTTGTCAAAAGAAAGGGGTAGAGAAGATACTGCATTATGTGCTCCCAGGGAGTGGTCCCCTGAGTGGTGCACAAGAGAAGATACAGAGAGATTAGAAGAGTCAATACTGCTTACTACCATGCTCATGTGTTTCACTGAGTCTGTTGAACTACTTGATAATGAAGTCCGTCCTGAGGGCTCCGATTTGGCACTGAGTGGGCTTGTTCCGTTATTTGTATTGTGCACAGACATACTGTTATAGGAAGATGTAGCCTGATAGGAGTTCAACGTCGAACTGGGGTTCAGGACACAGTTCTTTTTGTGGGACCCTGAAAATGAAGACGAGGAAGATGTCTGCAAAGATAATGAGGATGATGACGACGACGACGACGATGACGACGACGACTGCGGCTTTTTCTTTTTATTACTTGAAGACTCATCACTCCGAGATGACAGGTCTTTCACTTTTGAGGATTTGCTGGTTTTTGTTTTGGATGGCTTGTGGGATGGGGAAGGGATGACTGCTGGCACTGGTGACACAGCTGATGGCGCCTTAAAAGTTGAGTCCATGATACTTAAGCTTGCAGCCACATGAGGAAAAGCTGTAGTGTGTGACATAATGGAATTCGTTTCTGACGTTGTCACAAAGGCTGCATTTGATAACATGGCTGATGTCATTATGTAAGAAGAAGAAGTGATTCTTGAACTGATAGGTGTTGAAGGAATATACACCGCACTGGGGTTGCTGAAGGGCTGTAAGACCGATGCTGGAAAAGGAGTGGAGACATGTGCTGCTGGAGAAGGCATGGGACTATCTGCCGCAGGAGGAATTTTCCTAAATAGAGGGGGAAAAAAACCCAACAGAAAACCAAAAACATTTTAGATCTATAAAAAATTCCATCTGTACAATGCAGATGCAGTTAGGAAATGATTTCTGGAAAGGACCAACTTATTAAAAAAGGCAAACCTAGTTCATTCTAATTTTGATTCCTACTCTACCAATCACGTATATTTTAATATTCACAGTTCAAAATCAGCTCTGCATTCTATAAAATCTTAAAAATGCTTTTACTTTTGATTTTTTTCTCTCTTTTTAAACTTGAAATTCCATTATGAGGTTCTTTGGGACTTAAGACAAACAACAAAACCCAAACCACATGTGTTTTAATTTTGTAGAGATTCGGGAAAGCTGGATGATGGAAGCATAGTTTCCTAAAAATTAATTTTGGAATGAGGTACATTAAATCTGTGAGTGCAATGGAGACCGAACAGAGGATGACTAGGTACAGAACTACCCAGTGTAATTTTCCCTACAAAATTCTGTCACAGCACGAGCCCTAAACTGTGTAACTCAGTTAAGCCAGAGCTGAGCTCCACCTCAGCGCAAGTGCCCCATGGAGCAATTAAGTACATAGTGTTACAATTCAATCACTGTGTTATAAATTTAATCTCCTTTTTTCCTCTCCTATTTTACCAAACAATTAAAAAATGCAAATAAAATGCCTAAAGGCGGGATCTATAAACATTCTAGTCACCATGTTTCATTCATTGCGTATGTTTTGCTTGAAAGTTCAAGTTGTGGAACAGAATCAGTATCTACCTAAATTCAGAGGTTACCTTTGATGAGGGCAGTGAAGGAGCCAGTGTCGGGGGCTGTGAAGCACTCCATCACGGAGCTTAAAGAGAAAAGCTCATCCCCTTCCCAGGGCAGTGGTATTCTCAACAGCTCATTTGAGAGCTGGTTAGACAGAATTAACTAGGTAAGTTATTAATGTCACTGATATTGAAAAATTGACAAAATATTAAACAATCCTTGATAAGCTTTATACCTAGTTGAATACTATTCTAAGAATAAAATTTAATAATACTACCTGTGAAATTAGTATTCTGTATTCAAATTCCTTTTTATTCAGCCACCACCTTCTATTATTTTATCTAGTCCAGTGTTAACAAAGAACCAGACTTCCATAATGTGTCTTGGAAAATCATCATGTGAGCTTTTCTCATTATTTAGACTAAAATTTAATTCACAGTTTAATCCTATTTCTCTTTGTTAAGAGCCTGTACATCACTGTAACTCTGCCCTTGTTATCCTCACTACTGACACCTTTTTGGGTTTTAAAGGCTTACTTTCGCCCTCGAAGTATGATAAAAGAGCAGCACTGGGTGTCCTGTTCTATCATAAATCAAATCCTAATTACCAGTGTTCTCTCCTGGTATTCTTCCTATGGAGACCGTCAGAAAGAACACTGTTTATGGCACAATTACATAAGGGATTACATACAGTCTGTGCCGCCAGAAATGAGGAAGTCCTACTGCCTGTGACTTG
Organism: Limnodromus scolopaceus; assembly: GCA_028565335.1. NCBI lineage: Eukaryota > Metazoa > Chordata > Aves > Charadriiformes > Scolopacidae > Limnodromus > Limnodromus scolopaceus. Next base: position 15,033,624 of record JAOXNO010000001.1, read on the forward strand.
CTGTGCGAACAAAGCTGCTTATCAGATCCATTCCTCAATTTATCTTTAAAGAAGGGCCAATAATTCTTACCCACCTTTGTGAAGTAGTTTGAGAACTAGGGATAAAAAGTACTTTATTAATGTTATTATCGTTCTCAAAATATGGCCTTGTATCCCTGTACCTTTAGCCACAGCTACAGAGCTGTATTAACCCCCGTTATAAAATAACAGCTTTAGGCACACCCCTGCTTGGGGAAGACAGGAAAAGATCAGTCCAGAGGAGGGCTGGGGACAACAGAAGAATACAATAGGGGTTAAGCACTGTGAGCTTCCTGTGTTATACAGAAAAGTAAGTACGGATGGAATTCATTAAAACATTAGAGATTACATAAACAGCTAGAATTTGGGAAAACATTTACAATTGGATTTAGTGGGAGCAGGATGAGGCCTGTTTACTTCTTCTATCATAAAACTACTATGGAGGTTATTTTTGGTTTTCATGATAGTAGTGGTACTAGTGACACATTTTCGCAGATGCCCAAGTGTCTCTTCTCCTGACAAACAAAGCCAATAGATAAAAAGTTTTAATCTTCCTATTTAAAGAAACCAAATTAGTTTCATTTGTGGAAGGAGACAGACACTAGTTAACAGCCAAATTTACAAAGTAGGAGAGAGGAACCCTTTGCAGATCAAGCGTGATCTGTCTCTGAACAGACACGAAACTGGCCCTTTTACGGCAAACTCAACCATTTCCAAACTATGTCTCCCAGCACAGTAGCACCGTTATCATCAAGTTACCAGGTTAGTCAGACAAGCCAAGCTTTAGTGTTTCAAAAATAAGATTTAAATAAAAAAATCAAACCTTGTTTATCTAATGGCTGGTATCCAATGAATATAACACAGTCCTGATAATAAACAGTGACACGAAACACTGCACTTTAGTGTCATTACATTGGAAGAATGCATGTTCTGAAGCAGAATACCCCCAAAAAATCAAACCTATCTGCAGACGCCATGATCTTTTCAAATATATATTCTTTAAAAAGAATTAGCATCTTTGTTATAAGTGCAGACTATTTTAATGTATCTGTGTAGCCAAAGTCTATAGTGCTTGGAACGTGCGTATGTGATAGAGGTGCTTCAATAACGAGTAATAATCAGAATTTTAAGACCCCAAAGCCAGTAAGGGCACTATGGACTAAAAAACTATCATATTCCATCTTACGCACAGAGAAATGTGTACTCTGTTCCATATCTTACACCACGAGTCTTACAGAGCAAGTTCTGAATGGGTGATATGGGGGCCAAGAGAAAAATTGTACTCATATTACTGCTATGACTTAATACAGAGGGAATTTTACAAACGGTTCCCATGGAGTGTTTTATTTAGAAGTTTTACTGAATTAAAAATGTTAAACTACCCACCAAGTGTAAAAATCCCACTTACTTCCACATTTGTGAGTTCAAGTGTTTTTCTACCATGGAGTTTAGTGCGAATCGAAAATGGTCCCATCTTCTGTCAAAGACATAGTACCCTCTTCCCATTAAGCGACTGCCGTATGAACAAAACTGAAAGAAAAGATATTTCGATGTTGTTTATAAAAACAATAATTTCTACATTATAAAATAATTATCATTTATAGATCAAGGAACACCTTTGCAATTTGTATCATGCATATAAAATGCCTTTAAAAACGTGTTTTTCACTATCTGCAGCATGAATACTTTTTGCATGATATGAAATATATGCGTAATGTTTCAGCTTAGTGTAAAGTACACTTCAACTTCATACTTCACTAGTGAGTCAGTTTACTATCAGGTACCTATGTGTGACAGGGAAAGAATATAAATGCTGAGGTCCTGTTAAGGAAGCAATTTTGGCTAATAATGCTCTGACTGCCTCAGAACGACGGTTATGCCGTTCTGTGCACATTAAATCTTGCAATTGTGTAACAGGAATGAAAATTTAACTCCAGAGGAAAAAGGTGCAATGGGAGCATCTTTAGTATCTACTTAAAAAACAAACAAACCAGTGACATTTCAATAAAAAAATAAATTATCGTCCATGGCACCTGCACTACAACAGAACACCGGGTACACTCTTCACATTGTATGAAAATCATCTAGAGGAGTAGTAATGTTGTGAGAGTTCTGCAGAGTTCAGGAGTGTTTGCACCGCTTCCTCTGGAGAACTTCCTGCAAAGTCCTACTACACTGAAACAGTACGGTCAGGAATGTACCCTTTCTTCAGTTCAGTCTTACTGATCTCACGTTACGTAGAGAACTGCGGCAACACCTATTTGTGGGAGAGAAACCCATTATAAAGCATCCTCAGAAAACAAGACAACTCTCCATCATGCAGGGACCACCTCACACAAATTCTGGCTGAGCGCAGAAGCTACTGATGCAGTAGAAAAGCATCCGTTTAAACTACTTTTCAGCTTAATAGACAGTGAGTGGTGACTGTAACTGTTTATCTGAAGTCTGTTTCATGACAAGGTTAAACAGCTTAATTAAAACCACCACCGACATTGATAAACTGGTCTCACCTCGCAGTGATACAGATCAGTTACCACTAAGAGGTAGTTTAAGAAGCTACTGCCTTTTTTCCATCCATTACTACCACCTAACTGGGAGAGGGACTATGTAAGAAAACAGTCCATTTCGAAATTTAGCAATTTAGCATGAACTGTGCTGAAGGTGATTTCACCATCTTTTGTGAGTTCACCTTGATGTGGACTAAGAAGAGTCACACTGTCAGTAGCCGCTTCAGTTGAGAGATGCTGGGATTTCAAAGAACAGAGAAGTGGGATTTGCCTTGAAACAGAACTAGGATCCTAAACCAAACCAGCTACTGACGGCCGTACCTCACTGATGTCTGCACAAGGACTGGCTGCACTTAAATTACTTTTCAAATTGTGTGGACACACACGCAGCGAGCCTTTAGTTTTTAATTCACACAGAAGCAACCAGCAAAAATGAAGCTGAATGAATACAAAGAGCCCCAAGGAGGCAGGAGGTTACCGCATATCATAGTATCATACGGACTATAATGATCCTTACTGTGTAAGAACCAAACACAGAATTTCATCTGACAGTCATTTTACATTCAGCTCATACTTTTTCCCGGTGTCTGACAGTAACAAGTTCTTCTTTGCTCTAGGGAATATAGACAATGCTACAGCTACCACAGTGTTCGTTTTATTCTGCATATCATATGGAAAACACATAAGTGAAGTCTTCATTAATTTTATTCCTTGGCTCAATTTTGATGAGAACCAACTGCTTAGAAGTTCAAGAATTCTCCCATTGCTTCTTGGTTTGTACAGCGTAAACAAATTCCCACTGCAGAGATAACGCCACGAGGCAGCTCTTAATACTTACAATGAAGTTTCTCACTAACACGGGAGAAAGACAAAAGCAGCTGCCAGAGAAGCACATACTTGAGCCATCACCAGTGCAGATGGGCTGTATCATGCTCTAGACTTCCAATTTTTAGAGGAATGAAGAAGTAGCTTCTAAGTCCACATACACTCACATAAATGATATTTAACTGCTTCAACTGCTTCAAACCAGTCTACAGAAGTCCATGAAGCACTGTAATAGCCTTCGTTGCCACATGATTTTCAGAACTGTAACCAACTGCAAGGTACAGTTTTGGAAGAACTATGACAACAAAGAGATTATCCGTTTATATCACATTTAAAACAATGCAACTTTTCTCAGTTTAGCAGAATTACACATGAGCTGCAGTCTACTGAGAGGAAAATCTATAACTGGAACTTCTGATTTTCTGCTGCTCATCCTGTCCTGCAGCCTAGCAATGTTTAGCACATCCACTGAGCAGTCTTCTCCTCCATCCATACCAGTTTCTGTCAAATACATTTGTAATCTTTAGAATACAGTTTTCAGAACACAAATTCCTCATTCCTCACATTTTTACTAAATTACTTCTTTTTTCTCCCCTCTCCAATTACATAAGAATAATGGCAAGGCATGCCAGAGACAGACACATACCCCAAGAGGTCTGGGATGGTGTCCAGAAAAATGACAGTCTAATTTCTCAGATTCTTCAGCTCCTTCCGCTTCTCCTTCATCACTGGACAATCTGCTCGTTATATCTCCTCCCATGGAAGGCAGCGGCAGTTCTGGTACGTACCCACTGTGGTTTGAAGAACTGTTGCTGTTTATGCTATTTGCAGAGGATGGTCTAGGAGGAGAACATACATGTAAATCATCAGTGTTCAAAGGCTCTGCAAACCTACCTGCAGGAGTCAAGCGCCAAAGTAAATTATACAGAGACGATATAAAGAAGGACAGTTAAATATACAGAATACCTGACATCTGGTCTTGTCAGAAACATGTCATGGGTTATCATCAAGTTAAAGTTTGCAGAAGCACCTTTGTATTGCCTGAAATTTTAAATTTGCCGTGAAGTTGAGTTAAAGATCTTGAAAGAGGCAAAGTATATTAAAAATGCAAACAAAAAATCAGATGTGTCAAATCTTCTTACATTGCATCATTACTCTGCTACTCGATTAAACCCAAGGGTCCAGTTATGAAATTTTATTTCATACCAAAATCCTACTGAAATTAGTGTGCTAAATATAATGAGAGTGTTCAGATGACACACTCTACAGCTAGATTAGTAAGTGAGGTAACTGGGAGGACTCTTACAGCATTGTACGTTTTCTTTACCTTTGTCTGTCCCCCTGTACTCGGCACTGGTGAGACCCCCACCTCGAGTACTGTGTCCAGTTTTGGGCCCCCTACCACAAGAAAGACATTGAGGTGCTGG
>JAOXNO010000001.1:15038500-15049852 GCA_028565335.1 Limnodromus scolopaceus
AGTTGACATGGTGCTCGGGGATATGGATTAGTGTTGGGTTGGTGTTGTTTTGGGTGTGGTGTGGTGTGTGGGGGGTGTTGTGTGTTTTTTGTTGGGTTTTTTTGTTGTTTTTTTTTTCATTGGTTGGACTAGATGATCTTAAAAGGTCCCTTCTAACCTAGGTGATTCTGTGATTCTGTCTAAAATCCAGTAAAACAAAGCAGGAAAGCCTTTGCACCACGGGGAGCGATGATGCCTTGTCTTTCAAAAGTAGCTTGGAAACAAACCAGGTTAGAAGTGGGGGTGGAAAAGGATTCTCAATTACAGTTTTTACAACCAAGTATGTATGTGGACCTCTGAGGTTGGAGCAGATGTACGCATTGAGCAAAATCTGAAGAAGATCTTCAAACTCATAAATCTATGCTGTCAGGACACAGCAGTCACTGAGATTGTGGGCAGGTGCCCTCTTCTGAACAGAACAGGGATTGCTCAACAATACCCATCGGCCAGAAATAACCGCTGCAGCTGCTGCTGCTGCAAGGAGATAGATTGTGCGAGTGCTCCTCAGCACTCCTTGGCAGGTCAAGCCAAGCCACCTTCAGCGGGACTAGCAAGCTTCGCCTCAGCAGAGCAGGGAGCACCCCCATAACTGCCTCCAGCACAGAGCTGCAGGCTCACTGCCTCCCGGAGAGGTAGCAAGGCTTTCCTCTGGCACAGTGCTTGCAAAAAGCAACAGGAGGACAGAACAGAGGCACTGCAGCAGGAACAGAAGTGCAGATTGTACAAACACAACTGCTAAAATCCTCCTTCTCATGTACTACTACCTTTGCAGGTTCTTCACCTGACACTCACTGAATCACTCTCCAGTTTTGTTCTTTGCCTGCAAGACCTGTAACAATGTCTGCCTGTGCCTCTGTGCTCCTCTCTATGTAAGGACTGTGTAAGGTCACTCCTTTTACAAGAATTATGCAGACTTCTCACCACTTCATGTATTTACGGGTTTTCTTTCATTGCCCTTTCACTCAAACCCTGTAAGACCCACCTCTGCCACTGTATGAATAAAATTTCATTATGGCTTGATGAACACACAGAAAACATAGGAAATGGCTGTCTCTGTAAGACTCGAGATAGCAAACACAACAATCTCTGACATAGGGACTATCTTAACACAAAAGCCCCCGAATGGGCACTCAATCGTGACCAAGGCTTCTGCAAAGAAATGAAATATGAAACAAAATAAATATGAACAAACCCAACTAGTTCAGCTCTATCTACTGCAGCCAAAAGTATGACCAAAAAAACCCCAGCCAATGAAAGAAAACATATGGGAAGTTTATCAGAGAACACAAGTACCAGAGAGTAAAATTCAGTAGGTCCAATACATCACACTAGTTTTTCTAAAGGAATGTCTAGAGTTTGCATTGTCTGTCAGAAGACTGTGTTTGTCCTTAACAAGGAAAATCTTCAAAATGAGGAAAGACATGCTACGGACAGTTTCAAATCAGTAGTTTTAAGAACTAGCTGTTTACAATGTCATTTACACTGAATTACAACTTTTTTGCAAGACATTCCATTAATGTAATTGGTGAAGTATTTGTGGAGAAAAATTCCACATGCATGTGCAGAATTACACCACTGGTACCTACCCTGATTCATGTCACTAGACTTTTATTCCCAAAAGTGTCAGAATGACTCAAATGTAAGCTTTCTTAATTATTACTGACCATTTTGGCAAAAAACTGCAGTTAGCCTGAGATTCTAATCAGAGGGTGGACACAACTCCTCACCCCATTCCCAATCGGATGACAGGCTACCACAGACAGATTGAGGCTAATATAAACGTAGTCTACCTTCTACTGCGAAGAGAAACTCTTCTATTAGTAGGTTTTAGCATGCAATAGCCTAAAGAAATACCAAATGCTTATAAAATAAGCTATATGAAAGACTACGACTTCCTACAGCACCTTCAGAACGCAATACTGCACACCGGAGAATCGCTTACCTTGGAAGTACAGAATTTGGTGGTCTAGATTTTGCAGGAGACGTGACTTTAGATTCTTGCCCAGAGTTCACTGAGGATCCTGACAGAGAGTCTTGTGCTGGTGCGGGCTGGCTCTGATAGCTTTCCCTTGCAGATGGTGGATGCTCTTTGTCTTTTGCAACTTCTTTTTCCCTGGATCGAGCTTTGTGTTCAGCTAGAAGGATGTCAAACTGTTTTTTACGGCCTGGAACTGCTCGTCGATGATTAAGTGAATGAGTCTAAAAATAGGGTGGTTAAAAAGCATTTGTGTGTGCATGACATTGTTTATGAGTCCTCTATACTTCCGATACACCACAACTCTAAAAGATAAAATCTACTTCAAACAACTTTAGCCACAGTTATGGAAATAAAGCTGTTACTCCATATTATTTTTGATAATTTATGAACTCATTCTTAAGAAATGCCAACATCAAGGCTAAAATTACTTTTTGCAACCATTTTCATATAATAGAGTCTATTGACTTACCTTTTCCAAGACAGAAAATACAAGTCCAATAATTTTAAAATATTAAGTAACATCATTGTAGTTCTTAACTTACAATGAAAAACTGATTTCATTGGATTGAAAAATGTGAATACATTTTAAAGCGAATTTAACTCATCGTCTCTACTGACAGGCAGCACATACACATACAAATGTTCATTACAAATGTCTTACGTTGCTGCTACTTTTTGACATGAGATTTATTACTATCACAAGGGCAGCCTCCGAGTAATTTATTATACAAAATCATGTTAATTTTTTACTACAAACTGACTGTCTATACTTCAACATTGTTGCACACATGGACCAAAAAAGGAGCATTTAAAATAATGCTTGTGCTTCTATACAAAACATTAATGCTTTGTGCATAACAAAACAACAAGAAAAAAAAATATCCTTTTAGTAATATCAGTGGAATAATGCAGATGCTCTGATTCAAAGAAACAGAATTACTCAAAAGAATTACCTGAAGACAGCGTCTGAATACCATACCCATTGTCTGTAAGACAGGAGCAGGTATGACCTCTCAAACTACTGTGGTAGGATTTAAACTATAACAAAGCATCTGATATTTTATCTTCTAAGAAAAATACCTTGCAGGTGAGCGATCTTGTGCAAGGTTTCTTTGTTTCAGGATCCAGTACTCCACAGTGTTTATTTGGGTCAAATTCTCTTTCTGTTTGAAGGGGGGAGGTGGATAGAAAAAGGAGAAAGAAAATAAATTATTATAGAAATTTTAACCAGAGTAGCTATAATTTTTGCCCAATAGAACTTAATTCAACCAGGCTCGACCTGAACTACCCATCCCACCCCCAGCACCCTGTAATAGCGCCACATCCAATTTTTTGTCCTCACAGATTTCAAACTATTTAGAGCAGGATTTCAGACACAGACTTCCTAGGAGTAAGCCTGCTTGCAGAGGCCAAAACACAGGACCCAGCCAAACGCCTGCGAGTTCAGTCCCCTCTCTAACACCGACTGCCGCTGGGGCCGTGAAATGCAGCACCTGCAGATCTACCTTGCGAGCTTGGCTAAGACACGAACAGACCAAACAGCACAAGTGCTCTGAACGACAGTTCTCTGACATACTCAGAAACTCTGAAAAACAACCCATGTGTCTCAGAAGTTAATGCAAGATTGCTAGTGGCATTTTAAAAACAAAATTTATCTAAATCTGTCCCCTAAGTCTGTGTAAAAATGACATATACGCTCGTTCTTATTTCCCTAAGTGAAGGGAGGCATGGAGTTTAAAGTTTGCAGACATTATGAAAAAGAAAGGCATTTACATGAGTTCTACTCATGATTAACGTCAAAAGTACATTAATATTTAATATGCTGTATTTGCATATTTCATTTTCATTAATATTTTAGTATTTATATGCCACAGATAGCATCACCTCCTTTAGGTTATGTTAATATAATTTTAGGGTTTGCACTACAGAGCTGTAACAAAACTAACGACATACTCTTCTTAGTTTATGCCACCAAAAAAATCTACCATTATCTTTATATGCCTTGACATCATATATTTTAATTGGCAGACTGGTTTGCTTTTGTTTGTTAGTGGAATATAAACTATTTGCTAAAGCCTATTTTAACTATACAGTGGTGTTACATTCAGATATAATAAATATCCCGTACTTAAATACAACATTTAATCTGAGGATCTAAAAATTCTTTCTAAGCAAACAAATTGGAGTTAAGCTGCAGAGAGCAAATCGCAGCTAAGTTACAACGTCATGGCAGCATCACAGCAAGCAGAACAGCTGGAAGAAGAAAAGTGAGACCAAGTCGCCTACATTAGAGGACAACTATCATCCAGATACCACAATTACTAGCAGTTTTATGTATTCTGCTATATGCACTTAAAAATAATAAAGGACACATTAAATAAATGGTTATGTTATTAACGTATCAGCAAGAAGCGAGCTTGGAAAAAATAGAACTATTTTTTTTTGTGTGAAATCTATAAAGGGACTGAAATCTGTCACAAGTAATAGTTTCTTTACAGCATGACAGAAATGGTGAAGTATCTGTGTATAACTATTATAAACATTTTTTCCAGCTAACAGATGAAAATGCATGCTCATGTGCTAAAGGATTTAATTACTCCTGTTTTTTGAGCGTATGACGTTCTTATCGTAGTTTCATGAATCATCCACCTAAAACCCTTTAACACAAATAAAAAAAATAATATTAATCAAGCTAAATAGAGTATATGCACTAACAAATATACTTTCAAATAAAAAAATCCTGAGGATAATCATAAGGCTGTGGAATGTGTTCTGAAAGTCACCAGGCAAGAGGACTGTTTTCAGCCAACATGGAAACCTCCTTCCAAAAATCGAAAGTGCTCCCTTTGGGAGCATCCAGGCTGCAACGTGTTGGTAAGAGTGTCCCAGCCAAGACCTGGGGACTTGCAGGACTGATTACAGCAAAGCCAGTTTTTAGGAAACCATATAGAGGTAAAATTAACATAGTGAATTACAGTCAGAAAAAGTGGAAGCCTCCACCATCTACCGAGCAACAAAACAACGTTTTCCCTCAGAAACAGAAAATAGCAAACAAACAGGGAACCACTTCTCTCAGCTGAAGCCTGGGTGGCTCTTCCAGAGGAGTCACGAACATCTAATTGCCAGCTACAGCCGTGCCTGGTTTGGGCAACGCATTAAGTGAAGTTCATCACCTTCTTATCAATAAGGAAACGCAGCTTCTGTCTACCTCTGCATTAGGAACTGTGCAGCAGGAGAACCCCTCGGCTGCTGTGCACAGGCACTGCTTGAGAAGGCTGTTTTTCCAGAAAGGATTCCACTTCATGTTTGGCGGCCAGAGTAACGGGGTTCAGTATAACCTCACTGGAAGGAAGAGGAAGGGTCAAAACTGAACTCTCTCAAACTCCTAATTGCAACACCACAGATACGCTTGGTTTAAACCGGGCATCTGCATTCTTTAGATTCACCCCAAAGAGAATCGCAACTAAGGAAGACTTAGGAAAAAAGCTATTTTTTTTCCAGTTGGCTACTAGGGAACACTGATCCACTTATGCTGGGCAGCTACACACTGTCTTTTGTGGCTCCACGAGCTGCTTCCTCTCTCTTACCAACGACAGCACGCCTGAAAAGAGGGCAGGTTCATTCATCACCCAAACAACCACCAGCTCTCAGCAAAGAAAAAAACCAAATTTCAGCCACAGTCAGTGAAAGGGTATGAAAGAGAGTGGAGGTTGCTAAAAAGGAACGAAAACAGATGTAAACCAGCCAGAGCTTCAAAAATTAACAGCTGCACAGTTCCACAGCAGCAGACTGAGGGAAACCTAAATCCCCCAGCCACTGTCTCATTCTTCTAATGTGAAATGAATGAAATTTATGGGATATCTAAAATAATCATCTCATTGACCTTCCATGATCTTTTTCTCAGCCTTTCACAGTTCTGTATAATAATGGAGAGGAATCCATCACAGTGACACACAATCTGCAGGCCATTCATCTACGGTGCTCTCAGGACTTCTCCTATTTGCATCATCACTAAATTCCTGCATCAATACATGAGGCAGCAGAAACAAGACTGAACAGATTCTAAATCTGATAATGACAGAAGAGCCTTAAAAAAAAAAAAAAAAAGGTATAAATTCTGTGGATTTGTTAACCGTGTAAGAGTAAATGCCTACTGGAGTGCTCAAACAGTTCTCTGCAGAGTCCCAGCCTGTTTGGAAATTTCCACCAGTGAAATGTTCCCCAGCCTAGAAGACACTGCGAGTGACAGCTCAGAGACAGAACAGGGATGGAGCCACCTCCACAGAAAAAGCAAGCAAGCTGAAGGAAGGCCCTACAGAAACGATTCTCCTTCACAAAAAATTTCAGCAATTTCACTCGAAAAGAAGAAGGTACAAGTATCACCTACAGCTCTGTGGTGGTAGGTGGTGACGTGAGGAAAACAAGTATCTCAAAAAGTATCAGTTTCAACTATCCAAGTAGGAATTCAGAACTGATTCACTAAATTAAGCAGCTAAACCATTAAAGGAAATAATCGTTTAAAAGAAACCAATATTTTAAATTAATTGGAAAATAGAGTTTTCATCAGAATAACAAATTGGATCTTAGCAAATGAAATGTAAGGTTTAAAAGCCTAATCAGCTACTTTCTCTTAATATTTTTTTAATTTTGTGAAACACTACAATGAATAATGGTTCTGTTTTCTTAGATGCCACTAGTTAAGAAAGCAATCAGTGTAATGAATCCTTTAAGGCAATGGCGTTGTTCCATACCCCACACAGCCCTAGCAAACACCTCGCACTGGTCTGGCACCAAGCCAAGGTAGCAGCACCATCGGCTATCTGCCAAAGCTGAGAAAAATGAAAAAAAATAAACCTGATATGCAGTCAAAAATTAGGGCACACTCATTAACTGGAAATGAAAGCATTTATCTTGTACAACTTATACTTGGTTCATAACTAGTGCACATTTAGAAATCATGTGAACTAACTTCCTGCCAAACTGACGATCTAATGCGGATCATGCTGCCATTAGCAAAATTAGCCTTTCAGTACACACAAGAAGTTCCTGACCAAATCACAAAGCGCTGCCAGCTGATGAATAGACCCTGCACAGCTTCTGAAGCCGTAGACTTGAGTCAGTTACTTTTGTTTAAAAAAAACAAAACCAAAAAAAAATCCCTCAAAATGCTCTCTTTCCTTTCATTCAGAACAAAAATACGTTTTCAGCTTTAGGGGGCAAATTCTCTACTCGCTGCCCAACAGCTGGCATCTGGCACCTCCGGGGAACTTCATGGAAAAGAATTCTTCCTCCCAATGGATGGCAACCTTTCTAAGGGAACCTCCACCCTCCCATGATGGGGTGTCCGTGCTTTGGTGGCAGGTTTGCACAGGGACCTACATCCTCAATGCCTAAAGCCATCCAGGGCATCTCCTCACTTCATGGCACTCCCTCAACCCCACCGTCCCATCTTCCTGAGAGAGACTAAGATCCCCACGCTACAAATGTTGTGTGAACCACAGGGGGAGAGGAATGGAGGGGAATTATGACTTTTAATGATATCTTCTTAGAATTTTCTAGTACTGAAAACCAAGAAAGAAGATTCTTTAAAAAAATCATGACTTGATGGATAATCCAAAGTCTTAAACCTCAAGTGTTCAACTTGATCATGACTAAAGTCACCCAACCAAGGCTCGTTTTCTTTTGTTGTAAACAGACCCAAATTACATTCCAGAAGGCTTGAGAAAGCCTTCTGCCTTTCTGTTTTAATCAATTTGCTTCCTTAAAAATTTATATTTGGCCTGTTGACCAGTAGAGAAGCGCATTAAACACTAATTTCAAGCTAAACAGAATGTGTACTTTGAAAATATTTTACACATGCTAAGAGTGTGAAAGCTTTCTTATTCATATATGCAAACTGGCATCTTACAGTAAAAAAAAAAAAAAAAAATCAAACCAGAACCAGGCTACAACATTTTATTAGTACATTATTTCTGAGCTATAGAAATATTAATGAAGAAAGACGGACCACCTCAAAAGATGAACTGCAACATCACTTACCTGAAAGTCTTTTGTAAGGCTTGTTACTGCTTTTAGTGCCATTTTGGTGTTTCTTGTCTATTGATGGGGCTATAATTCCTTTGCCGTTCAGAATCTTTTCTGGTGACGGTGGCACTGACTTGGATGTCAAACCAGCTTTAACCAAGGTTGGAGCAGGTACGGTGGATGAAGAGGCTGAGGAGGAGGTGACAGTGGTAGTGGTTGCAGAATTCATTTTAACATTGGCACCATCTGCCTTCACTAGATTAGGAATTTTCTCTAGACTGACTACTGGAACAGGAACACTGCAAAAACAAAGAAAAATCTTTAAGTTGTATTTTCTGTACTAAAGATTTACAGTTCCTTAATCCCCTTTCACAGATATAAAAATTTTGATGCAACTGACACAGTATCTTCAGACCAGACTAAAATGAAGTACTTAGTACCATTATTCATTATTTTTGTTCAATCAAATGTTCACAAAACCAGGCATCTGTGAAGCCTGGCAGTGTATAGAATTATGAAAATGAAGGTTTGTTTGATTTTTTTTTTTAAAAGATCCAATCCCTACTATTCATAAACAAAATAAGTCTTTGGTGCTAAGAAAAACACACCCCTTACATATGTGGTCCCACGCCTTTAACACAAGCATATACCAGGTGTCTGTGGCTGCACTAAACTCACCACGACAATGAAGTAGTTTGCTAACAATATTAATATTTTTAAACAAACACAAAAATAATTAATTTGCTCAGATGTGTCTGAATGACATACAAGTTCTGGAAGCAAGGAGAAAAGAGATTTTAAGCACAGACATCTTAACAGTGGTCCCTTTAAAAGTATTAAAAATACTTGATTACTTAAATGTATTTTTAATACAATTTTATGAACCTAAAAATAAAATTTCCCAATAGAATTACTAGCTTAGTCAGCCCTTTTAATAATAAAGTTTGCAATAACTAACTTTTCCTAAATGAACTACCACCACAGCATATTTGTGATACTAACAAATGTTACCTTCGCCATTTGGCAGCAAAAAGGATTGAGACAATCAATTCCAACATTATTTTAACATTTCCAGCTCCTATCTGCATCAAGAAATGGCCAATACTGATTGCTGCTTTTTACTTACCCAAAAACTCCAAAATTGGATGTCTTGTGACTACCAATTAATATATAAGTGATATATCCCTCCTTACTGAAGCAAACACAGAGAAAAAAATATTTATTTAAAAACCTAAATTCTCAAAGCTTTCAGCCCTGGTTTCATTGGAGGCCACAAAACTAAACATTTTACTTATTCAGTTCTTCCCCTACACTGCCAGAAGAGCTGATTTTGCCAAAGAGTTTACTATCCTTCTTATAAGTGAATTCCCACACGGATCATGCAAAAATGACAATTTTCAGGCTATTTTTCCAGACTGAGCAAACAAAAGAAACACAAGTTTTCTTAAATACAAACACAGTGATGATGTTTAAAAGGTAAAACAAATTCCTCACCTAGAAGCATGAGAGTCTCCTTAACAGTATTCTTTATTTTATGCTCTAAACTAAGCTAATTTCCATCATTTTAATCCCCAGCATAAAGGTGACAGTCGAGGAGGCCATCCCACACAGAAAAACTTAAAACTTGGCGAGTTTTTAATCTACTGTTGTCTTAAATATTTAACTTGATGTATACACCTAAAGGTGAAATGAAACATATTTATAAAGAGTGCGAAATTACTCCTTAGCAAACTGTACTCGAGGAACAATCGGCTTCTTGCACACCCCTGCAGTGACTTTGCGTGGCTGCAGAGCTTCTACAAGGGCATTACTCACGTGACATCTGTTAAACAGACAGCAGCTGTCAAATCAGATATATTCTGAAGCACGCTGGCACCGGCAGCTCAGGGACCCAGAGCTTCTTGCCAGAGACCACCCCGTTGTCAGTGTCCCAGGACAGGCAACACCTGCCTGTCTGCACACCACTGTACGGTGTGGGGCTTCCCCCCGTTCACAAGTCTCACATAATTTCAGTCTTTTGTGTCTGAAAAATGGCACCTTTGCTGCATTCTTCCTAAGGAAGGAATGGTTAACAGCTGTGGAGCTTTTAGAATCAGAAAAAAAGAAGACTTTGAGATGGCATTCTCCATGGGACACCCTTTGGAAAGACAGGAAACCAGGTCCTCTCTATAGCTGCTAAAGATGATAAGCAGAAAGCGGAGACTGTCCCATACTGGAAAACTGTTAATCTTGGACCTAAGGGTATTTTAACATAGAAAAATGTACAAAACTTGGTATAAACAAGACATATATAAAACTAAAAGGAAGATTTAGACACCAAGACATATTCTGGAGCTGGAATTAAATTATATGAAACTTCCACATTCTGTGATACCAAAAATACAGCATTCAGCTAGTCAGAATACAGATCTGACTGCAATAAAATACAGCGAAGTAACCAAGCATAAAAATGTAGCTTACTTATAAAACCAGAATTATGTTAAGTATTTCAATGAATGCAAACACGGAACTATGAAACAGGATTTGATCCTCTACTTTTTTAAACTGCTCTGAATTTACTGAGTTAAATGATATTAAAAAATTGTAACATCTCAGGGTAGGAATTAATTATTTTTTTTTGCTTTTAAACAGATGGCAATTACATTTTCTGAAAATAGGATTTTTTTTTTCTCTAGATCAAGTAGTTTTACTATATAAAAACTATGTAAAAACATATGAAGAAATCGTAATGCCCAGTTTCTAAGAGCTATCTTAATTCAAAGTACTAATACACAATAAAAGGGCCAAGTGTATTATCTGGTCTAGTAGTAAAATACAGTTAATAAATGAAAATGTTTTTCTGTTGTGCAGTGCTCAGAACCTCAAATCCTAGGGCACATATGGATGGATCACTGCGGTAATAAAAAAAGCCCAGGGGAGGGTACACTTTTGTTTAATTTTGTTACAGAACAGGTAAACCCTTATTATGCATTTCATTGCAACGTAGAAGAAAAAAGAAATATATTGCAATATTTGAAGACAGAAATTCTATAGGACTCCTGGCAGACTACAGTAAATTACTTGAGATTTTAGAAGCTTCAGGTGGTACTTTATCTTTTTTTTTCTTTAATATAAATATAAGTGGACACTTATATTTGTATTATATAACACATAATGGACCTGTTGGAACAGGTCCAGCGGAGGGTCACAAAGATGACCAGAGGGATAGAGCACCTCTCCTATGAAGACAGGCTCAGAGAGCTGGGGTTGTTCAGCCTGGAGAAGAGAAGGCTCCAGGGAGACCTCATAGCAGCCTACCAATATCTGAAGGG
>JAOXNO010000001.1:15049952-15130634 GCA_028565335.1 Limnodromus scolopaceus
TTCTATGATTCTATAAAGATGAATTGATAACGAAATGGCCAGTTGGAAGCTGTGCAGGACCAGTGACCATCGTCAACTCCTAAGGACTAAGAGGGGAAATAAATCACAAATGCTTACATTTATATTTGTTGGTTAAAGAGAGCTCTTCTCCCAAACTGAGTTTGAGTGAAAATTAAGGATTTCTTTTAAAAGTTTGTTAGAAAAATGAAAAATAAATTTTTTTAACCTCATTTACTGTATTTTAAAAAGAATTTTTGAATGAAAAGTCTGTTGAGAATTATTAAAGACAACTGCTGAAAGGAGAAATTAGAAAACCAACATGCAACAAACATAAAAACTGAGGAAGGGCACACGAGAATTGGACATACAGAAGATTACAGAAGATAGGTAAGAAAAATCTGTATTCTGTAAAGACAAGTTTACTTTCTTACACAAAAGAAATTCTAGGAATAATAGTGGTATCTACCTAAGTGACAGTAAAATAGTTATTATTGATGCAAAAATGACAGAAACATTTCATATTTATTTTATACTGAGAAGGCAACATGATAATGCTCTCCAATCAGATAAAAATGTTTTTTGATTCCATCAGTAAGTGTAAAGTGCCAGCTGAAAAATCATGTTGTTGGTTTTCTTTGTTTTGTTTTTTTTTTTTACATAAGCAAATCTGGATAACATGGCCGTGAGTTCCAAAAGAGCTGGGTCTCAGCCTATTCATTTCTAATTGAATCTTGGAATATTTCGCTCCTCAGAGAAGCAAGCTGACTGCTGCTGTTGCGTCCACACTGAAAACCCAAACCAGAGTGTCTTGGAAAAAATAATGGAAAAAAAAAATAAAAATAAACTGATAAACAGTTAGTTCACAGGGGTTTGCGGAAAATCAGATCGTGGCAAAGAAATCTGGTTTCACTTTTTGATGAGGTTATGAGTTAAACTGAAAAGATAACTGTGAAAAGGTTCGAACTTTTGAAAGGCATTATAAAACACAAATAAAAACAGTTTAAAAGCAAATGTTAAACAACATAAAATTAAAAACTAGTTTTTCAGAGATTTATGATTCAATAAGGGTGCTTGCTAGGAGGACATTTTAGTCATCGTTACCAAGTCTGACATGACTGAAAACTTTACTGGTCTTCAGAAATAAATAAAAGATTCCTGGTAAAAACATTTGCCAATGGAATCAGGGTCGAGGGAAACTAAATAATGAAGAGACAAAGGCAGCTATAAAAAAGCATGGAGTGTTTGGTAAAGTTCATTAATTCAAAAAGGTATTTTAATATAAGCAAATGTTTAATATAAGCAAAAAGTTACACATGAAATAACAAGCTATTCAGTCTGCAGTGACATACGGGGAAACAACAGACCGGAAAATAGTGACAGAAATATTTAGTGGTTAGAGTGGATAAGCAATTTGCACTTTTATTGTATTGTTATTCTTACATTAAAAAAAAGGGTCTGGCGAATTAGAGTAAGGAGCATATTTAGTTTTCACATGTCCCTGGTTATACTGATACTGGAACATGGCTTCCACTGCTGCTGACCAGCGGTTCAACACCAGTGTTGATGAATTAGAAGGAAACCAGAAAAAGGCTACAAAAAACATCTGAGGGCTACACAAAGTCCTTGATCATGACAGGCCTCAAAAGCTCATTCTCTTTTTTAGATAAGATAACTGATTTTCTTCTGCTTTTTCATGTTCTTGGTCAGGCAGCTGGACTCGGTGATCATTGTAGGTCCCTTCCAACTGAAATACTTCTATTTTATTCTATTCTTTCAGCAGAACCTGCAACAAACTCCCAACATAAGTGTGAATTTCCCTCCTAAGTATCTTGTAGCAATGTTTTTAGTTCCAAGCCATTGCTTGTCACTGTCATTCCCAAGCAAGAAAAATACTTGTAGTACGTCACAACACTCCTCATACCTGGAGCTCCTTATTATCTCTGTTTTCCTTTCTTCAGGCTTTTAAAAA
This sequence comes from Limnodromus scolopaceus, assembly GCA_028565335.1. Lineage (NCBI taxonomy): Eukaryota > Metazoa > Chordata > Aves > Charadriiformes > Scolopacidae > Limnodromus > Limnodromus scolopaceus. The sequence continues at coordinate 15,051,922 of JAOXNO010000001.1, forward strand.
TTATTTTTCCTTATTATGTGATTTTGCTGGGTGTTTTTTTTTTCTTTTTTGTCATTCATAACTATATTCATTCTAAAATGTCAGCCAGTCATTCAACTCTTTTCAGATTTGTGAGAAAAGAAATCCACAAACATTTAAAAACCTAAAACGTTGTTCTAGTCTACATTGCTGAGATGGCCTCTACAGTGTAACAAAGTATTTGTGATTTAGTGGTTAGAATATGTGGTCCAAGTTAACTGATGAATTTTTATTCCAATTCCATGCTGCATTAGAAATATCCTTAAATCTTGACTAGCTTCACTTTCTCAACCTCAGTATGAATAACGGTATCCCCTAACCCAAACAAATAAAGACTAAGAGATGATTAAAAAAATCCTTTGAAAAGTGACATTATAAATTTTAAATTACTACCCATAGGTATATACCTTTGTGATCCTATTTCTGTTTACAGTAAAGAGTGTCAGTTTTCTACATGTGGATGAAAACCATATCATTTCCATCTTATTTTCTTCATTTTCAGAATTTCTGGCAGGCAATGGCTAATCCTTGAGGAGGGAGGTCAAGGAGACTTACTTCAGCTGGTATCTCAGGACTTAGTTTACACTTTAACACTTTACCCCAAATTTACACTGCCTCAGGATCATGGCTGGGTGGAAATGAACACCCTGTAGCATCACAGCACCAAAACCCTCCAGGGCAGCACTCAGAAGCTGCGCTGGGGCACAGGGAGCCAAGCGGCATCCTTTGGGCAGGTCAGCAGGGAGGGAGAGAGCTCCTGGCCACAGGAATGCCTTTTATAAAGGCTAAGTAGAGTATTCTTATTAATTATGATCCCTTGTTCATTACTAATAGTATTACTACCAACCACCTTACTCTTTGCCTTTTTCTCCCTATTTTCTACCCTTTTGCTATACCTCTTACCACCTCAACTGCAAGCTTCAGAAAGATGATTTACGTTTATCTTGTGCACAGCACACTGGTGCTCCAGCACCACTCCAGTCTCTAAGTGCTGCTGTATTAATAGCAACGATGTTAGAGATACAGGGGGAAAAAAACCAGAGCTGACATATTTCTAGATGATGTATTCACAATAATCCTTCATATTCCAACTACAAGAAGGGAAGTATTAAAACAGCAGCTACAAAAATTAAACAATTCCAGATCTCTTTAATCTGATCATTCGGATCACACTTTTAAAAGCATTAGTCGAGGAGCAACCTGAACCTGTGCAGGGCATCTCTGAACAATACAGGATGTGAAGAAGAAAAAGAGCTACTCAGTCAATGTTTAAGATTATGGCTCAACCAAAAAAACTATAATGAATTAAGCAATGGCAGAGTTGGGTCTCCATGCAGGCAGGCGTGACGACAGACACATCTACTGGGCCTTGCTATTGCAGAGGCCATTGCTGAAATCCTGCTACTAAACGTAACAGCTAACATTTAAAAGAGATGCTGCATGAAAGATTCAGGCAAGCACACCCAAGGTTATTCCCGGGCTGGAAAGCAATCACTACAAGTGACATGATTCCTGAATTAAGCTAATTTGGTAACTGTCTAGAAGAACCTATGTCAAGTAAATATTTGTGGTATGAGAGTACAACATAACAGACAAAAGCACTGAATAACTGGAAGTTTCTGTGGATGACAAAGCACAACACGCTTGGGTACACGATGAATCCTATTCGCATTTTTGAGACAAATATATTTGTGTCAATTGAGTATTTCTTTCTAAAAGATAAATGGGTGAAATTCTATGACTCATACAGACAGCTGAATGGAAGATATGATCTTATCTTAAAAAAAGAATAAATTTTATTAATAATTGCTCCTTTAAGAAAATCAGACTGCTGAGTATTTCCTAGAATTCTAAATAAAAATTATAATCTGCTGATGAAATAGCAACAAACGCTTTCTTCCGTAACAGCTGTCAGCTCTCTATAACCTGTGATGATTATCAGACTGATTTTATTCTTTAACAAGTCAGGTAATCTAAGGCACTTAACACTAAATTTTGAAAGACAATTGCACTGATCTCTGCTTCAGACCGTTTGTGATTTCTTATGTGATGATTAAAATATCATTAACTACTATATGCCTCATTTTTACCCACTGGTAAACAAAACCACAGTATTATCTCCCAGCAGAGCTGCAAGAATTGGGTAATTCACAGGTGCAACTACTGACATATTCATTGCGAAAGTATTAACAGAGCAGTACAACAGTTTTAAATGGCTAAATTTACCTTGTTAATCATCAGCCAACGTTTGGGATGTTCCCAATAAAGGGAAAAGGGATTGGTGGAAATGCTCAGATATTTTGTTCCCATCCAGCTTTTACTGACTGACAGAATGCCATCTGTTGCCAGAACGGAAGATATTGTTTACAGATTCAGTTAGTGTGCTGAAATGTGGATATGTAACCTGCTGTCTGTAGCACTAGGATGAGAAACAGGTTTATAGTCAATAGTGTTAATATTCTGAAGTTCTGATTTTGTTTTAATTAGAGTTAAAAAAAATTCCTCTTTTGTATAAAATTCCTCTCCAACATACAGAAGAAGAGGTCACTATTCAGTCAAGATCACCTTTATTAAACAGTAAATGAGGCACTTGCACGTTAACTAGAATAGCCTCTCTCTCATCTGTGTGTGTGTATTCTAAACATCCAGATTTTTCTATTTTCAGAATTACAAACCGTTACTGTCCAGAACGCACGTCATGCTCGTAGAGATGGTGGATTCAGATTTATATGAAGATCAGATTTTGATCAAGTTTGTTCCAGTGCAAGGTAAATTCTACAGTTAGGCAGAAGCTGCTTTCCTTGAAATGATACCAGCTACTGCACGTTTCAGGCAGAAAACATGAGCTATTACTTAAACATAATTTGAGTTTAGGCTTTGTCTCTCATGAGTAAATGGTTTGCATTAGATTATTTACTGCTTTAAGGCAGTTGTGTCCAGAAATGCTACCTAAAATCATGACCTTCTTATGCTAGATATTACATATAAACAGGAAGGATGTTTACAGTTAGCAGATAAAATTTAAGAAAAAGGAAGTCTTACTATCTCAAGTTTACAGACACAGAACTGAGGCCGAGGAGACTAAGGCGTAACAGTAGCCTGGGCAGAACCAGGAACTGAACCCAGCTCTCGAGTCACCAACCTAGTCACCTAATCACAACGCATCTTTTCTGTAGATAACTAAAGACAAAGTAGTTTCTCATGGGATAAAATAGTGACCCAGTTCTGCTTTCATTTACATTTTTGCCACTCTGCTGCTATCATCACAGTCACGGGAGGATGGGCCTGGCAGTCTCAAAGCCTATATGTGTATATATATCACAGTACATGATGTAAGATGCCCCCAAAATAGTGATTTCTGCAGTCAGAATTTTCTTCTGTCTTCTTATAAGGCATCAAACATTATTGAAATACAGAATAAACTGCAACAGCAGCTACTGTTGAAGATAAATGACTATAACCAGTAAGTTTTCATGACCATCAGTTAAGCCAATATTAAGAACTCTGCAAAAAAATATCCTATTGATTAACAGCATTCATTTTAAGGGCGGATACTGTAATGGAAGATGGACCTTAAATATAGCAAACTGGGTCAATATCTCACTTGGTATATATATCTTAGAAAAGCAGATATCTGATGGAACATCAGAAAAGCAATTCAGTCCTTTTTGGTCCTTTATATATATATATGTATATATAATCATATATACATATAAAATTTTAAAACCTCCTGGTTTCCTCCCTTAGGAAATGTAGAGGCTTAAACCGTGAACTTAGATAGAACGAGAGTATGGATTATATTTTTTTACGATTGTGAAATATACATAGAGGTAATTACTATTTTTTGAACACCAACATCTTTGGCAACTATTATTTTAGTACTTACCATGGTTTATCCCGTGATACTTTTGAAGGAAAGACTGTGTGCTGTTTGCTACTGGAGGTAAGTAGATTGTCTTTGGGCGTTTTGAATGGCTTTGAGTTGCTGCTGACAGGGTTATGGCCGCTGATACAGGATTTCGGTTTCATCTGTACTAGGGATGTCCTGGAATTGCAGGCTGGAGAAGCTGGAGAAGGGGAAGGTTTACACATTGAACCGTGTCTTCGTTCTGTAATGGAAAAATAATAAACTTTATAACATTTCATAGACTAAAAGAAAAAAAAAAGTTAGGGAAGAGGAAATTGTTCCTCTATGCTAGTTGCAATGATTTCATCACTCTGAAGAACACAGTTCATTACTGTTGTCAATGTAATCAAGCCAAATGATAATTAAACAAAATCAACTCTGTGGTAGTGCTCTGAAAAATGCAAACGTAGTAAAAAAAATGCTAATAATCTACCAGAAAATTTCAGCAAGAAATTTCAAATAATTTTTAAAGCAATAAGTAACCACCATCATCTGTGTGAGGTACACAAGGTGTCCCACCTCTTCATGTAAAGAAGAAAGAGGAGAGTATGCAACAACAGCTCAGATGACTTGGTGAAATACTCTCTGACAGATGTGAGATTGCTTCTATAATGGTTTATGAAGAATTCATGTGACCCGGTTATTGGGCAGTTTACTTTATGACTATCTCGTTTCGAGTTTAATGGGAAGCTATAAGGAAAAGAACCGGAAGACTGAAAAGTAGCAAAAGGTCTACAGCTCCCAGCCCCTTCAGAGAGGCAGGCTCGGCCTGGTTCCTAGGTAAAATCACCAGTCAATGTAAAAGCTTAGTTTTTTCCACACAGAGCAAATGGCAAGTGCAAAAAAGCAGGAAGCTCACGTATCAGTTACAAACACTGCATCTGGAGGTCGGGCCCGTGTGTAAGCACCGGTTGTGCTCACACGAGACCCCTCTTCAGTACTGCAAACAGCAAGGCCTGGCTCACCCCGCAACAGAAGGACAGGCTTCAGGACAGACGGACGTCAGTCAAATTCTTTGGGTTTGGTTATTATTAATTTTTTAAAATCTGAATGTCCTATCCCTGATGTTGTTAAATAAAAAGATTGTTTTGAGAAGATACTTGGTCGTTCTTTACAAACGATACACTTCTCCAGTGGAAAAGCACTGGTGCTTGGCTGGATCACAGGGGGCTGCAAACACCCGGCTCGGTGCTGCCAGCTCCAGCACAACCACAAAACATTACAAGAGACAGGAGTTGGTTTTTTTTGCTGAGAGGTGCTATAAATCTTTAAGAGTCCTGTCCCTGCGTTTGCGGGAGCCCCCTTCCCCCAAGGGCATCACCCCGCAAGGAGCCAGCCTGGTGCTCCCCTGCCGGCCGGCGGCAGGGCCGGGCTGTGGGAAGAGGAATTTTCCAGTCAGCAGGGCTGTGCCCGGCAGCAGCTGACTCCGGACTGCGGCACCCCGGCACCCCCGGCGGGGACCAGCCAGGTACCCCCCGCTACCAACACAGCAATCAAACCCAGCAAGCATCATGTAATTATAGACCGGCAACTTCGGGCAAGCTGGAATTTCTCCTTCAACACGCAGCACTTTTTCCTCGCCTAAAGCCTTCAGCACCTCAGGTGAAGAATCCAAGCGGGTGCTCCTCCTCTGAGCTCGCACAGCATCGCCCCGGCGGCCAGAAGCGGGTTAAGGAAGCTCGGGAAGGGCTGTATTTACACCCTCAGCCCCGCGCTCACTGGTTCGATATTGCAAGGGTAACGAGGAAAAATTTTCCCACAGAGAATCAAAACACGACAATTTGTCTGGCATCCTCACAAGTAAAAACTTGCCAGTAGCAGAAGGATTCATCCATGATTAATCTGCAATAGGCAAGTACCTCAAGAACAAAGATAAATGCTTAAAATAAAAAAGTCATTAAAGAATATCCCAAACTGTTTCTATTTTATCTCCAATGACTAAATAAAGGCATTTTCTACTGAAGACCAAGCACTTCCATATCTTCATATTCACAGCTTTAATTACAAATGTTGAAATTCCCTCCAGATTCTCCTGCAACTGAAGAATACAGTCTTAGTTTTTTTTAATACATTTTTTTAAATTTAAATACATAAATATTTTTAAATACATTTTTTTTTAGTTTTTAGTTTTAAATACGAGCTCCCCTTCGCTGGTTTTCATCCCACCACACAGCTCAGCCTGCAGCCTCTGCCTTTAAAAGTCCTCTGCAGGATGGAGTTAATTTACATTCGTTTCACCTCACGTTTGTTCAACAACTGTTTAAGCTATGCATCTGCCTCTGAAATGCAGAGTTCCATTCACAGAGTATTTATTTCATTAAATAATAGTTACTGTTTCAAGATCCACCAACCTTCTCAGCACCTATTTCATCAATTTAAATTAGCTTCATAAAAATTTGCAACTTTCCCATTAATTACATGAGGGCTGATGAAAAGGAACTGCCACGTAACCAACAAACCCAAGCTGTCTCTAAAGTGAAACTTGGGAAAAAAATTCTTTCCATACACAAATTGTATAAATATAAGGTTAATTACTCCAATCTTCACCACAGCTACAGGTCTTCTCAAGACTGAGTGCCTTCCAGTAAAGTTTGTCTTCGATATCATCCCTAAGGATATATTTGGAAGTGAAATACACTACTCTGTTATTAAAATTAATCTTCCGGAAAGATGGACATTCAAGATACTGACCATCTAAAATTATATTTTAAAGTCATCTAAGTGTCACGTCATAGCAAGTTATTTTTTAACAGTCTCTTTACACTTGAGTTTTCTGTCAAGCTAAACATTCGGTGCTTTTCCCTAGACAGCTTTCTCAATTTACTAATTCCCAAGAGCAAAACAGTACATTAACTTTGGATTTTTTATTATAACATAGAAAATGAGGGGAAAGGCACTGTCATGATATGACAATATATATATCTATCTCTGACAAGTGCTATTTTAAATAAATGTTCACTTAAAAGACTGGAAGGAAAAGTTACAAGATCACCTATTTCACCTGAGTGTGTCACACTGGTGGTCATTCTCGTGATTCACAACCAACTTCTATATTCAGTGTTTCGTTTTACCTTCTCAAACCTCCCTCTGCCCCTGAAACACGGCTACATAAAGTCTTCTGTGTTTTAGACAGACCCTGACACATATTTGAGAATTATCAGCATTACCCAGCTTCTCTTGAAATTTCCTAGAAGCAAAATGGAAATTACGACCACTGTAAAGTCATACAGGAGGAAGAACGTAAATAGCCGGTGCCACACAACTGACGGTGTGCTCAGACACTGCGCGGAGGGGGAAGATCTGCACGTTTGCTCACGTAAGCCAACGTCACTTCAGTGTGAGCAGGAGAAGGCGGCAGCAACACCTTGCAGGTAGGACCGCAGTGGAGAGCTGGAAGAGTAAGTCCCTCCAAGAGGGCAGAAACCCCCTGTTTGAGCTGGGCAAACACAGCTGCAGGAGGCTGGACCTGCCGAAGGCGTGAAACCTCATAGACAATTCTCAATGGTGGGGGCATAAATCATAACCGAATATTAGGTTGCCTCTCACTTCCTCCTTCCTTACTACATATACGGTAGTGAATCAGCCTTAGACATCGGTAATCAGTTTCAAAGAGAAATAATGGGAATATATGACAAAGAAAGAAGGCTGTCAGCTGTCAAAATCAACTGCTTAAACAAGGCTGGGGGTGCTCCTCTATCAAACTGAGTTCTCCTGGTCACATCTGTTTTTTAAAAATTTCTACAAAATTGTCTATTTGTATTTTACATATATATATATAAAGAATTACACACAATATAGAAATCTACTATTATACAGCCTATGTAAGAAATTAAGCTGTGAATAAAAGACATTTGCACACCAAATAGTTGCTATAAAATCCGATATTCACATACTAACACCTTCAGGAGACAACCAGCCATCTGTGCAAAAATTTCTATGCTGGTTTGCAGTTCACGTGCAGACAGATGAGATCTAGCAGGGCAGGTGAACTCATACACACAAAAATCGGGACACGGCCGTCCCTGTTTACATACAGAAGAGGCACAGTCACCGGACATAAATGAACCTAAAGTAGGTTCATGAAAATTTTTGCCCCTAAAAATGAAAAGATCCTGCAAGGCAACTAGAAAACCAGTTATCACTCATAAGATACTAACCTAAATTCTACATGCATTTCAGTTTCTGCAGAAGCCCGCAACGCTACAAAATGTGGGCTAAAGTTTAAAATACAAATGAGAACTTTTCCAATTCAATTAAATACTTCCAAGTGGACGTTTACACTCCACATAAATAACAACACATATTCTGTTTTGTTTCTAAATACCAGGTGCTGTCAAATCCAAGAGCAGAGAGAACACAATCAAAGTTACAATCCTCTTTACCGCATTAATCCTTCTGCAACCTCTCAGCTGTCTCAACACAGCCTCTGCAGCAAGTGACAAGCAACATGTGACTTCTACTGTCAAACAGTTAATGTATTAATGACATTAATCTCAGAGAAAAGTTTAACACTCTCTCACTGAATTAACTGCACTTTCTAAAGAAATCAATTTCAGATCAATCTCTGTTATTTTTTCTAGTTAGTGGCAAGAGTCTAAAAGCGCAACACTATATATCGCCCTAATGTGCTGTACAAACTCTGCATCAGTAGCATTGCGAGCGATCTTAAACTATTCCAGGAGATTCTCCACGTCCTATGGAAACATGGATAGAGTCCAACTTTCTCAGCCAAATCTGAATTGTTTGCTAGATGTGAAGTCCTTATGTTGTTGGAGACTTAGCAGTCCCTGAACCTCCGGAGCTCCTCTCCCATGCCCTTGTAATTCCATTTCTAATCCTCCTTCCTGCATCCTGCACAATGCAATCCCTTACCTTTCCCCAAAACCTCTGCCGCAGCTGCCAAAGTCCTCTAGGTCTGCCTTTGAATCTGTAATTCCACTGGATCCTCTCTGACGGGTCACCAGGGAATACTAGCAGCTGTTTTGCAGGAAACGCCACATCTCCTTCTAATCATAAGCAAAAAAGCAAAGCAATAGAGGCAACATGAGCTCCAGAGCCACAAGCACAGCATGTGGGAAAAAGAGGCAAAACCACATTCTGAGTAGAAAGTCTCTTCTCAAATTTTTGCCTTGACTCTCTCACACAAGATCAGGCACTCGCTTAGCTCACAGCAAACCTTGCAGACGACGACACAATGATAAATATGTTGCCAGTAAAATACGCCAACCATATGTTTCCAGTTGGACTGCAGTAGTTTTGTACCCAAAAAGATCTTTGTATGATCCTGAAACTGCAGATATCTCTAATTTGGGCTACAAACAAAAAACCATTTCTTTGTATATCCCACCTACATCCATTCTTACCCAACACACGCTACTCAAAACCGGTCAAATCAAGCAGATGGTTTTTGCCCACAGTTAGTGCCTTCTCCGTTGGTGAGACACAGAAGATTGCAAAGGAAAAAAGCCACGATACAGCTTGAGCGTAGAGAAAGATGTGCCTTTGGTCTTTCAGTATTTTTTTTTGCAGGTAGTTGAAACGAAACAACAACAACAAAAAAATCCCTCTAACGTTGTCAGAAGAGAGATACTAGAACGTTGTCAGCAGCAGTCATTTTGAAACATTACTCCTGTTGAGCACCATCTGACTTCCTGCGTATGAGGCCTGAAGCAAAAATCAATTTTAGGTTGACCCACGAACAACTCAGAGACCCAGTGTTATGGATTATACCTTGGCATTACACTTGGTAAAAACAAACAAAATATAATTGCTAAAACCCAGAAAGCTAAGCAAGTTATTTGCTGCTAGTAAATGTTACAAAATAATAAAACTCCTTTTACGCTTGTATTCATCAGAACCCTTGAGTTCATAGCCCTTCTACCTAAAATAGCATAAACTAATTTATCTGACCACCCCTAACACAGTATGAATACTGTTTGTTATTCCCTATTTATAATATTTAAGCAGTTGGTAATGAAATTTAGTATCTCATCCACACCGTGATTCTGTTCCAGTAACGTATCACAGTGTTGTTGATGAAGATGTCACTTATGGTAACTCCATACAGCACCTATGCACGATTACCATTTTTCTAGCTACAGTATATCCTGAGGCGTTTTGTTGCACAGCCCTCCGCTGTGCAAAGTTGAGCAATGTATACTTACAATTTCAGTAAACAGTAAGTGAAACCTGCCACCTCGTACTGATCCCAGTTCAAAGTTTGCAAATGTACTTGGCATTAATTCTAATAAAACTAAAACAGGAAAAAAAAAAAACCCCACACATGCCCGAAAAGCGATAGCCAGCAACCAAAAAACTGAGCAACTAGACTGCTTGCAGAAATGTGTCATCCTGCAGTAACTGGCAGCTGGTTCATAACAAGAGTTCATAAACACCTTGTAAGCACTTTCATTTTGCAGCCACAGTCTACAAAACCCTAACAAAAGCCAGTAAGTGAGGTTAAGCAAAAATAAACTTGGATTTGATGCTAAAAACTACAGCATAACGTTGCAAGACCGAAGCATAACTTTACCAGCCTTTTTGACAAAACACTATTCCAAGTCCAGCTGAAAAAGTTTGGAAATAATATCTGCAGAGCGTTCCACCCTTCTTGCGCTGCGCACTGGAAAGGAAACAGCACAGTCGGTTTCATTTTGATACTTCTTGTAAACTGACAAAGGAAATAAACTGCCAGCTCAAACCCCCGGACCGATCCACTGCATAAAACGCAGCTCGACAATCGCAAGCTTCATTCCAGGTCAAATGACATAATTGGGAAATTATCAAGTGCTAAAATAACCACCCTTCTGCTGGCGTTTATTTACAATAAACACAAGCCTCGCTTTCTGACATAAACCCACTGAAACGATTCTCCATTTCACAAAGTCTGCGAGTGAGTAGGATCAGCAAAATTATGCAAAACATCCTGCTAGAAGAAGAAATGTAAACTGAGCCACTTACAGAGAAGAGCAGGCTGCCAACTTAATCTGATTCTACGACGACTGTAAACATGTACTTTTGGAACGTGAAAGGCTTCACATTGCCACAGATGCCGTCAGAGAAACACAGCGACGTGATTAGGTATTCTGCACACGGGGGAAAAAAATCAGGCAGATGACCTGCTGCAGCAAATACCAGATCAGTGCTCGCACACACCAACTGTTTTGACTACAGGCACTTGTTAAGCACCAAGTTTCAGGTCCTACCAGTTGGACACCAGAACTGATCCTGTGCCAAGAACAACAAGCGCTGAAAACGGCTGCGGGGTTGGTTTTTTTTTTTCCTTTTTTTCTCTTTTTTTTTTTTTTTTATATAATTGTGGATACAATTCAAGTAACTGCAGAAATGAACCACAGTGCAAAATTAAAAGCAGGAAAAAAAAATGCAAGTGTATATTTAGAGGAAGACACTGCATTTTTTCTTTCTTGATTCAGGAAAGAAGGAGGGTGTTTGTGTTTAACACAGTAGGACCAACCTGCTGTTTTCCTGAAAAATCTTTTATTTATGGGATAACTTGGCATTTGCCAGGGTAATTATAAGAGACAGGAGGAATAATCTCTAGACTATCAGTAAATTATACTTAAGCAGCCAAATCTCTTAAAAATGGCCAAATTCCATAAAAAGCCACACACTCAGCGTTTCCCAGAACACTTCCATTCCTCTTCAGTAGAAAGAATGGGGGGTGGGAAAGGTCAAATGGAACACCAGCACAGCAAAAAAATGCTTCAAATACTGTGAATAATTACAGTAAATGCAAAATGAAGCTCCTGGTTACTTGTCTACTTTTTTTGCAAGGATTTCAAGATCTAAAGATGAAGCTCCAAGGTATCACTGACATGTCAGAGATGGGAAAATGATGGAAGAGTGAAGATCCTGCTCTGGTGACAACGTCAGTCTTCACATCGCTGAGCTGGAAGACCTAGATTTCACTCTGGTGCCAAGGCTTGTTTCTACAGCTATAAAAGTGGATATTAATGATTTAGGGTATTAACTTGATTAAAAAAAAAAAAAAAAGCTGGAAATTTAAGTAGGAATTCATCTCTTCTTGTAATGACACAATTCCACACGTGCAATCAGCATTTGTCACCTGATGCACTGCTACTGCAGAAAACCCCAAAATTTTCTACTCTAAGTCATGTGTGTTTCTCAACTCAGCGAGGCCAAAAATCCCCAGGCAAAAAAGAAATAACAGAGCAAGTGAATCCCGGGTACACACTTTTTTGAGTGACATTCTACCAAGGAAAAGCAAGGAGAGATTACACACAGAAATTTCCCATTCTGCTGGAGGAGATGCTCTGGCAGTCCAACATGAAACTAGTGAGACATCCTGATGCGCCTGGGAGTGTTTGAGATAAATACCATCTCACACCACATGTCCAGTGCTTATATTATAAGGACAGCCCTCACCATCCTTTTGCACCAGCTCCTCTGCACTGGTATCCTATTACCCGCTGACCAGTGGTAATGGTATTTCTACCATTTTTGCTCTCAGAGCAAGGAAATGCATTATCAGCCCTAAACTTAGGGCAGGTACATGAGGTGAAATGGTCAAATATTTCTAGCAATCAGACAACGGTACTTTCCTTCAAGCAAAGGTAAGCACTGCTGACAAATCAGAATTTTGTGGGTGATTTTATATGTGAAGAGAAATCTTTCATATGGCTATATGTTGGATATAAAAAAAAAATGTATCTTTACATTTAACACTGAAATATAACAGAGAAACAGCACTCTAGTTTACTAAGCATACAAATTTAAAAGCAACTCACCAATTCATTCACAGAATCACAGAATTGTTGGAGTTGGAAGGGACCTTTTAGAGATCCTCTAGTCCAACTGCCCTGCCAAAGCAGGATTGTCCAGAGCACGTTACTCAGGGCTGCATCCAGGCGGGTCTTGAAGATCTCCAGAGAAAGGGACTCCATGACCTCCCTGGGCAGCCTGTTCCAGGGCTCTGTCACCCTCACCATAAAGAAGTTCCTCCTCATATTTGAGTGGAACTTCCTGTGTTCCAGCTTGTGCCCGTTGCCCCTTGTCCTGTCACTGGGAACCACTGAAAAGAGTCCGGCTCCATCCTCCCTCAACCCATCCTTTAGATAATAATAAGCAAAAATAAGGTCTCCCCTCAGCTTTCTCTTCTCCAGGCTAAAGAGTCCCAAGCTCTCTCAGCCTTTCCTCATAAGGGAGATGCTCCAATCCCTTAATCATCTTTGTTGCCCTATGCTGGACTCTTTCCTCCAAACACCCCACTTAAATAATTTTACTCCAAACACACTGTTGCAAATGGAGGAAAATTTAGTATTGCCATCCTCTCGCACTTTGTATTGTGTAATAGATCTGTTTCCTCGGGCCTCAGGCAGATCTTTCACATCCAAGGTTATCTGATGATACACAGTTCGATTTATTTACTTATGCCTATCAGGTAAAATATTTCACTGTATCTCCATCTTTAATGATATTTCCAAAACAATAACAAAAAAAGTAATTTAAGTACATTATTGTTTTAGGAACTCACCCGATGTTTCCCCTCATCTATCATAAAACTATTACAGAAAACTGATACTTCTTTAATGCTTCACTTAATCTAAACAGATATAACAGCATTTCTTTTCAGATAAGACAAGATAAGACACAGAAGAGTGAGACAGGTCTATTGAGGTGGTTTGGCAAAAAACAATGCTGTACTGCTACTCCAAGAAAACAAGCTATTGTTTTCAGGAGACTTATTTTCTCGATCTATTTTTGTGCATGATATCATGTAAGATTTTATTCAATATCAAGATAACACATCACCAGCTCATTTTATCATTCCTTAAAAGAAACTTGTATAAAAATGGTAACTTTACTGAAATTAGCCCAGAATAATAGCTTTGCAGGACTTGTGTATCATCTATTGCTTAAACCTTCTGGCTTCTTCAGCTCTAAGTATTATTTGGGATCCAAACCCAACATCTGGTGAAACAATATATTTCTTAACAAGCTGTTTTATAAGCAGAGACATTATGAAAAACATTTTTCTAAAAATCCATGGGTTTGATCCCTAAATTTGCTCCATCTCTGTTACTCCGATCTTCTCTGCCCCCCAGCACCCTCACCATTTCATCCTGTATTCATAGTCCTTTGCCTCCCCAGCAAAAGAGAGAGGATAAGCTCTGTATGGTCTGTAGGTACACATGTGCCAACTGCCAGTACGAGCACGCTACTGCCACACGAAATGCTGTTCTCTGGGGGCACATTAATTAAGGTGTCTCTTCACAGTTGCTGATTTTCACAAGATCGCTGAAACTTTGCAATTTTGAAGCCAAATTGGCAGAGTTAAAAATTCTTTGACAAAATTGGTATAATCACATAATCTTCTTGCTATTATCACTATTAGTAGTAGTATCATTATACTATCAGTATCCAGTACTACTATCATTATAATAATAATTGTAATCTTTCAGGAAAATCAAGTTTAAATTTATATATGATTTTTTTTAATTGCTTTTCTGTGTTTGCTTGCTACTCCTCATGGATATTCCCATGCATCAAATTAACCTTCCTGGAATATTCTGACATCTTTTGAAAATCCAGGTAACCAAACAGATCTGCCCAACTAAGTTCTGTTTTGAAAATTGAGTTTATATTTCAGTTTCAATTTGCTTTATCAAACCCTGCTACAGAAGCAGCATAACTGTCAGTGCAGAATATTTCCCCATTCCAGATGTTTTAGATAAATCAGCTCACTCATCCTTCAGGCATATTATTTGCTGTAGATAATAAAATCTATGATTTAGAATGCTTCAGGAGTACCCACAAGTGATAATCCATTAATATACAGCCTCCAAAGTGAACGTGCAAAATAATTCCTGAAGAGGTTACTTGTTCATGTTTCCCCTCACTCCATACAATAGCTCTTACAAACAAGAAACCAAACTCTCAACCTTCTGCAGAACAAAACTGAACGGACAATACTAAAAGACATACCCCAATGCAAAAGTGGGTTTGTAGGGCATTTTTTATCTGTTCCTCTCCCTTATAAAATATAAAAGGATATAAAAGGATGTTTTCTACTTTAACTTGCATCATTTATGACTTCTAACTGTGCAAACTAAAGAAACTCAGACCTAACTGCACATGAATGGAATTGATGCAAATCAACCTCTGACAGTCCAAGTGGCAACTGCTTCATAATTTGCCTCTGAATGCACTTCTCAATCCTTCTTCACTGCAATTAACTTTATGTATTACAAATTAATTGTTTTTGAGAAACTATTTACCTGCCCACAGTACTAACAGCTTTCCCATCATTGCCCCGAATGGGATTGTTGTATGACCTGAGTGTAGTATGTCTACAATTTTAAATGTCACTTCTATCTATCTAAATGGTTTCTTTCAGATGGGCCTTTACTCAGTTTTTGCATGCCTACTACATAATCAATAACAAATGGAGACTTGACAATTTGTTGAAGCATGGTCAGTGTTTCAGATGCTGTGTGAAGATAGGTATGTTCCAAGGCCACACACTGATAAGAGCGTGGATCTGCATTTAAGGCATTCCAAGTTTATTCAGCCACTCATGTTGCCTCTGTCGTGTACTAAATGTGGCAGGAATGGCACAGGGGAAACGGACAGATGATTTCCATTACAACTACCTACCAAGGTGCATGAAGTCCACAACATAGTACAGCTGTGTAATTCAGCTTTCCCTCCGACCACTTCCAATACCTTCAACAGCTCGTCACCCAGTGCAGGTGGTTCCAACTTTCTGTACACCTTCTCAGAAGCAAACACAGACTGTATCTTAGAAAAACTTTCAGGAAAAAATAAATGTGTAGATGCTCATCAGTTGAAGACACAGGATATTTTTCCTATGGGGCGCTCTAATGACTTTCATTCTGTAATTACTTACATTAACTCATTCAGGGGGGGAAAATACTTCTCATTAAAGCAAGGCATAGCTCAACTCAGAACAATTCTTGTGGACAGTAAGCAAACAAAACAAGACCATTAGAAGTTTAACCTGCAACTAAATCCACACAAAGGAATCAGTTTTACCTGAAGACATTTAACAATGAGATATGCAACAGGCCGTCTCTGAGAACAAGCATGCAATAAACACCTTTCCAAGATATCAAATGTTTAATACGTATCAGTCATTTTTGATTTAAACCACCTGAGTCAATTGGATGATTATTTCTACCAGGGCTTAGTTGGCTCTTTATAGTGCTAGAACCTGGCTTCATCCATGCTTGGTGTAACATGTCACTTCAGGTGGGAAGAACGAATAGTACATCTGTTGTCAAGAGATGAGAGTAGCCTTTGGTCAGCCAAAAAATGGTTACAGAGGAAGTAAGCTTGGAAGCTAACAGGAAGAAGACAAAACAATTTTAAGACAAGGATTTGAAAGCGGGTTATTTATAGAGTCAACACTCAATTATCCATGGTCAGATTATCTGTACCAGAGATGCAGAAACAAATCAGCTCCAGGTGGGCTCATTACTCTAGGTGCAGCTTGGTGCAAGTGTTCCTACACTTCTAGGGATGGCGTGGGTCCAGAAATTATGCAACAGCTTTTTTTCAGCATAGGACTGAAGAGGCACTTTGGAAATGCCATAAAGAGACAACCAAAGGCAAGAGCATTGGGAAAAATGGCACAGACTCCAGATGAAGCCATTCATCTTGCATCGCTACCCCTGTGCTCTGGGTCCCAAGGAGTTTTATTAACTCAGGCACAGCATCAAGCCCAGGCTGGCTGCGCGCATTCCTGCCATGCTGCGTCACCGCTGCGTCCTCTGCCTGGACACCAGGGAGCTTGGGAGCTCAGTGGAGATAAGCACAAGATACTTGTGACAACGCAGGAGCCAGCCACCAGCCAGCGTAGCAAACACTAATAAACCCAAATGCAGCTGGGGTGGCCTCTGTGCAGAGGGACTGAGCTGTGCTGTGAGATCACTTGAGATTCTGATTTTACTGTAAAGTCATTTAAACCACATATTCTAAACAAGGGAAAACTTAAAACACAAGTGCTTTCCTAACTGTAAGAAAACATAGCAACAGACAATACCAATCCCGCTTGAAGCTGTTTTCCTGGCCATAACGCCAAAAGTGTAATTGACAGTGAAATAAAAAGGTTGACAGGGAAGGAAGTGGAAAAAATCCAACACTGTATTTCCTACCTGCCAATTGCTTCCTCTGAATCAGACTATCTGTGTTCATGCTGAAGGGCTGAAACCTTTCTCCATCTGCTAGCAGACAGCAAACTCCAGAAGAGATTTTATGCTCTTTAGACTCTTCTGGAAGTTGTCCCTCCTCATCAAATTGATGCTGCTATAGCTGAAAGAAATCCTACTATTTAAAGACAACCAGAGATACTTCTAAATTGGAGGAGATTGAGATTCAGTGTATTTTTTTCCAGCAATGGGAGTCACTTAACCAAAGAGGCAGGGAAAGGACAACAAGCAGGATACTGGCATGAAAAAATCTCTGCTATAATCAGCTGACTCCAGCTTGATTACAGAGGACGAACTAAACTCTGTATTTGGCAAATGGATCACAGAGCAACTCTTTTCTAAAGCTTTTTGCTGAGTCTGCCAATTGGTAGCTAGACAGTACAGCAGATTTAACCAGAAATGGCTAACAAGTGAACCAAAACTAACCATGCCCAAGACATCACCCCTGGGATTTGCCTACTGTATCTAAATACTGAGAGAAAATGGTTTATTTACGCTGAACAGCAAAATATGTAGCAGAGAACTGCTCAAGCAGTTTCAAATTATAGCAAGAAATAGATGTGCACAGAGTGTAGGACAAGGTAGAGGAAGAGGGTTACCTATCCCATCAGAACATAATTGTAACACTTGAGGAAAGATCCTAAATCTACAACCTTATTATCCCTCCTTCCCTTCTACCTCGGCCCAAATGCCTTGACTTTCCAGGTTGCTTAAGGTGTGAAAAACAAGAAATTCAACAAAAACAACAGTTCAAACCTGAAATTCACTATGACAGATATTACTTATCAGAGAACTCTGACAGGTTTAGTTGTTATTATTTCTCCTTACATTTCAGATACCTAAATGTCTACTGCGTAAAAGATGACAGCAGTAGAAGTTAACAGAAGGTTTACCATCTTTCTTTGCTGTTTTACCTTAGAACATGAAGTTTACCCTTGGTATTAGGAACTAATATATTTTGGACCATGTAGCATTCAGCAAACAAAACCAGAAAACATATTTCTGCTGGATAGCATTTGCAGGTCTTGTCTGTATCTTAGAATACATACTAATGAGGACAACAGCACAAGCACTAGAAGGGAAAGGACTCAATCACTGTAAACAACAGGGAGCAAAAGATTATTAAACATTCATCAATTAACATCAATGGAAGGTTTAAAAGTTTTCACCTCTTGTTTGCTGAAACAAGATTAGGTCAGCACTGCCCTCCTCCGCCCCTAAGCCCCTTCAAACTAGGAAAAACCGTAGGTGCCAAACCACTGCACTACCTCACTGCCCTGCTGGAAGCCTCAACTGCTGTAAGATTTGAGGCAAGACACTCAAGGTATTTCCCCTTCCTGGGGGTTACTGCCACAGCGAATTTCAGCCTGTAACTTCCAGGTAAACTGGCTACGTTTCTGTCAGGTACATACACGTGAACTGCGCTTACATAAACTTCCTGCTCCGCTACTGCTCCCCCCACCCCAAGATATCAATTCTAGCCAGGAACTGAATTAGCAACAGACTGTGAAGCACTTTCAGAGAACTTCAGAGGTGGCACCATACAAAAGGAGAATGAAATTTTATGGCCTGAAGGCCCCAGAGCAAAGCGTGGCACCTGGCATCAGGCCTTACGTGTTAACGGCTGCAGTTGTACCATGGATCAAGCAGAGATGCAATTTCTATTTCTGCTCTTCTTCCCTTTCAAAACATTCCTGGCTCACCTTTGGCTTCAACCTGGCATTAATACATGGCTGCATTACAATGTAGGAATGGAGATTGGGCACATTGCAGAACGTAACCTTGAGTCCTTCAGCAATTGCTTCCTATAATAGGCTGCGCTTGTCCTGCAAGCGCAGCACGTATTGCTGCCCCCAGATGTAGCCTCAGTATATTGAAATAAGCCTGCTGAACCTGCTTTCACAAGCCATCGTGATTCATCCTGTATCAGCGACCTCTCTCTTTTTAAAAATTTCATGTTAATTTACATGTCACAAATCTTACATGATCCCCCCCATTAACTGTAAAATTATTAAATACTGTAGTGATATGGACTACTTTTGTATGACTTCTGTCTTCCTCTTCATAATTAACTGTCAAAATCTGTTACACAGCAAGTTTAAAACAAATTATTCTATGCCAGTTTTGGATTTTAATTAAATATAAAGCAATACTGGTCAGATACCTCAGGACATTTCTAGCTGTACAGAAATCGGAGCTCATTTAACAGCCATAGTATGTCACAGATACCACCTCCACCAGATGACACTGGTTTCAGGTAAACAACTAGGTTTTCTTTTTCCCTTGAAAAATCTATTAGAGTTTTCTAGTGCCACTTAGATTTCATAGTTATAACCATTAAAAAAAAAAAAATATATATATAGGAGAGATATATAACTTTAAGGTTTTCTAAGTTCATTAGTACAAATAGAGGGAGACTGTAATCCATGCACACAGCAAGTAATTCAGCTGTAATTCATACTACAGCATAGCAGAGGTAAACCAGTAACGCCAACATTAAACCTGATACTATATAGCCCTTAAAGCTTGCAGGTAATCCCTCTCTTTCCAAGAACTCCACACTGAGAGAAATCAGATATATTTAAAGAATAATTCAGTATCATGAAAGTACTCAGTTCCTTTTAATTTAAACTTACGCATCTAGAACCATATCAAAGCTTCCAAAAGCAAATGCTCAGCAACTGCCTTGTTCTTATTTAAAAAGCCCTATGGAATATATATAAAGGAGTCCATAAAAAAGTTGACAGCTGCTAAGTCAAGAGTCAGCAGTTTGCCATTACAGTGGCACAGTGTGTTTAAACTGCATTGGTACCACTGTCATGTTATTAGTCAAATAAAAAAAAAAACCAAAACAATGAAACCAAAACCCCCCAAACCCTACAAATTACTTATTTCTAAAACACTACCTACTACCAATGTAATCACACAGCTCGTGCTATTTTTTTGGCCATTGTCACATGTGAAATATATGTGTCAGAGCAAAACATAGAACGTACAAATACATACTATGCATAAGGGAGAAATCAAAGGAACTTCTTTGCATATGTGAGTCTAGCTAAGTTTGTAAATTACCTGCCTCTGTTTTTCTTTAACCTTCCAAAGCGGCTGCAAATGGAGCTTAGTGTCTGCCCACAAGTCAAACTCTTTGCAGTAATTTGTGTAGATTTGTGCAAATAAGAATCACAGACTATATTAGATTCCAAGACCGTAAGTAACACGAGCTATCATATTTGCACAACAACATGCTGATATAGTTGGGGAAAAAAATAAATCCCAGTACAGATAA
The DNA here is from genome assembly GCA_028565335.1 of Limnodromus scolopaceus. Classification (NCBI taxonomy): domain Eukaryota; kingdom Metazoa; phylum Chordata; class Aves; order Charadriiformes; family Scolopacidae; genus Limnodromus; species Limnodromus scolopaceus. The sequence continues at coordinate 15,072,344 of JAOXNO010000001.1, forward strand.
GCAAGGGTCAAAGTTCTAGTTATGCTTGAAGTTTCAGTATTGGCACTTCCTGATCTGAGTCTAAAACGCTCTTAATTAAATCTATTTTGTCCTTCTATGCTAAAGTAATGACCTATGGTTCTCCCCCCTCCCTCATGTATCTACTTCTGATTTGCTCACTTACATTTCTATAAACCATTAGGCCAGTTTTAAAAGGTCTTCAGTCCACAGAAGGCATTGCCACCATTAGTCACCCAGGCCAGAGCTGGGTTTAGCCTCGCTGCAGGAAGCTCAGCCCAGGAGAAACCTGGGAGTTGTAAAGGTCCCCTTGCACCCTTTAACATCTCAGCCAGTTTGGACACGGCAAGAGCTGCCGACAACCCTGAGATACGTGCCACCTCCCTCCAACTACACAGGTATCTAAAGCTGTGGATGTTTCTCTCCAGCGACAGTTGTGTCCTATAACCTCGTCCAGCTCCTGCAACAGGTTTCTCAGTGGCAACAAACCAACCCAGGGCCTTCGGCGACCCAGACTCACACCCGGACCACGCTGCAAACCCCCCCCCCCCGCCAGCGGCACCTTTCCCTGGTGTTGCCGACCGGATCCCCTGCGGAGACTCGGAGCCCACCGCCGGCGGAGGCGGAGGCCGAGGCCGGGCCGGGGCGGCGGGCGGCGGCGGGGCGGCTGCCGGGAGAGGCGGGAGCTCCCCCTCCCGGGCCCGCCGCCCGCCGGCAGCGCCGAGCAGCGCCCCGTAAACAAGAGGCACGGTCACTGACGCATGCTCCCGGGGGGGGAGCGCTAATCTTCCTGGGTTTTAACCCTCCCTACTCAACGCGACGGGCAGGAAAAGCTGCGGACTGGCACGGTGAAGGCAAAAGTGTTCGTCGTGAAAACCCTGTGGCATTTATCGCTCGGTTCGTCTCAGGAAAAGCTCCACGTTAGTTTCGAGGCTTACAGACGGCAAGTCCTTCAGCAAACAGCCAGCCACCAGCACCGCAGCTCCAGCCACCTCCAGCGGGGTGACACACTCCGGGCATCTCTCACGGCACCTCCCCTATGAGGACAGGCTGAGAGAGCTGGGGTTGTTCAGCCTGCAGAAGAGAAGGCTCGAGGGAGACCTCATAGCAGCCTTCCAGTATCTGAAGGGAGCCTACAGGAGAGCCGGAGAGGGACTCTTTGTCAGGACGTGCAGTGACAGGACAAGGGGTAACGGTTTTAAATTGGAAGAGGAGATATTTAGATTAGATATTAGGAAGAAATTCTTTACAGTGAGGGTGGTGAGGCACTGGAACAGGTTGCCCAGGGAAGCTGTGGATGCCCCATCCCTGGAAATGTTTAAGGCCAGGCTGGATGGGGCTTTGAGCAACCTGGTCTAGTGGAGGTGTCCCTGCCTATGGCAGGGGGGTTGGAACTAGATGATCCTTAAGGTCCCTTCCAACTCTAACCATTCTATGATTCTTTGAATAATGCATGGGAACTGGTAATTAAAAATTAAGCTTCTGAGGATCTGATTATCTTTTGATTTTTACACAGCGGTGTCTAAATGGACACAGAATTAAGATCCTGTTACAGTCAGCTGCTGGATAAACACTACGTTCTTGATCACCTATTTTTCTTCTTACAAGTACTGGGTACTCACAAGTACGTGAATATCAGAGCTATGGTGTCACCACCCGAAATAAAAAGCTACATCAACAAGCTGAGCGTTGCCGTGCGGCACAGCTCTGCGTGTCAAAGCATCCCCCTGCCAAACCCTCACCCGGCCGACTGCTGCTGGCAACTGCGCGTTCCCCGTTAACCCAAAATACTTCCTTCAGCATAACTCTCAAGATTTGGAATGGAAGTATGTTTAATGCCTACCTGATGCTATTAGAAGTGATTTGTTACAACCATATTTAAAAAGGCAGCCCCTGAGCTCTCCCTGCACACATGTAACTCCTCCTGCAGCCCAGTAGTTGTTGGCTTGTCCACTAAAACCATCAATTTGCAGCAGACCAACCAGCATGGGACCCCAGTTTAAATGCAAATTTATTCTCACAGCTGTAACCAACATGAAACACACAAACAAAGGCAAGCTTGCATCATAAGGTACTTACAAACATCTTAGGATTAAATTCTATATATTTGCACACGTGTGGCTTGGCTTTCCCCAGGAAATTAAGCTGAAAGATGTTCTCTGGAGTGCTGCGTTCCCCAGCTGCACACCCTCCCCGACTCTGCAGGGATCCCAGTGGGACAGGAGCGGGAATGGCCCCAATTTATTCAAGTTTCTTTCTTAATCACAGAATCATCTGCCTGAGGCCTTGGAAGAAGAGAGAAAGTGGACGGGGAGCATGAAAAAACAGAACCAGCCTTCTCAAAAATTAGTCACAGTAAGTAAGCTCTTCAGCAAGCGCTGTGGGTCCTTCTAGATTCAAGAACTGGATTCGAGGCATCCTGACCCACTGGACCCAAAATGGAACCCAGAAATTTAGGCAACAGATCTTTAAAGGTGCATAACCTGGTGGTTTGTGGGTTTTGTTTTGGTGGTTTGGGGTTTTTTTACATTTAATTTGCACACAGGGCTTGAAGTAAAAAATAAAACAGATAATATGCTACCTAAGCAAAATAATCCCAAATCCTTCTGGGATTTCTGTGTAGGAAAGCATTCACTGCAGGTGTAAATGCCTCAGAAGAGACAATCATTGAAGCCAAGAAATAATGAAACAAAGTAAGATACAGAAGGAGAAATAAGCAAAAGAGAAACAAGTAATAGGTACAGAAATAATAGGTAAGTAATATCAACATGTAAATAACACAAATAGTTAAATAAAAAAATTAAAAATTACTGGAAAAAAATCTAGCAAAAATCTATGCTCATAAAAAACTCCAGCAGAGCTGAGAAATTGAAGGCTGAAAGAAATTCTGGGTTGGTTGCATACCTCCATCGTTTTATAGCTAGGATGTTAGGCACTGCTAATACCTCTTTGTACGTCTCAGGTTCATGCCCATGGAGCAGCTGTCAAAGCACGATGTAACACATAATCCTGGGGATCCATGGGACTGCAAAGTGAGTGATGATTGCTGTCTCATGTGAGATGTGATAAAGGTCACATCACAGGTCTTGAATGGCCAGAAAGTCATTGTGTGGTTCTGAATGTTTAAAATATAACACAGGGTCATGTTAAGGAAGGGTTGACTTCCATGTAGAAACAAAACAGCGTGCCAGAATCTGGGGGGGTAAGGGAGAGGAGGGAGAGAAGGATCCACAGTAACCACGCGAACAACCCAGCAGAAGTGAATTCAAAACGATGCTTTCACTATCTGAAAATAAAAATCCATCTTCTCAAGAGCGAGGCTGTTGTTTAAGATACAATCAGGATGTTGTCAGTTTTCTGTATTGCAGTATTAGGCATCTCAAGTGATGCATCGATAGATCGTCTGAACCAAATGTTTCAGGAAGCAGTAACCAATGCTTTCATTTTCAATCTAAAAAGGGGAATTTATCAACAATATCAAGACACTTGTTTAAATTAAAAAAGACTTCAAAAGTTGAGATGAAGACCACAGACATTTACCTTATAGATTAACTTCTTGTAAATGGTTTTGTTTAAACAATGTGAAAAGAGACGGTTTGTGCTAATGACAGACAATTATCCAGAAAATATTACACAGTAAAGAATTCTTTTCTAACTCTAGAATCTTAATAAAGAAGTTTTAGCTACAGAGCCCATGATTTGTAAAAAAACTGAGAACAAACCAAGCCTATAGTTAGAAGGACAATTCATTGTAGGTAATACGGAGCGGAAAAAAGGATTTTTTGGGGGTAAAGAATCACTCTCATTGCTCATCTTGCAGGCTTTAATTAAGTAGCTAAGAAATAGGGAGCAGCGAAGAGTGATTCCTTTGTAATCTGCTTCTTACAGACTATAAGTGTGGCTCCGGTAATAACAGTATTATATAAAAACATTAAGGAGACTGCTTATTTACCAATGCCTAGATATAGACATTAAATTACCTGACGTCAGCACAAAGGTATGATACCAGGCTGTTTTTAAGACTATCTTGAAAAGAAAACATCTAATGGCTGTGGTTTGTTTTGGACTGATGGAGCTGGGTTTGTCTCTATTGAAGAAAAAAACAAAGCGATACGCCATCAGCACTTTATAGCACCTTTTCCTGCGCTGTGCATCAGAAGAATAATCCCATAGAATTTTCAATAGGAGGCCCCAAATTTAAATATTAACTGTTTTCCCGATGGACGCTGGCACTATCAGACAGATTGCACATTTAAGCTACTTGAACCTGGGAACATATCTTAGTACCCAGTACACGGAAACTGCCTAGTCAGGAATGCGTTCTGGGACTAAAACTTCAAGATGCAGAAACAAGGGTCCAATCTGTTGGGAGCATACATGTTTCTTGCTAAAGCTGTGCGGGCCTAAAATAGTGCCAAAATTAATTTTGTTTCCTCATACTGCTAGGTAGGTCAACACGCTGTGGTTTTTTTTCCCACCTAGAAACAAAGCTACAGCTTCGTCAATCCAGCACTAGCAAAAACAACAGGACAGACTTCAGGCAAAAAAATATAACCCAACAGAGAAACAAAACACCAGAACATATATTTGAGTGGCAGCTCTATGAAGTGTTTTGGGTTTTTCTGTAATTGTATATTAATCTCACTCTAAGACCCAAATCAGGTTTCTTACGTTTCAGTGCCATGGATATTTCAGCACCAAAGGACAGAAGAGGTGTATTAGAGAAGTGCAAGTCAGAGCGCTTGCGAAAGCCAAAATTGCAGCGATTTTGCCTGCAGAGATTATTTCAGAAGAATCTCTGAAACTCTAGCTGATTGTTTCTGCAGATGGCTGGCAAAAACTACCAACAGGCATCTTATCAAAACCATATTTAGCAGAAACCAGGAGAGAGGACCCAGATTTCCATGAATTCCAAGTATCCTGACTCAGCAACTCCAACCGATCAAGCAACTGATCCACTTTCAGCAATGCACTCTATGAAGCTGTGTTTGTGGCCTATAAAACACTCCTGCTACTCTTAAAGCATCATAGACCTTCATAAACAAATCAAAAAACGCTTGTTGCACTGAGGAAAAGTACAAAGCTCCAACTAACAAGTGGTGCTTGACAGACACTCAGTCACGCTTACTTTACCCTGCACATCAGACTGATGCCTCAACAGTCCTGAATTTTCACAGCAGCTCCTCCAGAAAGGCCATGGCATTTTGGCTTCTTGTTTAACCTCTTAGAAATGAAAAGTGACACAAGCAGGTTCCACTGAGGAGTGCCTTAGTCTTGCACAGTTCACTCCTAAATCTGCAAATGAGACTATTATTTTGCGGAAATCCTAAGGCCTGAGATATATCCATACTCTGAGATACTCCCTGATTTTTTTTGCTTGCCCCATTGTTGTATCTGAAATTTGTCTGTATTGTAGGCAAGGAACAGCTACTCCAGTGCCTGTCACTTGACTGCAGTCAGTCCTTGCATGAGGTTTGCCCCATCCTTCCCATATGGAGATGTGTGACACACACAGTTCTCTCTCTTTTCATTCTTCATCCAGGCCAAGGTGGTGTTGCCCATTTAGATGTCAACATGCAGCCAAGTGACATTTTAAAAACAGCTTCAAATTCTGTAACAGCATAAGAAAAAGGCCATCTGCTTTCTTAAGAAAAACGCCATCTTTTCAGAAAATGCTTACTGAATGTCTAGCACAGGGTTTCACTTTCTTGGTCATGATCCCTAGGGGTTCTTTAGAGATAAGTTTCTTCTTAAAAATAAAATATTGTAACAACAAAATTTTGTTTCCATTTTGAGTTGAACACAGTTTTCCTTGCTGTAAAATTTCTAATCTAAATTGTCTAAGCAAGCTGAAGTACCAAGAAGTGAGCACACTGCCTTTCCAAAATGTAGCTGGAGTTAATGTTGTACAATCACATAAAAAACAGTCCTTGTGCTCAACTGTTTACAAATGATGATATAAAACACTTGGGCACCTCACCAATGCCATGGAGATCATCAGTACCACCACAGGTGCAGCATCGTGCTTATGTGCTTCTAGGATAACTACTGAAACTAGCCCATCAAGGAATGAACGTTCCTCCTCCAACCCTTAACTTGCAATTCTTCAAGCAATGTCATGGAGACAACAGATCCTTCAGTACTTCTCTCATACAACTTTTTCCACTGCTCTAGGGCTCTTAAAGCTTTTGAGTATTTTTAAAGAATATTTACATGTTAAATGATACATAAAGAGTTAATGAATGCACAAGTAAAGTATGCAAAAATAGTATTTCTTATAGGAGCAATGCTGCTGTACATATTGTAGTGGTTTCCTAAGTTTATTAATTTTTGCTTTCAGACACATATTACCTCTTCAAAGTGTTACATGGAAAAGGCCTCAAATGTATCCTTGACGACATAGAGCAAACCAGCAAATTTGTTGCTAGATGTGAGAAACACTGCATATATCTTCACAAGCATCCCAGTGTTCCATTTCCTTAGCCATGAGGTTCCACAATCCCAGGTACTAGTTGGTATCTCTTACTGACTTAATTCAACTAATAATAGAGGTTTTATTTCAATTAGTCTCTTAGTCTCACATTAGAATCAGTGATTTAGATTTAAACTCACATCCTTTTCACGTCCCGTGGGTATGAACATTTTGACAGTACTACAAATAATGTACTGCAAGCTGCATATAAGTTGATTGAAACTGTCAAACCAACATTTAATTGCTTGCTGATATGTACCTCAACATTGACTTATGAAAAATAGTCCAGAGTGGATTTATCTGAACATACAAAAGTACACTCAGAAAACCTCGTTTTCAAGTCAACAAATTTTACTTTAATTCTATTCTTCAGCAGGGGAGTTGGACTAGATGATCTCTATGGTCCCTTCCAACTCTAAAAATTAAGTGAAATTCAGTGAATATGTGGTGGTTTAGAGTTGTCCTTCTAGACTTTCTATGTCTTTTGGTAATATTAGCGGGCTTACTCCACACATTAAAACTTACTCCCTACCACATCCCTCCTTTAGGGCTTTGAATTCCTGTTAGAGATGAATATGCATTTTGGGGAAAAAACCAGCACGCCACCACCAATTCTTAGATATATCAATAGTCTGTAAGATATCCACTACCAAAAAAACCAACCCTCAAATCCAAACAGGCACAGTCTAGAAAAATATCACTTTAAGATTAATTCAAACAGTAAATCTTTCATCTTCAAGGTCAGGTGTCCTTTTCAAAAGAGATGCTTTTATGATTGTAGTTTAGATAAGACAGGCAAAGCTGATTTAATAATTAATTGCTGCTGCTGTTCCCTCTGTAAGTGCTACTCTGAACCACTCATTCTCCCTGCTTTTTCCTTGCACTGTCTTGGGCATTCACCTGCTGCCCTGATGGGCGAGCATAGCTTGCTAAACCAGCAGAAAACTAACCAAAGAAGGGGAGAAAAGGTGCGAAACCACAAATAAATCAAAGTGAACAGCTTTTTGCTGTTGTTGGATTGCAAGTTGAATAGTGTCACTACAGGGCAAGACAAGCAGCAGAAACGCTGCAAGCGAGGAAGCCAGGTAGGAAGGGCAGGATGAGAGGAGCGGGCTCTGCCCTCTCTGCGGCAGCGTGCCTTTAGAACCATGCAGGTGCCTCTTAGATGCCCAACGAGCGACAACCTGGCACAGTGAGAGCCAACAGAGCTGTAAAAAGGGCACCAATGTCACCAACAGAGAAAACATCCTGGAGAGATGATAATGTTTTAAAGCTGCTGAAGGTTTTGCTGCTGTTGAAACAGGTTCTTGCTTATGTTACAAGGACGGCAGCTGTCACTCAGTGATCAGTCCTCGCTGGAAAAAAGTGCCGCTGCACCTCGCAACCCAGGGCTGCTCTCACAGCTGAGCCTCCAACCTGCATTGTCTTCTTCCAATCTACAGACGCTTACCATCAAGGCTCAACAGTTTACTCCCACAAAACATCACTGATTGCTGTCCTGTTTCCAACCATGTTATTTTGGCAAACAATGGCAAGTGATAACAGTCTGGCATCAATTGCCTGATAGTTGTACCACACTGGCTGGTCTTACAGAACCCGGCTGCCTTCAGTTATGGCCTTCATACAGTAGAGGGAACATGACTAACATGGTAAGAATGAGTAACTAACTCTTCACACAGAAAAGTTTTTGAGAAACGTAATCAGGAGTCTGTAAAGAACTGCATACAAACGGAGTAAAACTCTTCATTTGCTATCTCTGTACATCACCAAGAAAGAGCTTGCTTCATCTTTAAGAACAAAACACTAGAATAACGTAGAGCGGCTGAGCCTACTGGACACTGCAGGCTTACTTCATCAGCGAGTTTTACACAGCTAAGAAAAAGACAACCAGAGAAGTAACGCAGAGGCACAGGAACGCTTCTCTACTGTGTCCACTTTGCTACACTTAAGACTCAATGCCATCATAAAATTAGTACTTGTGAGACTAATACATTTCATTGGAACAAAAATCTACTCCTGCCACTGAAAATTCTCTAGAACCTAAATTTGAAAATAAAAACATTTTGCATTTTTAATTTGCCTCAAAGTTTCCAAATAAAAGATGAACTGGAAATACAACAGCCACACTGTTTATTTTCTCTCCAAAGTAATTAAAAACCATTTTTTAAGCTAGGTTGAGAATTAAAAAAAATCTCACTCCATTAAAACTAAGTTCTTCATTAAAACAAATTTTCACTATACTAAAACCAGTGAGTCAGCATGGGATAAATAAAACATAGGTTGCCCCTCAAAAGAAAAACCAGTATGAAAGGCAGTGTAACACTGTTAGGCATGAAGATGCAAATGTTCATTTGCGCCACAAGCAAAGTAGTGATTGCATTTCTTCCAACACTATATGAATATTCCACACATTAAGGAAAGAGAGATCACTAAAGCAACAGACATCAGGAAGCCTTCTGATAATGTAAGAATAGATCAATTGTAATCCAAGCTAAAAGAGCAAACTGCTACAATATGAGAACTTTTCATATTGGCTAATAAATGACTAGTATAATAATTGGCTAATAAATTGGCTAGTAAATGGCTAATACACATTAATAAAAACACTACTAAACATCACTGCAGTTAATCTTTTACTTTAGATTAATATTGACCAAGACAAAACATATTTTAATGTAAAAGTATGGGCTGCATTTTAAAATTGTTCAGTCACTTTTGCCATCAGTACGATCTAATGTTTCTAGGAATTCAAGTTATTTTTATTAGGCAACCAGCTGCAGACATTGCTGGAAGTGAACTACATTAAGTTCCAGAAAAACTGGGAAAATCACCATTCATATGCTTTCAAAAGCTTCCCGAACATGTGAATGGAAGCTGTGTTTGAATGGCAAAAGTCAAACAGTTTTGAAACTAGACTAAAGGCATTAAGGAGTGATTTATTTGCAATGTATCTTTTTATTCCACATAAAACTGCTTGTACTTAGAGACCAAAATTTGGTCCATGCTTACAAGAAGGTACTACTGCAATGATGTATTATGAAATAATCTTTAAAAAAATGAACTATGAGCAATTGATTTAAAGAATTACTTTCATGGACACAGCGCTTGGGAAGGCAATGATGACTAATGGGGAGAGGCACTGCTCGGCCAGCTGAGTCCCACAGCATGGGGGAGGCACTGCATACCAAGGAACACGTGCAGGGAAGGTAAAGCAGATACTCTTACATCATGGTGAAAATATAAGGCAATAAATTAAATAACCTGCTCAGCCTTTCCTCCTGCAGTATTTTTTATATAATTAAAATAAGATGCTAAATGTTGGTGTAATTATAGGAAAATTCCCTTTGCAATCACTTCTGTTAAGCTAATATTGAGTGACTACCTCATGTATAATACTGTCTTCACCTAAAGACTGGTAAGCCTAGGTCTCCAGGTCTATACCATATGATAATATGTGCAAAGCCCACAGCAAAATGTTATTTTTTGTAATAACATTTGATTCTTGAAATTTCAACATTCTTCAATTTTACAGATAAATCATCAGACAACAGGGATTTTAAGCCACAGAACAGCTTCCTGTACAATACTCAGCATAGCTGTCATTCTTCAGTTTAAACAAGTTATTAATCACTACAGCTTCACCCAGCAACACTTTTTATGCATATTTCTAGATCATCCAATTAAACTTCTTGTTCTTAGTAAAAAAAGTTTAGTTTTTGCAAATAGGTATACTTTTTTGAAAGTAGTTTGAAACAGACAATGTTTCCAAATTTCCAGAAATATCTTTAAGTGATTTGAATCAGACACTTAATAAGTTCACTGCAGTCTCTGAGGGTATAAAAAGTAGCATCAATTGACATTACAGTGACCATACTTTATCCCCTGAGCATGCAAGGAATAGCACTAGCTCAGCACTGTGGCCACTCAACTTTGTAAAATCTTAGAAAACTTACATGGAAGTTCTTGGCAGCAACTTTGGAGACTCAGAATCCCCAAATCATTTCTCCCAAACAAGACCAGTACACATCTTTCTAACCAAGGGGATCTCAGAGAAGCCAGCTATACCTGCATAATGTGACATGGCTATGCTGTATCTGTGGTACTCCCTCGAATTATTTAAGAGCAAATCAACCTTCCCAAAACTAACCATTAAGGGGAACATTTTAAAAAATAATTGGAATGGATCCATGTGGTTCAGCTTAAGCTGAGCTTTAAAATGAAGCATATCAGAGAAATGAGACGGGCAAAGCTTAACCAGGAAAACCAGTTTAGGTCAATACTGATGCCATCTATCCAGTGCAAACATCTTACATGAAATGCACTAAGAATCATAGTTTAAAGGGGGAGAAAAAAAACCCAAAACAAAACAGGGCCAGCCAGGGTGAAATAGAGCCTTTAAAAGCCCAGCGTGATTTGCAACACAAACACTGAGAAGCAAGCAGCTTCCTCTTTGAGTGAAGCAAGGGTCTGACCCCTTCCTGTGTCACAAGTCCCCGCACTTACTTAATATGTTTTCTACTGGCAGTAAAACAAACATCAATTCTGTCAGCTTTACAGATACGTGTGTATCAAAAAAGACACCATATTGATATTACAATTGGTTTTAGAGGAGACAGAACACACATTTGAATGAGCACTTTCAGATCTTTGCTGTTTGGACTGCCCAGTAAGATTACTTGTGATGAAATCCTTTACAACTTGTACTTCATAAATTAACATTGACTGCTCTAAAATTTACAAGGAAAAACACAAGAAGACCATAAAGAAAATGGTCCAATGTAACTCCAAAGGTACACTTTATAAAGCTGAGTTAAGCCACACTTTATGCATTCATTTCCTTCACCGACATAAAATGCCCAGGTCAGATCTTCAGTTAGCTGCATCTCACACAGACACACACACAAGTTTCAGATGATTAGGTTAATAATCCTGTTTGGGCAGATCTGAGTGGAGTACAGTTTGTATCTGCCCAAGCTAAAGAAGGGAATGCTGCAAAGTAAAGGTGTGATACACTGCAGTAGCAGAAATGACAGTTTTGTTAGATCATAAACATGTAAAAGCATCACCTGTTTTACTTGCTTAACAGTTGATATTGTGCAACTCTGCAGAGTCAGCTGTTGTACGTATATTCTCTTGCCATTAATCAGAACTTCCCAGGAGATATAATCAGAGAATCATAGAATGGTTTGGGTTGGAAGAGACCTTAAAGATCATCTAGTTCCAACCCCCCTGCCATGGGCAGGGACACCTCCCACTAGACCAGGTTGCTCAAAGCCCCATCAAACCTAGCCTTTAACACATCCAGGGATGGGGCATTCGCAACTTCTCTGGGCAATCTGGGCCAGTGTCTCACGACCCTCACAGGAAAGAATTTCTTCCTAATATCTAATCTAAATGTCCCCTCTTTCAGTTTAAAACCATGACCCCTAGTTCTATCACTACACTCCCTCGTAAAGAGTCCCTCCCCATCTCTCCTGTAGCGCCCTTTAGGTACTGAAAGGCCACTATAAGGTCTTCCCAGAGCCTTCTCTTCTCCAGCCTGAACAAGCCCAACTCTCTCAGCCTGTATTCATGGGAGAGGTGCTCCAGCCCTCTGATCATTTTCATGGCCCTCCGCTGGACCCATTCCAGAGGAGAAACTATATTCTAACTTTGCTTAAGCATTGAAGAAAATAACTACATTGTGGTTTTGGTTTTTTGGTTTTTGTTTTGTTTTGTTTTGCATCGTATGTATGTTTTGAAAAATTCCAACTCTACATTAAACATCAAACTTTAAAAAGCAAAGCCAGGACACAAGGCAATTCTACTAAAATGACATTAAGATTAAAAACTGAAAATCTTTCCGTTTTATAAAATGGAACTATGGAGCAAAAACTCAATGAATAACTAATGGTTAAAACAAAGTCTTGCATTAAGCTAGCTGAATTTTTAAGTGTTCAGTGGAATATATTTGTTTCTATAGCTCTCTTTTGAAACAATGATACTTGAAGCTCTATGTATCATTTATTTGAACTTTGTTTCATCTCGGTGAAACTATCTAACTATAATTGTCACATTCATACCTGTCAGTTAAAAAACAAAACCAATCCCAAGCTGTCTGCTTAAATAGTGCTTCTGATGCAAATGCTGGCAACAGCTTCGTATTTCCTTCATATAACTGCATCATATGATGAGCAACTGGAAATAAAACTGTCCTAGTACAGGGACTACTGAGTAACTTGAATCCCCCTCTGCGGATGAAAGCAAAGCAGAAGAGACCGAAGCCAACTTTGCCAGGTTTCACTCACAGATCTCAGGAACACAAGGGAAAAAACACACTTTACCTTTTCCTGCCTGCATTTCCAAAATCTGCCTCTATATTTTGACTTTTCATCACACAAAGAGCTAACAGGCCACTCACAGGTTCAAGATGACTGGGCATCTTCAAATTAGGGCAGCAGCAACAACCCAGCTTTGTTCTCTTACGCCTCTCTACAACCTGTTGCTGCGAGGGCTAAGAGAGACCCGTGATGGGAAGGCAGGAGAGCACATGGATAAAACTGGCACAAAGTGTCAGAGGAACAGCCTCAGAGCATGCACAGGCAGGATCTTCACTTGACCCATGCTAACTGTAAGATAAAATCTTTTCCACTGTCTGTTTCCAAGAACTCCAAAATCGGGGAATGACTGAATAGGTACTGTAGTGATCTCAAAACTCCTAACGTCTGTGAGACATGGTAGTCCAGTGTTTGTGGTTTTCTCCAGTTTATAAAAATAAACTGAAGTGAAATCTGTGAACATATCACAGACTGGATATGAAAACATCCTGACCTGCCTCTTTTCCTAGTTCCCTTAAAAAACCACCAAACCCTGCTAAGCGTGTTCCTCACTGCAGCATTGCTGTTGACCTTTCCTTCTTGCCCCTTTTCAAATGCAAAGACAGGCTAATTTTGTTCTGGTTTATTCCAAGTCTGCCAGATAAGGCTTATGGAACAGTAGGGATGTGGGCCATGGAAGAGAAGAAACCAAAAAATACTCCATTTTTTCCCAAGTCTGTCAAACAGACACTAGATGAAGTTTTCACAACCCTCAGGATTCCAAGCTAGGAAATGCGAACTGTGGCACTAGGGTTGCAGGTAATGTCCTTGTGCATGTCCGTCCTCTGTTCTCAGGGGAAAATATAAAGGGTTGGGGTTTTTTTGGTTTGTGGGTTGGGTTTTTTTCTGCTTTTGTTTTTGTTTTTCCCCTTGTACCTCTTTGCAAGAAAAAAAACTCCTGACCTTAGTAGGGCAAATGTTACAGGGCACCTGGGGTATTATCATGCCACAAGTTAGGGAATATTTAACTCGGTGCATGTATAGCCCATAGCTCTCCACAGCCACCAGACCAACCAGACATGAGCCGTGCAGCTATGAGATAGATGAATCGTAAGGGAACGCTCAGGCTTTGTCAACCAACCCACTGCTGGTAACTGCTGTCTAAGCATCACGACTGTCCTCAAGATTATTTTATATTCAGGACACATCAGTAGTTATCACTGATCCAACACAGGAGCTCATATTACTGTGGCTTTTTTCTGCAAAAATATCAATTTACAATTCTCTGACAATTCTGTGACTGGCTTTATTTCTCTTCTATGACTTTGGATTGGTTCAGAGTGGATTTGTTTCTAAAATTTTGACTGATAAAATACTAATTATTTCTAAATATCTTTTTATTAAAAAGCCACTTAAGTGTTAAGTCTCCAAACAAGAGAAAGGTAGTGAACCCCAGTTAGACGACTACTTCCTTGATTAAAGCACTCACTTTTCTGTAATTAATCAGAACCCAAATTTTCCCGTCTGCAGAAGAGGGTTCTGACTACAAGGACAAAGTATCGTAAAGGGTGTTGAGGGGCTTTGCTTTCCGTTCCTCCTGCTGAAATTATTGGAGCCTTTTATAAACACATTTCCTGAACCACAGATTGGATCCCATGTGCAGATTGTCAAAATTAGGGATTAACTCTCACTCTGTTCAACAGCTATTTAATTATTTTATGCAAAATAAAAACATCAGTAGGAGAGAAGAAATCAGTGTGGACTTGCACTTGTACTTCTTCCAGTAGAATAAGCTCCTGATCGCTCAGCCTGCAGGTAATTCTGAGCCTCTCTCAATCCTTTCCATTCCTTTTCCATATAAAACACAAAACCGAAGAAGCAGGCAAAGCCTTGCAACCAAAGATGTTCCACCACTCCCTGGCAGATAAGATACCATAAAGAAATGCTGATGGGAACTAGGGTAAGGAGAGCACAGTCCACATGAGTGATTACAAACACCCATCGATACTGGGTAGCCTGTTTAAGGTGCTCCTGATTCAACTTCCCCTCAGATTAGGGAACAAAAGGGTAAAAAGGATGTCCAACATTGCACATTAACTGTTCTAATCTCCACACTAGCGTCTAAAGGGTAAGAAATCATTTGGCAGACTTAGACTTTAATTTCCTCTATTTTTCCTCCAGCCTCCTAAAAGAAAGATTCTACCTCAGGCCAAGTGTAACACCTCACCTCTATGGGCACGAAATTTATTTTGGTAAGAAAATGAGAGAAAAATTTGTTATAGTCAAGCCATTTCTTTAACATGACAAAACTGTGTGTTTTCTTCTTCAGCAAGAAATCCCATTTTTTCCAAACACATCTACCCAAGAAGTGGCAATAAATCACTCCCTAGTAATCATTCTAGAATTAAGGATACAATTACATTCAGGGTGCAATGGCTTGATCAGCCAATATATATGTATACATACAGAAATGCACATGCACACATAGACACATATGCATAAATAAAACTTGGCTTCATTTCTAGTCCTGACAAAAATGACCTTCATGGTCCAGAAGCTCCAAAGGACTTGAAGATCCTGTCTCCAACTGAGGCAGTAGCAGAGGAGGCTGCAAAGAGGCTTGACAGAGCCAGACCATCCATATTCATCCAGGAGCTCCCCAGAACCCACGGATGCAAACCAAGCTGGTGAGGGGTCTAGAGAACAAGTCCTATGAGCAGAGGCTGTGGGAACTGGGCATGCTTAGTCTGGAGAAGAAGAGGCTGAGGGGAGACCTCATTGCCCTCTACAACTACCTGAAAGGAGGTTGTAGAGAGGTGGGCGCTGACCTCTTCTCCCAAGTGAATAATGACAGGACCAGAGGAAATGGTATTAAGTTGCAGCAGGAGAGGTTTAGATTAGATATTAGGAAGAATTACTTTACTGAGAGGGTGGACAGGCACTGGAATGGCCTGCCCAGGGAGGTGGTGGAGTCACCATCCCTGGAGGTATTTAAGAAACGTGTAGACGTGGCACTTCAGGGCATGCTCTAGTGCCTGAGAATGTTGGGTTGGGTTTTTTCCTGTGTGTGTATGGTTGGACTCGATGATCTCAAAGGTCCCTTCCAACCATGAAGATTCTGTGATTCTGTGATTACTGAATGGTATAATAAAGTAGTAAATGAAATTCCATGTAGACAAATGTAAAGTGACAAACACTGAATAAAAAAAAAAATCTTAACTTCATATACAAAATGATGGTACCTGAATTCTTATTACACAGTAATGAGGCACTGGTCTTGTAACAGTTCTATGAAACCTATCACCTCAATGATCTGTAGTGGTCAAAAAGGCAAACCAAATGTTAGGCAAGGAATCTAGCACATTATACCACAGCTCCCTCCTTTCCAAAATTGTTTAGAAGTGCTTGGCAAGATACAAAAAACACATAGCAAAGACACGGAGAGTCTCTACAAGACTAACAATTAGACAGATTTGGACTTGTCAAACTGGACAGGTGACGACAGAGGAGGTTTATGATGTACATTTATTATGAAAGTGGACAGGAAATGATTGTTCATTGCTGGTTCAAAAACAAACCAAAAAAGGAGGTATTTCTTCACACAGTGTGTAGCTAAGTTTTAAGAATCCTTTCCACAGAACCCCATAGCTCTCAAGTTTCCATTAAGTTTAAAATAACATTGGGTCAACAAAACTGTTTAGCAGCACAATGACAAACACCAGACTCTTATTTTCAAGATTGAATTTTTTGCTGCACCATTTCTATACTCATCATGCACTTCTGCACCACGCTCTTATCTACAGCCTTACCTGCCTGGTCTCGACTATGCCTTTCCTGCCCACGCGAAAACGCTGAAAAGCTTTACTGCTCATTTCAGCATCCCTACTAAATGTATCTGGCACCAGACAGTGACAAAAAGATATATTTAAATAGCAAATTAATCCTTTGTTGTCTTAGCCAAATCCAAAAGCATTACTTTTACTCATATCTTACAGTTTTCATCTGCCTAGGGTCACAGAATGAGAAACACTTGCCTTCAGACTCCTTTGGACATCCATGATGCTACTGAAAGTTTGAGAAAGCTTAAAGTATACACAAGGATGGATCGATCTCCACAGTTCATGTAATCTGATCACCATCAAACACACACTAAAGCAACCCGAAACACCTAGAAACACGGTAGACTTTTCAGTATTGTTGGCCAATTACTGGTCCATGTTTCAGTTTGCACAGATGTATTCCTGCTTCAGCACTTTGAGGTAAGAGTGGCACTAAAAACGAGACTCCTCCCTGCTGATCCTTCTCCTAACACACTAAATTAAAACAAAACAATTTTTCAATCACCAATCTCAAACCTAAAACGAGATAAAAAAATAAAATTAAAATTCTCTAGTTACACAATTAGGAAACCACAACATTGATGATATTCATGAAAAGAATACCTTACACAACACAGGGAATAAATTGAAAGCAGATGTATCAAATAATGATACATTAATGCTTGCCTTAACCACATTTCTCATATGTAATGCTTGATATTTTATATAAGTATGGTATTAGTTATACTTCACTAGTTGTAGAGCAGATGCTAGGCATGATAAAAGATTATTCCACAGAAACAAGAAGCCTGTTCAAAAAAGGCGGGGGGGTGGGTGGAAATCTGTTATTTCCCAGAACTCTAGTCAAAGAAAACGTTCCTGGTTAACAGCATCACTGGTCTCATAAAGATAAATAGCTAATAAGGCAAGTTTCATAGATTTTATTTTGGCATTTTAACATTAGGTAGGTTTGGGGACAAGAAGCTAAAGCAAGTATTTGAAATGGAATCAAAATCAAAATATACACGTAGTGAGGTGAACAAGTTGCCCATCATCATTTGCATAACATTTTAAACAGTTCACTATGTCTTACAGAATATAGTTTCATTAATCTATCTAGATGAATGCAAATTTTTTAATTTGAAAACAGGAGCCTACAGTGTGTCTAACCTACCTGTAATAATAAAATATATTTTAGAACAAGGCCTAATTCAATATTTTAGATTTTAATATGACAATTATTACATTAATATCACCAGTTAAATAGAATAGCAATAAGCTATTAAGATAATTATATGAATCATTACAGGACTGTGAAATGGAAAAAACACACACAGCTTCAGCTATATTTGAAATGATCAGAATTTTAAATACAGTATTTTTATGCATAGAAATAAAATGTTTTGAATAGATTTGGCACTAGTCAGGTACCAAGACGTTGTGCCCTACTATTACAATGAAATAAACAGAAGTCACTAGACTTTAAATATGAAACTGTGACAAACATGCTTGCATACTAGAGGAAAAAAATAATTTTGAAATAAACAAGAAGAAATATTTTAAAAATTAAGAAGGTATAAGAGATAAATATTATTACTGAAAATTGTGGAAAAAGTATCTGAAGTAGATTTGCAAGCCTTGTACCAGCTAGTTTATCATAGCTGAGACTTCCCTCTACTAAAAAATAAGGGATTTTTAAATACCAATTAATTTTTTTTTTTTTTTTATGGAAGACATTTAATTTAAGTACTTCCAGCTTGAAAAAAACATAAAGCTCTTGAAGTACAGCTTGGTATTTATTTCAATTGCTCTCTATCACACCTCTATGAAAAAGGACATATGACTATCCTATCATTCTCCTGCATGTCAAGGGACTTTTGTCTTCCCTGCTGCACCACAAGTGGCCTGTAGATGTTAGAAAAGGCAACAGAAACATCATTGGAAGGCAGTATTTCAGACTATCAGCAGTAGTACTTCTGGAAAGCAACAAACTGCCATTTCAATTTTCTTTCCACTCACCATTCTACATAACAAGGTAGTCTAATCCTGGCACTTGTGATGACCAGAGGTATATTCTGAGGTCTTCCAACCTTCCCTGGCCCAGTGCTCCAGCTCTGAAGGGAGCCCTGAACACACAAGATGAGTTGCCCCTCCAGCCTCACCTGCCAGCTCACATGCAGACTCAGCAACCCCAACTCATGGCACAGGAGAGGTTCAGCTGCTAGAGAAGACACTACCCCAAAATTGCTGCTGTTTCCTTCGGCAAAGAGTCAATAGTCAATGGAAGAGAATCAATTTTATAAGCCAGTTAATAGTAAAAATTTTAGTACAAGGAGACTAAGAAGTTCCTGAACTTGAAATACACTTTGCAAAAAATTGCTAAACAATAAAACAGTAAAAATTGCAACAGTTAGAAAATTAACTAAACCCAAAATGTTTAGACAACTGCTAAAAGTCATTGTCAATGGGCAGGGCAATGTGCAGACAAGACCTCTACAGACTTGAAATGGAATTTCTAATATTTGGTACTAATTCAAATGTTAATTTCCTTCTGTAACACATGCAGAGTAAAATGCTGTACTACCAAAAAAACCCCATGCCCCGCCCTCAAAAACCCCACCACATCTTCCGTGCCTGATCACATGCAGGATAAACAAAGAGATAATAGAGAGAAGAGAATTGATCTTAATGCTTCTATACGTTTGAATACAGCACAGAAACAATGACTTCTTATTTGGGCCTTTGGCAAATTCAGATTCCACTTCAAATTTCCTTTCTTTACAGTGCATCACATTTGATATAAAAAAAAAGGATTTATTTTTGGTTATCTTTTACTCACCAAAACAATTCTAAACAGTGAATTCAAAAAGCTCTTAATTCTGTTTTCGACCTTATCTAGGAATAGGACCATGAACTTGTTTTCTTTTTAAATTATTTTTAAAAACATTCTTTCTCTAAGATCAAAGACAGTCAATTTATTCAGCCCAAGCAAGACACAGTATGGAAAACTTCAAGCCAAATACTCTTATTTTTAATTTTGCTGGATTTTTACAGGTCATGATGGAAAATTTTCACTATACCTTTCCCCTCTCCCTCACTATTACAACCACCATCCCTCCACAAGCGAAGCAGCTGGAAGAATAATGCACTAAACACAGCCCTGTAAATTATAGTATATAGGAGATTAAACTTAAGCCTAATGCTACAGTCAACCTTCAACAGCTGAGTTCTATTAATGGACACTCCTTAAAAGAAATCCTTATTGGTTACTATTTAAAACGACATCTCTATTAAAACCTTGACTGAAAGAAATTAAAAGTGATACGTAACTCCCATCAATGCCATGACAACACCACCCAGTTCAAGTATGTACTGCATCATTTACCACAATTTATATGAAATTAAAAAAATACAAAAGGGTTCACTAATCAAATACTATCAATGAATACACTATGCAAAAGAGATAAGCTAATTTATAATGACAGGAAATACATGTAAAGTAGAACAATACACTTGCAGTGTTATTACTCTTTCAATTTATTTAAGATCAGCATTGTAAAATTACACACAGTCAAGGCAATGTAAAGGCACAACTTGACACAAAAAATTAGGGAAGAGACAGTTAATCAAGGTTTTACCTTCAGACTTTTCGATTTCTTTCACAAGGTCCAGAAATAGGTAAGGGGGGCTGGGGGAGGAAGGTTACTATGCTTAATAGCAACTGCATACATGTGTAGCATTCTGTTCACTGCTGAACGTTTTCTTCTGTTGAATACTCACTGCTCCCCAATGCACAATCCTTTGGGATTGAATGCTGCCAAAATGTTCCTGCTTTCTCATTCAAAAAAATCTTTTGAATGAATAAATTTTCAATTATTGATACATCAACCTAGGGTGAATATTTGAAGTGCAGAAGTTATCTATGGGAAGTTGTCAGTTTCCTACTTATACTACTCATTGACCTTGTATCTAACTCTCTATATCATATCTATTTCTATATCTGAACTTGTCTCTTTTAGGCTCTGTCACTGATGATAAATTAGTAACAGCAAAGTAGAAAGAAGTTTAAGCAGTGGGATGATAGAAGAAAATATATAAAAAAGCCAACCCTATCAAATACTGTGCTACTTTTTTCTAAGCAAGCAGGTCAGCAGGTCTGAGCACAGCTCCACTTTTAATTCACATGCTAGACTAAGAAAAGAAAACACAACAAATTCCTTCCAGCCTCAAGCAGATCTCAGCCACCTGCAAGGTGAAGACATGTTACGTTTGCTGTTGCTCTGAGCATCAGCTGCACATTTTTCAGTCCCTATCACAGTCCATCCCTTGGATCTGGGTGTTTCTCTTTACATTCAGATTTACTTTGTCTGATACATCTCCCATGCAAAAAGCACGCACTAGTCTTGTTTTAGCCTGGGTTATGGTGTGACTGGTGGTTAGGACATTTTCCTCTCCTAGAAGGCGGAAGATGAGAGAATAGCTTGTAGATGGTAAGGCTACTAAATCCAAATCTCTTGCTTCCCGGACAAGTAATTACAGAGAAGGTAGGATTTCTTTCTTGTTTTTCTTGAATGAATGTGGCCTTGTCAACGTATCTTTCACTGACCTCTCCCCAGGGCACATATGAAAAAAACAAGCTGTTTGCAGTTCTGGATGAACACAGTAGCCAATACTGAGGTGACCACTGCTCTCATGCATACGAGCAGCGAAGAAGGATTTTTATTTATTGCTTCATTTGAATTGTGTATTAAAATGTCAATTGGTTATCTTTTATGCATCTAAGCGCTTTTCTGAATCTGGCCAGAGTCTATCAGCAGTTAGAATATAGAGCTGGTCTCTTCAAGGACTAAACAAAGACAGATTTTGCATTTCTGTACCTGTTCAGAGTCTCAAGAATTGCTCTGCTGGTCTAAAAGTACAGCACTCCAAAATACATAGGGAAAAAGATGAATTCAAAGGACTACTGTTTTAGTTTTGCCTCTTCAAGAGTAATAATCACTCACTCTACCTGGATTGTCCATGTAGCGATGTACTATTTAAGTTCTGTGGGAAAGGTGCAAAAGATGGCTTGTGACCACAGTTTCACAGCGACTGCTGTTACACCGACCTTGGAGAACTTGCAATGACATGGACATGAAGGACCCACAGAACCTGCACGTACCACTGCAGGAACTACAGCTTAGATTTTCATTGCAGACAGGAGACAGAAGGTTATGCCACTGGCTGTACTTTGGTCTCAAGAACAAGATTTCTGACAGAAAGTCTGTAAAGTTGAAGGGAATTTTTTGTAGCTTTCAGCTACTACGGGTTTCAAATTCAAAGTAATGGAAAAGAAAGTTATAGACAAAATCAGTGTATCCTAGGCAATTGCACAAGTAAAAATGTACAAATTCAATTCCTTCTACCCTCAACCCCACCAAAAGTAAAAAACTGAGATTCTTGACAGTGTAGCTGATAACATTTCTACATTTAACAAAAAGCAAGGGGGGATGAGAGTAATTTTCATTATTTTAATTCTTTTATGCAATGAAACCTAACCACATGACAACCAGAAAGTTATTCAATCAATAATGGTATCATATAACAAGTTTTGACAAGGCTGTGAAAAAGAAAATTGCAGTAACAGAAGGAGAATCACTCAAAATGCCATTATCCTTGAAGGGCACAAGTGCACTCCACCCAGTAAAAGGTCAAACGCGATGGATAAAATATTGTCAATTATAAAACCCCAAGCAGCTGTATTTAATAAAAAACAAGGCACTGAATAATTTAAAATAGTATCAAAACTGAGAATAGTCCCTCAAATGTGACAGTGATACCTGTATCAAAATCCTTCTGCAAAAAAAGATGCCAGCTAGTAATGTTTCAGCTCATGTTAAGAAAGCAAATAATTCTTACTCATATTGTAAGCTCAGCCTTCTTGTCTTTAATCGTGGTTCATTAAATTGTAACGCACAACTAGTACAATGTAAAATAGCTAGTTCTGAGTAATTCAAAATATATAACTTCTCTTAGGAAAATAATTATGATATGGAAGGGAAAATAATTTATTTATATTCTTCATTACTTTCTAGCTTGTTTTTCTTTTAAATGATGCTTATACAGCCAAACAGATGGATAAAAAGGAAATATCCTTTTCCAACTTTCGTAAGGACATGGGGATGTCAACCCAAGAATTTATAACTCAGAAGTTATGAAAATCAAGAGTAGCTTTTTTTTTCTGTTTTTAAGGAATAAGAATTTCTACTTCTTAATTAGAAGCCTGTTAGAATAACCCTGGAGACAGGCAGGATAGATAGCAACAAGCCTCTAAAAAAGGAATTAGCAAAAGAAGAGATCTTCATGGTCATTTCTCCTTGATGAAGCAAAATTCTTCTCCTCTGTATGCTACAACTTCATCAAATGGTGATGTTAACTATGTAGTTCATTAAGATACCCTCCACAGTTTTGGAAACTGTTCCAGAGTATGTTTGGAAACTTTCTTTAATGGTTATACTGCAGTTATTGTTTAACCAAGCTGCGTTATTTAGCTTGGCTAATTCACCCCTTCCTGCCAGCTTTACTTTTAACACTTTCCCATCATTAATTTATTTCCTTATATTAAAATAAAAAGTCAAGATGCTTTGACAAGCTTTCTATACGTACACTGCTTGTTCTTCACTGTGCCAGAGCTACCTTTTATGACAGATTTTCCTTTCATCAGGATAAGGCCAATGTCAATGAGACTATTATTGTATGGAACATTTAAAAAAATATAACCAGAACTGTATCTGATGCTCTTTAGTCTAGTAAAGGACAATGCAGTATAAGAACATGAAGCTTTATTCTCTCTAGGACCAAAGGAAAATAGAAACGTCTCCTGAGAAATGGTACGGGTCCCATCTTAACAAGTAACAGACAGACTGTCACAGAACTGGAGTTAACAGAAGTCATATGGACAGAGCTCAGCATAGGCTGCCACCCTAAAAATCTTCTAGAAAACAGACATCTTGGAGAAAAAAGCCTGAACAAACAGCAAGAACATTATGACACTTCAGGGATACTAAAACATTACATTTTTGGTGTCCCAAGAAGTGCTTTATGTCTTCATTGAGGTCATCATTTGAGAACAAAGTCTCAAAACCAAAA
Source organism: Limnodromus scolopaceus (assembly GCA_028565335.1). Lineage (NCBI taxonomy): Eukaryota > Metazoa > Chordata > Aves > Charadriiformes > Scolopacidae > Limnodromus > Limnodromus scolopaceus. The sequence continues at coordinate 15,096,055 of JAOXNO010000001.1, forward strand.
TTCCCCACATGCCAAGTACACTTAGTAATGCTACAAGCTGTATAACTAGACTGACTTGTCATTTCAAAGTACTTTATGGAGAAATAAACACAACTACATGTTCACACATTAAAAACAAAAAATCTAAGACATTGTACCACTGCCACAAGTTACTCAGAAGAACTGAGCAACACTATTTCAACCCTATTGTTGATGACATTATGATATACTATTTTCTAAGTGCACAATAATACTGAATGACCTCAAGAAATTATTTGTTTTATATAGTTTATCCAGCAGCCTATAACAGCAAGTCTGTCTTTCAGTTGGGCTTACGCAATATTCACATGAATGATTTAATCCTCACAAATGGAAGTAAATGTTTATCCCACAGACAAAATGATGTGAAACTGCTCTTAAAAATAATTCAGTATTTTCTGACCTAGAGGCTAGAAAAGATCTACTACTTTGCAACACTGAGCTTTATGCTGTGTTTACTACAAAGACTCTCAAGTTCAGCAAGCTAGTCCTCTAATTCCCCAGATCTCTTCTTTTACCTTCCTGATTTCTCCTGGTCTAAGGTTGTAGGATACATCGTCTCCCATTAAAAGAGCCTGAACCACAACCAGTTTTTTCTCTTTTTCTGCTTGATATTCTAGGCATCAAACCCTTAGAAGTTAAATAACAACATCTGCTGCTATAATCTTCACAGCTTCCCAGTACCATCAAGGATGGCTGCCACATGTCTGAAATTAGAGACAAATGAAACAGTGGGTCTTCTTAGGCTCTGGAGAAAGGCAAATGCCAGCAAGGGCTCAAGGGAAGTGTTACAAAAACGTTTGCTAAACTAAGCATTCCAGTGCTGTTGCAAAGCCAAGACCTTCAAGTTACAATGCAGGGAACCTAGAAACATAAAGCACGTGTCTGGCACTGACCTAAATCTGTACTGAGAGAATATAGACTGGATCTTACCAAGGGATATTAGTAACAAGCCACACTGTGGGAGCCTCTGGGATAGATCTCTACAAGTCCTTGTCAGTAGCAATAAAGACTCCCCATGACGCAGCCTTCAAGAGCCAAAAAACCACTAGAGGCTTCCAGTGCTTTCTCATTCCATTGTCTTTGCTATGACTTTAAAGCTAGAGTTCAAGACATGTAAAATAATACATTTATGGTATATATGATAGTCTAAACTACCTCAAAGTCTACTGACAGCATCACTGAGTTTACAGGTATACTGCTGTATGCCCTGACTAATTAAATAAAATCTGATCCACCAAATTGATTGTGTCCAACAGCTGATATAGCTCTAAATAAAACTGAAAATTAAATACTCCTGCTTCACAGAAGAACCCAGTGCAGCCAGAACTAATGTCTCAAATGCAGCCTTCTCCAGACCTTTCTCAGTGGACTACTGATATCATACTATACCCAGTGAGAGATTATTCAGACACAAGCAGCTCATGGTTGATCTGTTTTCTAATGCAAGATTTTTAAAATCTTCTGATCAGACAATGCAACTACAGATCAATTACGAAGATCCATATGTTGCTCTCCTTTTGATCTTACTCATTTCTTATCAAAACAACTATATGTTAGTAGATGCATCTCTTAGCACTTCTAACAGATTAATTTTTTGAAAATAAGTTATTAGTTATTTTACAATAGTTGCCAAGAGCTCCAAGAAACCTCCTCTCTTCTAAAACTTCTTTTATATGGTTTTAGTACATCACCTTTTCCGTTTCTTTCCTTTTAATACAGTCTACTTTTTTTTTTTAGATCTTTATTGACCGAAGGCTCTTAAATCAAGCAATTCAGAATTTAATGCTCACTTGTTCAGTGTAACAGGATTGCTATAATGAAGATGAAGCAAAAGGTATTGTGTAAATAGTGGAGTAATGGAGGAAAGATCAAAAGAAGAAAAAAACAAGCGACTCACAGGATCTTTGCGTCTTATGGGCAAAACACTTAACACTGACGGTAACTTGTTACTTCCAAAGAACTCAAAAAGTTCCTTCCAACATAGATTACTTTTATCCAGAAGAAACATCATTCTATGTGCCTCCTACATGAAAACAGGACCAACTTTCATACTGCTCCCCAAACCAGAAGGTCATGCCCAGGAAACAGCACAACTACAGAAGTCTAGAGCAAGGCGTTACATAGGTTCTTCTGTTCTGTAGTGGATCTTTTATTAATGCACCAATTCAATGTTTATGGTGCCCACTGTACCTATGACCACATGGACAGAAGCTTTTCTGTCCTTCTGTCTGAAGGAACCTCAATATACCTGAAGCTGGGCAGGAAGAAACAACATGCGACTAAGGGCAAGAAGGCTGGGTCTTTTTTTTTTTTTCTTGATGTTTTTAATTGATTTTATCCTCAGTAATAGCCACCTTTCATTACTATGCAATTATCTTCAAATTAATTTGATTAAACTGAATTTGATTAACCTCATGCAAAGCTAGCCATTCCAGTCACATTTTGCAATTCTTTAAAAAATACAAAAAACACACCTCAAAAAACCATCACAGAAACAAACTACTGGACAAATAACAAATAAATCACTGGATAAGTAATAAATAAACCAGACGTTGGGATGACGTTTTTCAGACAATATTTGAAAACAGTTTGTTAATCAATAGCAAAAATCTCTAACTAAAGTAGTTCTGCTTACAAATAATCACCATAAAAACTGTCATCTTGCTGTTGTCATACTAATTGAGAAATAAATATCTGCATATTTCTGCAGCTTCTCAAACATTTTTCAACATGTCAATTATGCAAAAAATTAAACCCTATGATAAATATGAAAATAAACTCTAGATACACCTATGCATAAATCACATCAGAAAACAATCCATAACATCCAGCTTCTAGTAAATGTAGATCAGTATTGCAGCCCTCACTTTGCAGCTTTGATAAAAGACAATCCAACAGTTTTAGCCTAGCTCGTATCTAATTAACTGGATTTATTTGTTGTAATAGGTTAATATAGTACAACAAGTTCGACTTGAAAAGCCCAGCTTCTACAACAACTAATTTAACTTCGTCTACAAGAAATACACTTATTTGCAGGCACCACTGGTATTTTCTGTGGAAAGAACACAAGATAACCAGAAATGTGTATCTGCAATGCCTCTGTCACAATCGTATGCAATGATTCTTAAAAGAACCATACGCTGGTTTGGCACTGTAATTCAGGAAAGAAAACATTCACTTACCGCAGTGTGACTGGAAAACCTGTGGCTTGACTACCTGATTGCAGATATTGCACACTACAAGATAGAAATCATCATGAGCTGGATAATGGCCAAATAAGTGCATATCTGTGGGAAAGTTAAAAATATATACAAGAATTAGAAATTAGGCTTTAAATATATGTTAAGAAAAAAAAAATTGAAAACACTTTAGGGCCACTACTGTTACATTAATTTATACAAAGCAAATTTATACATTGCTCCATAAGAGCTTCTTATCCACATTAAAGATATTTTTATTCCTCTTCTAGGTTTCAAGGTCTTATACTAAGGCTGCAGTCTCATCCCTCAGTCTGAGTCAAAACACAGGCAGCAACACCTTTGTCTTAACGCTCACTGCCAAGAAGTGGAATAAGCATTTCTGTACTGGTCAACTGCTGAAACAGCAAAATAATATGTCTTTTAAAATCTCTGCCTAAACATCCTTTCAGAAAACACAGTGCACAGGTTATGCCCCATGTTACAATATTCCACAGTTGACTACAGACTGTTAGAGAACACCTCTTGCTTAAAAGCTAGTTACAGTAACCAAGGTCAAGCATCCTACAGCTTAAAATACAGTCAGGAATGTTATCCCTGTTTTGAATCAGATGTCACGACGTGAAATTTCTCATTCTGCATGAACGTCCCTCCTAGTTCAAATGCCCTGCTGTTTGTTTCCCCAACAAAAGCTCTGGGAAGAGACAAAGTTGGTTAATGAGGTATTTCTCAATGACAGCATGAGGAATTTCATGAAATCAAAAGACGTGTAGAGTCAGACAATGACAGGCGCTTGTCCCTCACATAATGCAACACATGCATTCTTAAGCCATTAGAAACACAGAGTAAAATGGGCTTAAATTACTACTAAAGGTCTCCTGAGCTCTAACATTACAAGTGAGGTAACTTGTTTCACCCCGCATCACTTTAACTTAAGAAGGAGCACGCATACTCATCCACCGCAGCTCAGCTTAGAGGGCAGAAACTCCAGCCACTTTTATGCACTTTGGCGCGATCATGTCACCACACCCAGTGTTGCTAACGAAGGTGTTGCTGCATTAGTAACCCCGGGTCGAGTATCGGCCCCACAGATTGCGCTACCTCTCAGAACAGGGCAGTGACATCTTTATTCAAAGATGTCGCAAAATGGCATTCCAGTGTTATTCAGCAGCATCCAAAATCCATTACGGAACTTGCAAAAGCGGCTTGTGACTCAGGCTGGAGTAACAACCTGGCGCCTTTTAAACTGGAGGATAAATGTGAAGACCCTCAGTGAAGACAAACATGTACAACAGCAGCTGTGACTGATAAATATCAGCAACTAAATCCTACTTCTCCAGTAAGTATAAGTCGCATTTTTCTTTAAAAATAGTGATTTCTTTCAAAAAGTGACTGAAGCAAGTACCTTACTTCACCAGTTCTTAACTAAAGCAAAGCTTTTGGCCCTAGAAAACTGTTTTTACAAGTAATTCTGCCCTGCCTGTACCACTGTGTAAGTAACATCACTACTTAAGATAGTAGTACGCGGCATGATGAAGTGCAAAGTATCTTCAGTCCCCGAAAAACCCACAAAAAAAAAGAAGGACCCCTCTCATAATAATTCAGGCAGTATCACAGGTAGATACAAACAGGCTTGTTCAAGCATCCTCGGGCACAAACCAGCACCACTGACCTGCAGGTTATTTCATAGTCTGATATGATGCTTCTTTATCCCCTGAAAACCAAAAGCCTCATTACATGTTACTGCTCATACCAGGCTATGAAATCCAGTCGAAAGGTTACCCAATCATGACCCCTTCACCGTGCTAGTCTTGGACGAACCAAGCCTCTAAATGGATTACAGCCAGAAGAATGCAATCAACACATTCAATTTACATTTAAAAGAAGGGCAGTGGTGAGGTATAAACTCCTTTGGTAGTTTCTTGAGGTAATGTTAGAACTGATGAAGCCAAAACTGCACAGTTAGATTAAACCAAATCCTCCCTACTAGTAAAATAAACAAGCAAAACCCTAAGCAGGCACTATGTCTGGCCTGTTTGTTTTTTTGTTTCAATGTGTAAAGTCAGTGATCTTAAAAATCACTTTATATTGGCAATTCTTACCCAAGGATATATTTGATCAGAACCTACAGATCTCCACTAATAGTACTGTAAACTCCACAAAAAGGAGTATTTCTTCCAGGTATAATTTAACACCAAGTCTCAGCTTGAAAACATGGATTTAATTAGTTATGAAATATTTCAAAAATGGTTAAAACATCTCAACAACTTCAACCCTTTTTTTCTGTTATTCGAATGGTCTGGTGACAATCTTTTTATGAAAACATACAGATTTTGCCCTTTACAAACATAAAAGTTACAACTTCTTTCCATTTTAAGTTCCTTAAGTCCATTTAACCTTCACAGCTCTATATACTAGCCTTTAATATACACCCAGTTCTGAGGCGTATGAAGCCTGGCTGGGTCTGAGTCTGAGTTTTTATGAAGTCTGGCTGCAGGGAGTAACTTATGAAAACACATACGGTATTAATACTGGAGAAATCCACCCAAGTATATAGACGGAATAAAAAAATCAGGTTAGTTCAAAGGATCACAGAATCATCTACGTTTTCACCAGACACTGTCAAGGAGAGTGAGCAGTGAAGGAAAAGTTCCGGTACCTGCGAGCTCTCTGCACAACCCTGGCAAACAGCACTACACCTAACGGGTAAACAGCATCATTGGAGTTTTTATGGTACTGAGGCGGCAGAAGTTGAGATGCAAAGAAACCGCACGGATGTGTAGGAGAACACACCAAAACACTGCTGTGTGAAACACTGCATCAAAACAACACAAAGAGTAAGTGACATCCTGAATTAATGCTTTAGGTATTTTTTTATTTTGCAGATACCTAGAAATAGCCCAGTGGAGGTGCAAGCACCTATTGTAAATGTGAGTCTCCTGATATGAAGTTATTAGTTACCTGTGAGAAGTCCACTTAAATTAATCCAAGCGTCTCAAGGACACAAGATCACAGGTTGGAAATCAGAAATAGGAATCACTCTACAAAAATACATTTTTCTTATTGAATCAGAACAACTGAAAAACTTAAAGACTATCTGGATTCCTTAAAAACCTCACTATGCAGGAGAAGAAAATTTGTCAATTCCAAACAGGTTGAGCTAATTCTATTAGATCATCAACGTTAACAAGATTGGCATGCATCAGTTTTCATGATTAAACTCATGATTTGTAAGCACACACAAAGTATATATAAATTACTTTTTAATTAAAACTGTACAAAGCATTGTCTCACCAGAAGTTCCAACGGGGGACTCACTTTACTAAGCATGATAATATTACAAATGCAATCCAGATCAGAGAATTTACAATGAAGAAAGTAGGGAAAGTTTGAAATGAAAAAGAAAGCAGAAAATATAAATAACTGTATTATCTTTTAATACAGGCTTTCTTGCTTTTAATAAGAATAGTTCAATGCTACCATGTCCTACTTAAAGCAACCAGGACTGAAGTGTTATTCTGGACACTGGTATCATTCTTAAATCAGATCACAGCAATTTGACAACTTCGACCTTGTACACCTAGCAAAAAAGCCAATGGCGTCGGCAAATAAAAAAATTATCTCTAAAGACAAAAAATCATACCTCCTTGCCTGCTTAGTCAGAAGCAATGGTGATAAATTTTTCAGGAAAGGTTCATTTTGGAACTCCAAAAGTTAGCTCAGGAAAGACTTCTTCATGGAAAAAGATAAGACCACTGAAGAAAATAGCAGATAACCAGTAAGTAAGGTGACTGACTATCAAATAGTACTGAAATAATTATCAACATACAAAAAGAACAGGGAGGGACGCAAGAGCGAAGAGTATGTATTTTCTACCAAAACTTGGGTTCCCCTAAAAAGGGAAACAGTGTGACCAAGGTCTGCATGAGTCACCCCAGGCTGTAACAGTGATCCCTACCAGAGCCTGTGATCTGCTTGTTCCCTAGATGCAAATACAGAGAGCTACAAGTCTGAGACAGACAGACCCGTCCAGTCCTTCTGCTAAGTAAAAGCAGCCCGTGGCCTCCACCATAGTTACCTCATTTTACTGGAAGATGCTTTCAGTAGATTGAAGTAGACTTTCGATGGTAAGAAAGAACAGATAAATTATTTTCCAGTACCAACACACTTTGCAGAAATGCTATGTATACATACTCTGCTCCTTGCAGTACTGAATCGTCGTCCCCTCCACATGAAATATTTTGGCCAGCCATGTCTGTTGATACTGTACTGTACACTGACAAAAGCCTTGCTTGAAAATGAGCTATTTGACTAACAGGATGTGAGATGTCCCATATCATGTGAAAAATATGCAAGATAGGTGGAAATCGGAGACAGTGAATGCTGACTGTAGGAAATACGACTTTTCTAGATTAAAATCTTAAACGAAATATTACTTTGTGTATACTTTGCTATGGTGCTTGGAAAATAAATAAAACTTCTGCTTATAGTTTTTATAGTACTAATATTTGCAAAAAAAAGATGGCAGTAGCCATATAACACAGTTTTGTAAGACATCAGCTTGGTAAAATGTGCATTAAAAACACAAATACCATAGAAACAAAAGAAAATGTTGCTTCTGCAAATTGTGGTACAAACACAAAAATGCAGGTGTCAGATACAACTTTTAATCTTCCCCAATAACACACACAAAGGAATTATTTTCAGTAACAATCAAAGCCAGATGACTTATATGAAGTTCATTCTCTATTATTATATAATTCATAATCATTTACATCCAACTGTATAATAAAACACAAGCTAGAAATAATCTAAAACATTCTTCCACTGCAGAATTAAGGTTGTTGAACAGCAAGACCTCACAATATTGCGTGGGAAATGAAATTTTTAATGATGATTCCTTTGCTAGAAATTACACACACTTTAAATGTTCACTTATGTATCAGTTGCTCCACTAAATATACCCACAAAGTCTGCTTGAAAAATATTAGTGATGTTTATTTGTAAAGAGAGAGAAGGGAAGGAGGAGGGGAGAAAGACTATTCATGACACACTGGTTTAAAATTAACAAAGGAAAGCTAAAAAAAAAAAAGGCAATGGCAAAAATTGCAATGAACAAAACCAAATCCATGTGGTTTCTCCAGCTCCTGGAGATACAGATTTTTAAACTCTGCATCTAGAAATGTGCTGAATATTTCCCCCCTGTTCCACAGAAGTGACAAATCTGTCCATCATTCAAAAAAGGAGAAATGCACAAAATCTTTCAGTCCATTAGATTAATTTTACATTTGAGATTACTTAAAAAAACTAAGTAATTTGAATGGTGAATTGAAACTCGAAAGTGAAACAATAAAAAGACATCTTCAGGGTATTACTCAGACAGCAGTTAAACATGCTTGCATAGACAGGATAGTGTTATCTTAGAAATAAATGTTACACTTTTTCCATTTAACATCGGCTTAATTCTCCCCCAAGTATGGTTTTCCTTTAGTTTTCCTTTTTTACGCAAAAGCCAGTAAGTTGCTTCAGTAATTAGTGAGCTAGTATAAATTGCATTTTACCCCTGAAAATGCCAGAGTCACAGTTGCCATTAATCACAGAATAATTTGAGCTGAAAGAGATTGCTGGATGTCATTTACTCCAAGTCCCTGCTCAAATCATAGAATCATAGAATCATAGAATTGCCTAGGTTGGAAGAGACCCTTGGGATCATCGAGTCCAACCATCTACCCTACTCTACAAAGTCATCCCCTACACCATGGCTAACTTCAGAGTCAGAACCACAAAGTAATGCTCAAGCTCATTTCTCTTCTGATGGAAAAATGCAGGTCATGGCTGAAGTAACCATGGAATTGAGGAAAAAAGCAAACTTAAAATATTCAGGACAGGATTAACACAGTTGTAAGTTCTGACTGATATCCTTTAGGTGTTAATACTAGGAATCGAAGATTCTACATGCTAAAAAAATGAAGTGATTAATGAAAACAGAAATACTGGACTTTTCAACAACAGCAATAATGAATGAAATGAAGAAAAAAAATGCAGGGAAAGAACAGCAAATAGACTTAACAAGAGTCAGTGTGGTAAAGAGTCAAAGTGATGACATCTTTAAACCAGACCAGTAACTTCGAATGGTATGCTGCCTCCCAGGTTAGAGCAATCATGAGGATGCTGGCAATCCTAAAGAATGTTGGGAATTTTTCATTAATTATAGTTTATACAGGAAATACTACCCCGACTGACTTGGAAAGACTGTGGACTACACTGCCTTATCTAGGCATTCTGAAACAGTATTGAAGATGGAAGTGATGCCTTCCATTCACAAAGACCCATAGCAAAAGAAAAAAAAAAAAAAAGTAGTTCATCATTGGAATCAGCAATCTAGACAAACATTGTGGATTAACAATATCTGCATACCTTTCGTAACAATAATCTGGTTGGAAGGGATTATAAAGTAAGATACTTATCACTGACATTACTATTTTGCAAAAGACACTATATATTAAAGAAAAAAAGAAGAAAAAAAAGAAACAAACATACGAAAATGTGACAAAGCTTTTCTTCCACAGTTCTGAATTTATGTAGGCTATTTGCCATCCCAGTCAAAAATAATTTGGCAACACATGACCAGAATTGCTACCAAATTAACACATCACAAGAATACTTGAAGAGAAAACCACAGACTCACAGGTCTAGAAAGTATGCTGCATACCTATGACACCAAGAAAACTCAGCTTTTCACATCTTAAGATATCTTAAGGATAAAACAGTAGCTAACGTTAAGTTTTTCCTCCTTGAAAAACCACCTTCTTAACACTTGCTTACATGGAGGCATACCGCCCCTTACCTCCTGGTGTAGGCAGAGGACATCTCACCTGCTTACAGAGTCTTTTCGCTAGCCGTACACAACTTGGATAAAATATAGCCTCCAACACCAAATAACTAGTCAAGTGCTCAGCTCCTTTTGTGTATTTGCAAAGGCATTTAATTTCTCTGTAAGAATCCTCCTTCTGTAACACTGTACAACACTCAAAGTTAACATTCTTTTACAATTTTATGTTTCAATAGTAAGTCAGGCTGCCATTTCACAAGAATTTAAACTGATCAAAGTTAGGCAACTGGTACGGTCCCTTTTGCCTCCGAGCTTCATATTCCTGCCCCTCCCTTGTGCTTGAACCATTAATTAACTGATTATACAAGGAGTCAAATTCAAGACAACTCTGAACCAGGAGCAAAGTAGCAAGAGGAAGAACAAAACAAAACAGGAAAAGGTTTTCTTACAGTTTGGTTTCCATGCTGTTCCACAGCAGAGCCTGATGAACGCTACCGCTAGCATAAGGGAGGGGAAGGCAATGCAGATCCCAGAGCTGGAGAGCAGGAGGACTAACAGGACCAAGACCAGTTAAAACCGCTATGAAGCGGCAATGCCTCTCTAGCTCATCCCGAAATGTGTCACACAGGTATTTGTGCAATATTAAAGGAAAACACTTGGCTCCAAAAGCAGCTTTGTAAAAATAAAGTTACTTGTCTCTCAATTAAAGATAGCAGTAAGCAAATTTTTAATTTGTACTGTATAAAAACGTTCGGTAGCATATAATCTCCATTTATATAATTCTTTATGTTTCTAACACTTTAGATTACTGAACTAATCTTTAAAATCGGGTTCCCACTTCAACATTTAATTTTTCAATTATTTTGTACAATGTAACCAGACACATTAACTTTCACCTTTTCAGTTCCTGAACACACTATCTCTCCTGCCCGTCCTTCAGTTAAAAAGCCTCCTCATTTCTGATGTGAAAGGTGTAAGTAATACCAGTAAGAAAACAGTGCACATTAAGAGAGGGTCACATGCCACTGGGGTTTGTTTGGATAGTAATGAGAATTGTTGTTAATAAAAAAATTAAAAATAAAGCATTATCAGAATTTAAACTACAGGGCAAATACAAAGATTAAAGCTGCTAAAATATATTAATAAAATTTAGTGAATGGTTCCATTTGGCTACTGCAGCCCAGGGCTGGAGTGACAGGAGGTGGTCCTGGAAAGGACCAGCTAGAGCAAAGACAGACTGTTCACGGCTTTGGCCATGCTCTGCACTGGCCCTTCTGGAGAGTGGAACAAGGCTGAAAGGCAAGGGCAAAAAACAGTTTAGCAGGGTGACAGGCAATAAAACCCATGCTTGTAATTGAAATGGACATCATTCAATTACACAGTATTTAGTTTTAACTAGGGAAGTGTAATCATAGCATATGAATGTGAGGGAATTATAAGAACTCTGGTAATATCAAACTATTGTCTACAAAGTTGTAACTGTTCTTACTTTTTACTTTAATGATTAGATTACTTCAGGGAAATTATCTCAAGGAGCATCCTCCTTGAGAACCTGGATTTTGAGCTGTCTCCCATTTTACGTATAACAACATATTCCAGGAACTAAAGCAACTGCTTATAAAGTTTACTATTATAAAATTGCAGAAAGTCAATACCCAGAAGAAAATCCTTTTATGTGGTAAAATAAATACCTGTTAAGCATATTAAAGTCCAAAGACAGAAATAAAAAGAAAAAAAAATCCTAAACCCTCCACACATCAGTTAAATAACTTGCCCCCAAAATCAAGGTGAGCAAAATACAAGGAAGAAACAGGTTTTCATGTCTTTAAAAGCAAGCTAGAGGAGCCATGCACATGTAGACTGTATCTTCAATTAGACCAACAACTAAACAGTTAGATCTGGCTTTTGGGCTTCAAGGAGATGTGTGCCCAAAAATGTCTCTATTTTCCCCACCAGCTACAGTTAGTCTAATTAAGGATATCACCTCCAGCTACAAATTTCATCTTGCTTATGTCTGGAAATCTTCAGGACAGAAACAGTATTATTAAATGACAGCAAAAATTAAATTACTGAGGGCAAGGAAACAAAATATACATTATTTCTAAGGATCCAGACTATGCACTCTGTATCCAGAAGAGAGGTGATATCCCATTTGTAGAACATATAGGATAACTGTCCCCAGACTCCTGAGTGCAGAGAGCATGGCAAGGAAGTCCTGATCAGGAGACTCTTACCCTGCAGAAACAGTGGATTTCTCTCAGATGCTCACACAGACCACTATCAAAAACCTCGGAGAGTAAGCGTGGCTGCACACAGGTGTGCATACAAAGGATAGAGAATGTGCAGGAGGATTATCAGCCTCTGATTTCTCAACTTCCCACAGGCTGGCATAAGGGAAGGAATAGAGGGAAATTATCTTCATTTCCCTCATAATTCAAAGTGAACGTCATGCCCCTTGACTAGAGAGTCTCTAAGAACTACTATATAGCAACAGAACAATTCTTTCTTCCTTGAACATGTATCAATAGAAGTCTCACTGCAAATGAGACTTGTCAGCACAAGTAGTATCCTTCATGGATGATGGGAACGAATTTCAGCTCAGATTGATGCATGGCTCTCCTGAATTAGATGCTTGACCTTTAGCAACAGTTAGAGGGTAGCACCACATACATACTTTCTCAGAGACTTCTACAGGTGCTTCAAAGCAAAAACTGCAGAATTTGAAAGAAACAACTCTGCTTGACAGATAGAAAAACATACCTACTTTATGGTAACAGACAACAACTACACTTTCAGGAAGTTGCCTGTACACAAGCTATTGGGGCTTATTACAGAGTCTATGTCAATGCAGGTTATAACCTGGTACCAGCAGACCTGGATCTGCCTAAATCTTGCTCTCTGAAGGCAGATTTAGTTGTAAGAACACTGCTAACACTTGCAACCTGCATAGCAGTCTGCTGTTTCTCTGAACATCTGGGTAGTTACACAGCTTCCATCCCTCTTGTTGAGACTGATCTCTTCTTTCTTTCTGAGCTTCTTGGTCAGCACTTGGTTTGATGTCATTTGGTGCTGCACTTACATGAGCAGTAAAGCTTAGTCCAGAGGATGGTGATCAGGCCACAGCAGTTGAAACAAATAATAAAAAAAAGGTTGAGAATGGGCATGTAGTAGTTAAGTAAGATATTCACCAAGTACAATCTTGCTGTCATGACATGAAACTGGTGGAGGGATGCAGCTACTATCATCACCTCCTGACTTTGTATACGGAAGACTTCAGCTTTCCAAGCCTGCTCGAAGAACCTGACACTGTTAAAAATACTTGCTCTCATATGTGAGAGCAGCATGCACTACTGCAGTGGGACCAGCAGCAACATCTACTTCAAGAACCTGTTCCATATACATAAGACACTTCCTCCTTACAGGACATCAATTAAGACTTTTTAAAAGAAACCAAAATGCAAGAATGTTCAAATTCAGTTGACAATTGTTAGCTGACTACCTCAGAGGATAAAACGACCTCTTGTGAGGTTATTAGAATAGCTGAGAAACAGCCAGAGTGACAGAGAAATTTATTTTAGTTCACCATAAATATCGCTTCTGATTGTGGCTGGCTGAAGATCTCCAGAGGTCCCTTCCAACCCCATATGATTCTATGAAGAGGAGAGAAGACAGCATGAACTATTGTCAGTTTGTTTTCTGTATCACAGCACAATAATCCTAAGGGTTCACTATAATCAATAAGTATTTACTAATGACGTAGGTATGCTATTACTTGATTTCAAACCAGTAAGGTTTCTACATGGACTTAGTACAAAGACTCGAAGCTTTCCATTGTGCATGTAAAAATAAATATTTGAAATCAAAATAAATTAATAACCCATCTGTAAACTACACTAGAGTACATCTGTACTATAAACCATCTTTACAGTGGGTCAGGATGAGTACGAAAGTTTTTTTCCTTATTTTTTTCCATTTGTTAAAACCCTAGCTTCAATCATCTTATATTATTAGGTGATCAAATATTAAGTGATCTGAAGAATAAAGTTTGAAAGGAAAATAACTTCTCTGATCTTTATTAACATTTTCTGGTTGGTTTTGTTTTTTTAAGGAAATGTTGAATACAGCCATACTGTATGTGGATCAGAAAACCAGAAATATTTTAAATACAATTAATTTGTAATACTTTATTTAGTAAGTCCATCATTTGGAGTGCTACTAATGAAACACTACAAGGATTGCAGGTTTTCTTTCATTTTCTTGTCAATGCACACTAATAAAAATATGTTGTTATCTATGCAGTCAAACAGTCCTCAGGAGGAAAATCCCAAGACTGAAAAAACCGTTCACTCCTATTTCTTATGTGCAGACTGCCATGAAACAGACTTTAATCCTCCAACTGGTGTTTTCTTCATAAACATTCAGCAAGACACACTGGCACTCGCACGCCAGCCTGCAAAGCTGTATTATCTTCTGCAGAAGAGTGACTCTGGTTTAAGGCAGTACAACTGCACTGAAGGAGAGCTGGCTTAATTCCTGGCTCCCAAACAACATTCTTGCATGACTCTGATTAGATTTTTTTTCTGTGCCTCAGTATCCCATCTCTAAAATCCTGATAATATGCTCTTTGTCTGCCCTGCCTGTTTAGATTGCAGTCTTTCAGTGTTCTCTTACTATTTGTCCATACACTGCGGCCACAATAGGGCCCTTCATTTTGGCTGGGACCTCACTATGACTATAGAACAAGCAATGAATAAGATAACTTCCAGTATGTTTTAGAAGCGGTGTGTGACAATTGGAATGCTATGGCAAAGACTTATTAAAGACCTCTTAATAATGTTTAAAGGAGCATTTCCATATCCAAGTGGCGTATATAATTGCAACAAATATTCTTCTTTGTTGACATTTTCAAATAAAACTTTTGTTTTGCATTTTTTATGGAAATCCCACCTTTTTGAGTAAGAACGTAAGTTACTAAGGATTAAAAAAAAGTTGCATAAAAATGAAATTTTCACAGCTTTCTAGCCTAGCTCTTTAATAACAAAATTATTATTGCTATTATAATAGAAGTTTGATAATAAACATAGCATCATCAGGAAAATATTTCTCAGACAATAAGTATACTCTTCTAATTTTTCTAGCACTGAAAATGAGTAAATGAGCAAAAAAATATTGAGAAAAATAAACCCCCTAATCTCACATATGTCATTTTACAAAATGCTGAGTATCTCATTGCTTGTCATGTACAGAAAGAGCGGACCCATACGTTCTTCCCATTTCATCAAGAAATTGTTGTTGCGGGTGCCTTTACTGCTGTTAGGAGTATCCATTACTGCTGAGGAAAGTCAGGATTTCTTCATACTCCACAACTCGGCCATTAAAAAACTCACAGAAAACTCAAATCTAGTTCCTCCTCTCCCAAAGTGTTCTGTGCAGTTTTCCAATCAAGCAGTTGTTGTTTCAGTAGACCTAAGATGCTATATCAGTAAAAGCATGAGTTTGGTGTATATCATCTTTCACTACTAGGTTGCTACTTTAAAGCAAATCGCTAATGATTAGTACTGTCCATTAAATATTTCATGATGATTGTATACCCAAGTTTTTTAAGAATAAGTTTGCCTACAGATACAGTCACAGCTAGATCTTGGACATCACTGGTACACTATAATAGAAACCAAGCTAGTCTTTAGCCTCATGATATCTTATGATGTCATTTGCAATTTGCTGTTTACCTGCTCTATGGCCAATTTCAGTTTCTGGGTCAAAAGCATAGCTTAAAAAAAAGTCAAACATAGCTAAATATCTAAATACTTTGCATCTCAAAGCAATCAGAAACACCCCCTGAAACTCATTAGTCATGACATTTACAACACATATGCACTTTAGAAGCAAAACAATCTACAGCATTCAAAAGCTGACTAAGCAAATTAAAGAGGGCACTTTCTATGCAGCCACGTATATCAATTTCTATATTTATTTTTTTTCCCAATAATCACCTGGCTTTTTCCAATTCCCAAGTCCATTGCAAAGGTATTTCTGTTTTGTTACTTCGCTTCTCCCTTCAACAAAATTCAAGGGCAAGAAGACCTTTTAATAACTCTCTTCTCACCCAAGATGGAAGGTGTCAGCTTGCTCTTGATCAACAGCTGGATATTAAATGAAAACGTATTGTCTAAATGCATTGTCTAAAAGGACAGAAATAATTCTTATGTCAGTTCTCTGTGCTTTTTCTGTATTGCCTCCTACACCTATAACAGCACCTCTCTTCAGGAATATTGCCTCTCATGTAACTTCTCTCCTAGAAGTTACTTTCAGATAGACCTTCAATAAGATCACATTTTTCCTTCACACATTCCAAATGAATTGGATTTCATTCTCTTTTTCATTGGTGTGCAGATCAAAGTATGACTTTAAGCGCTCACCTGTGGTTTTTTTTCAGTTAGATGCCTTTACGCTAAAGAAAATATATGAGAAAAAGTTCATTACAGATAACAGGATATGGAAATATGAATGAGAAGCTTTTTAACCAAAGTCCAAAGACACAAAAACGCTACCCCAAGGCCACTGTCAGGGTGGTGAGACACTGGAACAGGTTGCCCAGAAGTTGTGGACGCCCCATCCATGGAAGTGCTCAAGGCCAGGTTAGACGACGCTTTGAGCAACCTGCTCTAGTAGAAGGTGTCCCTGCCCATGGCAGGGGGGTTGGAACTAGATGATCTTTAAGGTCCCTTCCAACCCAAACCATTCTATGATTCAATGATTCTACAACACTTTCAAAAATTTACAGAGTGACTCTAAAGAAGCCTACCCATCTAGCAGTACTGAAACAGCAGAAGAAAGAAATGAAAAAGCAATGGAAGATACATGTGCTACTTGCATCTGTCAAAGAAGAAGATTTTCTGCACTTGTTATGCTGCACAGCACCTACTCATAATACAAATCATCGGTTTAATACTGTCACTCAAAGGCATACACATTAATATAATAAAAGCTATTAATGGGCCTTTTTTCTTTTAATGAAAGAATGAAGCAGTTTATTAGTTCAATCACGCTATTGTTCTATTTCAATGAATGCTGCTCAAGTCATATTCTGACCAGCAACTATGTAATTCTCACTATATAACAAACAAAAAATGATGCAACGATTTCATTTCCACGTTCTCAAACAGAGACTTGGAAAAATTTCAGTTGTCTTTGGAGCTGTTTTGTTTGTTTCCTGGACACATGAAAAAGGTGGCTTTTGGGGAATGAACTACTCAAAATACAGTAAAATAACTGTTTTTCCTAATTTTAATCTTAAGTATATGACTACTACAAGGATCTTTCCAGTTCTCTCTTCTTCACAGCGTTACCTCACTTTCCACTACTTGGTAGCAGCAATGACTTACCTAGTACTTGGCTAGTACTTCAGGGGGTAACTCAAATACCACAAGGTAACATTTCTGAGGCTTGAGAAATCTTTCATTTTAAAGAAAGACCACTGCATATAGTCAAGAATCAGTAGGCTGATTGGGATCCTGAAGTGTGCTACGCTGACCGAAAAAGTAAGAATGTTTCAGAGCCACTTAGCCATGGAGGTAGTGAGCTTGCTTCTCAATGCAGCCCCTTGAGCTTGGTTTCCTTGCAGTGGGTAAGCTGCAGCTTCATCGCTGTTGACACCTGACCGAGGTTAGGATACGAAGGGCTCAAACATTCTCACTGGGGAGCTAAGAACACCCAACGAACACACACAAAAAATACTGCACTGAGATGAAGGCAAGCTGTTGAAATGGGTCTGCTTGGTGCCTGTGTTAGGTTCTCAGCATGACTGTGTGAAAGGTCAGCAACAACATTTGCTGACATGACCTGGTCCCAGAAGTGATGCTTTCACCAGCAGCCAGCCTCCCAGATTAATCTCACCCACCTAACAGCTCACTGACATCAACAGACCACTTAACACTTCTTATGCTGCAGCCTGATTCCTGTCAACCATGCTTAGAAGGAATCTCCCTTCCAGCGTTGTACTATTCTGTGGATTTGGGTGTAGCAAAGCAATTGTTCATTTATTTCTGAGGATCTGGGTGTAGCAAAGCAGTTATTAATTTATTTCATCCAGTATTACAGTGTTGTGCCAGCTCTGCAACAGTTAAAAAAAATAATAAAAATCAACAACCAGTTCCGTTTAAAGACTGATTATTCACGTGTTTAGAATCCACATTTTTTCAGCTTTTCTTCAAGTCTGCTGTGCTTACTAGTACTCCATGATTTACCTAATTGTGGGGTCATTGGAACAAGAGGTTTCCTAGATAGAGTCCAAGACACAGCTTTTCAGAGACACTCTCAATTCTCTGGCGCACACCTGCCTTCAGCAGTGATAGTGCCTTGAATAGACAGAAGACAAAGGAGGTAGAGAAGCAAAAATGCACTGCCTTATCTTATGTATTCAAGGTACACTGCAGTATCGTAAAGCAATAAAAAGTCATCAAGATTCATGGACAGAGACCACTTAAGAGACCTTTTCACCCACCCCATTAAACAGAAATATCCCCCCCCACAAGGAACAAACCTCACCCCCATTTACTGTAACAGTATGGGTCCTTGGAGGACTGTTACTAATTACTGTGCAATCCAACAGACAGGACAGTGGACAAAGGAGGAGTCAAACCTTCATCACCTACTGGGAAAACCTCTAGCCAAATATATTGAATTTTTAGTGTCTTTCCCTGTACATCAGGATGAATTATATACATTGTAACTTCTAATTAAACACTTTCAAATGTATTTGATCAAAAGCATCACATAAGAAAATAAGTATATCCATTTTTATACATATCTTAATATATGTTAACACCTCATCTGCAAATTTATGTGATAATTACAATGGCATAAGTGACAGCTAATTCCTATCAACATTTCATCTGGAAAAAACCCACCGGTATTACTACTTTTCCAAAGACTGAATTCAACAGAATTGAGCTTCAGAAAAAAACCCCAGAAAATAGCCTGAACACAGTACAGCAGCCATGCACGTGAACATCTGTCCACTCAGAATTGTTTGCATGTTCTCCAAGTAGAACTACGTCGAGCATCAGAAACAAACTCTGGAGCTGAAGCTCCTTGTGTGAATCTGAAGCTGCTTCAGTGTGAAAGAGGTACATATGTATCTCGAGGGATGCAAGGTATCTCAACACAGGACTGCACCACGTACGCTGTGGCAGCACCACCCCTGTGGAAGGTACCTGCCTCAAGGATCTTGGCAGCAGTTGGGTGACAGGTTAATGTGGTACATTGATTTAATGAAGGGTAAATGAACATAATGCCAGACAGAACCACTATTCTAACTGAAGGAGCCTGTGAAATTCTTTGTTAAGGAGGCTCAATATCCGAGACTAGAAAAAAAGCAGGATGCATTAACACCCCACGCAGCACAGTACAAGAAATAACCATATACATCTGTCAAGTGCATATTAGGAGCATCACTCACCAAACCTCCCAGTGATGTGCACTCTTCTTCTGAATCTCCTGTTTGCTAGACATGGGAGTTCTGTTGAACTCTGTATCTGAATGGCATGAGACACCACTTGCTAACATAAACTCCCTGTTAATCAAACTTCTGTAAATGATCTGTCCCATTACTCTGCAATTAAATACCATCCTGTTTCTGAGATTATTGCAAATAGTCTTTCCAGCAAGTTTCCAACAAAAAGGATATTCCGTAGTTATTGGAGCAGGAAGGTTGAACAGTCCATGTATTTTTTTACAAGTATTCACGACAGAAAGCCTCTGCCTAAGGAAAACTCTTAAACCCAGAATACATTTTCTTTCACCATGTTAAAATATAAAGCACCTTCAAAGCTTTTGTCACAGGAAGAGGATTCCTAAAGCAGTTTCATACCTCAAAGTGCATTTGTTCTTTTAGGTCTCTAAGTTCAAGTACAGTATATCATTTGATACCTAAACAGAGTCAAATGGCCACACTTTAAAACCACCCTGTCAATTGTGAGCGTTAAAGAGTCAAGAATCTCCGTAGTTTACAAAACTGAGCTCTTTTAATTTTGATTAGAACAAAATGTTTCTGCAATGTAAAAAGCCACCAAGAGCTGTAAAAAAAATATTTAAAAAGATCACTAACTACACGGAAGCACATACTCTGAGTAAGTTACTAGGATGTATAGCTACTGCATAACTATACAACAGAGTTAAGGCAGTCTGGATACCTTACCTATACATTTCTTTACTGATTTAATGAGTTTCTTTAATGTCAGAAATATTACTTTATAACTTTATCACTCGTTATCTACATTTGCAATACTTGAAGGATACTTGTAACATTGCTTTAACTATTAAAAATCGTGTAATACTACCATATTTTCTCAACATAGTTTTACATTCTATGATTAGTGAATAATAAAAAAGAGTTGTTTTTTTTTCTTCCTGACTGTATTACCCTAAACTCTTCATAAACACAAATCAGAACTAGCTAATTACAATTATATTTCTTTATCACTTCAGTGGAAGCAATTTCCATTTCATGCACCAGCTGAATTTTACAGCTAACACTACCAAAGTCATCACCAATAAATTCAACAACAATACACTAACAATTTCAATGGAAAACATGGGCATAACTAAGATCCAACCCTGGATTCAAAATCTTAGTCTAAGTGCATGTACATAAAGTAGGAAGATTTAGTTCCATCTAAGGGTTATATTTTACAGCAAGGGGAATGTTGCAACTATTTACCACTTAACAGTTCAGAAGCTGGCCATTTGGCCATTCACAATTAATTTATTTTGGTTCAGTATCAACATGGTAGCTACTAGAAATTAACAGGTGACAACTCCCTTTGTCAAAGAAAGGGGGGAAAAAAAGAAAAAGAAAAGAAAAAAGAGAAAAAGGGAGCAATAATGAAAAAGAAATTATAATACAATAAAAATCACTAGTAATCATTCATGCCCAGTTAATTACCAAAACATGCCCCAATATCTATTAACATAACAGACTCATAGCTAGCTCACAATCACTGTTTACATTCCAAGATAATTTACAAGTGCTTTACAACTGCATGTTTCAATAACCTTACAAGGACTTTTATTCCTCTGTGGAAACAGAGCATTACAAAATGTCATACTTGTCACAAAACGGCTGATGAAATTGTGAATAAAATCATCTCTGCTAAAATTCCACCAAAAAGATACGCTATACAATAAAGAATTAAAGCATTCCTCCCATGTGAACATTTCTTATTTGCAAAAAAATATTTAAAAATTTATGTAAATAATACAATACTATTTTTTGTAGTTCTATTGTCAAGTGTTATTTCACACACTGGAATCGTATTTCCCTTTATAAAGTTACAGAACAAACATACCAAGGCCTAAACTTGTATTTTAATGACTGGATTACTGTATTATCCTCATGACATCTGCATACAAAGATATCAGGATCTCCTTAAGAGACATACATTGAATTGACTGCATGGCTTTCAATCACATTCAGAAGACTTCTAGATTTTACAATGTCTAAACATAAATGAAAAAGAAATGTTCTCATTTTCAAAATAGTCAATATTCTGGACTTTTAAGAAAGGTTTTTAGACATGTATGGTGAGCAAGATCATTCATAATGGGAGCTATCCCAATGGCAATGAAAACTTTGCCCTCTATTTTGCCGTGCAGAGTGCTAACCACACATACCAAAGGAACTGTAAGCCATCAGTAGCCCAGACACAATCAAAACTCAGGACACTCTAAGCAAACAAAAACTTAATCATTTACCACACTTCTTGATTCCTTCAAACAGATTCTGGCAATTTGCAAGCTCCCACAGTATTCCCATTAGGCGTATCTGAAGCACTTACACATAAAGCAAATTAGGCAAAAGGGCACGCTGCTAGCCAGGACACATTCTCCCAAACTTCAGAAGATACACTCCCAGAACTCTACATGGTGTGAAATCCCCCCTGATCCTCTTCCCTGTCCTTCTTCTCCAGGGTGATTTCCTCTCACCTCTGTCCCTCTCTGCCCTTTCACCTGCCCAAATCCCTCCAATTAAAGCAAACCTATGGCAGAAAATGCCAGGAGCAACTCAAAACCACGTAAAAGAAGATATCACATATAACAGCAAGTTCCTTGCTGCAAAATATCTTGCTGAACCAACTCCACAGGATCTTGCTGAACCAACTCCACAGGAGCACTCTGACTTTGCTTTCATAAAAAGAAAACAACGAACTGATACATGCTAAAGTGAAGGAAAGCTTCCTTCAAGCTATGGAACACATACAGTAGCATCAAATTCCTGCTCTGCCAGCAGCTTGGATCTAAGAGCAAATTCTAAGGAAAAAATTCACACAATTCAAAGCTATCTGAGGCTTCAATACACAGGTTAGTAGAGTGCAGTTCCTCAAATATTCCTATATAAATAATACACTACAAGGTATGCTTTGCCAGTGCTGTCTGGACAGAGACCCGGATTTTGCTAAGTACCCAACTTTGTTTGACTGCAAGTACAGCAAAATTTTAAACACAACAAAACAACAAAAAAGCACAACTATTGTGATGACAAAATCTCTTACATAAGATAGTCCAGTAAGACTGGCACACTTAGGAGAGAGATGGAAAAGCGGGTTTTCTCTTCTCAAAGGAAGAATTAAAACTGAACTTGCCAGCAGCAGTGTAAAGCTGTGACTGGTGTCAGTCTCCAAGTTCCCACTGGGTCCTCTATTACCCTGCTCTTGATAAAAATATCAATGGTCACTCAAAGCGAGGCAAAGGGGATGTAGCCTCTGTACAGACGCAACTTGCTACAACGTGTAAATAACGATATATACATCCTTGGGGAATGTTGTTGAAAACGTGCCGTATGCTGCAATTACTTGCAGATTTTTAAATTTTTTTTTTTTTACTTAGCTCATCCTCATACAATGTCCAAATGAAGGTGCATCTAACCAAAGCACTCCAGCAACACAACTGGAGATTTATCTTTTATGTTTGGAGCAAGTCACTTGGCCTCTCCATGTTTCTGTTTCTCCATCTGTGACACTTCACAAAAAGCTTGAGAGGCTTAATTTATTAGCAGCCTGCCAAGTGCTTTAGACAAGTGTATTACTAAAGCACTGAAACTGTGTTCATTGGTCCTGAAAAGGTAAACCCTTAGTTAAACCAAAATAAAACATACAATATCCTTAAAGGAAGGCTAGACTTTTCAAATGCCCAGTGTCACGTTTACCTTATTTGCCTTTATAGAAAAAAAATAAATATCTAAACTTTAGGTATTTTATTACAGTAGGAAATTGGAGATTTGACTTTCTTCTGAACCCCCTTTCCCTCCATTTACTGTTACACTCATTGGGGGAGGTGATAAGCAGAGAGAAACGTCATAAAATGAAAGTGACATGTGCTCAGTCAGACTCACTGTCCCCAGGCCACAGGGGAAGACCTCTACACATCAAGGCCCATCAGCAATCTTTAACTGACAGCAGATGTCAATCTGATATAGGTCGTCTGATCAGGGCAGAAAACAGCCTGGATGCTAATACAGACAAGGGCAAACTGTTCTCCACACCTGCAGAAGACAACATATTGGATACCAGCAGTGAAGACTACTTAAGCACTAGACTTCTCCCAAAGCAGTATCCATGTGGAGGTTTTGTATCGATACAGACCCAAGGTTCAGGCTTTCGCTCTCTTGTAAATGTTGCTTTTGCTGCAGTATCACTGAGAGAATTCTCATGAACCCATTCCTGGCAAGAGAAAAAGTCCACCTAAAATACTGTCAATGGACAAGGATCTATATACATACATACACACACATATATTGACCAACTCCCAAAGACTAGTTTGACTTAAGAGTATATAATAAATACTTTATATAGCTAAACCCAGTTGCTATAAGAGACAGATGAAACAAAATAAAAAACACGAGAGACTGATAAATAACAACACACTGATTTCTTGTAATCTTTCGAATTATTAAAACATGAATAGCCACATTAGACAAATGTTCTTCAATGTATCACAAATTAAAACCAGCTTTCATTTAGGCCAAAGACCCCCAAGCATGCTGAATAAAAGTTGTAACATCAAGATCAGGGACCATAAGTGATGCCTTGAAAGAGGGTCATTTTGAATCACCAGACACTTAAGAAAAATCTCAAAACCCAAACCTGATTACAGAGAATTTTATACATATATGAATATATGTATACACATATACATTTATTTTTAGGATTTCTGCTGTAATCTGCCTGTAGATTTTCAGTATATAAATCTGGCGAGCCTGTAGTGCCATCCTTCATCTTGTTCTTGCTAACCTTTTTGTGTGTTTTGGATCTTTTTCAGACTGCAAATGTATATTTGTACTATACTTTGCTGCTAGTTTATCCAGCACACAATTTTAAAGATGGCCTGACGCAACTCTCAGAATTGTGCACTAGGTCTCTACATCCTTTAGCTCCCACATCAGTAGAAAGTATTTCAGTCCCACGCTTCCAAGTCCACACTGCAGAACCTACCCTGCCTATAGCATTCTGAAGAGTAACTATAGTTAAAGTAACATTTTTTTTCCCAGTGTGGCTCTCAGCAGGCGACTGCAAGTAATAGAGTTTCACAGCTCAATCAGTCGCGCAGAGATGGAAGTAGTCCTCTCCTGGAGTTGGCATCTGACCTACGTGCTACATCAAGTGCATACTGTTTAGCAAAAGCTAACAGGCTTCACATCGCTGCCATTCAGGACAGGAACTCTTCCTGTGTGAATCACTGGTGTCATTTGTCTCCTGCAGAAGCACACCTTGACATTTTGGTAAGCAGAGTGGGGAAGAGAGGAAAGGCTTCTTCATAATCAATAGACATCAGATTGAAACACATGGTTCAAGATGCCTTTTGACAGGCAGGACATTGATACAAAAAGCTCAGGAAATACGTAGAATAGTTTGGTGCCATCATATGCTCTATGAGGCTCTGAAGCTTGTTTTTCCCAAAGCAAGCACAACTTCTGGAAGATGATGGTCCTGATCCATTTAGATTTTGAGAATGTGGCTTGACAATCTAAAGCATGATTTTTTTCAATATTTACCTTGTTCCTGTAGAAGGCAAATAAGAAATAAGAACTTTGGAGTCTCTTAACTTCTAGCTTGAATAACAGTGATGACAAACACTACCTCACAGGAAGGTGAAGCCTTGAGCTTTCTACAATACAATAGCGTTTCCATACATTTTAAAGATCTTTATCTGACAGCAACAGTGAGATAGATCCGTCTAATATAGCCCATCAAACCACTACCTTGGCTGGTCACACTGTGAAGGTAGAAAAACTTCATCTGACAGCTTCATTTTTAATGAATCTGTTCCTACTGCAGGGTGTCAGTCGTCTTCTTGAACTCCCGCTTTCAGATTAGAAATTACCCTTTTTAGTGCCTCATTTCAAAGCAAATATCACCTTTTGTTGTTGCATTTGCCATAGTCTAAATACAATTTACCTGAATGCAGATATGGACTAAATGATGCTGCGAAGGTTAAGTGGACCAATCATCTGTTTGATTTTAGCATGGCTGTTAGTATTCTGCAGAGAATGCTGGCCTAATGGTAGATCCTGGCCTAATCCAACATTTGTGAAATTGTGGACAGAGGGATCTACATAGTGAGGGGACCATGACAGGGACACTCAGTCCAACATACAGTTCAGCTCGTTATGCGGGTGACATACTAAAGGTAACTCAGTGTGTAAACTTCTAAATATTTTGTAACTACTCAGCTAAGAAGTGATGGATCAGACACTTGTCAAGCTGTGCCACCTTGTCAAAGGCAGCAACAAGGAACTGAGGAAGATTCAGATTCCCTGTACCTCTAGAATCCCTTCACGGTACTACTACAAGGTAGGACAGGACATGTATGGCCCTGCACATTTCTGACCAGAAACAGCCTGAGCTCACGCACAGAGAATTCGTATAGGTCTAGAACAGAACACACACCAACACACATTTGGAGCAAACCCCATCTTCCAATTCAGTTTGTTTTAGTCATTCCAACTGCAGGAAAAAACAAACAAAAATAAAACTATCTATTCTGCAGTCCTGAAATGCTTTAGTTTTTGTTGGGTGTCTAGGCCCAACACCCCAACATTTCATAAAAAGAAATCCAATATTGCATTTTTTCTTTTTTAGAACCTCAATTCATGCTGCCTTCTCTTACAAGTTTTTGGAGCCAGCAATACTGGCAAGGGCATAAGGCAGGAGAATTTATAAACCTGAGGTGCAGCACACACTTGCTTTCCTCTTATTTTGTATACAGTGCTTACACTACCACTGATGCTGGGGAAAGCTCCGAAATGTGTATTCACTGAAAGTAGGTTAGGTGCTTCCTTTAACCCAACATACACAACATCTCTCATCTAAGTTGAATGGTACCTTAAATCAGCATTGATTGGCCTTGCTGTGGGCATAACCAAGAGAAAAGACGACACTTTCACTCAGACTAGTGGCGATCTTACAACAAAGAGGCAAACCAAATGATGCAAGTGCTAACAGCCTTCAAAAGATTCCTACTATTTTGCAAAACCAGGACAAAAAGATTTCTCACACAATTAATTAGAAATTAGAGCCTCTTACCTTACCATAAAGATTGATCTGCTATGTCTTCATAAATCCACGGACAAAAAGGCAGCACCAGGAAAAACATGTTAACAAAGGTTGCTTTGCTTTGCAAACAAAGTAAAGGCAGAGAAGGCATTTGGGCTCAGCTGTCAGTAATGTGAATTTACAGCAAGAAGGCACAAACTATCTGCAATGCTTCCAAGAAGGCTAACAATTCTATTGGTAAATGATTAAGTTATGCTTAGAATTAATGACTGGAGAGATATTTGTGGTTTTGATTACCAGGAAAATAGAAAGGGAGAATGGAAACTGTTACTTCCTTTTACCTGCTATTAAAGGATGGTCCCTTCTCACCCATCTGGCTGGAAAGCTGTCATTTTGCTTTGATCAACTCATCTTTCACGTGAACTTCTCTTTCAACAAAAGAAGCATTTAAAATGTATGAAATTTTAGGGAGGAGAGGAATTAAGAACAAAAATCTTCTTTACGATCTGCACTGAATTTCTATGTTAAAACAGACCACAGAATTTCATCACATTATTCTGGCTTCAAACTCAAGCTTTCTGGCTGGCTAAAGCATCCTTCCTTGGAAAGCACCAGGGTCTTATGCAAGGATTTTGTGCAACAGAGTCTACTACATCCCTTGATAAGCTGTTCCTCTTTAATTGTATCATTAGAAAACTGCACCTTATTTCTAGTCTGAACCGATCTAGCTTCAGCTTTCAGCCATGAGAATCCCCTTAATCTAGCTGACAAAGAACTATCTAACTGTCAGATACCTTTGCCCTGTCTAAGTACTTACAGACTTATCAGGTAGCCTCTACCGTCTGTTGATAAACTAAATAGACTGAGCTTCTTAAATCTTCCATTCTAAAGCTGATTATCCAGACCTCAAATTAATGTAGATTTTTCTGAACTCCTTCCAGTTTTTCCAACACCTTTTTAAAGTGGTAACTGGGATACAGTATTTCAGTAAAGCTGTACAAAAAGTAGTAGTATTCACCTCCCTCCTACTCTATTTCTCAGTCATGCACTTTCAGCCTTCTTCAAGACTGCTTTGCACAGGGAGCAATACTTACATTAATCAACTCTCTATAGTTATTCTTCCTTCCCTACTTATATTCCAGATATTAAGTTCTTCTTAACACAACAAGTTCAGAATGGACCATGACCAAATTTACTTCTCCTCGTTAAAAATATATATATGGTTTTTTATGTATAACATCAAATGCATAAGCTCTACGTATTATGGAATGTATGGATTCATTGCCTGTATTTCACAAGAGAAAAACTGCAGAGAAAAAGATTACGTTGCAATTATGCAATAGTTACCCAATTTAATAGTTTGAAGAGGTAGCTTTATTTCATTCAATAAACTCACCACTCCCAGCCTATTTTGCACTATGGCATTCTGATGCTCACTTGTATATTCACCTCTTGAGGTGCTGGGTGGCCACAGTAGATTTTATTTTCAGCAAAATCCAGTAGGCACAAGGAAAAATTGCTTCAGGCTAGAGGCAGTGTTCTACCAGACAAAAGGCAAAGCTGCAGGCTAGTCATGGAGGATTTGCTAATGTTATAAATCTACCCATGTAGTGAAAATTAATTGCCAGTTATAATCTTCAATTATTACTGTATCACCAGCTAGTTTCCTTTCCTATCTTGGATGAAAAAAGAATCCAAGTGAAATCATGAAGTATGTAGGATGACCAATTCCACAAACAGAAACAAAAAACAAACCACCAAAAAAAAAAAAAGGGATTATAAAATCACATCCTATCATATATGGTAAAGCATCCATGGTCTTTACTGGCAGAGCAGGTGCAGAAAAGACAACGCTAGTGATGTTTGCACAGGAACAGAGCAAGTAAACTACCCTTTGGAGTGGTAATATCAAATTCTACTTTTAAGTAGTTTTAAAAAGATAGAAAAGCACCCTACTAGTATTTGTGGTGACTGGCTAAAATACAGTGAAGTACTGTGGGTTTTTTCGCTATAATAAGAACTGGCCTATTCTAATATGCTTGGTTTCAGTAGCTGCTCTTTGGTAGAAAGATTAACCCCAACAATGTATTTTGAAAGATGGCAGTCTTTGATGAAAGTTTAAATTTAATGAGCAAAATTTGGTGTCAATGGCAGCATCACCTTTTGGAAACTGGTAAACAAAGTGCTAGTTAGTAAAGCCCTGTTAAGACCTCTCACAGGAAAAGGTAACATGCTTTGGTCATTTTGCCTGTTTTATGTTTTGCTTGGTTTTTTAATAAGAAATACATTCTACATACCTGTATTCTCTTTGTAATCTAGAAATCAGGTGTTGTTCCTTTCCTTTCCAAATAATTATGCAATAACGTATTTCAGTGAGGACTGGATTACACCCTATCGGTACACAGAAGGTTTACAGCGTTCTTTCATTTAATTCCCGTGCAGGTAGGATTAGGCTTTCAGCAAAAGCCATATTTGCATTCAAAGATGCCCCTGCACCCTTTCAGTGACAAATGGATTAATTTCTGCACATACCTGGTAGAACACTTTGGGCCTTTTTCCAATGAAAGGTGATCTATAAACATTATCAGTAGTCAACTTGTTTATTCTCAAGATTTCTTCCCATTCGCTCACCCTCTCTGCCTCTCCTCACACTGAGAGGTGGGCTGTAGACATGAATGACATTTCATACCCTTCCTCTGGATATGCACACACTGTCCCGATTATTACTCAAAGAAACGTGAATACATGATTTTGAACACAGGGAAATTCTCTCTCACAATCTCATAGTATTAAAATGAAAAAGCTTTTAAAGGCCCTCTTGTTCTGTGTATTATTCTCACAGCTCTCTATGCTTGCATATGGCAGGTCAGAAATCTGCCATGAAAAGCCCACATTCAAGGGGTACTCCTGAAATAAATTCAAACTTCAGAAGAATTTGGACACAAGAGACTCACTCTAAGGTTGAAAGTCCATAATAAGAGTCAAAGCAGCCTAGAATTTTTCACGTCATTTATCCTCTGATCCTGTAACATACAAACAAATGGGCATAAGAGAACTAATTCAGAAGGAGAGTATGAAAGAATGATAAATGTTGTTGCATACACAATGTGTTAGCTTCTCTTCACTTTCTGTCTAGTATCAAAACTAGGGCACCGTTCAAGAGAACAGATGAGGTTGAAGCCTAATAAAAAAGGGAATGTTTAAGTATTTGAAGAACAGAGGGCATGTTTAGGGAACAGAGCTAAGGAAGATTAAGATTTATCTTTCAATATTTATGTTATTTTTGCAGTTTGGCAATTACAATTAGTTTCACTTTCCAGCTCCAAGAGAGTAAGACAATATTAGTAAAATGGGGAGAGTTTATTTTTACAAATAAACTGCTTTCACTAGAAATCTCTTCTGTGCACTACTTTCCTGTGTGCTATACTATCAGCTTTGATGCCTCCTTCCTCCACATCAACTAATTATTCTCTGCCTCCTTCAAATTCCTCCTTAAAATAGCTGCCTGCGTGAAATTATTCAACATTCATAGACTGATTTTTGTCTTCACAACAGACACTGCTTATGGCTTTGTCTAAAGTGCATTATAAGCTCTCTGAAATATAGACCATATCTGACTGTTTTTTAAAGCTACCAGTTTTATATGTCACACCATTTGAACACGTTACACATCTCTTTAGAGCTTTTCCAAATGTATCCTTAATAACAATAAATTGAAAAAAAGAAAACAACAAAAACTAACACACAAAAACTCACATTCAGGATAAACTCTGACCTTCCAGGAGAGCGATAAATAGCTTATAATAGCTTTGACTTGCAAAAGAGCTTGGAAAACAATCAGAATAGTGACAGGTATCTTGAAAAGCTGGAAACAATAATAAATGCCACAAAATAAAACTTGTAGCATTCCCTCCTTCAGAGATGCAGCCAAGAATAATTTTTTCTGATGAACAAGAAATTCAAAAGTATGTGGAGCTGCATTACCTCTTTCAGAATCTAAATGCCTACAAAGTTTGGTAATGTTCACACCCCGTGAGTTGTGAGTTATGAGAATAGCTGAAGAAAACATACACCAAGCATAAAATGTACAGCCCCTTACACACAGCTCACCATAATTTCAAGTGCTTATACATTTTTTCTCCCATTTCTCCTTATATGTTTCCATTGCCATGTGTTCATTTTCTTAGTATATTTGCCCAAGGTTCCCCAAGTCTTCTAAAAACCCAAAAATAAAACAAAAGGATGAATATAGATTAGAATCACGAAATTTTATGATAGTGCACAAAAAACCCCGAGAGACCCTGAAGAGAAAATCTGAAGACTTTTTTTCTTTATTTTTTTCCCCGCAGTTACTCTGCAACACAATGGGTATAAGCTGTTGGGATGACTGAACATTAATAACATATAGGGACAGGCAGAAAGTTGCTTGGGAAAAGCAGGCAAGGGAACATGTAAAACCTTCTAAGTCAGAGGATCAGCTCAATCCTTTGCGCGTGAGCAAACAACTCTTTCCCGCAGCATTTTCCTCTTCCTGTCTCCTTCCTTACACAGATGTTTAGATATACTAACAAGACATGAAAACCTCAGATTAACTTCTTAAACACTGAAGACCCTGCATCATGAATGACAGCCATTCCATATAACAGCTCAAAAATCAAAAAGTCCTGCTTTCTTAAAAAAATAAATAATAATTAAAAAAAAGTGCTGTATCATAAAGCATGCCTGCCTGTAGCATGTAGACAGCAACAAGCTTGCTTTGTCCTGCAGGACAAGCAAAAGCCGCACAACCATGTTTACTGCAGCACCGTGCCCAAGCTCCGACGATACACCCTGTGCAGTAGCACATTAGCCAAAGCCCAGTCCCGATAATGAAATCCTATGGCCTTGTCTTGGCTCCAGAAGCAGGAAGCTCAGTGTCAGCACGTGACAGAACACTTAGACATATTATCTACATATGATGCACTGCAAAGAACAGAACTACTGAGCAAGACACCAGCAAGCAAACTAATTTCATGTCCATCAGGCGATGTGATAGGTATGACCAGTTACCAAACCATAGAAGCATTCTGCTGCCACTGCCATGATCTACACTCTTCTCTCTTCTTGGAGAAAAGGCAATGGTCTCTGGATTTCTCCAAAATGCTGCTCTTCTTCAAGGCTTTGAACTTTCTTGAAGGCACAGTATGGATTCAAGCATGAATTTACCAGAGAGCACAAAAACTGCGAGCAGCCTTTTCTCTAGTCATCTCCAAAAGTCATCTTTCATCTGAAAACCTGACTCAAAAGCTGACCTGGCATATACTTAATGGCCTCAATTTACTCTCTCAGTACTGCTTATTATTCCCATCCCATTACTTTTGATAGCCAGGACTCCACCCTCTTTCACACTGACATAGTATTTTTTGCCCTTTTGGTTTCCACCCTCGATGGCTTTTGCTTCTCCTTCTCACAACCAGGCCCAACTTCACGAATCCTGAACCTATACTCATTTTAAATATCCATTTCCTTCACTTTATTCTTGCCTGCCCTAGAATTTGCAGTGGAAAAGGAAACCAGTCTGGAAAAGAGGTTATTGCACATTTTCTCTCTCTCTCCTGCTGCTTACTAAGCTGTGCTATTCCTCCAGTTGAGCTGAACCCACACCTGCAATTTCAGCCTTTCTTCCTCCTACTTTTGACTCACTCCTCAAACCTTCTCTCTTGTATCCATTTCTTTCTCCACAATAGACTGCAAATATTTATTCCAAGAGAAAGCCAGAAAACATAATAATCATTTCACATTCTCCCTTCCCACTCCCTTTCTCTTCATTACGGCTCTCTCTTCCTCCTTGTACCATAGATACTGAACACATCTGTCCCACTCTTTCCACTTGCCTCGCTCACATAACCCCACACCTCCCATCTCCTTTCTCCTCTTGCTGACAGAACAGCAGCACAGCAAGTCCTTCCCATGTTTGGAAATCTACCTCTGACCCTTGCTTCTCTAACCACACTACCTCTCCTTCTATCCTTCTTTCACCTCTAAGCTCATTATGAACTAATGAACTGTTTGATAACAAATTAGACTTTTAATTTGTCTTTAACTGCAGCCTGAACTCCCTTCACCTGTCCCTTGTACAACACTGAAACCATTTTCACTAAAATGTCTGAAAACCTTTTACTATTGCAACATCAAAATAATTTAACCATTTCCACCATCTATAACCCTTGTGTGTTTTTCATAAAAATTATATGCATTTCTCCTTTTGAAGCATTTTTTCTCCTTTCCTCACTTCCATGACTTTACTCTCTCCTGCTTCCCTTCCTCCCTGTACCAAAACCTTCACAAGTCACCAGAAGGTTCCTTATTGCTCCTTTGTCTTCTAGTAGGGCTCCAATGAGCTACATCTTTTGCCCCTTCCCTTACGTCTGGGAATTTCATCCACAAACTAAGGAGACAGGTCTCTAAATAAAAAAAATCTCAACCTATCTTTCTGACACCTTCTATCACTAAGTAGCTGTCAGCTTCAGCTCAATACAGGTAGAACAGAACTTAGATCTCACCTCTCCTACCCTCTTTTCTCCACCTCCTTTCTTGATTGCTGTGGACAGCATTATCATCTTGCTCATCATTCAGATACGAAATACTATGTCATCTTTGACAAGGACTTCTCTCTTGATCTGTTCGTTCAGGCTATGGCTGTATCTACATGACTCTTCCAGTCTTGTGTCCTTAGGACAAAGTCCTCTCTAAATGTTTTCAGAGCTAAAGGTTTGTTCATCTCACGTTAGTTACTAAGATTTCTTCTTTTTTCTCTAGACAAACATTATTCTGCTTGTTAACACTGTTCCAGAAGTTATTTCTTCTATATTGTCATACTAATGACAGGCCAGAAGTGCCAGAAAGACCGAGTGGCCATAGACCCTGCATCAAAACTAGCGCTAAAAGGAAAAGCAGACAGGTCATTGTTGTTGGTGACTCTCTACTGAGGGGGGTAGAGGGGCCAATGTGCTGCCCTGACCCGCTTCACAGGGACGTCTGCTGCCTCCCTGGAGCAAGAGTTAGGGATGTGTTGGGCAAACTTCCTGCCCTAATAAAACCCTCTGATTATTACCCCCTTTTAGTATTTCAGCTGGGTAGCGAAGAAGTGGGGAGAAGGAGCCCGAAATCAATTAAAAGAGATTGTAGAGCCTTGGGACGGCTGCTTAAGGGATCAGGAACACAAGATGTGTTCTCCTCTATCCCTTCATTAGCAATGATGAATGAGGAAACAGACAGGAAGAGCCACCAGGTCAATTTGTGGCTCTGGGACTGGTGCTATTGGCAGGGATTTGGGTTTTTCAATCATAGGCTGCTGTATGAGACACCTGGCCTGCTGGTGGCAGGTGGGAGGCACCTGTCCCAGAGGGGGAAAAGAATTTTGGGGCAGGAGTTAGCAGGGCTCATTGACATGGCTTTAAACTAGATAGGAGGGGGGAGGGGGAGATAACTGGGACTGAGAGGATTAAACCCAAGGGAAGCATGCTGGGGCTTGAGGGACAGGAGAGTAGTGAGGACTCTTGCTCTCTCATTTTGGTTGATTTACAGGACACCAGGCCTGCTTGCAACAGGGGGAGGAAAGCCTACTACTACTGCTTACAAGGCCTTGCAATCCGGTGTCTCAGTGGCAGTGGGGGATGGTGATACACATGGTAGCGAAGACATAAGAAGTAGTAATAGGATGGCAACTACAGAAGGAACTGAGCACGGTCGGGTGGGAAATAGGGCTCGTCCCCCCAAAAAAGTGGCAGGACGACTAGCCCAGCTGAAGTGCATCTACACAAATGCACGCAGCATGGGCAACAAACAGGAGGAGCTGGAAGCCACTGTGCGGCAGGAAAGCTACAATGTAGTTGCCATCACAGAAATGTGGTGGGATGAATCACATGACTGGAGTGCTGCAATGGATGGATACAGGCTCTTCAGAAGGGACAGGCAAGGAAGAAGAGGAGGAGGGGTGGC
>JAOXNO010000001.1:15140289-15169478 GCA_028565335.1 Limnodromus scolopaceus
GGCCTGACCCGGCCCGGCCCGGCCCGGCGGAGTCGCCGCCCCGAGCGGAGCGGGGCCGGCGGCCGAAGAGCCTCGCCGGGGGAGGCAGCCGCTGGCGTTGCGCGCCTCGGGGTTGCGCGCCCCCCGTCTCGCAGCGCCCCGCAGTAAGTGCTTGGGACGCGGTTTCGGTACTTGCGGCACGGTCCCCGCGCCCCAGCGGCGCCCGGAACCGGCCCCGGACTGTCGGGGCTCCCCCTCCCCCCGACCGCCTCCAGCTGCGCCCCTGTGGATCACCTATAACCACAACCACAGCCATTTTGTTGTCCAAGTACTACCTCATCTGTGTCTGAGTACAGGCTTCGGCTGTTTCCAAATGGGTTTTTGCTTGTTTTGGTCTTTTTAGGCTACAGTACAGCAGCTCTGGACTCACAGGTCCCGCTCCTCTCCAGTAACACCCAGGTTTTCATCTCGCTATACATAACCTATGGGATATACGTGCTTTTCATTTAATTCTAGTGCTGCGCCTTTTTTTTGGTTTATTTCTCCATTGAGGTGAGAACAGGAAGTAACTCTACCGTGAAAATTTTTGTACTCAATGTACCTAATTTGGGTAAGGAGCTATAGCGTAAGCCTGTTATTGTTCCTGCACACACTTATGAAGCCAAATATAAACACCCCTGGTGAAGGACTTGATTTCATGTAAGCAGCCCCAGTGTCTCCACATGCAGCATCTTCCATACAGCTGTGCAGCCCCAGCAGGAGCGCTGGTGGCTGAGGTTTATGGTTCAACAGACACTTTTCAGAGCGGTGGGGTGTGCCTCCAGTGGTCCCTGCCCTGTCCTGCCTCTCCTCCCTGCCACACACTTAAGACTCTAGGTCACCATTCACTTTTTGCTGGTTCACACCGTTGTGGGACAACACTGAAGCAAAATACGGAATTAATCTAGACTCAGGAAAAAAGAATGGCATTTAGGGCCCACCAAGGGTTGGAGCAGTGGATGGAGGGGCAGGACAGGAGTTGCTGAAGTCAGCGCTGCTGCTTGGAGAAAAGTACATGGTACTACGGTCTACAATGGATTTAAGTAAATTCCTTAGAATTTCTTTGAGACTGGGCTCTTTGCAGTGCTAAATGGGATAAACATTTGGGGCAAAGGACAAACACCCTTTGCCTTATATACACTGTCAACAGGCGCAGTATTAAATACAGGCAGCATTCACGCTCCATCTCTTCCCAGAAGTAGCTTGAATATACAAGTCCCATCATTAATACCCTTTCATACCATATGGGCTGTCCAGAGGGCCTTCAGTCATGTAAAATTAGGTACAGAAAACTACAGGAACAAATAAAACGATCAAAGGAGCAGAAAGCTCACCAAAGTACACTTCAGAAGAGAACCAGTCAATCACAGTAGGCTTATTAGCAACCAATGTGAAGCAGACATAAGGTGCATGGCCTTAGATATATTACACATAGAATTTCCAGAAGCAGGAAGAGTAGTCATGGTGTAATACAAAGCCCTGGCAAGACCTATTTTGGAATATTAAGTCCAGTTCTAGCCAGCAGTTTAAATTAATCTTCCTACAAAAAAGTGTGGAAAGGGTTATCGGAATGATCAGAGGAATTAAGAGTCTGTCATATGAGAAGAGCTTGACTCAACCTAGCAAAATTCAGCTGAAAATGGATATGATTGATGTTTTTAATTATAAGGAGACATGATCATCAGTGAGGAAGAAAAAATAAAGAAGAGTCATAAACTGCTTATGTTGAGGTTGAAAATCCTGCTTGCTACACATAAAACTCTTTAGTCACGAATAGCAAGATGGAACTCCTTGGGAGGAATGATAAATGACGTGAAGTTAATAGTCAACCATGTTTAGCACTTGTGCTCAAAATCACTCCAAGATAGTTGAGCAGAAGTCTTGACAGTGGCCAAATAGTCTCTTAATTAAAGAAGTTATGCAGCACAGCTTATAGCATAACACTTCTGTGATTACCCAAGACATGTATCTGGAGAGAAGATAGAAAAGAAAGGCACGTGAGCACCCAGGAAATCCCCATCATTGAAAACCGACATAAGATTTCAGGGAAATATGTATAGCCAAACATCTAACTAATATCAAACACTGCCACAGGATACACATGCAATAAAGGAACTCCTAACAACACAACTGAGAAAAAAGGGGAGGAGGAAACTAGTTAATACAAGCTGCCACAAACCAAGCAAAAAAAGTGAAGAAACTCTCCAACTTTAACACATGGCACTAATCTACATGCTGCTTACCATGACACACTGCAGATCTACAGTCTAGGCTGTAACAGAAACAGACCATATGAAGGAAAATTAGCATAAAATCAAAGATGCAAGATGTACCAATTCCTTCCTAAAAAGAAACAATCCAGTGACTTACAGTTTGAGAGAAAGGTTTCCAAAGACCTCCCAAAGGAATTCTTCCTCCTCCCTACCATATGTATTCAAGAAAAACATTATCATTAAACAAATGGTTCCACAATCGTCAGAACAGATATGCCCAACTTTCCAGTGATCGGCATCTTTTGTTTGAAAAGTGCAAGTTCTGCTTTGATTACTTCTATGCTACCTCAATGATCTGCACAAAGGAATGAGCCTCACTCCTGACCAACCTATAGATGAATTTGTCTCCATTGGCTTGTAAGGTGCAAGTCCTAAAGCTGCAGAAAAGTAGCCTCCATTCTGCACCAGGGCTCCTCCCCAGGAACATTACTTATTTCACTCCGGATTGGAGCTGAATCAAACTCATGTATGTAGCATGGACAACTGTGCGCTATGCTTTAGGGCCCTTTAGCGAAATAGGAAGAGAGACGATCTGACAGTATAGAAGTTTTTCCCAAGGTTGGGAATGTATGTCATTCTCTCTTGTGAATGTGAACTTGGCCTGTAGCTTTACCATAGCTTTAGCATAGCTTTTTAGCATTCAGATGGTTTCTTCTTCCCTTTTCCTGGCATCTGTTTTCACAAAATTTGTAGAAAGGCAATTCTGTTTAGGACTTTCACTCTTTTGCAAATTTATTAGTGTTAATCAATGGATCCAAAAGTTATGGGTAGAGAGGAAAAAAAGAAGGGAAAGACACAGACATGATCACAGAAGATTATTTCCGTAGGAAATGAGTAAAAAAACTGCACATGAAAGTGCAGATTAAACATCCTCTGTTTCTTTTCCAGCTGCTCACCAATACAGAAACTTAATTCTTCTATGACCTTGAGCAAGTCACTCTGCCACAGAAAAATAATTAAGTCAGTCAGGAAAGGTACTTCTTTCCCTCCCCAATCCCTGTGGATCTTGTTTTATTTCAACTGCCGAGTAGGGTCTTCCTTTTACTATGTGTTTTTTCAGAGCTTAATATAATGCAGCCTTGATCTTGGTTGCAGCTTCTAAATACTACAGCAATCCAATCATAACATAGAATTTAAAAAGTAAACTACAAGCAAATTAAGGCCTTTAATTAATAAGTAGCAAAATACAGATGAAACCTTAACTCTAATCTTTTTAATCCATATATCACTAGTCTTCTAATAAGATGATCTCCAAATGCAAGCTTTCCACTAAGTAACCCAGAGATAAAAATCATATGTTCCTATATCTACTTACTAGAATTATAGTTAAAGACTTGGGCTTTATAAAAGCACAGGAAAAGTTACAACATTTAGAAGAGATCCAAAACTCTGCATCAATCTTTGGCTTATGTGGAGATCAATCCAACATTTATATAATTTTCAG
Organism: Limnodromus scolopaceus; assembly: GCA_028565335.1. Classification (NCBI taxonomy): domain Eukaryota; kingdom Metazoa; phylum Chordata; class Aves; order Charadriiformes; family Scolopacidae; genus Limnodromus; species Limnodromus scolopaceus. Next base: position 15,144,025 of record JAOXNO010000001.1, read on the forward strand.
GATCTAAATGGTAAGAGATAACAAACTAAAACAGCAATTCTCATGTGGTTATCACACATGTGACTATCAGGAACATTGTATGTAGTCACCATGTACAAATAAATAATTACATGATTCCATTTCAATTCCATCGTCACACACTGAGAAAATATCATGAGTTTTCTGAAGGTGCATGTGTAGTCACAACAACAATAACAAAAACTTGTGACCCTCTGCTTTAAATCGTGTATACCTGGCAATCAGTGCACCAGATGGCTTTAAACTGGCTACAAAAGCATTACAAAAATCCCAGCTGTATAAGTCTTCAGTATCATAACAAGATTATAAACATATGATGTTCTTGTGACAAGGTCATTATGATTTAAGCAGTTTGGCAAGAGATTCATTAGTACTTATCAGGCAGGGTGCTATTTTGCAATGGATTTACCATGATATTGGTTTTATCTTATTTAGCAGAAATTATTACACAGCAGACAGTTTTATGAACCCAGGTATCTACTTTGGTGGGAATGGAACAGTAAATGAATTGCAAGACTTTCTTAAAGAAAAGCACCAGCAAACTACCTGCCTGTCAGTCACAGAAGTACAGAAACTTCAGTCCTCCTCCAGGATTTTGAGAAGTGTAAAACTAATTTATATGTTGACTTGTGTGCAAATGATTTTTGTAGTGAATACAATCTTACTAATTTAAACTGAAAGATTATCTGTCTGAAGTCTTTCTTTCCACAGTGGATAAATGACGTTTCTACAGCTGTACTTCAGGGGGAAAGATACAGAGAAGTTTGTACTGAGAAAGTGCAAAACCCATTAGATAGTTAGTCCTGCCTTTCTCTGGCAAATGATTCTGAAACTTTTTTTTCTAATGCAGTATAGCATCCTAGTCTGCTATGTGATGATTAGAGTAGCTAAATTCATTATACAAAATAGATCATAGAATCATAGAATGGTTAGAGTTGGAAGGGACCTTGAAGATCATTGAGTTACAACCCCCCTGCCGTGGGCAGGGACACCTCCCATTAGACCAGGTTGCTCTAAGCCCCATCCAGACTGGTCTTGAACACTGCCAGGGATGGGGCATTCACAACTGCCCTGGGCAACCTGTTCCAGTGTCTCACCACCCTCACAGGAAAGAATTTCTTCCTAGTATCTAATCTAAATGTCCCCTCTTTCAGTTTAAAACCATTACTCCTCGTCCTATCACAACACTCCCTGATAAAGAGTCCCTCCCCTTTTCTCCTGTAGGCCCCCTTTAGGTACTGGAAGACCAGTATAAGGTCTGGCCAAAGCCTTCTCTTCTCCAGGCTGAACAACCCAAGTCTCTCAGCCGGTCCTCACAGAAGAGGTGCTCCAGCCCTCTGATCATTTTCATGGCCCTCCACTGGACCTGTTCCAACAGGTCCATGTCTTTCCTGTGTTGAGGACTCCAGAGCTGGACACAGTACTCCAGGTGGGGTCTCATGAGAGCAGAATCACCTCCCTCGATCTGCTGTCCACGCTTCTTTTGATGCAGCCCAGGATGCAGTTGGCTTTCTGGGCTGCCAGCCGTGCATTGCCGGCTCATGTCGAGCTTCTCATCCACCATACTTAAAAAGTCCTATCTAAGTTTCTGCAAAAACATGCATACAGGATGGCCATTAAAACAACTCAGCACGTAGCAAGCCAAATGTAAAATCCACTATCAGCCAGTCTCCCTAGAGCCACTCTGGCCAGAAGTTCAGTCCCTGTACTATTTCTGATCTCTTCGTAATTTCAGAAGGTGTCTCAGACAGCATGTGAGTGCCACCATAGAAGACTTGAGCTAGAAAACTGTATCAAATAGACACTTACAGCAGAGAAATCTATTTTAACGTCCTCTGAAATAACACAAGAAAAAGAAACTAAATTAAGCTTTTGGTTCCATCTTAGCCAAAGCAGCCAGGACTTAAAGAAGAAACAGTCAGAAAAATGGAGAACTGAAAAAGAAATTCTAAGCGAGATATTCTTGTATCCCAACAAAAACATATTTCTCAAACAAGTGTTGCAAATTGCTTCACCCGAAGCAAAAAAATGCTTGAAACACTACAGCAACACTAATCAGATGAAACAAGAAATCTGAAGAGAGGCATACTGCACAGATCTACAAACAGAAAATGCACAATAAGACAACTTATTACAGTGAACTCTGGAAAGTTTGAAGAAAAAGTACTACCAAAAAATGGCCATGAGCTAGAGGTGGAAATCAACAGTTATTACACATTGCAAACCCAAGAGAGTTATACAAGCATTATGAAAAAATAAATTGCATGTCCTTTGGTTCCAGTGTCTAAAAGCTTGTTATAAACAATTTTGCTGCAGTATTGGTTGTAGTCTAAATGCATTAATATAGCACTGTACTGCAGCTAATTTATCCTGCTTTTCAAGAGGGTATTTTATCTTATCGACTGTATTACCATAGTTGAAGTGTTTCTGATACCAAAGCTAGTAACGGTAACTCTCAGTGTATCACAAGACACCTTTGTACAGTGCAGACATGCATCTTCACTGGATATGGGGACTTAAAATTGCTTGTTAGAAGCAAAGCAGTTTCTTTTTTTTTCTGCAACAGTTTCAGGTTTCAGCCAGGAGTCTCTAAGAGTTCAGTTCAGACCCATCTACCTTTTCAATATTGTCTCTCCCTCAAGAATGTTCCCCATGTCCTGGCCTCCACTAAACACCTGTGCAACTACATGAAACATGGATCTCAAATTCACTTCTTTAAACACACTACCCAAGGTCCCTGGTCTAATACTTCGTCAGATGGACTTATGGCAAGAAGCTGAAGATTTGACCAGGTCAGGGGAATGCATTCTCTGCAGAAGACAGAGGGGTAGATTCGTAACAGTGCGGCTATTTGGGAAGATGAGAGACATGAACAACAGGTCAAAGAGCACTTGACAGGCTAAAATTCAATTTCCCTGTTATTGACAGATGCTCAGGAAAGATCAGAGAGGAATTGTTTAAAACACTCAGTGCATGTTTTATACTGCTTCTTAAAATTACTAAGCGTATCTAGCACTGGTGTAGCGAACACTTGGAATTTACTTACTAAATATTTACCTGTTTTGTTTTATTTGAAAGAATTTCTTGGTAAATAACAGCAACAATAATATTTTTCAAGGTCATATCTAGAATCTAGAGGAAGGATCTTAACCATCCAGTTGGGACAGAATAGAAAAAACTTGTAGGAGTTCCCTGCATTTTTGAAAAACATGGCAAAGTTCTTTAGATTACGAGATACAAAAACACTTTGGGATGGAGAAAGTTACCTCACCTCAGTATTAAGTCCACATTCAAACAGCATGCTACACTTCTAAGCTTCGCTCTCTCACAATGCCTGTGTAAATAACAAAAACCACAAAACATGGGTCCCCAAAGATCTTCGCACATTTCTCATGAGGTATGCATAGAAATATACTTTCATTAAAAATTAAGTTTGCCCTTTTGAATAATGTATATTATAACTTTTCGTTCACCAGCCATGTTTGCATGTGTTGGCAGTACACAACAGCAACTTACTGCGTTTCCCCCGCTGCATCGTAATCAGTTTTCTTCTGCTCCTTCTCAGCATAGATGCCTTATTTCTCCTGTTCATATCTCTTTTGCCCAAACTCTTCCCTTTTCTGAATGTTGTTTCCTCTTTTCTACCTCTATTTACCCTAACACTACAGGATGAGTTTTCATCCGACACCGTGTCATTCTGCTAAAGCACCAGCTTGGGGCCTGTTTTTTGCTCCCAGCCTGTCACTCACTGCCCTCCCACTTGGGCCCACCTGCCTAACCAAACACTACCATGTCTTTCAGTATGCCCTGCCTTGCTTTTTATTCCCTCCTTTGCATTTAGGAGCCTCTCCTCTCTCCTGCCTTCCTCAGTGGAGGACAAGTTTCTCCCATACATCTCTTCCAGCCCCGAGTCATCTCTCTTCCTCCCACCAGCGAGCTGCCTCTCTCCACACAAAGCTGTGTGGAGTTGCCCCCTTCTGCTCTCTGAATGCTTCCTCACCTGCCTGGGGAAAGCCTCCTTTCCTCCTCCCCTCCTTCCAGCAGGCAGCTGTCTTCTGATTATCCCTGGGAGGCCAGCAGTCCTTCCCAGCCTTGCCCTGGCCCTGGCTGGAGGCCCCTTTCCCTCAGCACAGGGGCCTGCCTCCCCACCCGCCATTTTCCACAAGCGGTGGCACACAGGCTGTCCCTCTCTCACAGCAGCTCCCCGGTCCCCACTGTAAATGGGGACTCATCCCTGGCTCTAAAAGTTTGGGTCCTCCCAGACAAGAGGTCTGAGTGAGGGTCAGACTGTGATGCCTTTGGTGGAGGTCACGTTTGGGCCCTAAATCAGCTGATAGCAGAGAGGGCCCAGCCTGGTCACATGGCTCCCCAAGCCCTCACTGCTTCCAGAAGCTGGCTCCAATCACACCTTGCTTGAGGTTCTGAAATGTTTTGACAGTTGTTATGGTATGTCCTATTTCCAGCTTGTACAGGAAGCAGACATGTTGAAATCACAGAAGAAAGCAAGCCTGTTTGTCTTGTATTTCTGGCTGAGACTGGAAGTGGAGTGCCAGAAATCAATTGTGTCTCATCTATTGTACAGGGAAGTCTCTTGTAGCTCCTTGTATCAATGTGCTAACTTTGCAAGGAGCTTTGTCCTGATAAGACTTCCATCCCAACCTGGAAGAGTCAAAGATAGTATCTTCTGATAAGCACTGCAAAATCTGTACTCAATCCAAATGAGTTCCAAAGGCCTTAGCAGGAGTTGGGGCATAGTGAGTGACATGCCTGACAACTAAAGGCAACCGAAGTACAAAATATGTTTGATATTTAAGCATTGGCCTACATGCAATGAGAGGTTATTTCATAGACATTTTGGTACCATCATCCTTCAAAACGCCTCATATGCCACCCTACACTTCTGTTATCAGACTCTTCACCAGACATTTTACAAAGGCAATATGGTTGCAGAAACCAGATGTGGATAGGCCTCAGTTATGGTCTCATAGATCTAATGAATTTTTTAATTAGATCCTCCTCTTAAAGATATAAATAGGTTGTTCTTTGATAGCTTAGTTACTGGAAACCTATGGTTTTACAAGTGTTCCTAAGGCACTATTTCCTCCAACCAGACAAAGTGTAAGCACACAGTATTAATGATACTCTCAAGTTAAATGAAAAAACACAGGCAGTCAAGAAGAAAAAATAAAAGTTGAGACATTATGAAAAATATCCCATGCTGCCTATGAAGGTTGCACACTTCTGAAACGTTATAGTAGCTAAGACTGCAAATTTCCAGGTTCAGATTAAGAAAATCTTTGTACATCTGTGGCTATCAAACTTTTTAAGTGGCTAATAACCTCCAGTGATGCAGCTCTGTGCATTGAATCAAGTCTTATTTTGTAGATACTCAGCATGTGACATCTGATATATGCAAAAGTTGCAAGACTGATGAAAAGAGAAAAATGCTGTTTTAGAAAAAATTAATAATTGAAAGTAATTTTAAAGTTATAATTTGACTATTTTGTAGTTCAGCTTCAGATACCCGCTTGTTTGATGCAAGTTTATAACCAGAACCAGCTGTTGTTTCCCAAATCTTTTAATTGACAGATTAAAAAAACCTTCTCCTTCAAAAGACAGTGGTCATCTGTGGATTCCCTCTCTCTGTGTTTAAGTCTGATGGATAATAATAATAACAATAAAAATAAATTAAAATATTCAAATTCAAACCAGTTACTAACACAAAGTCCTCTTCCTCCTTCTGTGGAATTGGAGTCTTATTCTGCATATACTAAACCTGAGCTCTTACATTTTTACCTACATTCATATTTTCATTCAAGGACTCTATAATAATGTGATAATACAATGCCTGTTTTTCCTTCTGCCTTAAAAACTTTTTTTTTTCTCTTGTCATTGCAGCTACTAGTGACTTCAAAATACTCTTACAATTGTAGCCTGTGGTACAGGAAAGCTACCAAAATCAGAAGGCTATATGTATAGTGAGCTGAAAAATCTTGTGGAAGATTATTTGTCTAAGCATATTTGGACTGTCAGTTCTCTATGGCAAGAGGTGTTTACTCTTCTGTTTAGAAGAACAGTGGAGCCTTTCTTTCTGTGCCCTCACGCATCATCATAATTAGCACAATGATACAATTCAGTCAAATCTATGAGTCAGTGGCATTTTATTGAAGTATGTATTCGTGTCACAGTAGAGGTGGGCACTTCTAAATATTTCTAAAGTTGTTCTTAACTGATGGAGCAAAACTTATGTCATGTTATAAACAAATACTAATACGAAGTTAGAGGCTGTATGTAAATAAGGTGAGTTATGGCCGTGAAAAGACCTAACAACAGTCCTCTGATAAATATAACATTTAATAGCAGTACAATATGAATTCCTTGATATAGAGATGAGTTTACACTGGAGGTGTTAGAAATGGTCTTGTTTGGAGAACTTACTGGTGCATGGAGCCACAAACATGCGTCTTCTGGATTTGTAGCAGAAAAACTCAAAGAGCATCTCTAGGTCCTGGAAGTGCTCAAATGATGATGAATTCTTCCATTTATTCAGTGTTTAATATTTTGCCTATGGAATTTTTACATCAGCTGACAAAAAACCCTCAGTCTGTCTTTGTCAATTTGAATCTTAATGTAGCCAACTGTTCTGCTCAGTTCTCACACTACATTTGTGGTGTAAGAGTCTAAGAGCATGCTGTGTCAGCCATGGGATTATTGGTCCTAGGTTTTGCAAAATTTCAAATACACACTTTTAAAACAACAGCAGATAATTATGAGAGTTGGCAGATACCACAGGCATAATTGTTTTCGGCAGTTACAATGATCCCAAGGGTCTTTTCCAACCTGAATGATTCTATGATTTCCTTATTCAAACCTGTAGTTAGTTCAGGGCTAGTAAAATAGAATCCTTTCCTGCCTTCACTGTATCCTCTGGGTACAGCAACCAGCAGGACCTCCCTTTTTCTTGCTCTTTCTTGCTCTTCACCTGGTATCTCACCTGTTAGGTCACTGCTCCAGGTAGTTTGCCGGGCTGCCTCTTCAATGTGCTGCCCCTACAGCTATCCAGCCTTTGCAAAAGTTTCAGAAGGATCATACATCAAAATACCTATTCCATCAAAAATGAACCACGTCTGGAAAGATGGTTGAACTCATCAGCATTTTATTTCAAAAGGGAACATGGATAAAAAGTTCCATCAGTATCAAAATGTCATGTGTTAATATTTAAGGAATGATGATGATGTCACTCATTTTACTTTCCTTTTCTCCTGTCCTTCTCTCAGACTTGACCTGACCTGGGATTAAACAATCAGAAATATTGTCACTGTAACTTGCTTCTTATGCTAAAAGAGCACAAATAGGCTAACCTCAGCACACAATAGAAATTGTTGGAGTGGCAAAAGGTAAACAATAGTACATGTGATCTTGACCGATTCATTTATACCCATACCCTGCCTGTAGCATAAGTGGCCACACATCAGTGAGATGATAGAAGCTTTCCCTTCTTTTCTATCCATTCACTTCCATACTCTGTTCACCTAAGCAGCAGGAGTCATCTTAACAGCTATTAATGAAATACAGAATCTAATGCATTGTCTTGTCCCTCAGGAAAGACTTTGGTAATTTTGGAATGAATGTCTTATTCTCTCCAGGATACTCTGAATGTAAATTTGGAAAGAGGAATTTCTCTGAATAATTATAGTCTAAATGCTGAATTCCAAATATATTTATTTTGCTTTTTTGTTGGCGCACATTGCATACATGCTTTAAGAGATTTTTGTTGTTGCCATGGTAAAAAGCAGTCCCCAGTCCTTTTACTTAAAACCCATGAACTGCAATTAACTGTTTAATATTGTAATATACAACAGCTCTAGTAACACCTTAACAGCTTTGAGCATGATACTCCATCATCTCAGCAGATGGTGATTTTTGGCATTCTGTGTTTTCAGTTTATTCTTCTCCTTTATAATCCTTGCCATTATATCTTTTGACAAATGCTTCTGAACTAACTTAATTGCAATTTGATTATACTGAGGCATTCCTTGAATCTTTCTGTATTTCTGTTAAAGATGACCAATACGTGAAAGAAATACTTGTACGTGTACCTCTGATAGCAATTATAAAAGCAGATTTTAAGGTTCCTTAAGAATCTGTTTCTTCTCATCTGTAACTATAAAAATAGAGTCTTGAAATACCCTTGGTATAAAATAGGAGCCCTACACCTCAACAGAGAAGGAGACATAATTGTTTCTTTTGTGAAGAAGGAGCAACCCTGAATGTTTGTCAAGAGTCTGAGTTAAATGTTACCAAATTCAACTTGTTTTACCAAAGGGACTTGCCCTTTATTATTATTTCTATAGACCTGCAGACTGAATTCCCCATGAATTTTGCTCATTGTTTTAAAGATTTATGACTCATATAAATCCCTTTTAACATGGAGTTTCAATCATGTTTAGGAAAAAGTGTACTTTGTCCAGACATTATCAAGAGCAAGATTATGTGGTGAAACTGTTTTTCAGCTGCTCTCCCTCTTTCTCCCATATAATACATTTGTATTCAATTTCTTTTTTCTTTTTCCCCAGTTAGAAATGGATTCTTTGGATTTAAAATCAAGACTGTTCTTCATTTTGCTCCTTGAAGGGACTTTACGTATTAAGCAGGCATGACACTTCAGATATGTAATTCTGTAATACAGGACCAAGTAAACTTATTTTTAGCACCTCCAGCAGCAGCATTAGCATTTCTTCATCTTTAGGAAAAGATGACAACAACAGGGAAAAAGGAAAAGAACAATTTTCCCAGCATCGTAACAAGATAATTTTGCAGTTTCAAGTTTTAAAATATGAATATCTCATTCACAGTTATTTCCTCGCTGACTCCAGGTTTCTATGATTATTATTTATTCAGTGCTGATAGTGTGCTTGACATTGTGCAAATACAGAAAGAGAGATTCATGTGGACTATCTGCCAGGATTTCCTAGTTGTTAGTGGCAGTGTTAGCCTCTTTGAGTAAAAGCTTGAGACTGTCTTTAAAACAGAGATGCTTATCCATCCTGCCAACGTGCAGCTTCATACATATGACCGTGGGAAACGCTGCTCAAATGCACCCAGCAAGGCTTTGGAAGGATGGACCCAGTGGAGTTTAATTTAATTAGGGCAGCAGCAGTGTGTGGCAACTCTGAATGGATCAAACCTTTAAGACCAGTCATGATAATTGGTAACTGGGAAGAATCAGTCCTCCTGATTTGACACCTAAAGAATCAACAGAAGACTCTTTTCCTGAGTGCTACATGCTTTCAGAATCCCGGGTCTTCTATGAAGTCCATGGACTCTTTCATAATTTATCCATAGGACCTACCGACAACTTACTGACAACAGTGATGTTGGTGTCCCTCAAGTTGTTGCTGCCATTGGCAGACTGTCTGTTGCCAGACTGACATCTGCCACTGGCTTTGTCAGAAACAATACCTTCCAAATGGTAGCATTGGAAGGCTTTTGTCAAGGACTAATTTCTCAGAGTAGTGACATTTGATAAAATAAATATAAAAAGCATAGTCTAAATAAGAGAATTGTTTGTTACTTTATTGGAAGAGTGACCATCTTTGGATTTCCTCTCCAATGGAGCAAAATCATGCTGGTAGATGGGGTCTTTAGTGACTGTTTCCTGACTTTACACATGAAAGAGTAGAAAGTTTGCAGCTTCCTGTTTCATAAATGATGAACTTAAAAAAAATTGAAAACTCCCCAAATCCCACAAAAAAACCCCAACTTGCAATGAGGGAAAAGGTGGAATGCAAATACTTATCCTTGTTTTCTCCCTGACTAGGATGAGCATTTCATCTTTTGATGAAAATAGTCCTTTCAGATATCCTGTCAGAATGAATGGATGATGACAGTAAGCTTATATCTTTGCCTGAGATGGTGATACCACCCATCCAAACTAGCACTCAAAGGCCTTTGTTAGAGTAACACAAGTCATATATATGAGTCAGTATCAAAAAACCCCATGTCCAGAAATGAACACATCTGCCAGATACTGTATGGAAGCAGCCAAACCAAAAAGACTCATAGAAAAATAAACAAACCTCTGAGGGATTTGAAAGCTGAAGTCAAACGTATTGAGCTCAGTTCAGAACTGTGAAGCAAGTTAAAAAGGGGTATCTCAAATACAATGTATAAATTAAAATTCCTGTATTAGTCATAGTTATTATATACCAAATTTTGTTTGGAAAAGGAAAGAGAGCACTTAGATTTCCTTGCCTCTCCACCCCCTAAAAAACGGACTTCCCTTTGCTTGCAAGCATTTTTTTACACTGAGCAAAATGCCTGGTTTACACTCAGAGGAAAAGTTTAATTAATTCTCATTTTACAAATCCTCCACAATATTTATTCAAAAGATTGGCAAATTCCAGGAATTTCACCCATCCCTGAAAGAAAAGTTTTGTAAACAAATCTGGCAACAAATTTATTTTAACAGCAACAACCCTGCTAATCTGTCAAGATGTAGTTTATTTCTGACACTTGATTAAATTCTTTTTGCTTAAGAATAGAAAGTAATTTGCTACAAACAAACCATTTAGCTGGGACACGGTGACTGCCCCTCTGATTCTTCACAGACCATTTAGTTATTTTCAGCAGAAAAAAGCTAGTAGTATGAAGTTTAGCACATATATATTATTTTATTTTAAGAAGCAAAGCTAAATTTCTGTATTCGCAAAGCAGCAACAACACTGGAGGTTTCATGGTCTGTAAAACCCATTTATGGTGTACCCCACAACCTGGAACAGTGTTACTCCACATCCTCTGGACACAAATGAGGGGAGTGTTTTAGGCTGTGGCTCCACAGGCACTTTCTTGCCCAGACCCCCTATTTCCTGACCATTTGTTTCAGGCTATGTCATCCCCTCTTCAGCTCTTATCCAACAGCAATTCATGGACCCAGTTCCTTGTGCAGCAACACCAGCAGTTGTGTGGCCACATTAGCCTGGGGTAGCCCAGGCTGAGATGAAACAAGTGGGTGGGCTGTACAACTTAGGCTGGTTTTGTCAAGAAAAATACCTGTGTCCGGAAAAATGGTTTATGCAAGAAAACAGTCTGCAAGTATCAATAAAGGAAAATGGCTAAAACCCACTGTCAGCCGTTAGTGTCAATTGATACAAAAGATACATAGGTGCTGCTGTTAAACATGTATAGACATTAGCTTTCTTTGCATTAAGGCTGTCCATCCAACTGGACTGCTGGGTGTGTGAATATTTTGGGGCGTCCACCTCTTGATTCTCAAAGAGATTTGGCATCTCACCACTGCCCCTTAGTAGAGGAAAACAATTTGTGAATTTATTTTATGTCATAACTTCATAAAGTTGTACACGTCCTGGTGTAAATGCTTGGCTCATGCAAATGTCAGTAGAGCCATGGCAGTTTGTACCAGAAGGGAAAATGTCCATCCTTCCTGCCACTTCCCCAACTCCTTCAAACCTAAAAGGCTGATCCAGATTCCACTGAAGTTGGTGAGAGCTTTCTCTTTGTGCTGGATACAGTTCTAGGCAAGTAGGCAACCTTGTAAGTATGGCAATTAAGATTTTGAGCTAATGTTAGTAATCCTTTCCTGCCTGCCTAGGACACTCAAACTGTCTGGGCTAGCCTTCATCTCAGGCAAAAGCCTGAGGAAATCAAGCATCTGAAAGGTCAGTCTGTGTCCCCATGGACTAAGAGGTATGGGGGAATTCCAGACTTTGCTGCTAGCTTCTTGGTATTTATTCCTGGGTTAGATTTTTTAAGCTAATCTTAGTTATGGGGAACTGAGATGATAACAGTGAGGGTTTTAGAAAGTCACATTTATAGGTACTTTAAAACGTGCTTATAAACCTACCATCCTTGCTTTTCAGGTTTCTTTTTAGATGGAGTTTTAATTCAGCATTATTTATGGACGGTGAGGATAGTGCGCAGATATTCTATTTGTTTTCTAATACTACATGTAAGGACTTTGCTAAGTGAACAACCTCTAAAGCAAAGAAATACCCCTAAAAATCCTGGCAGAGTTTTATATCAGTAACTTTATGCACTAATATTATTGTGAGACACTTTATTACCTAAATAATTCCTCATTTGGGGGAACTTGTGATACACATTTTTTGCAGCATATTTAAAATCAGCATAGAAAAGGAAAAAGTCCCTCATAAGGATTTATATCTGATGCTGTGAAATAATGAATTTTAAAAATATAAGCAAATGAATTTAGCAGCCTCTTGCTTAATTGGGATTCATGCTATTTAAAAGAAAATGGAGTGGTGGGTGTCTCAAATATTCTAACCCTTCTCAGGCTGAAAAATAATACTACATTATTGACTCTGGTTCCCTCTGTGATTTAATCCTTTTCTTTACATGGTCAGTGGGTAGAAATAGTGGGAAAGTCACAACCATAAGCAATAACATGGCAATTAACTCTGAGATACTGGTGAGCCTTTTAAGTCAACATATATAAACATTACATTGCTGTCTTGAAAATATGGACATTGTTTGCAGCTGGAAGATTTGATTGCTTAATTGATGTTGATTTTTGAATTGCTTTTGAAAATCAACCAGTGGTTTGAATCTGCTCCAGATGGGCAATGACTGAAAATTGTTATAATTTGGCACATATCTGGTAGCATAGATAAGTGAGCTGATGACCTCATTAAAAGTATCTCAAACATATGCACTGATTAAAAAAATCCTCATCTCTGGCTCAGCAGGGTCTTGGCTGAAGGCAACGGAGCTGCTCTGTCACCCCTAAGGGCTCTTTCTGGCATGGCGGTGGAAGGAAGTTCATAGTGCTGTCGCACACCGAGGTGAATATAAAATATGTTATAGGCCGGTGTGTCTGCCTATTGGGGAATGCAATGGCCAGCACTTGTTTCCACTGTGATCAGTGGAACTCTGGTGTGAGTACGTGTCCCCCGACCTGTATGAGAATCACACAACTAGATCACGCATTTTAGGAGTCTGAAAGTGGCATTTATTTTTCCACCAACAAGTCACCAAAATTATTGCCTGCTTGGTTAAAAAATGGTACAGAGACACTTACACTGGGGTGGGAGGGACCTGAACATCAGAGTCATCCCAACCCCCCTTTATTGTCACTGTGGAAAAACAGACGTTTCAAAAGTTCAGCGCTCCCCATCCTAAAGGCAACGGCTAAGGTTGGTCACAGCAATTGTGCCCTAGTAGTGCTTCTTTGTTTCCAAAAGAAGCCTAGGGTGACTATATAATATTAACATATGCAGGTTTATGTTTTAGTTATTTCAAGGTAGGAAAGATAAATTCCATCCTCAACAGCATCCCATTATTCTGACTGCTACTTGCTAAAACATTATGTGAGTGCTTTTGCACTTTTTTCTCAACCTCTGAACAACTGTGAACAGGGTCTCTCCTCCAAAGCTTTATGACTCAGTTCCCACAACACACTGTCATTTTTTCAAAGGCGAAAATGTACCGTTTTCAATAATAAGCTTGGCAAAGACACTGACCAAAATGATGTCCCTGGCACATAATGTCCCTGGGTTTAAGTGTACTTTGTAACCATCGCCTACGTGAATTAAATGGCTCTTTTCTGTTTAGACAGCTGGATTTCTGTGTGGCACTAGATGGCAATATTCCCTCAGCTCCAGCAATGGTCAGGGGAGCCATACACAGCAAAGGGACATATTCTGACCTTGTTTCCTTGTTATCACCCATGTACCTCATATTATAGTAGACAAGTTTTGAGTGACTATGGTCAGTCTGGGCTGCAGGGTTGTTTTTTTTTTTTCTCTCTGTGCATTCAACCCACCTACCTTTACAGCTCCACATTTCTCTGTCAAAGTGTTTGTTGGACAGTACGCTTACTGTGTGGGGTCTTTGGTTTCATTAAGTAAGCTCTTGTGATCTCAGGCTGTTCCATGATATTGATGGCAAAATCCACAGGCAAGAAGTATCTACATCCGGAGTATTGCACTGCTTTCCTGCTGCCTTTTGCCTATTGATGTGGTGGCAGACTCAGTCAAGTCATTACTCAGATATAATGTTGCTTCATGTCACTCCTAAGTGGCTCATTTTTTTTTTCACTCATGTTTGTTCTCAGATAAAATAAGTATAATCTAAACTCAGCAACTGTTGAAAAGTGATTCTGTGTCTGTACCCAGATGAATTTGGTCCTGTCCCTGTGTGATATTTCTAAAGGCTTTCCCTAGTCACAGAGATTACAGGCAGCAAGGAACAGAGCCAGCGATAAGTACTGCATCTGTCTCCTATGCACGATTAAGATTTTGCTTGCCTTTGGGCCACTTTATTCAGGTCCAGGTCTATTGAAAATGCTCCTTTCAAAATCAGGCTTGTCATTGATCTTTGTGAGACCAGGATTATTATAATTATTTTCCAATAGCCTAGATGAAATGGTAGTGCTACCCAAATGTAAAAAGATTCCAAGGATGGCTTTAGACAATGTATGTCCTAGGCAAAATATTGAGGTAGAAACTGAATTATTGTGGAAAAGTTATTTTTTTCTGTTCCCTCATTGTCATAGGACCACCCAAGCCTCCTCTTCAAGCCGATGCCTTGTTCATCCCACCACACAACCTTTTTTCCAATTTATAAACCTTCTTCCATGCTGCCACAGCTGTTCTGCCACATACTTCTCAGAGCAAAGATCATCCCCAAATCACACCCACTACGTCCCTCCTCCTCTTATTGCACATCTCCATGTCCTTAGATCAGGACCCCAGTTTCACATGTCCCTCCTTTTTCTTTTTTCCACTCCTCAGCTTTCCCAGCAGAGATCCAACTTTTTCTCCACCAAGTCCCTTCACTGTCTCATAATTCACAGCCCCACCTTCAGTCCTTTGCCTCACAAGTCCTCATGTCCTCACATCCTCACGTAGCTGAGTAAATCATGGTAGTACTGCATTGGTGATTGCTAAGCATGAGAATAGAGCAGAAACAACAGCGATACACCAGATCCTCAGGTGGTATTTGGCTGCTGCATGCTGTCTGATCCACAGTAATGGTAGGACTGAGACTGTGCACGCTGTGGTAACCATCAGTCAGTCATTTGATGGGGACAGAGGCTCAGAGGAACACCAGAAGCCCAGAGCCCTGAGCAGTCACTCTGCAGTTATTTAAGGTTCCACATAAAAGAGTAATGCCCTGCTTCAGACACTTCAGTCCAAGAGCCAAGAGCAGCTTATACTGTGCCATGAAACAAGTGGGGAAGAGGGTGAAAAGTCCCTCCTTACTTAGACACAAATCTTCTAGGTGGCAGGTACAGCCACAGAGGAGGGCAGAAACCACATTTTCCCCAGGGGAAGCCTATGCCAGGAGGCATAAGCAGTACTTACCTTTTCTTCAATGGCTTTGCCGTGCCAATGCCGGGAGGAGAATGTCCTCTCCCAGCTATGAGCTGCTGTTGGGCTGCAATCTGCAAAGGAGTCAATAAAGCATCCCTTGGGACTTCAGGCAAAGCACACTGGAGCCCTGGAGCAATGAGAGAGAAAAAGATGAGGATCAGGGAAAAGCAGAATCAAGTATAAAGCAAGCAGCTGAGGTAGAAATTTGCTATTGTTTTGTGCTACATCTGATTAAAAAATTAAAGAAGCCCATAGGAGAATACAGAGTTCCTTCTGGTAGTGTCCCCGGGGAAACAGCCACTGAGAGAGGGTGGAAGTGAACAAAGATGATTATAATACACTGTGGCACCTCAGGGCTCTGACACAGGTCAGTCCCCACCACAGCCTTGGCAGCCCAAGCAAAACTGGAGTGTATCCAGGGCTACATGCCCTTCTCTCATCACACATCCCGCCTCTGCTCCCCTGGAATGCTACAGAGACCAGCTGAAGATCTCAAAGTTCTTGAAACCATAAACAAAACTTCACACTGTTAGGAATTAGTGAATTATTCTCATTCCTTCTGTTCAAAGGGTGCAGACACTTAGGTGTAAAAAACTGTCCACCTCCAAGTGAAATTCCACCACCTGAGCCCTCGCCCAGTGCCCAGCCATACTCTTTTCTGTTAATTCCATACTCTTTTTTTTTTCCCCCAAAGCCAACAGAACAATATTTCTGCTAAAATGCAAGGTTGCTTTTGCTAAATATAATCAATTCCCTTTTGCTAATAAATAGGTAAGATACAGTATGTTTCATGATGCAAAGGCCTGTTTAAGTAATTCTTGGTGGTGTATTAAAATACTTGACTAAGTGAAGTGCATCATGCTGTGTACATAGAAACCTCAGAGTTTCTGTACCCTTGCTTGCCCAGCATTCTTTCTTGTTTCATTTGCATCACTAGCTACTTCACATCCTTGTTTATATATTTACCCATCAGCTCAGGTGGCCAAGCAATTACATTAACAAACTCATAATACGCAGTAAACACTGTATCATGGGGTACAAGGTGTTGCCACACGGGTTCAGGCCCTGATCCAATATCCAGTAAACTCAGAAAGAAAACTTCTTTGGCCCCGACAAATTTTTCACTGAATCTTTACTTGTGCTAGAACTCTTTTTGGAAGACAAATCACGAGACTAAAATTCAAGCAACATACATGATTGGTGGGGACAAGTGACACCATTTCTCACAGGTATTGAATGTTCTACACCACCACATGTTTTTGATCTTGAACCAGAAAATACGAAGTACTTGCTGATAACATCTGCTTTTGCTCAGGTGAATGAATGTTGAAGCTTCTGTTTCACTGACTTTCATGTTGTGTTAACACAGAAAGATGTGGTGTTTTCAAGCAGCACGAGAATGTCTTAAAGAGAAAAACTTGGCAGCAATGTGCTTTTTACAGTCCTGGTGTCTTATTTGTTGTCATGATTGAGCTTGGGAGTGGGAACAAGAAGTTTGGCTTTTGTGGCCTTGGATAAGTCACTTGACCTTTCTGTAGGGAGGATTCAAGTACATCTAGAGCTTTCTTGAACTTGTGTCCTTGAAGTCATCTATCTGCCTCAGTCCACAACAGCAAGAGGGAAGACAGAGGATGAGCAGGCAAGATGGAGGGGAGGGAATGGGAAGGATCAGAACAATCTCCTCCATCTTAATGCCTTACATACTCCCAGTCCTCCTAAAGTAAGTGCTCAAATTCTTTGGTTCAAAAGACAGACTCCTGGGATTCCTTCTTCTTTGGCAAATGCTTTCATCCCTCAGGTGTATAACTGCTGGAGAAATAGGAGATTTGTTTTCAGCACTGAAAACATCTGTGTTTTCAGGATTCTGCGTGTACTCACCCAGATTTTAGGCTGTTCTTCACATAAACCTTGATCCTAAAAAAGCTCTTGATGTGATGGAAGCACTTCTTATTAACAGACACCTCAAATTAATTATCAAGGAGGTGACTAGTGGGTTTATGTGTCTACAAGTCAGTGCTAGAAAACAGATGTTCCAGATATCTGTCTGGGATTTTTTTGCATAATTGCATGGGTTACTAACCTTGCTAAGCCGGGATCGCTTTAGGTGAGATTAAAGTTGCCTGGGTAGTACTCATGACTTTTTGTTTGCTCTTGTCACTTACAAATGGTACAGAGGAAGCTTTTAGCTGAGAAATCAAATGAAATGGTGCATAAGTTTTTGGTGTAGGATGCTAAGGTACTGTTTTAATATTTTAGGAAAGGTTACCAAGGCAGCGGATGGAGAAGCTGTACTGCTTAAAGAGAAAGGCGATGAAAATAAAACCTGACAGTTGAGGTAATTTAATTCAAGAAATAACAATAAATACTCTTGAACTGAGGTTGGATCAGGTGTGTGAAAAATCTCCTTAGACTGCTCAATTTTTGGTGAGCAATTACCACAGTAAGAGCAAGACATCTCCTTTCCTGTGAATTGGGTAAGCAGATGAGAGCCACTCCTCTGGCTGAAATAGCCATTAATGGGAAAATTATGTCTTGACCCTCTGATGCGTTTGAAAAGTGAGAGAATATTTCTTTCCTGTTGACAGACTGGAAGTCAATTGAGAATTAAACACATAGAAAAAAGATTAATGCCCTGAACCTGCACATTTTATTACGCAAGTAGACTGCTTCTGTAAAGCTGGCCTCTGTTAAAATCTCTCACTTTTCTGAGGACAAGCAATTGATCTCCTGCACATGAAGTTCTGCTCTGTCCCACCCAATATCCCTCACTTCCCATGTTCTTTCTCTCTGCATCCCAACCTAAGACCAGTGCAGTCTCTCACACTCCGATTTGTTGCTCTTTCCCCTGGAACCAAGATTCTTTAATTTCTTGAAAGATGTAGCATCTTCCTCTCATTCTCCACCTTACTTGATAATCCAGAAGACATTTTTTCAGAAGTACATTTTCTTTCTGCACTGCTCTAAAATGCTCAGGTTTCAAATAATCTTGAAAACCAAGGAATTATTAAAACCCTGGTTTGTTCCTTGACTGTTCCATTTGCTCCAGTTAAATTTTCTTCCCTCTGTTTTGCCTGCAAACTCCCTGGTTGTGTTCTTGCTTGTGCTGCCTTGACCTCTTTTCATCTAGCTGCTTTAAATTCCCAGGAATGTCATTCCTGACCTTCCTTCAGCAGCAGAGCTACTGCCGCCAGCCTCACCAGGGAACTTCTGCCTTGCTCACCTTTCCGTAGCTCATCAGTTCCTTACCAGCTCTATATTTGATGATATGCATATACTTATTTCTACTTGATTTTCAAACTGTTCAGGGCTCTCTTAACTCTGGATGCTTTTTCACTGTATTCCTCACAACCTGTCAGGACCAATCGGAGAACCACAGAAATACAGTCAGTGGAGGAATATAAGAAAAGAGGTACCTAAGGCAGGTACTGAGAGATACTGGCAGTGACTGAAGGAAGAAGGAGCCAGAGCCCTTTCCACTCACACTCGCTCCACCCCTGAACTGCCCTTTTTTCTGCACTCCCTCACTGTGTGCTACATTTGGCTCTCCCCCTGTCTCCCTGGTCACCTCTACAGACTCTTCTCACAACATGCTTGAACTGTGAGGCTTATCAGGGACCATCTGAAAGCCCTTGGAGATATATTTAGATAGAAAACAGAAATTAACTACTTCATGGGTATTCCCATAGCACCTGAAACAATTACCTATTGCATTTACAGGTGAAGCTGGGGAAAGACTGGTATTTCAAGTGCATCTGTATTCCAGATGCCTTTGCCACCCGTATCTCCCATAATCCTCTATGGTGTCTCCATCACAAAATGTGCAGAGGAAAGTCTGATTTATGTGTATGCACACTGAACTTGTGCCAAAAGTAGATCTCTGTAGGTTCTCAGATGAAGCAAAGACAAAACAAAGAAGTTGAAAAATATATTTATAGGGAAAAACCCTCCACACCAAAATCCAACCCCCCAGAAACCCAGCCTAAGAAGTAAGGGAAAGGAAATAAAGGGCAAAAATTGTGACCTCTGAGTTCTGGAGAAGGCTTGGCTCTTCAGAGCGTAGGATGGAAACAGTCCTATCACTCAAGCTAGATACTAAACTAATTCAAACATGTATCTGAAAGACGGGCTACTTTAAAACTTAGCCCAGATGTTTCTATAGTTCTTTCAAGATTAAAAGAAACAGCAATATAATGGGATAGATTATACATTGCAACTAAAGGGAGGAAAAAAAGCTAGCAGCATTTTAACAGTGTTCTGATAATTAGTAAAAGATCACATGCTTATTGTACAAGCCTGGTACATGTCTGTGCAAACCTCATCTTTGTGGGATGTCCAGTCAGATCAAAAGATTCTTTGTGGATCCAGGAAATGCATATGAAGGAATGGGCAATGATCTGGTAGGTAACGAGACAGGCTAGATTTTTGCCAATATAAATACATTTACGTTAGTATCTTATCCGCATAACTAGGTCATTTGAGGGTGAGGACTTCTACGTATTTTTTTACTAATGTATAGTCTAGGCACACATTTCCTGGGGCAATGGAAGATTAGCTTCCTCAGTACTACAGGTTGATGCAGTGTGTGTTTCCAGATGATGTGGTAGTGGTCACATCCACTTTAAACCCCGGCTGCATCTGGACTTGGCAAGGACCTAGAAACACTTAAAAATAGATGCAGATCAACTATCAAATGAGTGTTTCTTATGATTCCCCAAACCAGTATCAGATATGTAGGTATGGCTCAGTTCCAATCAGTAGGTTTCACTGATGCATCTTTTCCAGTTTAATATATCAGCAGAATCCTCCAGGGCACATCTGTATGGTGGTTTAAGGTGTGCATGCAGCAAGCAAAGGCAACGCACGCCCCAGCATTAAACTAGTTGTTCATGTTCAGCGTGTTCAACTAACGTGCTCATACTACACCAAACATAGGAGCACAGGACAGAGCTTTCTGAACTATTGTCAGCTTTCACTGGGACAGCCACAGAGCGTAACGCAGAAGCAGGCAGAGATGATAGCTTGGCTCACAAATCAGTGTGGTTTCCCCAGAGCTGTGTTACCCTGAATCTCTGAATTCTACATCTTTGCAGAGCTGTTAAGTTTGTATGGAGGTGTTTGAGAATCAACTAGACGAATCCCTGAGCTACCTGATCTAATTAAGCCTGCTTTGAGCCACGTGTTTGACTAGATGACCTCCAGAGGTCCCGTCCAACCTAAATTATTCTGAGTCGATGCTGATACACCTATATTGCATCCAGTTTGCAGTATTAGTGTCACCTCTCTACAATGCTCCACAAAAACCTGCTAGGACTGCCCTTAGATTACCAAGAAAAAAAAAAGAAAAAAAGGTTGCATGGGTATATTGTGAACTAGCTGGCTAAATGCTTCATCTAAAGGAGCCAGGGCACTTTTTGTAGTGGTCCATGCTCTTCCTGAGACAGCTGCAGCAAAGCTAACTTCATCATGTATCTATGCTGCAGTCTCACCTCCAGGTGTGTAGTGTGTGTGGTCTGAGTAATTCTCTGATACCCAGAGAAATGTGAAAACTTCAGGTTCTTGGTTTAAGTAAGAAAGCATGAGTATTGAACCTGGTGTGTGAACAGAGCACCTCATTTGCCAGAACGATGAAAGCAGGACAGTATTTCCAGATTAAGAACATACTAGATTCTTTTCATAATGCTTCAATAAATAAGATGATTGCAGTGAAAGGACTATTAATGATTGTTTTCTCAAGTGTGGCCCAGGGCTGTGGATGAAGTGTCAGCAAGGAGCAGTTCTCTGACAAGCAAACAAGCTGACGGTGTTTAGAAACTCCCTTAGAGACACGGGTCCTTTGTTTTGTTTCTCACTCCACAACATGACAAAGAGGAAGAATTTAGGTGGAGCTGATGTAACCTAGGGAAAACACACTGCGATCTTCCTTCAGTTTGCATCCTGGGAACATGAAGGACAGGGTCGTAAAGATGATGAAGAACATGTTCCTTCTGCTCATTTTGCTGGGAGTAGTGACTGGTAAGAACACGATTTCATTATGTTGCTAAAATTAGAACACTGTTGGCTGTTATGCTTTCTCTCGGGAGCTTTATAATATTTAGGGATCAGACACAGATGGAAAAAATCAAGTAACAATTATTTTCCTACTGAAATAGATTGAGCTCTGTGGTTACAGCACTATAATGAAGAAGAGAATATGACTCCTTGCTAAGACACTTTGCTGGATGAGGCAGTTCAGAGTGCAATAGCCACTGCTCGGTATGACAGTGTAGCAGTGGGAAAGGAGGTCAATTCTCCATGAAGCAATATCTCGTATTAATACTCCAGTGTTCTCATTTCTGCCCAGCAGATGAAGGGAAGGTGGTGGAGATAATTTTTCTGGATTTTAATAAGGTTTTTGATACTGTTCCTTACAGCATCCTTCTGGACAACTTCTGTTGTCCAACTGTGGGGTGAGCAGGTTACATGGTGCACTGAATGAAGAACTGGATGAAAGGCAGAACTCAAAGGGTTGTAGAGAATGGGACTACATCTGGCTGGTGACTGGTAACCAGTGGAGTTCCTCAGAGTTTAATTCTAGGGCCAGTTCTGTTCAATATATTTGTCAATGGTCTGGATGCAGGAGTTGAACGCACCATAAACAAATTTGCTGATGGTACCAAACTGGGAGGTGCTGTTGTCTCTTGAGGGACAAGATGCCTTGCAGAGGGATCTAGATAGATTGGAGCATTGGGCTATGATTAATGGGATGAAATTTAACAAGTCCAAATGGCAGATTCTGCACCTAGGATGGAGTAACGCCATGCACAAGTATAAACTGGGAGAGGAGTGGCTGGAGAGCAGCCCTACAGAAAAAGATCTGGGAGTCCTGGTTGACAGCAGGCTCAACAGGAGTCAGTAGTGTGCCCTGGCAGCCAAGAGGGAAAACTGCATCCTGGGGTGCATCAAACACAGCCAGTCAAAAGAGGTGATTATCCTGCCATATTCAGCGTTGGTGTGGCCTCACCTCGAGCACTGTGTGCAGTTCTGGGCCCCACAGTTTAAGAAGGATGTGGAGGTCCTTGAATGCATCCAGAGGAGGACAACAAAGCTGGTGAAAGGACTGGAAGGAATGTCCTCCTATGAGGAGCAGCTAAGGACTTCGGGCTTGGCTAGTTGGGAGAAAGGAGGCTGAGGGGGTACCTCATTACTCTCTACAGCTTCCTGAGGAGGGGAAGTGCAGAGGGAGGTGCTGAGCTCTTCTCCCTGGTGTTCAGTGCTAGGACATGTGGGAATGGTTCAAAGCTGCACCAGGGGAGGTTTAGACTGGACATCAGGAAGCATTTGTTTACTGAGAGGGTGGTAAAACACCAGAACAGGCTTCCTAGAGAGGTGGTTGATGCCCCAAGCCTATCAGCGTTTAAGAGGCATTCGGACAATGTCCTTAATAATATGCTTTAACTTTTGGTCAGCCCTGGCTTGGTTGGGCAGTTGGACTAGATGATCATTGTAGGTCCCTTCCAACTGAAATTTATTCTATTCTATTCTATTCTATGCCATTCCATTCCATGCTATGCTATGCGTTGCTATGCTATGCTATTCCTTTCAAATATTGATAACATTTCTATTTGTTGAAATGAAACAAGCAACCAAACAGGACGGAACTGAAAAACACTTGTGGAGAATATTATTAGGGTAATATCAGTGTCTTTGCCCAGTGTAAAAACAGGGGAGAACTGGCAATACAAATATGTGCACACTAGCATCTTGAAGTAGATCTTCAAACTGCAGTCTGTGGGGCTACATGGAGCACCTGTTTTTGCTTGCAGCAAGCAAGCTGCTCAGGTAGGGTCAGTTTGCTCTCAAGGAACTGAAAGAGTTCTGGCAGCCCTCAGGAACCTGTCAGTATTTGGTGGTTTTCCTTGATGTCCCCAAAACTTTGGTTGGGACACTGCATGTGGATCTCAACTTTCTGTGAAGAATACTGTTTTTCTAACCTGTATGGTTATGGAGAGAGAAAAACTGGAAGGTGTGACTCAAGCACACTGTAAAGACTAACAAATCACACACACATAAGACTTAAATGTGCATATACTTCTCAAAGCCAGTCTCATGATTGCTTTGTCTTGGAGTCAGCATTTGTCAACGTTTGGAGTTGGTAATTCTGATAAATAATGTATTAAATTGCTTCAGGCATGTTTTGTTCTCCAAAGTAAGGAGGTAAGCAAGGACTTGTGAATATGGAGGGAGGGACTTGTGTAAAATAAGTTTGAAGAAGAAGAAGCCATTTAGATGCAGTACTGAAAATTTCAGTTAAAAATAAAGAGCAAGAAGTAAGAACTTATGATTTAGGAAGACAAATCCTGAATAAACAGCCAATGAAATCTTTTGAGATAATATAAAAATAGCAGCTCTTTTCTTTTTACATTTCTAAATGTTATAAATTATTTCATTGATTTTATGAATGGTTTCCATTAATGAACTGTGGCTTGCTGAGAGAACTGGTTCTGTCAGGTACTGTCCACAGGAGATTACATTCAAAGTTCAGCTCCACTTATGGAAATGTATCCCTGGAAGCCCCTCTCAGCTCAGTCTGATTTGCATGGGCAATTTTTGTTGATAATGTTTACCAGAATCTTTAAGAACATTGATAAAACCTCAGTGCTTCACTAGGTCTTGCTTCCACTGACATGAATCAGTAATGGCTCAGCTGAATTTAGTCTTCGTCCATGTGAACTGCCATGCAATAGTGGAGAGGCACCAGGGAAGTGCCTCAGCTCTGCCTCTTATCAGTGAGGCCCTGTGCTCAGAAGAGGTCTTCCTAGAGGTGAACTCTCTGACCACAGCCTAGTATGGCTGGTTCCATGAACCCCACCCTCCATGCTCCCTCCTTCTCTTCCCCACAATGCAGTGAGACTTGGAGGCTGCAAGAGGAAGAACTGGAGGTGTCTGATGGAGTCATGCTGCTCTAAGAGGTGCTCCAGGAAAGCTTGCAAGGACAAGAGCCCCTTGGGGGGGGATGTGGGAAGAAGGGGGACCATGGGACTCCATGCATTGTCTCATGAACTCATCTACCGCTATTAGTTTTCCTTCTCATGTAGCAAAGGCACTGGGACCCTTAGTCTTCTCTGATCCTTGAGGAACAGTTACTTGAGAGGCCAGTGACAGAAGTAATGTCTATCACACAAAGGCCATATGTGGTCTATCCCTAAAACACTCAAAAATTTTGCTAGGGATACAGGGAAAGAAGATTTTGGATAGTTGGGCGGAAATCACCAAGGCTTCTCCTAATGTCATTGGAAAGCATTAAAGCTGAACTCTCCCTCTCCAGACTAAAGATCCTGCTGCCATTGGAAGAATGGCAATTAGGGTGCCTCTTTGGTAGCTGCTGTGGGCCATCCTTTACCAGCCACAGGAAAAGGAGCAAAGGGAGATGGTTCTCTCCCACACCGAAGAAGTGTTGCCAAGCAGCAGATTTCCCCTTGGCACTACATTCCCAAGTTCCAGGCTGAGCCTGAGCATCCAAGCAGAAACACACTGCAGCCCTAATGGCTCCAGGCTAGTTCCCATAGCAGCTTTTTACTTTGCAGCTGCCTAGCAAAAATCAAGACTTCATGGAGTTTTTGCTACAGTAATTGCTGGTGTATGAACAGCCTGGCCAGGCCCTTGAGTGAGCAGTATCTGCCTCTGTCTTGGCACACAGTGTGTAGGAGGTTTTACTGAACACAGCCTGCTGTCTTGACAAGTGTTTTGGAGAAGACAGCGAAGCCCCCCCCAGGCAACATTTAGCCCTGCCATAGTGTTGTGTTGAAGTACATTGCCAGTTGTACCTGGATGTCCTGATTTATGTCTTCTAGACACTCCTCATGAGATAAAGGTCTCCAGGCCCTTTGTTAAAGTAACAAAATCCACAAGTGAAACAGCAGAGCAAGCACCAGATTTTGTGCTGGGGAGTCCAGAGGCCTGACTGAGTAGCGAGGAGCTCGCATGAGTGGCCTGGTTTGGAGTGGGACAGGGCCCACCTCCTGCTCAATGAGAGAGGCTCTCACTTATACCTGTTGCCGTGGCAACCAGGGCCAGGTGACTTGGCTGTTTACCCCAGGGAGGGGT
>JAOXNO010000001.1:15181371-15226713 GCA_028565335.1 Limnodromus scolopaceus
TGAAAGCTGCAGTGACTTGAGCATCCATAACACCTAAGGTCTAAGACTCAGTTCTCATGTGGCACAAATAAAGCCTGAGATTTGTTTGAATCTTCTCCCTTTTAAATTGACACTACAGACCAAAAATGCAGCTCAGTTTGTAATGAACTTTAGAGTAAATTATTCTTCATGATCTGTCCTCAGTACGCACATGTATGGGCCTTCCCCTGCTAAAATGTGAGCTGCACGCTGGGGCTAAGTACATCTGACACCATAATAATTAGCACTGGGATGGGAGCTGGGGAAACTTGACGAGTTAGCAAATCTTCTTTATTTTCTCCTGATCAAAGCTGTCAAGAACAGAGTTTCAAAGGGTCTTTTTAATTGTTCCCATAGTATACGCAAGCACATCTGGTTTTGGTGTTCACAACACTGCATTGGCATTCAGCCTTTTGAAATTCTGGCTGTTAAAATCAATGGAAAACTTGTGGAGTCAGGAAAACAAAGGAGAAGACAAGAAAACAAACATATGCTTCCTTCACAATTACAGTGTGGTGTCTAAAAGGTCTGCTTGAACTGTCCTGTAAAAATCCACTGGCAGGTGGCAGACAGATGGACAACAGGACACAGCCCAGACTGTGTAGCTGCGTGGGAAGTGGCCCCCAGCTCCTCCCCAGCTGTACTCGGTGCTATGGGGATGTGCTGGATAACGCCCTGCTTGTTCCCGAGACATCTGGTGGGGACAGGACAACAGCCTGTGCAGGGTGCAGGAGGGCTGGCAGGGTTGTGGTGAGTTTGCTGTCCACAGAGAGGTCGGAGTTGTGGTCCCCATGGGCATAGGGAGTTCCCTGCTTTGAGCCAAAACCAGTTAGAGCTATCCCTCCCATGCTCCTCAGTGATCAGAGAAGCATTTTAGGGTGGCATTTTTGGTAGCAGTGAAGGAGATCTGTTGCTATTTGTTTTGTTTCTAAGTGACTCTGGAAGCAACAGGAGAACAAGGAAGGAAGAGATCCAATGCCAAGAGTGAGATAGAAAATAAATACCCTGGCTCTGCAGCCTTCACAACCTGCTTGTTTACTTCTGGCTGTAAGTTAGGTGCTTTTACTGGGAAAACTCTATGTGATTTCTTTCCTGTGTGCTTTCCTCTTTCCACATGAGATGACAAAACAGTCATAGATACTGTGTCTTCTTAACCATTCTGAAAATTGCAAGTGGAGACCTGGACACATGGAATCTTCTGTTCTGTCTCTGCAGTTCTCTACTCAAATTGCTAAGTGCCCCATGATGGTG
The DNA here is from genome assembly GCA_028565335.1 of Limnodromus scolopaceus. Lineage (NCBI taxonomy): Eukaryota > Metazoa > Chordata > Aves > Charadriiformes > Scolopacidae > Limnodromus > Limnodromus scolopaceus. The sequence goes on from JAOXNO010000001.1 coordinate 15,182,641, forward strand.
GTTTTCAGAGGACAGTGAAGGGCTTTCCTGTGCTGGGAACTATAGGCTTGTAGATTAGCTAAGTGGTGGCATAGGAAGTTTAAAACATGCAAAAACGATTCAGTCTTAAACATACTCCTAATGCTTTTCTGAACTCTTGAGCACCTTGAACTCACTTTGCTATCTAGAAGCAGGAGATGTTTGTGTGTGTTTCAGTAGTATAAATCAGCCTTTATAAATTCCTTGCACAATTTTTGTGTGCTTACCCATGCCTGTTTTTGCATGTGGTTCAAGTATCATAATTGCATACCTGAGTGCCCATGTGAACATGCAGCTGCAACCATGATAAGCAATCATGCTCAACTGCTGGCCAGACTGTATCTGAGCTATAAAATTCACTAAATTCATGGGAAGTTTGGGAGCACTGACTGGTATACCAAAGAGCAGCAGTAAGGAAACTTTTTCACTATGTAAAATGAATTGGACAGACAGATGTTGCTGGGAGATTGGAGCATGTTCATCTGGTGGGCACCCACAGGAGTGCTCCTCCCTGCCTCCACCTACTGCAGGGGCAGCTCAGCTTTTCAGTAATACCGTTGTGCCCCAAAAACCTCTAGCATTCATTCCAAAAGATGATTAATTACATTACTGTTTCTATTTTTGTTTTTCTCTTGCAAAATGAAGGAATTAAAGCAAGTGGCTTTACAAGCTAGTGGCTCTGTAGGGAGATGGACTGCATGACTTAACAGCCGCTTCCATCTTCAGCTTCCATGATTCTGTGAAAGTCAAATTGTTTTTACTGTGAAAAAGTTGCAGGGGAAGGAGACACTCGTTTATGTGGCTATGTCATGCTTTATGACCACGTAGCACTTCAGCTATTGCTGCACATCCAGCTGGCAGAAACAGCGACCAGGATATTTACCCTGACATGCAAACAGCCATCTCCGAGCCCAGCGTGGCCATGCCTCTGCAGCTACAATTGGCTGCTCAGCTAAGTCTGTAATCAGCTTCCCCTGCAAACACAGATGTACGCTTTGCTGAATTTTGTTTTATCTTGTAGAGAACAAAGAATCTACAGGATTCCAGAGGAGCAAAGACTGGGCACTGTTGTTGCTAATATAACAGCTAAAGATCCTGATGATGAAGGCTCTCCCAGCAGACTTTTCTACAGCATCCAGTCTTCTGACAGATATTTCTCCATAAATCCTTGTAAGACAAACAAAATTGTGCCTTGTGACACCCCAAAAAAGAGAGTGGCTACTTTGGAGAAAATGTTTTGGATGTAGTTTTAAATTGACTTATTTATTCTGTGGCTACCCCTAGAAATAAAAAATGCTCAGTACATTATTACGGTCAAATTCTTTGGTCAGATGACCAAGATTCAGTAAGATATCTTGAAGAAAGTAGACCAAAGGTGACTTCTTGACAAATATTGACTTACAGCTAGAGAGTGAGGATTAGCTGCCTTCTTTTTAATCTCTGAGGACTGCACTGACCCTTCTGGGGTTCTTGAAACAGCTGGACATAGTCAGACGGTAATGTCTTCTCTCCCACCCGAAATCTGCTCTGGCATTGAGGTGCACAGCAAATCTGCACCTCAGCTTCATTGCTCGATTCATGACTGTCCTCAGGCAAGGCCATCCAAAGGAGTCCTGTTTCTCATCCTGGTCCTATCTTCTCGTGCTTTATGAGGTTTGCACACCACTGCCCTGAGGTTTTAGCTCCAGGGCTGGCATTCAGTGACTGCTTTGCTCCTCATTTGCTATTGCTTTAGAACTGCTTATCTCAGCTGTTAGAGATGCCACACAACACAGTACTGTGGGGGATCAGGATGATCCTTAAATGCTTTGGATTCCCTATGCCCTTTGGCCAGGTATTTCCACCCTCCCTCTCAATTACACTCCAAGAGGCAGAGGATATATAGACAGTTCCTTTACCTCCTTTGTGCTCTGGCAATAGTATTGTGCTGTGTCTTAAAAACCTTCTCTTTTTGAACAGAGGCTAACAGAAGTGAAAAAAATAAAATAATATTAAGTGAATGGCTGACCAGAGCATTTGGCACAATCTGTCACAGCTAAGAGCAGCTCTGTTGATGTGTGTGTAGATGTAGAGGTGCTGAAGGATGCTTGAATGATTACAGTAGGAAGTGAAGTGGCCTTACTAGATAGAGAGCAAGGACAGCAAAGGCATTAGCAGCTCATTGTCCTTGATGCTCTCTGTGAGTGCCCTTAACTCTGACTTGCACTAGCTCTTTGAGAACATAAGGGAAATCTAACTCCTTTCCAAGCCCTTTGCTGAGGCCATGTATGGTGTATTTTTGAGCAATGGTTATCTATCCATTAAAGTCTTACACAGAACTTTCAAAGCCATTTGGTATCATTTTATAAAATAAGTAAACCAGCCATGATTTGCACAGAAGAGCATACTTCTTATTCTGCCACCTGTCTGCTGAGCTACCCCATCCTCTTGCATATATGCAATGAGTGTTTGTTACTTCCCTCCATGGTGAGCATGTAACTTGTGGCTGCTTTCCGCCCAGCCACTGGAGTGCTGCAGGTGACTGGGAGAATCGACAGAGAATCACATCCACTGCGGCTCCATCCTAACGTTTCACTGATAGTCCGGGTGGAGGACAGTCCCAGCGGTGGTCACGCCAGCGAAATGGAGATCACAATCATTATTGAGGATATCAATGACAACCCACCAGAATGCAATACTTCTGTCTTCAGGTATTGAGGGTCTTCATTGCCTTAGTGCTGTCCCCAGACCTACAGCTAGAGGTTCAAATAGACATTTATCTCTAAGCCTTTAAAGGTTAGTGTTCACTGTAAGTGTCTAAGGGGACAAAATTCAATTTCCTGACATGTTCAAGCTAGAAATTTGAACTAAAAATATCTGTGTATGGTCAGATACTTTATTTCTCTTTCTTTCACATACCTAAAGCCTATGTTTATAGAGTTACCATAGAGTTGCCATGTGTTATAGAGTTGCTTTTCCCATACAGATTACTGTACAGATGCAGGCTCCTTCTTTCTTACTTTATGCTAAGCTGTGGGGAATCGTTTACTAGGGAAAGCTTGCCAGTCAGTTCTGGAGTTTTATTTTAAAATTCCTGATCTTCTCTTCTAAATCTCTCCCTGGTGACCTGCATGTTTTTTGTCTAATGCAATCTGTAAGGTCTTCAGAACCCAGATCACCTCCTGTTATAGGTGTCCTCTGTGCATAGTGACTTAGTCATGGAGTTTGCTGTGGCTATGAGTACACTGAGACCATTGCTACAATCAGGTAGTTTATATTTGCAGATGAGAACATAAAATTAACTCCATTTTACAGATGAAGTGTGTCATAGAAAGACTGAACCTACAATTGCCCATCTGAAATGTTTGTTTTGATGTGCCTGGGCTCTGATCTTTCAGGGTGTACCACATTGCATAGTGCACTTCAGGTGCACTTGTGGTAGTTTGACGATCCTGCAGATAAAAGCATCTCAGGCCAAGAACCTATGCAATGAGGAATTCCCAGTTAGTAGGCACCTGTCTAGATTGCTTCCTTACTGCCTAATAGAAATGCCTTGCATTTAAATCACACGATTTTACGTACTGTCAGGAAGAGAATCCAATTCTTCAGAGTGCTGCTAGTTACAACATCCATGACAATAACACAATAGTCTCTTGTTATCTAGTGAACTTAAATTTTGATCTGAAGGAGACAAAAATCTTCAGGGAAAAAATGTGATCAAATAAAGAACTAGTTTTATAGGGATTGCACAAGGGAACAAGGGCTTAATGGTATTTCAGTTGGTTCTTCATTTTTTTGTATTTAATTGTCTTGATTAAAAAAAAAAAATCGGCACCCTCTGCCCTCAATTCCTCCATGTGCATCACAGGGACTCTCACTGTCAACAGCAGGGTGAGAAATCTCTGTTTCACAAAACAGCAAAATGGTCCAGCTATTAGTGAAGGGAAAAAGAACTAGCTTTTCATCAGGAGAACACTATAACATACCGAAGAAAGGAGTGTTTTAAAGATGTTCTGAAATACTAATTACTAATTGAACTAATCTTGAACATTAAGATCTTGTGGCAGCTTCTGAAGTTTAGCCGAGTTCCAGGTTTATGGTTTGGATCTGGTTAAATGTTTATGTCCTGCCCACAGTACAGGGCTGTTGTCCACCACAGCGTATGGATCACATTCTGGGTTGCTTCATCAGCTGCTGCCTATTTAGATCTAGGATTTCACTTAGAAAATAAATGGAAGTCAATGTTTTGGCATGAAATATATGAAGAGTTCAAGAGGAGAAATATAAGTTGCCCTGATGGGAAATGTCTTTGTTTTAAACAGGAAAGAGGCAAATGAAAATACGACTGCTGGGACATTTCTTCTCGATCTTAGAAATTACTGTATAGATAATGATGTTGATCCATCAAACAATCAATTTCGTTTCACTGGATTATCTGGTTTTGGAAGCAATAACTTCGCTTTGGAGTCCACTGTGTCTGGAAGACTTTTGGTCAGTCATTTGTGGCTTAATGTTAGATTGTCCCATTTCAGAAGTCATATTTGTGAAATATGATAGGTTCTTTGAATTCATTGTCTGTAAAAGAAAAAAAGAATTACTGTAATTCATGTCACAGTGGGTATAATGTGGAGAATAACTGTTTTGAATGGATGTGAAATACCCTTTGGTAGGATGCTTTCTATGGATCCTACAGAATTTGGTGAACAGAGAACTGTTTTCTCCAGTTTTAAAGAAATGTGTTAGATATGATTGAAAAAAATAATCCTTTTCTAGGGAGTGTGAAGCATCAACTTTGATATGGATAAACAAGGAAATTTGATGCCATTTCATACCCATTTTTTCATGACAGACTGTGGAAGATCCTTGCTATTTAGCATGAAGATTTGTAATACTTCAGAAATCCCACACTCAGTAACTACTTCCCAGCTTCATTGGTCAGAATTGTAAAACCACTTTGAGTGGTAAATTTGCACAAAAGTATGGTGAGATTTGCACTTGTGTGATTTTGCATGTCAAAATATGGGTTCCTTATGTTGATAGCTGCAGACAGATTTGCATTGGCCAGAACCCCCACCAGTTGCTGGACACGTGCAATGGTGGTTGTTCCATTGCTTTAAAAAGAACTGTGAATAACTTCAGAAAAAGGGAAACATAACAAAAATAGACATGCTGTCTAAACGACGAGAGTGCTACAAGAGGAGTGAAATGATTTTGTATGGCGTACTTTAATTTTTGATCTGAGGTATACACGTCAATGAGCACTGCCCTTAGCTGCTTCATCTGCCAACACAGAAAGCATTTTCATTGCTGCACGGGACGCAATTGTTGTCAGCCCTTTGATCACCTGTATGTATAATGTAACAGGCTATCTGAAGTGTCTTGCTCCTCCAGGAATTTCCTGGTAGACAATCAACAGTGGATGGCTGTGCTTTAATCCTGCTGCCCCAAAGTTTATGAGGCTCCTACAGAAAGGCAGAGAGTCCAGGAGATTAGGATTTAAGTCTGTGTGAGCTACGGTTTAGCAACAAACTTGGTTCCTGGACAAACAGTCGTGGCTGAACCTGATACCTTTAATACATGTCTGCAGGCATGAGCTCAATGAGTAACTATTACTATTTAGCAACAGCAGATTCTTGTTGAGCCAACAAAGTGCAGAATAAATAGCCAACTCATTACATGAGCTTTGAATTAACCAGGTAAAAGGCCAAGACCTTATGATCCAAATGATAAAACTTCCTGCACTTAAGGGGAAGAAATTTTGTTGGCAGAAGGAAAGAGTCTTGAATTTCCAAGAGACACCAAAGTGTGAACATGTCAAAAAAGCCTAGAATTCTATCCTGTAATTGATTAATAGCCTATATTACTCCTTCAGGACAATTCTATATGTCCAAGGGGGAAACCACACTTAGTGAATGCTGAAAAAAGTAATTGCCACCACATGTATTGTGACTTTATGTAAGGAAATATAAATACAACTGTGTTTCTTTTTAATTTAGGTGACTGAAAGTGTTGATTTAGAAAACCCGGCTAATCCAGGAGTTGAAGTTTATTCTTTGACTGTCAGGGTGCAAGATATTGCCAGTCCTAACTACACAAGCAAGTATCCCTTTAACACTTCTTTTTATATTTTCATGTGCTGTAACAGCATGAAGAGAGGAATACCATATGTATTTTGAATATATGCATGAGAAAATTTCACAGCCGTACTTAACTATGGTTTAATCTTCTGTTATATTTCCAGATATCATCTACATTTACATCAGGATAAAGCCAGTGAATGAATTTTTTCCAGTCTTCAGTGACTTATCATATGAATTTAATGTTCCAGAAATTACTAAAGGTAGAGTAAGTAGCACCTACAAGATAGAAATAATGTTGTCATGTTTGTAAGTACCTTTTTGCTCCAAATGTATTTTCATATATTTGAATGAGAACGACTCAAAGTTCCAGTTCAACCAGGGTCTCACCATACAACCACCTACTACCCTTAAATAGACAAAGCTGGCAACAACTCCAGTGGTACAGATGGAAACTGAGACACAGAAAAATTCAGCGATTGCACAAGAAGGCTGTGACAGAGCCAGGAATTGAACTCAAATGCCTTGTTTTAGACCGTCTTTCTGCTCTTGCTAAATTAGCCTTTTGGAGGGACCACGACAGTGCAAAGAAACCACTATAGACTGTCAGAGATGAGTGAGGACTCCCTTGACCCAGGCATGGTGCAGGATGGCCACCCCACTGTCCCCTTACACCCAACTCACCTCAGGTGCAGTGGGTGCCCTGGAGATGGGGTGGGATGGGAGTGCTCGGATGGGGAGACTTCACTCAGAGAGATGGCAGCCAGAGCATTTCCTTGTGCCCAAAGCCAGGGTCCTTCCCATTCCTGCAAGAACCCAGGATCAGCAGCTACAAATGTGGCCTTAAAACTGAATTTGTTGAAACTGTTCACATGTTTGACTCCTACCTCAGCACCCTTCCTGTCCTCTAGTGAGTCCTGCATCTTGTGAATTTGCAGAGCAGTGCCACGGCATCTTATCTCCTTGGTAATCCTTGTGTGCTGTGTTTGACTGCCAGCCAGCTCTGTGCTGTGCTGCTTGGTGCGCAGAGGAGTTGGTATGGGAATGGCATCTTCCCTAGCTTCAGCCTCTTCCTCATGTGACCTGATGTACCAAACATGGTCCTTCTTCCCAGGACCTCACTTATTGGCTTTGTTCTCTTGGTTAAGAAAAAATTGAGAGGTATGTTAGATACATGCTGGATAAATCTTGACCCTCATTCTGAACTTCCTAGAAAAATTGAAGGTGTAAGGGACCTCTGAAGGTCTCAAGTCCAACTTGTGCTCAAAGTGATGTTAGTTTCAAAGCTAGATCAAGTTGCTCAGGGCCTCATCCAGTTGCGTTTTGTTTGTTTGCTCTGTGCTTCCTTTTCCTTAAAATGTTAATGAAATATGGATTTTCTGTCTCTCAGTTGGATCCATCATTGGAAGAGTCAATGCCAGAGACGACGACTGGCCACCCAGTGTCATCACTTATTCCATTGTAGCTGGAGGAGGCACCAGGGATTACACAAATATCTTCTGGATCAGCCCAACTAAAGGAAATGTGAAGATTTTAGCTAGACTAGACTATGAAACAACTCAGAAACACATTTTCACAGTACAGGCCTCAGACCAAGAGAAGACTGCAACAGCATCTGTGAGTAAATCCACTCTACTTCTCCCCTTCACATTTTTCACTCTTCTTCCTGACAGGAATGGTAAGACATTGGGCAAAGCACTTTGGTCTGTAAAAGGCAAGCCCATCCCTGCACAAAGTTGTATATTAGTCAGATGAAAGAGGTGGTGTTCACTCAGTATTGCTTTATTTATTACAAGAAAGATTAAAGTAATATTTTTATCCTTTTAACTCTATGGGGTTTGTTTCTCAGTCTTTCTTTTTTAGTTTACCTGGGTAGTGATATAGTTTTGTGTGCCCCAGACAATTTAAGATATTCCTTATTGCTACTTATATACTGGAAAACAGAAAAAGTAAAGTGTCTTGAGGCTAGGTAGCACAACCTAATTTTAGCCAAATCCTTTTTGGACCTTGTGTAGTGCCCCCTGGCCCTCAGACGTACTTTTGATTTTGTATGTGGTGTTTTTTCACTGCAAAGTGCCCAAAGTAATGTAAGAATCATGTTGCAGCCCATCAGAATTGTATTTTCATGGGATAGGACAGAGGGAATGTGCTGTGTACCATGGGGATGGGATGAGGGCTTGGGCAGCTTCTTGGGATGTCAAAAGGCCCATCCAGTACAGCTGTGTCCACATGGCCTACTGGGGATGGAGCTTTACACATGCCTTCCCCTGACCGTGATCTAGTTTTGTCCCCAACAGTGCTATCTGGCATTGGCCAAGAGCATGCCAGGGACCATAACATTAAACAGCAGGGTTGTGCTTGGGTTTGCTGCTCAGGCCTGTTTTATTCAGAAAAACCCCCAATATAGATGGATATCTACAAAGGTATTTTATAGTCACTTCTTTCAAAGAATCTCAGTGTCCTTCACATTCGGACTTCTTTTTACTCCTTTTCACATCTTCTCCCTCATGACTGCCTTATATTTGATTTTTGCACATCTGTTGGAAGGAATACAGGTACTAGGCCTGCTTTCTATTCCAGCCAAGCACCACCTGTGGAGATGCTAAGTACTTAATCTCTTTATCACCTATATTATTTCAGGGTGATGATTAAGGAAAATTTAGCAGCAGGAGCTTTTAAAAATGGCAAGTTTATCTGTTGTCTGTTAAAGACCAACAGACATTAGAGGAAAGAGCTTTGAGAATGGTAATATTCCTCCATCAGCCAGGTAACCCCAGCTGATGTTAAGCACATCTGGTGCAACCTGGGGTGCTCCCAGCCCTGGAGAAGGCCATTACCAGCATTCCTGTTCTCATGGGGAACAGTCAGGCTATATTCCTTCCATGGATCACGCTCTGAATTACTATTAAATATGCTAAGAAGCCTAACTAATGACTGTGAAGCAATTTGAGAGGTTTGAAAGGAAGTTTAATGAATACCTGGTACCATTATCGTTTCTCATTCTTTCTATGACACACTTCAGGTAATTCAAATAGTCAGACACACCAGCTCAAAACCACCATGGTTTTGCCAAGATGGTTTGGGTTAAAGAACCTGTTCTCAAGAAAGTGCTGATCACAACAAGAAGCGAAGGTCAAACAATCACAGACATTTTCTGGTAGAAACTAGTTGGGAAGGGAGGTTCATTGCTCTTCAGCTGCTGTTGATCAAAAGAGCAAAATGGGGAAAGTCAAGCAGTTTCTGAAGTTAATAAAATTCTGGCTTAGCACAGTGGAGGAGCTTCAACTTACTACTGCTGTTTTCTTTCAGGTAACTGTCAATGTTTTGGAAGTAAATGATGAAGAACCAGTTTGTTCTCCCAATTTCTATTCATTTCAAATCCCGGTTGACTTAGCTGTTGGGACCAATATTAATGGCTTCAGGATTGAATGTCAAGATCGTGATTCTGATCCCAGGTCTTTCCGTTACTTCATTGATGCAGGTACTGAGTCATAGTGTGTGAGCTGGGAGCAGTGCAAAAATTCATGAATGCTGATGGTTTGCTTTGGTTGGTAAATAAAGTCTTGCACAGTTTATGTGCTACTTCTCATGGAGAGCTAGTTATGATCCACAAGTTTTGTGCATTATTACTTTGCTGTTTACCAAAACAGATGTTTCTCCACAAGTTGGCTACTGGTGCTACCACCTAGAACCATTCCCTTGCAAGACTGGATTGCCTACCATGTTAATTAATTGGCAATTAATTGCAAAATTTACAAGGACTTTGGAAGAATGAGCTGGAATGATATGCAGGGTCAAATTTCACTTCCAATTACAGCTGAGTAAGCCTTGAGAAATGATGGTGGGTCTTCTGCATACCTCACCTTTAGATGCTGGTAAACTGTTCAAAACAACCAAGCAAGCCTGCATGTCCTAGGTCCGTGCTATATGGATTAAACCCCCATTTTAAGAATATGTGTTTAGACGTAATCATCAACTGCATCCACTTGGAGAACTTCTGCAGTATGGGACGATGTTTAGCTTCACAAAAAGGGGAATGCACTTTCTTGGGACAATTTCTTTATTGTGGAGGTGACTGCTGAGAAGGAGGGAGCAGTTTGTGTAGGTGCCAGTAAAAAATTGTGAGCATAAAAAGAGAAAACCTATGTCTTATTCCAGGCCTCTAATGCTGCAGAGGAGCTCTGCAGCAGTGGTATTACACATGAGCCCATAAGTAGACTGTGTTTATGTCGGTAAGTCAGGGCCTGGTGTTGGACCACACTGCTGAAACATTAAGTCTGGTTGCTGACATGATTTTGGTCTGTGCCAAGCAGTACATTCCCCAAAAGATCCTGGGCATTGCTGAGGGATCAGGGACCTTGCCCAACAGACACTCTTTGTGGGCTAACCAGTGTGAAGAGCCAGGGGTTTGGCAGTACGGATGTGAGCTGTGCCATGCAGTTGGCCTCTGAGCCAAAGGGCAGCCCATGGCTGATAGACATGGCCTTCAAGGTCACTTCAGTTTCTAGAACTCTATGTGGCAACAAGAGCAAAACTCAATCCTTTTCATGGCTCTGATCTCTCCTACATGTGGTTTGCTTGGAGCCTGAGAGCTGGAGCTCACCCAGGCCACTAGTAGATTTCCAGATACATGGACAGAAAATGAGGGCCTGAGGGATCAGCATCACTGAACTCTCCTTTGTGCCCCCACAGTGCAGACAAAGCCCTGGAGGTAATTAGTTTCTCCTGAGTCATTAGCTCTCTTCTGGGGGACCTGCTCAAGGGTTTCTGCCTCTGGGCAGAGAGAGAAGCCATGGAGAGGGGCTGGAGGGGCCTCTGGAGACACTGGTTGTGTCCATGTGGCCTTGGGGCCACTCCAGGGGACACCCCAGTAGTGAAATGAGCCCTGCAACAGTGTAGGGTCCTCACCCTGGCTGGGTGCTGCTGCTTCAGGGTGCTCTCCAGGCTGTAAGGACAGGTCATTCAGGTCACTTCTCATGTGTCCTGTGCCTCTGAAGTGTTTCCACAGCCTCTTCTCAGCTGTGTCCCCACAGAGGGTCTTATTCCATATTTTAATACTTTTATGACTATATTGTTTTATCTGATTTTATATGATATCAGGAAGATCAAGGAGCTGTTCTTACCAATATTTCACTGCACAGGTGCGTAGTAATCCATAACAAGGTGTCAACAGAAACTGATCTTTTTGCTTGTTCCAAACATTTACTTTAATGTGGCATTGCTTTTCTCTTTTATTCTTTTTCTTTTTTTCTTTTTTTTTTTTTTGTGTGTGTGTGTATTGTTTTGGTTTTTTGCTTCTGCTTGCAGGCAATGTGAACAATCATTTCACATTTTCACCAAGTGCTGGCTCCAACACATCTCGGCTGATTCTTGCATCGAGGTTTGACTATGAGAGCGGACTTGATACAAACTGGATTTACAGACTGCGTGTCTATATAACAGATGACAATTTACTGTCTGCCAGGGACAAAACTACACACCTGGTTAAAACTGGAACAGTGACTTTGAGCATCAGAGTTATCCCAAATCCAACTACTGTCACTGCCACAACGGTAAGTTCGCTGACATTTACGTCCACTTCTGTGGTTCTTTCATGGGCTGCTCTCCATGGGAGTGAAGAAAAGAGGGTAGATGTATGCAAAAGAAAATAAGAAACCTACAGTGGGTCCAGTCCTGGGAAACGCTGAGCCCCGTGCTCTTACACTGGAGCCAAAGGAGGTTAAAGTGCTCAGTGTCATGAAGGATTGGTCTCAGGTACAGAGTCATAGCATATGTTTTGTATTTTAGTTTCTAAAACAAAAAGGGCAAGTAGCCAAAGGACCAGGCATGCTGCCATTTCCACGTAACTGGAAAGTTAAAGATTCTGGCAGCTTTATTAATAAGGAAAGAGCAGGGGTTAACCTTTGCTTGGAACCTTAAAATTACCTCATGCATTTTGCACTACCTCTTTTTTTTTATTCATAGCTATTCACTCTGCCAACTGTCTTGCAATCAAATGTGCTTCTTTAGTGGTGGGACACATTAATCTGTGGCTACCAAAGTTGAAATAGGCAACAACAACAACAAGAAGAAATCTTCATCACTTAGAAGGGTTTTTTTTCCCATCCCTGAGATCACCGTCATGTAAAACTTTGAGCTGCCTGTCAGGCACTGAGGTGATTGTGTACAGCATCAGCATGTCGATGAGCTTTCAGCAGGTTTCAGACAGCAAATCCAGAGGGGTGGGATGGGTCTTTCCTGAGTTCCCTGATCACATGGTGGTCCACAGTTGAGCTGGGGAAGCCAGCACAGCTTTCAGCAGCCACGGTGGGATCTGGCCTTGCACAAGCTGTGGAGCTGTGGGCCTGTGTCCCAGCAATACAGTCTACTCCTCCACACAGCCATCCCAGGCAAGCTCTGGCTCACCAGTTTCATTTTGGAGCTGATTTTCATCTGGCTGGTGCAAGCTGTTTGGAGAGCTTGCTTTCCTCCTGCCTGCAGAAGGGGCACAGCCTGAGGGTCCAGACCACTCTGTCCCCATCTGTATGCCAGCCACCACCTTCATCTCTTGCTTCACCATCTCTCCATCATGCAGAGCCCATCCATTTTCTGCCTGTCTGCAGATTGTGTTACCCATTTTTCACTTGCATGCAAGAACGAAAATATGAGTATGCAGATGAAGGGATAAAGAGATATTCATTGTAAAATGGTCTGGATCTGCTGGGGCTACTGGTAACTGAGCCAGAACCAAGGGGATCCTGCAAACAGCACATGCAAGCTTGGATGCTTTGCTATGAAAACACTTAAATCCGAATTCGCAGACTGATTAATAACCCTGTTATTATCTAATGCTCTGTTGGGAAGGAATAAATGGTTTTCTCACAGCCTTCTCCTCCCCCTACTTGATGTGGAAATGAAAAGTTAAGCTGAATAATAAACCTTATTCTGTATTTCTTTCCCGTGCTTTACCACAAATACAAACAGTCTAGACCACATACCACAGCGTTAAATCTGCCTCCCCAGAGATATCAGCCTTCCACTTTCAGTCTGTTTTCCAGAAGAGCACCTCCATTACAGCAGCTTCTCCCATCACTACTCCTGACGTGTAGCAGCTTGATGCATCAGGTGCCGGAAGGCTGGTAGTGCAGAAAAGAAGCCCTGTCATAAAAAGTCACTCGTGACTTCAGTCCCACTGAGGATAGAGTGGTGGTGTTGCTCTTGAGATTATCTGAGAGTTTCTCTAGGGATTGGAGGTACCTTTTTTTTTTTTTGCAAGACTAAATAGCTTATTTTACAGGTATCCTTAAACAGAAAAGAAATAGATACCCTACTAAATTTCATACACAATGTGATTACAATTGTCTTACAGAAAAATAAATAAAAACTCCAGTGGATGATCCAAACTAATAGTACCACACTGTATAATGACCCAGGTAGAGCAAATGAGTAATTTGTGATCTATGTGAGGCTACTTTCTTGATGGGACCTTAATGAATGAGTTGCTACCACCAAGTGACGTGCCAGCTCAGAGATGTGTCTCCTGGCACTTGGGAAGATGTGGGAGATCGTGACTGCTCAAGAAGTGTTGTTTTCCCTCCTGGAACAAGTCACTGGGAAAAAAAAAAGGAGTTTCATTTATTTTTATACAATAACCCAATTCCTCAGGGTTCAACTCCTCTTAGGAAGGGGGCTCAATGATCACTGGAGTGAAGATGACCTACTTCCAGTTTTGCCTTAGGTAACAAGAAAGCATTATCTCGGTAATGGCAGTATTCCCTGAACTTACCTTCCAACACTGCACTCGCAGCTTCTCAAGCAACCTGAGGCTTTTAAACCCCACCATGGCATGCTTGTTTTAATATAAGACATTGAAAAATGATCTGGTATCTCCTTTTTGCATCGTGGGTGGGCTCTGTTTCACCTGCCTTTGGTTGCCCCAAGAGCTTGGTGGTCCATCTCAGTTGTCTGAGCTGCCTCAACAGTCGGCAGGCAGGTACGTGGGATGAATCACTGTCTCCAGCAGACACTATCTCCCCCTGCCCATCATCTGCAGAGCCCCAGGGCAAGCTTGGGCCAGGTGCTTCAGTGCAGAAGTTCAGCCAGGTGAAAGGTGCCGTTGGTATCAGTAACCTTGCAAGTATGCAGCCTTGAGGAACTTTTCCTCTCTTGTTTTAAAAGCCCGGCTTCACTGTTGTGACAAAGAGGGAAAACCTCTACTCTGAATCAGCGTGGTACGTGCCGTTCGTCATCACCCTCGGCGGTTTGCTGCTCCTCGGACTGCTGGGGTACCTGGGGTTCCTGCTGGCGACGTGGGTCCGCACCCGCTGCCCTCCGGCAGGCAAAGCAGACAGCACGCCTCTGTGAGTCCTCCCAGATGTCACGCTGGGGAAGTGCCCAGCAACACCAGGCAATAACAGAGACAACTCGGGCCTTTCAGCCGCAATGAAATGTATGCTTTGGATATCTTACAGCCATATGCCTTTCGCTGTAGTGCGTGCTATTACCAGCTACAGTGATATTTCGTGCTAATGATATGAAATGAAGGAAAAATGTCTGTGGAATTTTATTTCATGGATTTACTAACAATTTAACAAAAGCATTAGCTGAAGGTAACAGTGGAATTAACAATTACAGCCTCTAAAGGCAGCTACGCTTGTGGGGCGTAGTCAGAGTCCGTGCTTGACTGTGCTCGCCCAAAATACAAATGTTTTTGGTTTGTGTTTGGCTCACACACCAAGGGAGCTCCCATCCAGGTAGTTACTGGATGCATATTCCTCCCTCTCAGCTATGGACCCCAGAGTCCTTTCCTTGGTGCTTGTGCCAAATTCTTTATTCTGGCAAAATTCCTGCAGATTTCCTAGGGTTTTACCCAAGCCCATTGCAAGGCTCTGGCCCGTAAAGCTTCGTGGTACCTTTAAGTGCTCGTGCTTGGCAAAAGCCACGGAAGCACCTGGGACCAGCTCTGGTTCATTGTGGGAAGTGGCAGAGAGAGCCACTGGCTGCCTTCTCAGCGAGCTGCAGCCAGTCTGCCTCTAAATTGACTTTTTACTTCGCAAAACAAAGATAAGCAGCTCTCTAAATGGACTGGGATTAAAAAAAAAAAAGAAAAAAGAAAAGGATTTTTGTAAGTATTCTCAGGATTTGGACTTAAATTTAGAAACTATAGTAAATGTAAAGAGGTAATATATGGCTGTGATTATAATTCAAATGGTGTGTGCAAGGAATTTAGCAGTTTGTGATAAAAATGACAAATGAATCTAGCAGCGTATAGCTTGGCTATTGTTATTATTTATTAATAGGGCCAGGCTCTCCCATTAAAAAGCAATTTCTATTTTTTCAAAAACATTTACAACCTTTCAAATATTTTAAAAGCTATTATCTGAGCACATTGGATCCAAAAAATTGACCTTTCTCCAAGGATGGAACAAGATGACAATATTTTAAAATGTATTGTTCCAGATAATAGAAATCCATCATGCTATCATCGATAAGACCTTCTTTTTTAAATATCATCCCTTCTTGGAGAGGTGTTAGAGCAATGCTCAGGGCTGTTTTCCTGTTTGGAAGCAGCATTAAATGATGCAGGCCTTCAGTAAAAGAAAAACCAGAAACCAAAAAAAAGAAGCAAATCCCAAAACTCAAGGAGACATACCCTTCTTGCCAAATGAAAGAGAACAAAGCATGATATTTTTATGTAGGCAAAAGTGTGACATTTGTTAACTACACTCTTAATCTTTTTTTCATTACAGGAGAAGTGCTCCAGGTGTGTACCTCTTTTCTATATTTTAATACTTCACAACAAGACCTTGTTTATGATTCAGTGTAAAATTTGTAAATCTGTTTCTAGATAAATACAAGAGTATTGAGATTAAATAAGCCTGGGTGATTATGGGAGGCCTGCCTAAGGTCCTTTTGGTCTTCAGATCTATTAACTATTAGGTGAAAAACAAATTCAGAGTAGCCCAGTATTCTGGCATGGATGCTAAAGAATTACTGTATTTTTTCACTTGCAATTCATATGCTATCTGTTAAAAAATAATCCCATCCCTCTATAGCACCTTCAAGAGTCCTCTCCACTCCAATTGCCTGTTCCCTGATCCCTTCATGTGTTCCCTTGACACCGTTACTTCATAAGAGATTTGTATAACTTAGCAGGGGTATGATTTTTTTTTTAAAGTAGTTTTTTTAAGCAGTCATGTTTCTTTTAGTCCCATTAGCTTTCTGCTGGCAAGCACAGCTCATGTGGGCTCAGTAAGACCCTGCTTTTATTACTCCCTCTCCTTAATCAGTATCTCCCAGCTTGAAAAAAACACAACTAACAAAACCCAACAAAATTAGCTGTTCTCTTAGTTGCCTAATTTGAGACGTTTCAGCATTGGCTGGTTTCCAAAAAATGGGTGCTTAGTGCCTTCTGAGAAACTGGTTCCCAAATGCTGGGCAGCAAAGGCCGGACATAACAGGTTTCCCATCAGTGCTCAGGTTGAGACCCATCTGCAGTACTTCAGAGTATTGCACACCCAGCTGTAAAGGCTGTTGGTGGCCAGGGATACAGTTCTCCACAGAAAGGCCATTAAACAAATTGGCAAGGAGCAAGCAAGAAGAAATCATAGCAACTAGTTGGGTATCATCCACAAATCCATGCTGTCGAGATGCCCATGGCACTGCTGCTGTATTTGTTTGCATGTGGGATGAGTTAATAGTGTGGTAAATTCACACATAACCAAACTGTTCTTCAATCTGAATTTTACTTGACTGGATCTGCAGCGTTTCCCTGTTTTGTCTCCAAGCACGTGTTTGAGTGCACAAGCTTTGCAGCTACAAACATTCATGGAAAAAAAAATAATCTACATTTGTAGTTCAAATATCCCCAAAGGTGGATTTCTATACCTGCTCATCTTATTTATAAATGGAAATTTATTAAAGAAACCATTGTTATTTATTCATTACTGAAGGCTTTTTAAGGCTAAAATTTGATTGGTCATTGGCAACTGTGGATTCTCACTCCAAAATATTATGAAGGAGTTCGCTTTTCAAATAGTATGAGGGATCAACCTTTGAAAAGCAATAAGGCTCATGTGAGATGTCTCAGAAATTGAGTACCAAAAATGTCTATTTTTTTGAGGAAATCTTGGCTTTAGCGTCTGTAGTTACTGTCAGAAAAATCTGATTCTTTACAATATGCATTTCCTTTTCTGTAGAAAAGAAGAAACCTAACAAAGAAATGTTTGTGGTAAGTACAGCTGACCTCAAAACAAAATCCAGTTTTGCCCAGGGTTGTAGGACCCTTTCTGTGAAAGGTGTCTGTTTTCCAAAGAGAATATCAAAATGATAGGCGAGGAAAAAAGGATTGCCCCCAAATGCAAAACACTTCAATGCCCCAACTGGTCTCCGTATTTGGAGGCAACACCATCTGTGAGGGGTGCTCACCTGCGCTGTGGCACTTTAATTAATGTACTCTCCCTCCCCCAAGTTCTTCAGAGAGGGGATTCCCAAGCTGCCTCTGGGTGGAGGTGACCCTCCTGTGGCTACACACGTGGAGGCATTTAGCGTGTCAGACCTTATTAATTCTCCTTTGAACATCTACTGGCAACGCCCTATACCACAAATGGCTTTTGTTGCCAGTTTTGATTAAACCCAGCCTACAGGAATGCAATATGCAGGTTATACAAATCCGCCTCCGTCCATGTAGGTCACCGTTTCCAAGTCACTGCTCCTCCTTCTTACTTAACTGATTCACAGGATGCATTTCACATTTTGTCTCCCTTCACAGACAATGACAAAGCTAAACACTGTCTTCGATGGAGAAGCCAGAGACCCAGGTAACAAAAAGCAATTAACAGTGGACATGAATATTTGGCTGGAAACAAACTGGAGTAGTTGATTTAAATATGGTTCGACATTTGCTTTTCATCTTTCAGGTTTGCTGTTTCCAAGGAGAAAGGGAGCTATATTTCACAGATAGTGAAAATCAAGACAGTGCCCTAGTAACATTTCTGATGGTAGAATATGCTTATGTCCCTTGAAAGCACACACAGGATGGCCAGATTATTCACTGATCCTCTGCTAAACCTGGTTGTATGGACCTGGTATTGGGAGGTGGGAGGGCAGGAGGAACTGGCTGCAAGCCACCTGCTCTGGTGCTGTCAGGGCTATGTGGTTTCACCCTTCCCATGCCTGGGAAAGGGCCAGCAGATTAATGCAGCTGCAGATGTTCTGACTTCGTCTCTAACACCTCTCCCTGGATGCAGGGCTGGGGGGTCAGTTACTCACCCCTCCACAAACCTCCTCCCTTGTAGCAACAATGGTGTATTGCTGCTTAGAGCTTGAGCATCACTGCTTGGGGAGGAAAGGGAAGACCATTTGCCTTTAGATACCATTATGGTAGCATCAGCTACTGAGTGTGTCACCAGGCTCCCGCTATGGTAGCTCTCAGCATATCTGATAAACTAGCTGGGAAAAGTGAAATTAATGCGAAACTGGGAAATCCTGGATGACTCACGGGGTGTAGTGCTTATCCCCTTCCCCAAGTGTTGGCTGTTGTACTCTGCAGCAGGATTCATAACAGAAAAATGCTTTTTTTTTCCTAAGGTTTGACCTCACCTCATCCCCCTAACTCACAGCCCCTGCATGAGCCCACACCACGATGCTTGACCTGGCATTAGGCTGCCCAGCCCTGTGTCTAATGGCTGAGGGCCCCAGCATGGAGGGGGAATAAAATGTGACAGTCAGTCAAAATAGGTCCTTAAGAAATAGATCTGAAAATAGCTCTGAAACAATAGGTCTAAAAATTATCCAGAAGAAGGCAGGCTTGTTTCAAGGCTTGGATTCATCTGGTTGAATTTCCACCCAAGCGTCTATACCTTGTGTTTCTTATTAGCTGGCTCAGAGCTGTCAGATGCCATGAGCTAATGGGAAACACTAGGCATGGGGACTTCAGTAGAATTTGGGCAAACAAACGAGACCCTACTGTGCAATTAAGTCCATCCACAAGGCTGCTCAAGGCCAGTTTGGCCCAAATCCAAGCCCACCTGCTATTTGTAAAGAGATCTGGAGGGATGGGCTCCAAAGTCCCTGCTTGTTCTCTGTGTAACTGCATTTGTGATGTATTAAATGTGGATGTTCTCTAGGCCTCTGCAAGAACTGCTTCACAGGGTTTCTGCAGGACAGCTGGTAGCTCCCTTCCTCAGCAAACCTGACCACACCAGACTGGGGGATACCTGAGCCCATCCAAACCGTCCCCCAGGGCCATAGCGTTTGTGTTCTGCCTGACACAAACATTAAGCTATAACACATCTTCGTGGTGCCCGCAGAGAAATGTGTGTTCCCCGCTCCACCATCCCGCCCCCCTCTCTGGCTCATCCCAAACCCTAGAGGATCAAGTACTGGCAGTTTGGAAATGAGATTTAATAATTCCCAGGACATAATCTGATGAATATGATTAGGAGGGATGGTCAGGAGCTGCTTCCTGATCTGGGCTGTAATAACACGCCCATCTTGTAAGCAGTCATTAGAAATAACATGTAAAGAGATCCAGTTTCATCTTTAATTGCTCAAATTGTGTTAATGTGTCAGAAACCATTAATTCTGATACAAACTGTAACATGTAGTAACACGTAACTACCGTCTCTTTCCAGGCATTAATAGTCTTTTGTTTGTCTCATATTAATAATGTTTAATTACAAGAAGTGCCACTATAGCTCCTGATTATCCATCTGTTTAGCAAGAGACAGTGATTTCAGCTGTGAGGCAATCACACCGGACGCATGGCAATTTTTCCACCTATCTCTAGGCAGTAAATGAACTGAAGGAGAAGATTCTTGCTTTTAATGTACAAGTAGAAATTACCCATAAAATCTGAAGAGGGCCAAAAATCTTTCTAATAAGGAAAGGTAGCCATGTGTGCTAAACAACCTAAATTTAACAATATTTTATATATATGAGGGAAACATGTACTTGCACAAACAGAAAATACATAGTATTTCATTCTGTCAATGACAAACGTGCACAGCAAGCCTGGAGGAAAGCCTTTTGTGCAAATGGAGGAGCAATGCATACAGCCAGAACTCATTGGGGATCCCAGATCTCCAAATCTTGGGTCAACCTAGATGACCTGACATGGTCTGGATGATGTGTGTGGCATATTGCACTCCTAACAGGTTTTGCTACCTCAGGTAGGTAACTCCACTTGAAAAGGTCGGCACAGACAAACAATGGCCTTGCTCAGCATGGCCAAAGGCAAAAGTTTTGGGAGAGTTAGTCCTAACAACTAGGGACTATGGATGTGTAGTTACACTGCCCACGTTTACCCATGATAGCATAACTTGGATAGAGGTTCAGGATGATAAGAAGGTCCTTTTTTTTGCAATAGGAATATTTTAAATACTTAAAATTTAAAAATATTTAAAATATTCCTATTCCCTGAACTGCAGAGCCAGTTTTTATACTGGGAGAATAGCATCTCCCCTGGGTGGCCATCACAACGCCTGGGTCCCCACGCTCGCTTCCAAAAGTGAGGCTTTCCCTCTCGGGGCTGCTCCCCACCTCCACTGATTTTCCAGGTGCTTCACGTTCTTGTTTCAACTCCATTTGTAGGAAAACTGTCATGTCTTAATCTGCTAAAGCAGAAATTATTTTAATCAGTTGTCTTTTCTCCCTTGCAAGTTACTGGCAAAATGTACGAATTCAATACGCGGTCGGGTGCCCGGAGGTGGAAGAAGAACAACGAGCCCCTGCAGCCGGTGCCGGCCATGCAGGTAACATTCAGTGCCACAGATGACAGTGGCCAAGGTATGGACAGAGCAGAGGCACCAAGCGAAAAAGAGCCTTCAGAGAAGAGAAAAGAGCCGACTGCAGAGACAAAAGCAAGCGCTAAGCCCTCGGCAGGGCAATCAGAAGCAGCAGGCCAGGACGGGCTGAGATTACAAAAGCAGAAAGAGGAGTCTGAGCATAGGGGGTTGCCCTCACCAGCCCCCCAGGGCAGATACTGACCTCTTCTCCCAAAATGAACACTGCATTGCCATTAAACCAGCCTTAAAGCAGAGTGCATGAGACTCCAGGACACCCCCTCAAATGACCCCTGCTCTGAACAGCCAAAGAATCAGATGCGATTTTCTCTCTATATATGTATCTCAGCTGCAAAACATAAGGTGGCCGTTTCTTTGTAAATTGGATCCAAAGGCAGGATGAAGCTGGACTTACTTTTGGCAGGTTCAGGCAAGAGTGGGAGAAAAGGGAGGATGTGAAAGAGGGAGAAGAGGAAAGAAAAGCAGAGTTACAGACAGAAGCATCTGCTGGCACTGGCCCTGGGCTCCAGCTGCTGGCAGTTTCCTCCTGGAAGAGCTCTGTGCCCCCAGGCTGGCACGGCCACGTCCTCCGACTGCCTTTGGGGAGGGCAGCGTACATATGGACATGCTTTCACATCAGGGAGAGGGGTCCCCTGTCCCTGCTGAGCAGCAGAACGGATGAAAAGCACATCAGGGCTGAAAAGTTTGATGGTAAAAGCTAAAAATATTTTATTTTCATTCAGTATTTTATTTCAGCCCTTCCTTGCCCTCCCATCTTGCTGTAGAAAAGATCATGGGTTGAAAGCAGTTTTGGAGTGGAGAAAACCCACAGCTTGTTATGGTATCTCAGGCTGTCATGTCAATGCTTTCAGCTTATTTATCTTTTGTAACACTAGAAGCATTCAATATCTTCACCTTTGGTTTTTCCTCTGGCGTATTTAATATTTTACAGAATCAAGTGGAACACACTCAGAAGACTAATGACAGTAAACCCGTGGGGTGAAATAATCTTTTCCAAGTGTGGGCATGTATAATGTTAAGTGCTGTCTAAGAACCTGATATAAAACAAGCAAACCTTACAAGATTTCAGAAAATTATTTTAATCTGAAGAAAATTAATTATAAATGATGACTTAATACTCCATGTCTTGGCTTCTTTTCTTTCCTGATTACAAAAATGTTTTTTGGTGGCAAGGGGCTGATATCAGGTGGTAAAAGAAAATACTTGGTTTAAGTTGAGCAGGGACAGACAATGCAGATTTTATCCAATCCAGCACCTACATTTTTTTTTGTCATACAACGGAGGACCTGGATGGAGGGGGCCAGGGTAATTTCACCGAGGATTCTACGCGTTACAAAACCACCCGTCACGGTGCTGCGACTCTTTGCTGCGCTCCAAAGGAGCGGTTTGGCTCAGAAACAACTTCCCTTGCAAACACCAAATGTCTTCAGTCAAATGCCATTTCGTTGCACAACCAGAAACCCGGTGTGTCACGAACACTGCAATGATAGAGGTAGGAAAGAGTGATTTATGCTCTCTGAGCATATTATCCGTTTACTGTGTCTGTGGTGGTTGTTATAGTGTTGTTTGACCCTGCAGCACCAGCAGGGCTAGCCACAGGTTCAGAGCTCCAACTCACCATTGTTTGCATTCGTTTGCTGTAAATATAATATATTTACTTTCTATGCGGGTGGTTCTCCAGTGACATAGAGAAATTCTGTGGTAACTGGTAGTACTGCTGTAACTCTCGTCTTTCTATTGCTCTCACACCAGGCCACCCACAGACACACCTTACAAATGTTAAATCTTTGTTACCTGAAGAAGTTACCTGCATTGTTTTTGTGAAAAGAAGACACACAGGCTTTTGTATTTATTTTTATGGGTAATTCTCTAGGGCAGCCACTCGCCTTCCTTGATTCCTCTCATTCTACTTTTGTGAATAAGAGATAATTACCTTTTTTTAAGGGGAGGCAGAGACAGGCTGTAGTTTCAGCCAGGAAGCCTGGAAAGGGATAGATGAAAACTCATCTTTCTTTACTACTGTTCCTGCTGCTGAACTGCAGGAATTTCTTTCCTTCCTTCTCAGGAAAAAAAAACCACAACAACAAGACAACAGCAGCGTAACATGGCATCACAGCATGCTCTGAACATCCCTGTACGCAAATACATTGTCACAGCCAACACTGCTGGTGCTGTAGTCTCCCACGGCTGGCCAACAGCTGGGTGAATAGCAACTACCCTCGCAGTGATGCCCACATACTCTAACCTCTGAACAAGTGACAGCTCTACAGAGAGGCACCGCGGGTCTAAGAGCTGCCAGATCTAAGAGCTAACACTGCCCAGGGTGCCCCTTTCCAGTCGAGGTGAGTTTAGCTGGTGTGCTCAGCCTCTTGGGGGGCAGGTTTGGACAAGACAAGCTGTCTTGCGAGTCCCATGCAACTTGCTGCATGAAGAAACAAATGTGCTGACCCTAAACCACAGCTACGTGCTTCCTCGCTCGCACCCTTGGTTCAATACGGGCAAGGCTTTATCGGAACATCAGCTTTATGCAAAAGCAGCACAATTTTCCTATCAGCTGCCCCTACTACTATTGACTTTCCTCCCTGTAAAGGAATCAAGAATGGATTCAGGTCTCGCCGAGCTTAAGCAGAGCCATTCATCTCTTTGGCAGAGCAAAAGCAGAGAAGACAGAACTGACTGACCTAGAAGTCCACTTACTGCATATTGTACGGAACAATATATGAAAAGATACTTTGAACAGACATAAAAGAAACATGCATTGTTTCATAAAATACAGATTACAATACTTACATTGTGCAGTACAGCTTTAAATGTTAGAAACCTCATCTAATTGCTAAACCAGCTTTTGTGCTTTTTTCATTCAGAAGTGTCTTTGAGAACAGCGGTTCAGTGTTGAAAACTGCCGCTAGATGGACTGAGAGCAAGGATTAAGTGCAGGCTCTAGACAATAAAAGCATTTAATTATTGGAACAATTAGCTAAGACCGTGAGGCCTTTCCATCCTTTGGAGTCTTCAGAAGTCAAGAACGGCTGCTGTGTGCCGTGGAAAGTCAGACTAGATGATGGGAACAACCTCTCTAGTCTTCAACAGCTCTGACAGTCTCTGTGCATATAGTTACAAGGTGTGAACTTTGGTGCCATTTATTTCAGAGTGATGACACTGATAAGCTGAGACTGGAAGAGGAAGAAAGGCACCTGCTGGTTCAAGCAGAGTGGCTGGGGGTAACAGTTCCTGACCTCCAGCTACTTGTTACACATTAATGCATTAATTCTATCCAAAGCCTACAAAAATCAGTGTGAGTTCTGCCACAGCTTTTGACTGCTGCATCTCCACCCATTACACATCCCTGAAATGAGATTTCATCCCTGAAATGATTACACATCCCTACTTTGAGACCTTTGGATTAATGTTGCTCTGAAAATTTCAGGAGTGACTAAAAAAAAAGTACAGGTCACTTGTCCTGACTGGGTCTAGTTCCCCCGGTAGTTTACGTGGGATCATATTACTGGGTTTTTGGTGCTTTTCTCCAAAGTGAATGTAGTTCTGATGCATAAATGCTTTGCTTTCATGCTGGTATTATAAATAGCACTTGCAATAAACATCAGAAGTCTCAGCTTCTGGCCATGTAACTTCATTTTTATCAAAGAACATAAAAATGCTGATACTGTATTTGTTCATGGTCTCCAAGAGACCTGCACAGGAGAACAGTTTCAGCTGCAGAGATGGAGAATGTCTGCCCAGGAGGCTGCCACTACGTGACTGTTCACTAGGAGCAGGAGATGGGGCTTTGTGTCCCTTAGAGAAGAGGGGATCAGACAAGGGGAACAATCCTCCTTCTCCTGAGCAAAGAATCTAGCTGCTAGGTTGTTTTATGAGACCCAGATTGCAGCACCATAATGGAAGCAACATTTTAACAGCAAGCAGCCACAACTGCGTACTGTGCATGCCCCAGCTGATCAGTTGTCTGAGATCCCCAACCACAACAGGCCCTTTGCAAGGCTCCAGCTCAAGGGCTGAACACAGGCTTGGATCCCGATGGGCTTCACCCACACATGCCCTGTCTGAGCTAGTCACTGCAAGCTCCCCACGCAGTCACTGGGGAGACAGAGACACTTGGGGGATGACTTATTGCAAAGTAGACATCTGTCCAGAATAGGTCAGTTGAACTGTCCCCTAAAAGCAGCTCTTTCTGGCTGACAAGATCAGGTATCAATGCCTATGCACCACACACGCAAAGGCAGATCAACCCAGGTTGTTCAGGCGAGGCCAGGTCTGTGCTACTGTCGTGGTGCCCAAGGAAGCTGAAAATCAGCAGGGAGGTGAGCACAGAGGTCAGCCTGGCTCTGCTGATGCCTGAGCAGATCTCAGGAGGAGATGGGGTGTCACTCATGCTTTGTTAGCGCTCTGAGGTCTGCAGGCTGCTTTCTGGGACCTGCCTTTGGGGTCATTCTGCATTTGGAAGCATGTGAGAAGATGTGCTTCAGGGCAGCCAGGTAGCAGAGCACAGGTCTGGCCAGGAGATGGAAGACGACAAATACAAGCTTCAGTGGGTTTCTGCAACAAGCTCCACGTTATTGAGGGAAAGACACACTTGCAAACAAAATAGATAGATCTCACTCTGAATGTCATTCAAGGATGTCACGGCTCTGCACTTGTCTGGTACCAAACTCCAGCTGCTGCAGGTCAATAGACTCCCTGAGATTTGATTTGGAAGCAAGATCCCTGCTTAACTTCAGGGCTTGAAAAAGGCAGATGGTGAATGACACAGGGCTTGGTCCAGCCACGTACTCATGTCTGATTTTCAATTCCTTCCTGCAGATAGTAGCTGGGGCCATGCAGAGGGGAGCAGCAGTGCTGTGTTCGCACAGGACCTACCTGGATTAGCCCCACCAGGCCAGCCCTGCTGTGGCGTCCACACTGGGCTCACCCTGTGGCACCCTGCCTGCTATCGAGCCGTGACAGCCGACTGCTTCGAGGGGGGCTGTGCATATCCCAGTGCCAACGGGCCTCAGGGAGGGTTTGCGGGCTGGTGCCCGTCCGTGTCAGCAGCAGAGCTGGCAGGCCCGCAAGCTGAGGGATCTGCACACTTGGCAGAGCTCAGGCATGGCATCCGAGAGGGGCCAGGCAGGCTGCCAGGACAATGTGTGCACGTCTGGCCACACTGGCCCCGGGGAAAGGAGAATCGCAGAACCACCTAGGTTGGAAGGGACCTTTAAGATCATCTAGTCCAACCATAAAAAAAAACACCAAACAAACAAAAAAAAAAAACCAACCACACCTAAACCAAATCAACACTAAACCATATCCCTGATCACCATGTCAACTCGTCTTTTAAATATCTCCAGGGATGGTGCCTCAGCCACTTCCCTGGGCAGCCCATTCCAATGCTTGATAACCTTTTCAGTGAAGAAATTTTTCCTAATATCCAATCTGAACCGGCACAACTTGAGGCCATTTCCTCTTGTCCTATCACCTGTGACTTGGGAGAAGAGACCGACCCCCGCCTCTCTACACCCCCTCTTCAGGTAGTTGTAGAGCATGATAAGGTGTCCCCTCAGCCTCCTCTTCTCCAGACTGAACAACCCCAGCTCCCTCAGCCTCTCCTCATAAGACTTGTGCTCCAGACCCCTCACCAGGTTTGTTGCCCTTCTCTGGACGTGCTCCAGCATCCCCTTTGAAGCATCAGCATCCCCTTTGTTGGTCTGATCCCAGCCTGCTCTAGCCGTTGCTCCACTCCAGTAATTACTAAAAGCAATGGCAAAGAAGAGGTCTCTGCCATCTGGTCAGCGACTAGCCGGCTGAAGACTCTCACCAGGGCCTCTGGGCACTGCTGTCAAAGGGGAGTGAAGAGGGTCAGTCCCATACACTGCATTTCAGGGAGGGAAACTGAGGCACAGAGTTCCCCTATGGAAGCATGACTGCGGCACCCCTGAGCCTTGCTACTGCCAGCCCGCAGCAGCTGGCAGAGCCGTGGTGGCACAGGCTGGATTGATGGGCTGAGACCAACGGTATAAGTTTCAATAGGCCCAAGTGTCGGGTCCTGCACTTGGGTCACAACAACCCCAGACAGCGCTACAGGCTTGGGACAGAGTGGCTGGAGAGCTGCCTGGCAGAAAAGGACCTGGGGGTGTTGGTTGACTGTTGGCTGAACACAAGCCAGCAGTGTGCCCAGGTGGCCAAGAAGGCCAACAGCATTCTGGCTTGTGTCAGGAACAGAGTGGCAAATAGGAGCTGAGAGATGATTGTCCCCCTGTACTCGGCACTGGTGAGGCCCCACCTTGAATACTGTGTTCAGTTTTGGGCCCCTTACCACAAAAAAAAAGCATTGAGGTGCTAGAGCAGGTCCAGAGAAGGGCAATGAAGCTGGTGAGGGGTCTGGGGCACAAGTCATGAAGAGAGGCTGAGGGAGCTGGGATTGTTCAGTCTGGGGAATAGGAGACTCTCACTCTCTACAACTCCCTGAAAGGAGGCTGTAGAGGTGCAGGGGTCGGTCTCTTCTCCCAAGTCACAGGCAATAGGACAAGAGGAAATGGCCTCAAGTTGTGCCAGGGGAGATTCAGATTGGATATTAGGAAAAATTTCTTCATGGAAAGGGTTATCAAGCATTGGAATGGGCTGCCCAGGGAGGTGGTTGAGGCACCATCCCTGGAGATATTCAAAAGATGGGTTGACATGGGGTGCTCGGAATATGGTTTAGCATTAGGGTGGTTGTTTTGTTTTGTTTATTACGGTTGGACTAGATGATCTTAAAGGTCCGTTCCAACCTAGGCAAATCTGTGACCGCCTCCCCCGCGGGCAGCTCCGGGCTCCCACCGCATCCCGCGGCCGGTACCCCGGGGCAGCACCGAGGAGCCGCTTTAGCGGAGCAACACTGACCTCCAGCGGCTCGGCCAGCGGGGAACCGGGCCGAGAGGCTTATTTCCCCCCCGCCCCGTTACAAATTTGTGAGTCTAGCCATATCCCTGCAGAGGCCGCCAGCCCCGGGGCAGGAGGAGGGAAGGGTCCCTCTGCAGGGGCCCGGCCAGGAGGGCAAAGGCAGAAAGAACAAGTAAATTTGAGAAAAGCAAGAGAAAAAAAGCCAGGTGATTAAGGCACTGTAACACTGTAGACAGATCAGGAAAGAGATGATCCCGTTATAGGATTAATTTTCATGCAGAGCATAGCGGGTCATTTCTGGAGTGATCAAGTGCCCTGTTTTCTCTTTCTTTGAGCTTTTCCCTTCACTGCACTGAATCGAACCCTTCCTCACTGTTTATGTACGCCACAGGATGGATGCTCCTATACTTCATTGACTACTCAGATATCCGTGCAGACTGGGTGCAACGAGCAGGCAGGAAAGGATGCCCTGGTGTTTCTCTGCATGGCCACGGACAGCCAAGCCATACAGAATTGGATTCAATCCATTTTCACATTGAATTGCTTGAACGCTCATCCCTGCACTATCCCACTTCATGCAAGCAGTGTTACTGCACTGATATCTACAGAGGAGGCTGAGCTTTCCCCGTTAACTGCCAGCAACCAGGGCTATCTGATGTACTTGCTCTGGAACGGCCTTACAGAGGTGAGGGCATGCAGCACGGGGGCAGAAGCATTTACAAGATCAGACACCTCCAAAATTCCAGGGGGGGAAAAAAAAAAAAAAAGGCAGTTCAGGAATTCAGAAAACTGGCAGCATTCAGAGAGATCAAAATGGACACCAGTTTCTGCCAGTCATCTCCTGTCAGAAAGTATTTGCTATTCCTTACACTGAGAGAGAGCAGTATTTACTTGCTATTGAAGATTAAAAGGCAAGGACTAAAATCTAGGCATGCAACCTCACCTATTCAGCTGCTACCCATCTCTGAAAGTGTCTGAAGAAGTTGAAGACCTGACAGAAAACTGGCTTTAGCGTACCCTCCAACGACCAGAAAAGCTGCAGCTCGTACTTTATACCCCTTTGTCCCCTCTCCCTAATGCCTGTTATACTTGGCATAAGGGACCTAGCTCAGATGATCAAAGACCTAAAGTGACAGATGTTTCAGACCAATATTTCAGCACTGTTCTGACAGATAAGTCAGGACAAAGGTGGATGCTCCCAGGGATTTCCTCACACGCAGCCAGGGCTGAATCAATACCGTGCTCTTACATGCTGCTGAAGAGATCCTGCCCCGTCACTGAAACAGAAGCTTTTTCCCTGAGTTAAAAGAGCATGAACTTACCCACTTAGTAAAATAAAGCAGCAGCCAGCCCCATGGTGCCTCCAGCCAGAACTTGGCTGTAATCACTCCGCAGGCTCTTCTCGCATGGAAGATTCACTGTCCTTTCAGCTTTACCAGCTGCAGGTCACGACGTGGTTGCAACTGACTGGTACCCAAAGGGATTAATCCTGAAGGGACTGATCCTTCAGAGTCCTGCCCGTTTTGGCACACCAGCACTGATGCATGGCAGGTAAAACCACGTTGCTCCAGACTGAAGGCTGATTGCCCTTGCTGTAGATCCGTACAAGAAAATGCACAGCACATAGCAGAATAAGTTCATGGAAGAAGAAAACAGAGATCTTCCAAGTTCTCAGCAGTCGTGCTCTATTTCCAGCAAGGGTGAAAGCTCTGAAGTGCCCGCATTGGCCATGTGTAAAAACAGCCAATCAGTAAAGTTCAAAATTAAATTACTCCCTTGATTAAGAGCTTTCAGGGCCTCAGGACAAGATGGGAATATGGGTCCTTTGGCTTTTTTGATTTAGTAATGTATTTTCAAATTAATTTCTTGGTCTAGCTTCATCCTAGAGATGCTCTTCATGGAGCTGAGTGCAAACCTCACAGCGTCCTGCGCCTACCAGTCCTTTCTCATTACTTTTGATGCACAGTCTCTGTGGAAACTAAAGCTAAAAATAATCACCCTTATCTCCTCTACTGGTACACACTATTTTCTTCTCTAACTGTAACTGCTTAGTCTACCTGCATTCATGATCTTTTGGGAAGAAACCTTACCAGCACCACGAGTACCATGCCCATTTCTGCATGAGTGCTCTCCACGGGGTACTGCTGGTGCAGTGCCTTGGGTAATTGCTTGCATACCGTTGTGAAGATGCCTCGTATGCCACAGTCACTACTGGGAACCTCTGATAACCCTGAGTTCAGCTTTGAGCTTTTCCATCTTGAAGAACTGGATCTCTCTTTTTCTGCTTTGGACTCATTATTAGCTTATTGCTTTCCTTTTCTCTCCTCTTCTGCTTCTGACCAGGGATCTCTTCTTCACTGGTCAGCTCAACAAACAAGGTAAAGTGTTCAGTTGGATGGTAGGCTCTTTCCATAGTGTAATTGTGACTTGTTTCAGGAGTGCTAGAAGCATACTGTGTCAGTGAAGAGCTCAAAGACAACACTGGCCCCTTTGATTGGGGCAGGCTCCTGAGATGCAATAATCCATGAAGCCCTTGTGTAAGAACAGTGTTATTTCAGCCTGAAGGTATCATGGCCTCCTTTTGCTGTGGTCAGACTGGGACATTGCATGGTCACAGAAAATATTTATATATATACCAAGCTTTATGTCACTGCAGGCAGTGACCTTGATAAGCCGCTAAGGCCACCCAAATGATGCCAACTGATCCAGGTGAAGATCAGAGTAATAAGAGAATCAACAAAAAAAAAAACCAACAAAAAAAAACCCCACACAACCCCAAGATGTTCCAAGCTACAGGCACCTCTCCATGGAAGAAGGGATGTTTCATTTCACCCCACAGGACCAGGGGTGATCTAGAATAAATGTTCCATAGTTATGAAGTGAAACTTGAGGATACAATTCCTGTATCGCTGTGACTGCTGTGGGAAGCAGCTAAAACATTTTGTGCTGACAGAACCAGAGTAGAAGCAGAAAATAACTGCTTTGATTTGAAAATTGTGTTTTAAAAGAAAATGCTAAGAAACTGGAAAATGAGTACAATCTAGTGGCCCAAAAAAAGTAATAATGAAATGCAGTATTTTCAATTCAGAAAGAGGGAAAGAGAAGCAGAAAACGGCAGAATCCAGTCCAAGGATTAGCATGCACAGTGCAGCCATTCGCCCTAGAGCAAAGGAGAGCTCCAAGGGAACCTGATCATATTAAATGTGAAGCTAAAATTAGATGCTTGCAAAAGCAGATCAAGATGCAAAAATTAAAAATAGCTGCTGCATCTGCAGAAAGTGGTGGAGAATTAGATTTGAAATCACCAGAGGAAGATGATTTAGGGGATGATATGTATAAATGGGGAAAGAAAAAGGAGCTGGAAACCACAGCATGTATAGCAACAGACAGATTACCATCCCAGTGCAGGGGGTGCAGGAGATAAAATTGCTTCTGCTTTACAGACAAGAAATGACCCAGAAGACTTGGGACAGGTAGCTGCTGATCTTGGGCCACAGAAAGCAAGCACAGTTATGGACTAAAGTGTAGTCCTTTTAGACACTACTTCAAACTTTGAACTGAGTTGAAATTAAACAGGCAAGTTGATTACAGCTTGTACTCAGACTGTGAGTAAAGGATCAGTATACAGCCTCCTCAATGACTGCATGAAGTCAAATTGCCAAGCAGACAGGTAAGAAGAAAATGCAGCTGGCAGCACTAACATTAAACCACAAGCCAAAAAATGACAGAGTGCATTTTATGAATAACTGAGGAATTGCTCAAATATTGGCAGAACTTAAACACCAAGCACAAACCACCCATTGCTGATGGGGCACAGGTAACTGCAGCCCTCCTGGCAGCAACAGCAATCAATTGGGTTCCTTGAGCAGGACATGGATCATGACAACTGACACCCCCACTGCTTGCAATGAGTGCTGGTGTACAGAATGAGAGGGAACCTACCTAGAATCAGACAGAAAAAACCTTTGAAACATTACCGAGGATTATGGATTTGGTCTAGGAGGGAAAAAAAAAGGGGAGGGGAAAGGTTTCTGCATTGGCCAAGCAGGATCCACAGTAAAGCAATAACTGAAGACATGGATAGCAGAGAAAAGGATTTGGCTGAGGCAGATTTTCTTAAGGAAAGAATACAATAAAAATACAGTCAGGGTTAGCACAGATTTCTCCAGGCCCTAGGGTGTTTGCCCTGGAGTGAAGGGCAAAGCCTTTGGTTGTGTCCACATGCATACAAATTTTAAGGATGGTATGACCCAGCTCTATTTTCCTGCCCTCCCATCTCAAGATGAAGAATGAGCTATCCAGACAAGAAGAGTACTACTGAGCACAAGCAAGTTTTTGGAAGTTGCAAGTGAAAAGTATAAAGCAAGCTTCTAAAAATGCAACTCGGAGATTTTGACAGGGGGTGGTGTTATTAAAAGCACACCCGGATTCACCTGACATGCCAGAAGAAAAGGGAATTCCACATTTGAGTCAGACTGTAAAATACAACTGAATAGCTGCTGCTGTGTACTGGATCTTAACTTTGAAAGAAACTTCCTCATTTGCTAGTATTTAAGAGTGGGAGAGGCACTCCTGTCCTGTAGCATTCTTTTGAATAATTTCATTACTCAGGTTAATATTTATAGGGGACTAAGCAGCAGAAACTGGCCTCTGACTTTGTGACAACTTTGCTTTAGGCTACGCAGCAAACCTGCTAGGAACAAACACATCCTAAATACTGCCACAAGAATAAAAGCAGATGATCCAGAATGTCTGACGTGCAGTCATGACTTGCTCAAGAGTCAAGCATTTGTGAAAACATCAGGGGTTATCTTAAGACAGCTTCCAGGAGTGCGATACCCCACCAGCTGCTCAGGAGTTTGCAGCAGGGCTGGCAGCCAAACCAGCATGGTGCAGGACAGCATGGCCAAGCTCCCCAGCTTTTACAGTCTGCTCAGTTCTAGGGGACAAGGAAAAATAAAAAGGCTGCAGCTACCCTTATAGCTCTTCACATCAAGAAGGCATCCATCCTCTTTCTTGCCTTCAGCGAGAGCTACACACCTGCACCTTCCGCTGCTAGCAATAGGGGGTGTGCAAGCAGAGGCAGAGCCCTGATGAATTCACTCGATTTTACTGGAGCCATCACAACACTGCTCAGCTCTAGTAC
Source organism: Limnodromus scolopaceus (assembly GCA_028565335.1). NCBI lineage: Eukaryota > Metazoa > Chordata > Aves > Charadriiformes > Scolopacidae > Limnodromus > Limnodromus scolopaceus. Next base: position 15,215,520 of record JAOXNO010000001.1, read on the forward strand.
AACACGATCTACTATTACTGCTGGCCTGTCAGCCAGCATTTCAGTGTCCTGGCTCCAGCCCCTGTTTGAGATGGGTTTGCTCACTGGGGTGATGGTGGCTATAGCACCACAGATCCCAGAGTGACTCTATTCAGCACTGCCTGCATTGACTGCTAGAGATCTGACATTATCAGATCTCTCTTGGGTTTGAGTTCCTGTGGCTTACTCTCCAGGCTGGCAGCAAAGCTCTCATCCAGCACTGACACCGTGCTAGCTCCCATGGCAGGGACACCTCTGGGAGTTAGTGTCAGCTGGCACACACAGTGTGCCCATTTCTCACTGTTGTCACACAGGCCTGACTCTCAGGTCACTGGTCACAGTGCCCTAAACCACAAATTACTTGGTTCCTTAAACACATCCCAATGCTGATGGGATTTTATTCTCTGCCATGGAGTTCCCTACTGCTATCCCATACTGACCCCTCAGCTTCATTTGCCTTTCACTGCCACCACACAGCCTTTTTTCCCGCCAGGGGTTTCTGATTACAATTCCTCTCTCTAGCGTCACACCATGCATCATACTTCATTTCACTCGCTAGGGCTGCGCGACTGCAGCCTGCTACCAGAAGAATGCATGCAGTGAGAGAGGATTTTCATGGGCTTGCTCCGCGGATGACTGCAAGAGAGATTGCTGCCAGCTGAGGGTACCTTACCTATAGAGACCTGGCAGATTTCCAGACCCTTTGTTCCCTCATTACAGAGGGATCAAGTGCACTGCATCTCCTGATAGCAGTGGCGATTCCTGTGCACTCAAGATAAAGCTGGTAAATCAGTCAGAGCCTTTCTGCACTCCCCACCTCCCCTCCTGCTCTCATGAGCAAATAAGACACTGAGTATTTCGGCATTGCCAGCGCGAATGTGATGTCAACTCAAAGGCAAAGGCTGCTCAGCCCTTTGTGGGTGTCCAGGGTAAATGAGACCAGCTGCTTCTCCTACTGCATGAGGCTTTCCATGGCATCTCAGCTGCAGGACTCTAGCAGATATCAAAGCCAGCAGTACTCTGTGTCAGTCCCTCCCCCTTACGAAGGAAAACACGTCTCATCCTAATGAACCAGAAGGGGACATGGTTATTTTTCCTTTTTTAAATCTTGTTTGCTGTGGGCTGCACTCGCCTTAGCCTGCAGAGCCAGGACGTTGCTAACATTTAGCTGTGTAGAACACACACGTATGTAGCTTGAATTTCTACAAACCATAACCGCCTATCTGTTGACCTATATTTTACCAGCTATACAGGGAACCTCTGGCTAAAAGACAAAAAACAGGAGGCAAAGGCAAAAAATGTTAAAAAAAGGTGTTAAAAAACCCCCAACAAAACAAACAAAACCCAACAACTCTGAACATTACAAAGAGGGGACCTCTGAAATAAAACAAACCACCCCAACATCTTTATTCAACCTCCTCCTCAAAGCCATGCTAACTTTGATCATGGGACAAATACTAATTTGCTTCAGGTCTAGCCTTGAAATTTAAAATGTAGTAATAGAATTATCAAAACATCTAAATATTGATCTTCATGGTAACCTTGTACCAGTGATCATATCACAGCTCACCACCATGAAACAGCACAGAGCTTTTTTTATCTCAGGCATCTATATCTTCTCTGGAAGAGAGCAACAGAAAAGGTCCAATAGTCTTGACTTGCCAAAGAAAGAAAGAAAAAAGTCCTATGTTTGGCAACAAAGTAATTTTCTTTCCCTCCCACTATTCACAGTGATATAACATTACAAATCAGGCCATCCGCAACAACCATCAGTTCAGGGCACCATGAAGTAAAAAATGAACTCACTTCAAGAAGTAATGAGGATTTAAGGTTTAAAAGTCAGTATTTGGAATACAGAACTAATGCAAGCAAAGAGGTCAGAAAGGACACAAGGGTTATTGATGGGAGGGGTTCTTGAGAGGCAGGAGAACATCTGGCACAAGAGCACTTAAAAATAACACCTCCTTACATTTATATTCAACTACCTGATTCAGTACTTTAAATCTTTGCAAAAGCTTTGTATTCTGTGTTAGCTAACAACAAATCACTACACCCACAGCCTTTCCACAACTCATACTACATTTATAGCTCAATGCAATTCTGCTGGGTAGGGCCTGGTAGCAGAGATGAAAGACCCTGTGCCCAGGTCTTCTCCTGCTGAGAGCTGCCTTTTGGGTTGCAGAAGGTCCAGAGGGGAGGTCCTGAGGAAACCACGTGATGATTAAGTGCCATGCTTTTGATGCAAGAGTTAGAACTGAGTACTGCTTTTCTCTTTTCAGGGTGTTGTAAGGTGGGATTATACTTTGTACTTGAGTGACCACTGAGACAAGGCAAGCCCATCTTCTTGGGGCAATAACACAGCTAATATTGTTAATCAGGAAACAGCAGAAGCTTGTCCCTTACTCAGGAATGCAGAAGAAAAAGACCATGCTTTTAGAAAAGGACACCTGAACATTGCACTTCTTACCTTTTCCAGGAGGAAGTTCAAATGAAGTTTTGAACAATTATGAGTAATAAGCCCCCCGCACCCACTATGGACTGACAAAAAGAAATCCTGAGCAGCATCAGGCAGCTTTCCTCTGCAGGAGTGATAGATAGCCCTCACTACAAAAAAATTCAAGGCATAAGTGTAAAAGCCTTCTGTAGCACCAATAACTCATTCAGCTAGCAAGGTCAACAATAGCTACAGCCACGTCCCAGAAGCTACAAAGCCAATATATTTGCATTGCTGTTACAGCAGAAAGGACTCAAGGCACATTCTTTCAGCAGCAGTCATACTTGTTTTATTATGTTCTTTGGACTGGAAGTTTACTATCACAAAGTCATTAGCTCTGGCACACTGAACAATTACTGTTTGTGTTATATACACACTATTATGTCCATTTTCACCCTAGACAGTTTAAATAAGAGTCCCTGAACCACCACTTAGTAGATTTGCCAAAACAAATCTTTTCTGAGCAATTCACAGAGCACTAGATATCCTAATAAAGAAGTCCACATGAGAAGAACTAAATATTGCTCCCAATGAGTAAGGTGAACAATATCAACGAAGATTTAGTCATATTCATATTCAGACTTCTCCAGTTATGTCCTTCCACACACAAACATTTTTCAATCACCTCAAAAGAATTCCTAGAAGCCCAGACACTGGCAGTTAGAATATATCAGCCTTGATTTCTAGCATTTGTAACAGTTTCAGGCCATATTTTACCTTTTTTTTCTTTAAATGTTCAAGTCATCTATTGCACATGTATACACTCTCTCATCTTTGTTAAACAAATTTATAGTGAAACCATAAGCTATCTTCTTGTTCAGAGATTGTCCCAAGCCATTAAATAGTAACATAAAGACAGAAGCAGCGTCCTTCCAGAGAGTCCTGTCAGCAGATTTGACACAGTAATCTGAATGGAATATCTGGAAACCAACATGTGATGGCTGCAGCTCTGACAGAGCTACAGGTTTTACTCAGATGGCTTTTGCAAGGTATCAGTGACAGGAAGAGGCTGAACTGCATTTTCACACATCCTAGTTGCATTTACATTTCATTTTTCAGCCAAGGCTTGTTAGAGCTAAAGAAGTGGCAGTAATAACTCAAATGCAGTAGCTTCTCACCCATTCCTCCTATAAGGCTAATTTTAGAACCTAAAAGGGTCAGCATCCAGATAATTTTAACATTTTCCTCTTCAAAACACTGTAATAAAAAGCTGCACAGCTTCAAAAGGCATAATATATTTCAAGTTAACAATTAGAGTATCCAAGACCTTATGTCAAACCATAGTAGAGGCCAGAAGTTTGTTCAAAGTATTATCAGTTGTTGTTCAAGTAAATCCTAATGGATCCATGCTCTTGGCAGTGTGATATAAAAGTTAGAAGCATTTCAAAGTATCACCTTGCTTTTATATTCCTCTTTGAGCTGAATATATTCCTGGACTTAGAGAAATTCTGTTTGATTGGTTGTGTAGGTTGGTGTCCTTATATACAAACCAAGTATTTCCTCCCCATAAAACCATATTAAGAAAGCCAAACACCTGTAGGTTTAGAAAAAAAGGTGAGATTAAGTTTTGGGTTTAAAAAAAACACCAACAAAAACCCAAAACCATTCACCTAGAATATGACTTGAAGGCAAGCCAGAAACAACTGCTATCTTTAGCACCCCTTTGATTTGGGCAAGACATTTCCACACGCTTTAGAATATCATAAGCTATTTTAACAGACTTCTTTGGAAATCAGATAGTTAACTTACTCTATCCTTTGCATGGAATTAACCAAATTCTTTTCAGTCACTCAGCACCTCTGATATGCACATCCACAGCACATGATTAATTATTAACAGGCCAATGAACAGCAGCCAGAGTTTTTGAAAAGCAGGATTCACTAGGAAGATCATACAATAAGCCTCATTTGCCCTGCTGTAAAGGGTTCTTTCTGCAAATATGAGCTTTATATCATCGTAATTGTATTACGAGGAACCTCTATTTGAGGTGTAAAAGTGCTCACAGTTGATGCTAGGTTGAGCATCGAAAGACAGAACAGGAAGCATAGCATTTCCTCCTTACTGATATCAGTCAACAGACCACTTGGGTGGCTCAGTAAGATATTGCAAGGTGCTCTTGGCTACAGACAAAAATAATACAGAGACTCATATGTGTCTGGAAATGCTGCATCTAACAGCTCTAGAGACACATCATATAAGTTGATTCTCTTAACTTGTTTTAAGAAAGAAGTTTCCTTCTACAGAAAAACCAGCTTTGGTCAATCTTTTACCACAGTATTAAAGGGCCTGAATGACTGATGACCAAGAAAGCAAGACATGCAATCAGTGGAAGGAGGGTTCTCAGGTGCCATTGGCCATTTTCTAACATTTATCATACCCATATGGCAGAAGGCATACATACCACAGACAAATTCAGAGTTTTCATGCTGGTCACAGAAGCAAAACGACAAGTTGTTCCTGGTGCTTTGCAAGAGTCAATTCCCGGAATAACGCTGGCCCCCGTGGACATTTTGATATCAGCAAGTGCCTTTGCCCAAGCAAAAGTACTGACCAGCCACAGAAAGGCTGTTATGACAGTAACAGCCAAGTCCTACAGAAGACAGGTACTCAATATTAGGTCAAAAAAAATTTGCATGAATGTACATGAGAGCAAGACAAAGACAGTATCAATTATAGCACCAAAAAACCTACATCAGTGCTAATATTCGCAAGCCATTAACAAGATTATATTCTGTGTTGATAATCAGCTACAAAACTGTACACCTTTTGCATCTATCAAGCATAAGCAATCTTATCCTTTGTAATAAATTAGTTTCTAAAATCAGAAGTCTAGCACTTACATTATAAACATTTGAGTCAAAGTTTAGTCAAGTGGGGGTGACAGGGGAGAAGGGAGAGAGGATTTCAATATGGATGGCTGATATGCTAAAATTTGGCTTGAAAGGTCACTAGTTCTGTTTCTGGGCATGCTCTGAAGGCATTCTGAAGATCTGGGCATTGCTATTTAAGGTGACTAAAATCCACAAGATAACCATTTCCCTCTGCCAATTGCATATGCACAGCAGGTGCTCTACACAGGGAAAATTCCCAGAGATTAACAGAGGTGGTTTCACCTATGGGACAGTTGTATATTCAATCATGATACAAGAGAAAAGTTGTGGTGAAGACACTGTTCATGTGAGAAGGTGGAACTTCATTCCACTTTGCTTCAATAACTGCAGAAGGTATGATGCTATGGACATTCAAGGGCTTTAGGTTCCCTTTTCTGCTTGAGCGCTGTAGTGACTAGTTCGAGATACTTGTGTACATGACCCATCTAAGTTTTGGAATTACTAAATATTCATAAATTATTCAGATATTCTTGTATTAGCAGTATTTCTCATATCTCTTTGTGGTTTCAAAGGCAAAACATTAAAATATCTTAATATTACTTACAGTTAGTGGAAACTTGCTATTTTGCTGATACACATGCTTATATCCAATATATACCACCAGGGCAGCAATGCAGTAGAGGAATACCAACACTGCAAGCGCAACAAAGAACTGTGCAGAAGAGGAGAAGTCGCCCACGAGATAGACGTCACTCCAAGTGCCACCACAGCGTTTCGGGTCTGGTGCACTAAATTCAGCAGTATTCAGTCTGCAAATATTATATCCTTCTTGTAGTTAGAGTTCGCTATACAGTGGAAGCTTCATACAGTCATGCTTCACAATAACAGTGCTTCAGCATTCTGGTTGTGTAAGTTTACTCTAAAAGACAATCTATATTTGCATAATATATCAGTTATACAACACAAAGGTTTGTCATGATATCTGAAGATTGTTCCCCATCCTACATTGAGGTAAGCAATAACAAATTCAGGAGAAAAATCTTAATCTTGTCTTTAGAGCAACTGTAGAAAGTCTACTTCCAAAACAGGGTTTCTTAAGAACATTATTTTAGAGACTGGCAGTTAAGCAAGGGGACCAGGACTTAAAAGGCACCGAGTTACATTATAGCTATGAGAAAATGCAAGCACAGGAAGGTCAATAAAGCCTGTGTGCCTAGCAGCAACCACTCAGTGACCAGCACAGAATCATCTCAGATTCCCACTCTCCCCTTCAAGTGCCGTTACAATGCTGGGGTTTGTGACCAAATCCTATACTTCTGTAGTAGTTTTTACTAGCTGGCCTCTGAACCCATTTCTATACTTACACCTATGCCTATTGAAGACATATAGAACACTAATTCCACACTTGTTGTAACTGCACAGCTGTGGGAACACAGAGGAAGCCTTCCTCCTCATGCTCTGGGAAGGGAGCTTGTTTCTGTAAGAGCACTACAAGGACACTGGAGTGATTTGGTTTTATGCACTTGACACCCTCACCAAGACCATAGTGGAATAAATCTGAAAAGTAAGTGTCTCCCATTCAGTCTTTAAAAAAAAAAAAAGATAATAGCATATGCAAAATGAGCTTATCTAGGCCTCCAAAGCAACTACAAATTGATGAAGAAATAGGCTGTTAAAGTATTGTTTTGCTTATTATTTACCTTCTGTAGCATTCATGCACTGTTAGAATAGAGCTGAAGTTGGAGTGATACAAAGCAGTAACACACCTTACTGCTGTTTCTACATACCTCTTTCTACAGGGCACTGACAACCACAGTGCTTCGAACAATTTAAACTAAATATTTATTTATAATACGCAGCAAGCCAGAGGTTTTGCATGTTCAGCCAGATATATGCAGTAAGTACATATTCACAGGGAGACAGATGGGGGGAAAAAGTGAATATAAATAATTAGTGTATGAGTGACAAGTGAAGAACTAATACTCACCTGAATGGATAAGCAAAAGCAGCTGTAACTGTTTTGTTTACTGCACCTTTGCAGGAAACTAGAAGGGTAGTTTCACCTTGATAGCCTCCACATGTGGCAAAAGCAAAGATGGAAAAAATCTATAGGAAATGGTATGTAGACATATTAGTGCAAACCGCTAGAGCTCAAAGGAAGTAACATTTAGCTGAAGCAGCTAATGAAGGCAAGAAATAGGGACAAAGTTAGCAATGGTAAAATATGAAAATATGTCAAGAGGTAATGAAAATGTTGAGTTTTTATAATCAAAAACCACAAGCAACAGCACTAACAAAAGCCCGTTTGAATGTTCTTTTTGTTTATATTTCTCTTAGCTGTACAGCAAAAGTTTTTTTGTCTTGCTTTTTTTTTTAAAAGGCTAAAAGCCAGCACAGTACCTCTTGCAGTTGATAAAGGAAGTATTTTTAGGAGTCTCAGACATCTACAACTGCAGATTAGAGTAGCTAGAAGGTACATACTCAGAGTATTGCACATCAGCTTGACCCTGAGTAGCGCTTGTTTTCCCTTTGTTCACTAGTAAAACCCTAAACCCCCTATAATCAGAAGGCGTAACACACAGCAGCACAAGTTGCCATCACAAACTTGTAATTAACACACAGATTTTTGTGTATCTGCGTAACTGTTTTCTTCCCTCCCAGCTGGAGGATCTGGCTGAAGAGCAGCCTTGTGTTGAACATCTACCACCATATCCATCCTCATGTTGAACATCCATCCACCACATGAGCCATGGAGCAGGCAGTCCATCAGCACACACCTCTTCAGGCCTGCCCAGCTAGGACACAGAAGGAAACTCAGGCCTGGGAAAGGAGAAGAAACAGCCCCACAAAGAGAATGAGGCTCCCTCCCGCCACGCCTCCCCAGCCCCACTCACCCACTCAAGGACCTTGATGAAGCCCAGGGGCTCCAGGAGCAATCCAAAGTCCACCTGTAAGCCAGCCATGCTGGGAGACACCAGAAGAACCAGCAGGGACTACAAGGACCCACACCATCACTTGGGCACCTCCTTATAGGGCCAGCCCATGGCTCCTCCCTGGGTTCCTCCCTGCCACACCCCTTCCACGCCCCAGCCACACCCCTACCACGGCCACTCACCTCACCCTGGAGCTGGTCCCACCTACAGTTACCTCAAGGAGCACTGATGCCTTTTCTGGGAAGCCACCATGGGTGAGTGCCTGTATGGTAACACATGCAGCAGGGGGAACGGGAGGCATTAGCCCTGTGTGTGCTTGCAGGGCTACGGTCTCATTTCGGTCATGGAGACAGGGTGGGTGGGACAGCTGACATGATGGGAGTGCTGCCATGGATGGCTACAGGCTCCTCAGCATGAGCCAGGATGGTGAGGAGGTGGAGGTGCCCTTTATGTGAGAGAGCAGATGGCATGTGTGGAGCTCTGCCTTAGGATGGATGATGAGCTAGCTGAGAGTTCATGGGCTCTCAGGACCAGAGAGAGGACAGACCTATATGGGTGCTGCTACTGGGGCTGTGTGTTACAAACTACCTGATCAGGAAGAAGCAGAGGAGACTTTCTTCAGATAACCAGAAGGTGGCCCTGGTCCTCAGGGTGGACTTCAGTGCCTGCTGGAAGGGCAACATAGCAAGGCACAAACAATCCAGGTGGTTTCTGGAGTGCAGTGATAAAAGCGCACTCATGCATGTGATGGAGGATCTGCCAAGGTGAGGTGCTCTATGGACTTGATGCTTACAGATAAGGAAGGTCTGGTCAGGGATGCGGAGGCTGTGGGCAGCCTTGAGTGAGTTTGCTCTGTGACAGATGTTTCTTCTGTAAGTTGTGGGAGGGGATCCAAGGGAAGCTGCCAGGCTGGGGAATACGTATGGGAACGGTAACAACCAGCCTGTCTTTCAACTGGCCTGGGGCTGCACTGCTCCAAAACACTGGCAGCAGGGTGGGATGTTCTCACACAGTCTGCTTCTCTGTTCAAGGAAGGTTTGTGACCCTAGCTTTCTGCTCAACAAGCAAGAGAGGTGCTGAGATCTGCCAGCTGCTATGGGCTGCTGGAGGTGGTCCAAGTTTAAAGCTGTGGAAAGGATGGGCTCGTTCCTTTCTTTCACTGCCGTGTCACAAATACAGCTGGTGTCCAGCCTGGCAGCCTCCTCCCTGGCTGGCGACTTCTGCTTTGTTCTCATTTGTGCTTGTAAGAGTAATATGGACTGTGGACACAAAATATGGTGAAACCCCACTTGTCAAATTTTGATGTGCCTGTCCTTGAAGGTTAGAGAAACTCTATAAATGAATAGAATAGGCTCTTTTTTATTACATGAAAATGATATTTTTTATACCTTAAAGTACAATAAATTAGTATCACTGATTCTATTAATTCCAGTGTCTGTAAATGGCTTTTAAATCTGATGTAACTGTAGGCTTGTTAGCATCACTATTAAGCTCATACTTAATGTATGAGCTTGCTGTTAAGATCAATGTACAGATTAGTAACTAATTAATTACAAATGATGACTAGTTGGCCTGTATATTGGAAATCTCTAGAACATGTGTTTGTGGGTTAAAAACCACACCTGGTGCAGAGTGCACTGAAGGGTGAGAGCACCTGTGTGGCAGGGGCTACCTGTGGACCTCTCCTTGGCAGGGTGAGGTCATTCTGCAAGCTCTTAGGAAGCTGGGAGCAGGGTGCCAAGCCTCCAGGGACTCTAGCAGAATGTACAGGTGTGATCAAGCATATGCTAAAATTAATTTTTAAAACATTGCATTGTCTTACTTTGTCCTGGGGGTAGAGCATTCCCAGATGTGTGCAGGCTTTTGAAGCACAAAAATGATCAGCTGCTCCTCGGAGGAGGCTACTGTAATACTCATCGTACTGTTAGAAATCACAGCAGGGTATCTCAGGAATGGGAACCCCTAGGGTAAGAGGGGCCTAAATCACCAATCAGTAGAACAACACCTGGCACTTCCAAATGAAGGTGACAAAGTCTGTGAGGGTCTGGACCTCCTGTGTGGCATCTTGTGTGGTCTTGGGCACAGCTCCATCTCCTGCAAATGCATTGTTCTGCAGCGCCATCAGCCCTTTAGTACCACAGGGCCAGAGCTGTCTGCATGAGCCTTCATCCTGTGTTTTCAGGGGTGTTTTAGATAGGCTTAGTGAAGGCTGTCCAAGATAAGGTCTAAGACAATAAAACTAGTTATTTCATTACCCATAATGAACTTCTAATTTGTCTTCATAAGATACATCATTGACTGATGTTGCAAGGAGAGAACAGTAATCTGATATTTGGTGCTGAAATTAATCCCTCTTGAAGTCAATGGAGTTGAACTGTGGGTGCAAATTAGGGAACAAGACCATAGCAGAGCTGTGTCAGTCTCCTAGGGACCCCCTCGTGGGAATATTGCAATGGCACAAATAAAATTTGTTTTGGTTTGGGCTGTGCAGGTCTTGTAGGATTAAAATCCAATGGGGGAGTGTCTGTGGAACTGACAGTGCTTTTTATGTATTTCATGGTGGTGTTTCTTAAGCAGCTGGCGAAATGCCCTCTGATCTTGTAAGGGTCTGCCATAGTTCAGTACTGTTTCCCCTGAATTAAATGAGCAGTGGCTGAACCAGGAAAATATAGCCTATGAGAGACTATTTGTGTGCCCTACTCTCCATATAGTACATGACTCTCACAAAAAACTGTCCCAATCCAGACAAGCGGTGCTGAGGGTTCAAACCACCTTGCTTATCTTGGCTGCCTTAATAGTCAGTGTCTGTCTGGGGGTGTTGGTCGACAGCAGGCTGAACACGAGCCAGCAGTGTGCCCAGGTGGCCAAGAAGGCCAACAGCATCCTGGCCTGTATCAGGAACAGTGTGGTGAGTAGGA
>JAOXNO010000001.1:15238125-15288542 GCA_028565335.1 Limnodromus scolopaceus
GCCCATGGCAGGGGGGTTGGAACTCGATGATCTTTAAGGTCCCTTCCAACTCAAACGATTCTATGATTCTATGATTCAATATATGTTACATATATAAAAGATACATGTCTAGGAAAAAAAAAGATTTCATTTTTACATGTTTTCAATTAAAATACTGCAGTTTTTCATTTTGAAAGCATGTTTCATTCTGAAACTTGCCTTATTTAATAATGAGAACAAGAAAATCTTTCAGCTGTGTATGAATAAAATGCATTTAATTTCAACTGCCGTATTAAGAAAACCAGTCCTCAGCATGGGACTCCTCTCACACACTCTGACAATGCAGAAGGTTGCCCAGAAACCTGCGGAGAGCCAGGGCTGGAGGCAGCAGGGTCCCCACAACTGCCCCACGCTGCTGTGAAGTCACTAATGGCTTTGCTGCTGCAAGAGCTGCTTCAGTCAGAGGAGGTCACATCGCACCCAGCTGCTGCCTCCTGCTCCAGCCGGTGTGAGGGCACATTGGCTTGAGCCAGAGCTTGGGCAAAAGCCTACAAGGGAGCAGAGGTGCTTCTGAATTTTGCAATCAGATGGCAGTGAGTTTTCTGTATTTATTTTAAGGTGAAACACCCAAACACTCTTGCCAACGGCCCTCTCGTGGACATCAGCAGCACCGCACCCAAGCAGAACCTACTTCCCTTAAGATGCAAGTTAGCTATTTTGTCATATTATAAGAAGAATTATTAAGGAAAGGAAGAGCAATAAGAGTCCTGTGAATTATTTGCACAGCTAGGTAGGGGGTTTCGTTATCTTCTGGATTCTGGAGCAAGTTCAGGCTGAAAGTTGTGCCAAGGATTGGATTTCTTGTCTCCATTTAGGTTGACAGGTCTGGGAAGAAGGGGCATATGCTGCAAGAAGTGCCCTTGGCTACTCCAAGAGTCCAGAAAACTCTGCCTCGGCAGCATGTTTCCGGGGGAAGGCATTTGGCGCAAGTACTGAGTGGGCATTTTGTGTCATATTTTGCCTCCTTGATGTTTTCCCAGTGCCTTCCCCATGGCAGGGGATGGGGGAGAGTACCCCAGCACAGGGTGGGGTGACATGCCTGGTTGTGGTTTAGCACAAAAATAAAATGCAGAGCAATGGAACACACACAGACAGGAAATCACGTATTTCCTTGTGCAGCTGCTATGACAGCAATGTTGATGTTGGATCTTCCGTAGCAGAAAGAAAAAAAAGTTAGTAAGTTCAACAAAAAATTCCTGTACAGATGAGTTGTCACCTCATTCTGGAAGGTGGGTTTCTACAGCCCTTGTGCAGAGCATCAACCATGCAAGTTGCCAGAGGTAGAAGCTTGTACATTTATCTTCTTTTATCTACAAGATGCACAACTCTGACTAAGGAATAAACAGTGATTTAATTCTGTTTGCTTGAACAAAGTAAGAAACACGGAGGGCTTTTCCAATAACACTGAGGCAGTTTCATTTCCATTGCCCTTGACACAGAGATTTATAGTCCTGTCACTTGAGGGCAGCTGCATGCACGCTTAACTCCTGTGCTGCCTGTGGGGAAGAGGATAATAGTCTTCAGTGACCAAAAAATCTTCTCTGGTCATTTCACGTGGGAAAACTTAGGATTTCCTGGCACTAGAGCTGGCTTGGTTATAGTCTTCACTGCAGTCGTAGTGCTTCTTCTGAGAAAGATGCCCCACTCTCCCCTCAGCCCACTGGGACAAAGGACGAACCTCCTCTCGGCAGATGTGTGTGTGTTTGTTTCTTTTTTAACTCACAATTTGCTCTCCCTGTGTTGCCCAGAAAAGAAAAGTCAAAAAGAGTTATTGCTTCATCAACCCTTTCTCCAGCACCACAGGCCATTTTTAACTTTCGCATGAAGAGGGAGCAGGGAGTATTTTTGAAGTTGTGTGGCAGCAATTGACTGCAGAGGAAAATCGATGCTCCCCATCAGACCAGCTCGATAGCCCTGTGTGCATCCCCAGCGGTTTTGTTTCCAGATGTTATGTTCTATCCTAGTAACATTTTCAGTTGTCATTATCAAACTGAGCTCTATGTTTTACCTGCAAATGTTTCAAATTGGTCAGGGCATTAATAGGCTCAGGTTAATTCACCTTCTTTCAAATGTGTGGAAATGGAGACCTGCACCCAAGAGTTGTGGATTCTTTGTGTGACGGCATACAAGAGGCTGAGCGATGAGGTACAGACAGCAGCAGTGTGCAGCTACTGATTTGACAGGACCTATGTCTGATTTATAGTGATCTATGTGAGACCAGAGTCAGGTAAAGCCACCCTGGGGTTTTCAGGCCCAGGAGGATGCCTGGTCTGATGTCCCAGCTGACCATCCTTGAAGCAGGAGCTTGGCTTTAGCCTTCCAGCCCCAACAATGTGGTGATTGTGTGGTGTCTTACACTGGCTGCCCAGAGATGTGGTGGAGTCTCCATCTCTGGAGACATTCAAAACCCGCCTGAACACATTCCTGTGCAACCTGCTCTAGGTGGACCTGCTCTGGCAGGAGGGATGGACTAGGTGATCTCCAGAGGTCGCTTCCAACCCCATATCATTCTGTGATTCTGTGATTCTGTCTTTTAATGAAAAAAATAAAATTTGTTCCTGTTTGTCTGCATGGTATCTCCTTCTCCTTTCCTTGAATCCCTCCCAGCCATACCTGCCTTCTCTCATTAAGTCCATACGTGCCACAGTGGCCTGTGCCCACACAAGCATGCATCCTGCTGTTCAATCCAGCCGTGGAAAATTTGCTTGCATCCCCTTACATACAGACAAGGTAGGTTACAGCCAGCGACTACCTGGGTTGGTGGACACATGTCTCCTGGAGCAGAAGCACATCCACACATTTCTAACTAACCACTATCAAATTCAACTTAGCCTCAGCAGTATGAATTTGCACAGCAAGACTGAGCCACACACTGACCCTGCCTGAAAACACTCCTCTGGGGCTTTAAAGTCCATCTACTTTCATTGAAAAGAAACGCGATCAGTAAGAAACCAGTGGTTGCGCTGCAACAGTGGTGATGAATGACATGGTGATGTGAACAATGCAGGGACTGCTTCACAGTCCTTTGTGATGCCACATGCTCTCCAGGGGAACCCCATGGTGAGGACAGTGATGGCAGTATCCCTGCCAGCTGGCTGTCAGCTGGAGACTGGGTACTCAGCCTGGGAACACAGGAGGAGGGAGATCGCATCAGCCCAGTGTACAACTATTGTTATTTCTTCCTCACCAGTGGTGAGCAGGACAGCTCAGAAACATGTAGAGTGCAAGCCGACATTTACTTGGCTTCAATGGCATTATTTTGGGCTGCTCTGCTCCTCCAGGCCCCAGCCAATGTGCTGCAGGCAGCCAGGGGACACCCAGGCCCAAGCTGGGGTGCGTGTGGTCCAGGTGTCACCCCTCCCACCACTCCACTGGCAGCTTCAGGAGCTTTGTGACTCCTGGAGGATGAGGATAAGTCTCCAGTAGCCCAGCTGAATCCTGCTCCTGTGACTCCTAAGGACAGTGCCAGCAGGAGCTGGGAGACAAAGACTGCCCAGGCATGAATGTGCGGCTCTCACTGCCCATCCCCACCAAAATCCCAGAGCGATGGAAGCCGGGGCAGCCCCAGCATCATCCCAGATCTTGGTGGGAGGACATGTCCCTCCTTGCCTGCTGCAGGGGACGCTGGAGCCCCAGCTGTCCCTTGAGCCCTGAGCTGGCTGTTTGGTCATGATGTTTGTGGGTGGCTCTGCTGAGCACAGCTCTGGGCACCGAGGCAGTGTGGCTGTACCAGGAGCTACGGAGACTGCCCATGGGCAGCCACCAGTGGTATTGCCCAGCGGGAGGAAGAGACTGGGATTTGGTGTGAGTTTAGTGTATGAACTAATTAACCAAGTGAAATCCCTACTAGAAGAGAATTAGGCACCGCATGAGCCAATGATTGATTAATTAAATGTCTATTAAAGGAATACCTGGTTGATGCTCTTTGGGTTTTGGCTGGATTTACTCCAAAAACTCCAGGGACTTACATTTTTTATGGCAGTGAGTTTTTTATGACCCTTGAATTATCTGATTCAGATGTAGAAAAGCATTCAGACATATCTCTCTCTCCTCATTATGTTTATTAGGCGTGTTCAAGCATAATGCTTTTGATTCTTGGCTACTGTTAATCACGCACAGCTCTGTGAACTTAAAAAAACCCACAATACCATTTTATTCCTGGCTACTCAGGAAAATGTTAGGCTAAGCTACAAGGAAGCAAAAAAATAAGCAATGGGTGATTTTCTTGAAAAGCAGATATTAATTGCAGATGATGGTGCCTCGTGCACAGCTGCCAGGGAATGCAGTTTGGAGATGATCAACCAAGAGGGGGAATGGTTTTGTCTTTCTGGGTTTCAAACAGATGCATCTTTTGCTCCAGCTGGTGACCTGAACAAGGGCAGGTTTGCACTGATTGTACACTGACTGGTAATAAAATGTCTTTTCAGCCCCAGGAGGATAAAAATCCAGCAGCATCTCTCACGAAGACTTGTAGCCGGATGTGTTATCAAGCAAGGAGGAGGAAAGACAGGCCACTTAGCATCACCGTTAACAACCACAAACCAGCACGTTAATTTGGTTCTTAGGAATTTGAATGAGAAGGACACAGCTGCACACAACCTGCTTGGTTGCAACCCCAGTGGATTATGAAACACACTGAGCAAATGTAAGTCATTATTGCTGCCTTTTTGGCCCTAAGCCATAATAAAAGTTATCTGTGATGAGCAATAGTTTCATGCCTTTGGTGTGCCACAGGGCTTAAGGCCAAAGGCAGCATCATTTCACCCAGCTGGGAAGTGCATTAGTTCCTTGCCAGTGCAGGTTCTGGAGAGTGTTATTCCTTCATGAAGTCTTCCTTTTTTTCTTTTTGCCTTAAAAATCCCACTTTTTCCCAAATTAGAATGAATGTAATTGGTTTTGTGTGCTTTCTCTGGTGCAGAAAGTGGGGTAAGGAGGGAGAGGAAGGGGAAAAGACAGACAGTTCACTCATCTATTTTTAATTATTTCCTTTGGTTTCCCCCACCCACTAATTATTCCAAACGTATTTCCTGGACAAAAATACCTTTAACAGAAGGCAGGATCTTGACTGGACCTTGACCTTGTTCTAAACAGGCCTCACAGTAGTTTCAGCCCAGAATACTTCCTTTTGGAGGTAAAAAGGAGCAGAAGAACAGTAGTAAGCCTTCTAAGGTTAGTTAATGTTGGTTAGCAAGATCAACATGTGCCTTTAGCTTAATGTTTATTGTTTTTTTTCGTTAGATGTCTTGCACTGCCTTTGGTGAGGAGGGAGAGAGCCAGAAATGCTCCACCTGTTGCTTTGAATCTGTGCTATTCTGAAAACTGAAAACAAACCCATCAAATTAGGGCAGCTCAGTAAAACAACTACAAATAAAGGCAACTCAACATCACCCCAGCCCTCCCTGCGCCGCATGCAGGTTCAGGCAAACCTTGTGGTGGCCGTGCCCCACCTCCAAGCTGCTGGAAGAAAACAGTTACGAGGCAGAAGGGGCTTCCTGATTTCTAACTGACATTATTTTTGCATCAGTGTACCAGATAGATATACTTATTTTGTGTGCAGCTCTTTAGAGGAGGTACTGGCTGCGTCTTAACCTGTCCAAACGCAGAGTTCCTGCTTTGCATGACCATGGTCATAGCCACCAGTCAGGGAGTTATTTGAGCCCATTTCAGAAGAGATACCTGTAAAGAAAGTGATGCCACTGCACAAGGTCGCCAGTTTATTCTAGAGCACAAACATGAAGCCTCAGCCCCCAGTCCCCTTCTACCCAGCAGCTTTCCTGCCAGGGCTGCTCACCAATCTCCTCCCGGGAGGGAGTGAACTTTCCACTCCCCAGAAATCCAAATTTTAAAGCTGTTGTGAAGTGATGATTACAATGTGTTGTTAGGTCAGTGTAAACTTTTTAGTTTTTAATAATGTAAAGATACTTTTTATTTAAATTCCATTTTTATTAGTTTTTTTTCCTAATTTTCTTAAAATTCTAATTTTTTTTTTTTAACTCCCAACTGTAGATACACTTCATATTTGCAAAGTTATGCTGACAAACTCAGCATTTCAGCAGTTCTAAAACTTTTGTAGCCAGCTATCAATGGACGGATTCACTACAACCAAGCCTTTCTGCAAAGTCTTCTGTTTTTTATGAACTGGCATTTTTAAAGGAAAAATATGCTTCACAGGAGAAATTCCAGTTCTCTTTGCCCAAATTATTGTATAAAGGCTTTCATAACACTCAAAGGTCAGTTTGTTTTCTTAGAGAAAGCGAGCTCATATTTTCTTCCACTCTCCTCCTTGAACTCAAAAGGAAATAAAAATAGATAAACATTTCCCTTTTGGTAGTAAAAGTGCCATTTTGTACCTCTATAGGCACTTCATACATTTGAAGCACCATAGAAAAAGTAATTACGTAGCTTAAAACTTCTGCAGCTGAGCTGGTGAACCTGAAGCTGTAGGAATGCTGAGATCCCAAGGCTGAGACATCTTGTGCTCGCTGGCTTGCAGACCTCATTGCTGGCCATCAGGCTGTGAGGAGGTCCAGTGTCCCACAGCTCCACATGGACACGCTGCGTCGGTGGCTGTGCTTTGGTCAGTGGAGCCCTGTCAAGGCCCCCACATGCAAAAATCCCAGAATTTACCTTGAGGTCTGCTCAGACGAAATCGAGCTCTCCTGCCCCTGGATTTACCCTCGTCTTTTGAGAGCCAGAATTTCATCCTGGCTGGAAACCCTGCTGTTCTGACAAAGTCCGAAAGGTCAACAGCGCTCGCCCACCCGGCAGCCCCACATCCCAGCCCCTGCACTGCCAGGGCCACCCCACTTACAGACAGCCCAAGTAACTTGTCTCTTCCGAGCCTTGCCCTGGTTGCAGGAAGTTGTCTCTGTTTAATGAATGTCAAATTCTGGCGTAGACGAAGGAAGTCGCGGTTTTAGCACAGTGCGGGCGGCGTTAGGGGAATCCTGCAGGCTTGATGTGAAGTTATAGCTGTGGCTTATTGCTCAGTCAATTAATTATGGCTTCTTTATTAATTTATGAGGGGTCGGGGTGTCTTTGTACCTTCAGATAAGAGATGATGTATGGCACCGTGTGCGTAATGCAGCAGGGCAAGCAGGAGAGGATCAGTCTAGAGGGAGAGGGGTCCAGCTGCCCCTTTCTGAGGGCAGTGCCCGCTGATGGTGCCCGGCTGTCCAACGTAAGGGTTTGCAGCAAGTGCTGTGTTAAGGCTGGGAATGGTGTAGGATACACAGCATATATGATCTGCTGTGAGACCCTTTGCACTGAAACCATGGAGTCATCAAAAGACATGTGTGTGAATTACATTTCTTGCTTTAAGCAGGATGGTGTTTGCTTGCGAATGGGGCATGGGAGATGACACCCAGACTTACAGACAGACTCTACCTGCTTAAGGAAGCGGTCAGGTCAGTTTAATGAAGACTGTCTGGACTTTTCCTGGGTACATGCTTATTCTCCTGCGTCTTGGAGGAAAAACCTAGAGGGCATTTTCCAAAACTGTTGTTGATGCCCTGGAGTGCTGATGCTCTGGGGAGTAAACTGCTCAGAAAATGAGTGTCATTTGCTGGGTACGTAAGGTCTGCTCAGCCCCTCACTGGAAGCTCAGGGTATGTGCTCCTTCCCACTCAGCATGTTGCCAGCAGAAAAGTCCCAAGTCACAAACAACTGAAAATAGCAAAGTGATCTCATAGAGCAGTCGCTAAAAATATGGAGAAGAGTCTAGTTACAAACACTGTGGCCGGGTGGTTTGTTATTCACCCGGCAGAGGAAGGCACCAGAGAATCCTGGATTCCTCCACTTTCAAAATCTTTTTTCCTTTCTGGTGTTGCTTGCTGCCCTTTTCTGACCGGCACTGAGCTGACACCAATCTCATTAGAGAGGTTCTTATTCAGAAAGAAGCATCAACAAACGAGGCAGAAGTACAGCGCATCTCTCATGGGCCAGTGGCTCTGCCAACACCTGTCCGTCACCCAGGGGTGCCCTGTCCTGAGCCTGCACCATCAGGACTTCACAGCCTGTTCTGAGTCAGCAAACGTCTCCCCAGGGGAAATAATCCCTTTACAGACACACTGGTTTTGACCAGAAGCCTGATGTTGGCTGAAGACCTGACATAGTTTGACTTGAGGCTGCTCACTCACCTTCAGGACTTACCTGGAGCCAGAAGTGGGGTTGCTCCAGGGGACAATGCACATTGCTGGGCGGCTGGGGCGGAGAAGTTCCTTCTGAGAGCAGCATCCAGGCAGCAACTGCTGATGGACTTGCTGAGGGCCCAGGATGGCCTGGACATGCTGCTTGGCTTTGGCTTGGCATCTTCAGGGAAGCAGTATGCTCAAAGTGTGCGCAGCTGGCTCCAGTTCCGTTCCTTCCCTCCCACCTGTGCTTGGGCAGGTGTGATAGCAAAGGCAGAGTGTGTTTTGGCAAGTTACAGCCAAGATTTTGGAAGCTGAAAGGTCACCAGTGAAAGCTCTACAGTTCTCACCTGTGCTTAACAGGATGCCCACAGCAGTGCCCATCCCTCTGGCTTTTCTGAGATGCAGATAGAGGGATTTGGTGTTCTCAGAGCAGCTGTTTCCCTACAGACTCCCTTGGTCTGTACAATTTTGCTCTCCCCCAACTTGCAGTTAAGCTGACCTGGGACTCG
The DNA here is from genome assembly GCA_028565335.1 of Limnodromus scolopaceus. Lineage (NCBI taxonomy): Eukaryota > Metazoa > Chordata > Aves > Charadriiformes > Scolopacidae > Limnodromus > Limnodromus scolopaceus. Next base: position 15,246,806 of record JAOXNO010000001.1, read on the forward strand.
ATTTTGAAACAAAAATGCACCTCATGTGGACAGCTCGGCCTGGTGGGAACCACTGTGTGAGCTAAATGATGGTTGCCTATCCCTGCTCACACCTAACCGAGTAGGAGCAATGTGAAAGAGAAGAATGTACCTCATACAAAATCCCCTTTCTTCCCCGGGGATATGCTGAGCGTTCGAGGCAGTTTCCTCTTCGCCCTTGGCTGGTTTGCTGGCTGGTTACTCCCCACCTTCTTCTTGACATTATACTTCTCTGATCCAGACCTCTGTGGTATCTAATTCAGCAGTTTAAATTTCATCCTGACATCAGCCCTACGTTCACTCTGGAAATACTAATGCCGCAACAGCCTCTCTGGCCCCAGCTTTGGATGCTGCTGCCCAGGGCCATTGGGCAGGGTCTGGGAGGACAGAGGGTTGTCTACCAGAGGCTAGAGGAGGAGGAGGAAGGAGACCATAGGGTTGCTCCATGTCAGTGGCTGTCCTGCACAGGTGGAAACCACACCAGGTAGAGCTCTTTGCTACCCTGTGGCGGATCTCGAAGACCCCAGGGAACAGCACATTGAAGCTGCAGTGGGTGTGTGGGTATTTCTGTAGAAGATGAAAACTCCTGGCTCGCAGCAAGCAAGCAGCACTAGAGAAACTCAGGAAGGCAACCAGGGCAGGCTCTGGGTGGTGTATTGTAGTGCATTATCTCTGTTGCACTATAGATAATCCTAAAATACAGCATGTATTTAGGTCTGAGCTGCTCTAAAAATGCACAGGTTCCTCTTCCAGAGTGGTCTGTTGAGCCACTGTGGGTTGTCAAGTCCTGGCTGAAGCAATTCAGTCTTTGAGCTCCTCCTGTCACAGAAGACCTGCTCTCTGTGCAGCTACCTGGCACTTGCAAGTTTAGGAAAGGTTGGGACTTTCTTCTCCAGACCCTTGTAGAGACTTGTTCTGTAGGAAAGCACCCTGTCGGTCAGACGCAGCACACCACCTTGCCAGCTGGGTGGTCCACAGTGGCTGTCACAGCCCTGTGCCCACAGCATTCCAATACCCCAGAGTCCTGCATCTTCTTCAAACAAAATTCCTAAGCTTGGATGATGGCGTTGCTGTCTTTCCTTGAAATGCAAGCAGACCTCAGACTCATTCTTCTATGGCCACGTGTGCATTATCTTCAGCAAATCAGTGCTGACAGAATCAGAGGCCTAGGGCCTCTTGTGTGTATGACTACCACTGGCATAACAGAGTCTAGGGGCTGGCTGCCCATCCCATTGGAGAGCAGGTATCACCGGCTTGCCCTGGATCCTGTGTATCCCAAGAAGTTGTGCTTTCCCTTAAAAATGTTGTTCCTTTGCTGTCTTTTCCCACCTCATCAGCATTGCTCGCTGTTTTGTGGTGACTTTTGGCATATAAACGTGGGTGAACACCACATTTACATTCATTTCGGAAGTTTTAAATGTTGCTAGAGCAGCATGTTGGGGACATATTGTCAACTAGATTTAGGTCCACCACAGGCGTCTTCCACCTTCTTTACCATCAAAGTAAGCGGGTTTTAATTTCATAGAAATGTTGCTGCAAGCTGCATGATCATCTGCTGGTTCTGTCTGGGCACCGAGTGCCTCCAAGCCCCCTGACCTGCCTCACCTGGGACCTCTCCTCACCCACAGCCTATGAGCCCCACTGCATCTCAGCTGGAGGCCTGGTCCTGTGGCTCAGCAAGTTTGGTCCAACACAGACAATTGCCAAAGGACAGAGGAGTTGCCAGGTCTGGGCTGCGCTGGGCAGGACAGTCCCCAGGGTGATGGTCCCCATCTCTTGCATGACTTTACCTGGCTAACCCAGAAGTCCCACTTCTTTCACAGGGCTGTGTTTTATCCACAGCCCAAATATTCCTAGCACATTCCTTATTTCATTTTGTCATTGGGAATTGCGGAAGAAACCAGGATTTGGCCAGCACCACTTCCTGCTCAAAGCTAAAGGGAGAAGGAGATCCTAAAAGGAGAAGTAGATTGTCTATAACCTTTCAGTTCAGAGCACTGTACTGAATAGTAGTGACAAAGGGAACTAAATAGGATTGGTGTCTTTTTAATGATAGGATTGCAGGCCTGTTGAATAAAGAAAACCATCGTAATGCAATGTTAATTCCTCCAAGGCATTAGTACAGCACTGTATTTGGTTTTAAAAACTTGTGCAATATGGAATTACCAGGTAATTAACTATATGGATTAAAAACTGGCTCTTTCACTGATCTCAAAATATTGATCATTGGAAGTCACCAATAAGCATGACCACATTCAGTAGCAGTGCCAAAGGGCTGGGCGCTTTTTGCCACAATTCAGTTTGTTCGTTGGTGAACTAGACAATGACATAAAACTTCTGCTGATACAGTATGTGGAAGACATGTAAATTGGAGGATAATGAAGAGGGGCAAAGACAGGTTACTGTCAAGCAAACCTGACTTGCCTAGTCACAATCCCATGACATCGCCTGGCAGGTAGCTAAATACCAACTTTCACAACACCAGAGACAGACGTGCAGACTGTCTTGGCAAGAAATAATTCAGAGACAGATTTAGGAGTAATCATAGATGATCATTTCAGCATAATCTGCCAGTCAGGTGGTAGCTGAAAAGGGTGCTTACACAACCCTTTCATGTATAAAATGAAGCTATCAGGAAGAAACAGGGCAAGGATCCCTTTGTGAAAGATCATAGCCCATGAAAGATCACTATTAGAATGTCTTTAGTCTTTAAGGACATTTACTTCTATAGCTAGAATACATACACATCTATCTACATCTGACTATTCATATATAGGTAGATTGCATGTTTCTGTATGTAAAATATATATGTGATCCCTGTACAGTCAGTATATGTAAAAACAAATTGCCAGTGCTCACTTCAAGCCCAGCAAATATGTCAGAGGCACCTCAGTAGTTTCAATATACCCTCATTTCAGGTAAAGAGATGACCATGTTTATATATCTATTTTTTCAGGACATGAGACACGTTCACAGAACCTTGCACGGAGGTCTAAAACAAATGGCTCTTTACTAAGGTAGTGTAAGACAGATATTTAGGCCAAAAAAAAATCAACAGGCCTAGATGCATTTTCTAGCCTCAATTTCCCAATTAATCTGGAATCTGGTTTAGTCCAGAGTCTCTTGGTGAATACAAAAACTGTTTTGGAGTCCAAGGAGGAGCACTCTGCAAACGAGGTTCTCTCTGCCTCTACACTTGATCAAATTCCTTGTGAAGTGGCTGGCGAGGCTGTCTCTTTTAGAACGTCCACCTTTCCTGTTCATGAGTCCCTGAGAAGCATCACCAGGTGACAAGCCTCCCACAAGTTGGTTTATCACATGGTAACTGTCCCTCTTTAATTCAAACCTGGAGAATAGATTTGTCCTAATGGCTAGTCATTGTTCTTATCCCAAGGTACTCGCTGAAACAGGTGACTGTCAATGCATGAGTAAAACTGCAGAATCTTGTCAGCATTGTGCCATTCACAACCCAAAATGGCAACATTGCAAAGACAGCAGGAGAACAAGGATCAGTTTCACAAATTCCCCGAGTGGTTTGGAGGCAGATTTTCCAAATTTTCTGAAGACCTTAAATCTTGCAGACAAAGCATAGAAAAATCAAGGGGCCAGATGCTGAAGGTGAACAAACTTAACTTTGAAATTATGGTGGTAAGAATGAATTTAAGCTCCTGGAAAAGACTCTGTATGACATGTGCAAGAGTGTGTTGGTTTGCATGGCAAGGTTTTGGTAGCAGAGGGCTGCAGGGGTAGTTTCTGTGAGAAGCTGCTAGAAGCTTCCTCCATGTCCAATACAGCCAATGCCATCTGGCTCGAAGACGGGCCTACTGCTGGCCAAGGTTGAGCCCATCAGCAACAGTGGTAGCACCTCTGTGATAACAAGTTTAAGAAGGGTAAAAAACCTGCTGTTCAACAGCAATTGCAACTGAAGATAGGAGTGAGAATATGTGAGAGAAACAGCCCTACAGACACCAAGGTCAGTGAAGAAGGAGGGAGAGGAAATGCTCCAGCCGCTGGAGCAGAAATTCCCCTGCAGCCCCTGGTGAAGACCATGGTGAGGCAGGCTGTGTCCCTGCAGCCATGGAGGTCCATTGCGAAGCAGATATCCACCTGCAGCGCATGGAGGACCCCATGCTGGAGCAGGTGGATGCCTGAAGGGGCCTGTGACTCCGTGGAGAGCCTGTGCTGGAGCAGGGTCCTGGCAGGACCTGTGGCCCTGTGGAGAGAGGAGCCCATGCTGGAACAGGTTTGTTGGCAGGACTTGTGAACCCATATGGGACCCCTGCTAGAGCAGTTCATAAAGAACTGCAGCCCATTGGAAGGCCCCACATTGGAGAAGTTCACAGAGGTCTGCATCCCTTGGAAGGGAATCCACACTGGAGCAGAGGAAGAGTGTGAGGAGTCCTCCCCCTGAGGAGGAAGGAGCAGCAGAGACAGCGTGTGGTAAACTGACCACAACCACCATTCCCCGGTGCCACCTGGGGGGAGGAGGGAGAGAAATCGGGAGTGAAGTTGGGCCCAGGAAGAAGGGAGGGGCGGGGGGAAGGCATTTTAAGATTTGGTTTTCTCAGTACCCTACTCTGATTTGTTTGGTAATAGATTAAATTAATTTCCCCAAGTAGAGTCTGTTTTGCCCATGATGGTAATTGCTGAATGGTCTCTCCCTGCCTTTATCTCGACCCATGAGCCTTTTGTTCTATTTTCTTTCCCCTGTCCAGCTGAGGAGGCAATTATAGAAGTGGCTTTGCTGGGCACCCAGCGTCCAGCCAGAGTCCAGCCACCACAAAGAGAAAGTCATTTTCTTTGAAATCCTTTGGAGGAGTCAACGGGTGTGTGGATAAGGGAGAGCCTTTTAATATAATCTACTTTAATTTCAAAAAGGCATTCAACAAAGTTTCTAATCAAGTCTTGAAGGAAGCTAAGAAGTTTTGAGACAGGAGGGGAGGTCCTCACACGGATACAACGTTGATCAAAGGATAGAAATCAAGAGCAGGAAAAATACTGAACTTTCACAGAGAGTGTGAAACTCCACTCAGTGATCTGTGCTGGAACGTGGGCTGCTCAACATGTTACTAAACAATTTAGAGAGGGATGAGTAACTAGGTGACACTTTGCTGGGGGTGCTGAGTTACTCTGGGTAATAAAGATGGGAGCCGATTGTGAGAATTGCAAAAGGACCTTATGAAACACCATGTCTGCAAATAACAATGGGAGATGAAATTCAGCATAAAGATAAACCAAGGTGTATAGGAAAAAATAATCCTAACCACACGCATGAAATGATGTGTTATGATTCATCTACTGCCACTTAAATAAAAAATCCTGGGGTTATAAAAAATAGCTTCATAAAAATATCAGTACAAAGCTCAATAGCACTAAAAACAACCAACCAAACAAAAATACCCCAGGCAATTCAAATGTTAGGCAAGAATAGACACAGTAACATAGAGCTTCACCCCATTGTGGGAAAATTACACATAGCTGCTTGGTGAGAGTGGTGCTTTCCTAATTCCATGTGTTTTAAGAGAGTAGTGGATAAAGAAAGCCAGTTGGATGAGAACCAGAGGCAGCCTTTGCCAGCCCACATCTCGATACCCTTGCCTTTGCTGTGGTGTTGTAACCACCATCTCGGTGACAGCATTTGTGTCTAATCAATTGACTTGGGAAGGAAGTATTATTTACAATCATACCACAACTGGCAAAGTCATTCCTTCTTTTCATGCTGCTCTACAGCACACCACATACTCAATAACCATATGGGTCCTTGCCTCAAAACGCCTTTGGGCAAGACCACGTTGTAACACAGAAGAAACTAATGAAACTTTCCAGGTCTTGTCTAATCTAGTACGGGCTGTAAAAGATAAACCAGGGGTAGAACACGGACGTGCTTTCTTATAACAAAACAGCCATGGGAATAGTCTTTACAGTTATAAGCAGAGCTGGAGCTGAATTAGCCTCACCAAACCCACCAAAAATGCTTTTATAACTCCAGGGTTCAGGATGGCAGCAGGACATGTTATTTCATACAGTGTTGGACTTTCCCAGCAGACACAAGACCAGGCATTGTGGTCTCTATGTACTTCAGGACTTGCTATTCCATGTGCCAGTGAAGGCTCTCTGTCTGATGGCATTAACCATGCGTAACGCGCATGGAACCAGGCGAGTCAAGAAGCACCTGCAGAAACCAAGCTAAAGTGTTTGAGCATTGAGTTGTTTCATTAATTACTAGAAAGATTATATGTCTATGTTCACTAGATGGCATTTACAAGGAAACCAATTTTTAAGAGAATAAATTCTCTCTGTTTTGCCAGCCCCCATGTGTCTATTAACATTTTTATAGTCACAACTCAAGACATGAAAGGCAGCAAAGGGACAGCTTTCTCTTTCGGTTTTATAGGGGGAGTCTATTTGCTTTTGTCTGAAGGTGTAAAGTTTGCAAAACCTTGTACAGAGGTAAAATCTTCCTTTTTATCTTCTGAAGATTTATAGTTGCAATAAAAGCAAATAATGGTCCTCAAGCAGCGGTGCTGGAGGTGAGGCTGTAAAACCCACAGTGTGTGGGAAGAACAGTAGCTTTAATGAAGTTTGTCACTGGCATTTGGCTTAACACGTAGCTACAAGCCTTGAAAAATGGATTAAGGCTAGACTGGGGCACATTAACAGACCACTGCTTTGTTATCACAGGGACATGGCAACACTCTGTTTTGGTTGAACAGCCTCGATGTTTTCACAGCAGATTATTAAGAAGACTTGAACCTGCTCAGCTGACAGAAATGAGGGGGAGGGACCCTCACCACAGGGAGATTAGTTGTCATGCTCTGACCTTTCTGTGACTTACAGACATATCTCTATCCGAAGCCGTTTCGCCCAGAGATTATCCTCTGATATTGCTGGGGTATGTCATCTTTCTGACACATCCAACAACGAGCTGCAATTCCTTATGCTTAAAATAGGGCAGCATCTTTTGGAACAGAGGAAACCTTCCTTGAAAGGGAAGAGCATGACAGCCTTGTTCTTTACACCCAGACAGCTGAGGAAAGTGCATCCCAAACGCTCTGAGAAGACACCTTTGTCTCCTCCCTTTTGTGGGAAAGGGAAGGAAGTTTGGGACTGATGTTCTTCACTTTTCTTTAGAAGATGAAAGGTTTAGAGTCCATACAGTTCACCTCCTGTGAGAGTGTATTATTAATCTTTTGGTGATATGAATACTCAGCCATTATAAAATAAGTTTCCTCATCTCCTTTCGTATAATAGAGCTGATGTGAAAGCTTTAAATAGCTACACTAATAACTTCAACTGGTGACAAAGAAGTAAAAATGTCCAGCCCTCAGACCCTTCCATGCATTCTTTAACTACCCGCTTGAATTTCTTAAGTACTGTAATTATAGAGAACTCTGAAGCTATTTTCAACAATTTATAATTACCTGGCTACATATAATATGCTTACTTGACACAAGCATAGGAACAACCCCCAAGAATCAAATATTCAAATCTCGTAGACCAATATTAATCAACAAAGCATAAGGTAAATAGTTACACATACTAATAAATTAGAGTGTGCTTGTGTAAATACATCTAGTGATCTAGACACAGCTTGAACTGATTCAGATACAATCTAAACTGTTGGGGAAAAAAAAAAAGAGTTACACAACCCATATTTTCTGATTTTTTTGGCTCAAAGGTAAACAAGCAATAAGCTTACCCTTCTACTCAGAAAAGTTGTGTAAGAGGGAAGTAAAAACGTTGCTGGAGGCATGATGGCTCCCTGTCTGTCCTTACAAGACTCCTCTGCCCCAGCCAGTAGCAGGAGAGAGGACTACAATTCTGATTTCAGGAAACCTCACCATAAATTGAAAATTCTAGAAATTCTATTCAAAGAGCAGTTAGGAGTACTCAGATAAAGATTAGTAAGGAACTGATATGGAACCAAATATGTTACTTGAGAAGAATCCTGCTGACTTCACTCCTGTATCCGTTGAATTCCTCTGGGTTATGTTACACCTTTCAACAAAATACTGCCCCACAGGAAAATAGGTTTTGGAAATGGTCTATTGCTGAGTGCTTTTTATCCATTACAATGAATTAAACCCAAACATCTTTAAATAACTGTGAAGGGTGTTTAAAAATCATTAACAAGGTCAGCTGTACCAGGTTACTTAGAAGGCACACAGCTCTCTGCACGAGGTGCCTCTATCCACCAGGTTTAAAACAAGAAGAGCATCTTTCACTCAAGTGTTTACAAATTCCACAGAGAAGGTGCAAACCTACAGGATGCTGGTGGGGCTCTCATGGACAAGAAACCCCCCATATGTTACCAGGCAGAGATGCAATTACCATCGCTCAAATGCATCCTCAAAGTTCCTGCCTTGAGCAGCTCAGCAGAGATATTATTTATTTATTACAGTAGAATTAGAGGACACAGGAAGAGAAACATTTGTGAGTCCCTTGCCTTCTCCTGCCCAGTCTGAGGCCTGGAATTTCTGCTTTGTGTGATGACACGGGTGCCCGCCACCGCACACTCACCACCAACAGTAATTTTCAATGCACAAAGGATGACCAGAGTAAGAAAAGCCGGAGTGTTGTAGCTGGAGGTCTTTACCAGCGTGGAAAGGAGCAGAAAGAGGCCTGCCTAACACTTAGGCTGTGCAATTTCTCTGCAAATATCATGTAACAGAGACTTTAAATTCAAGAGCTAAAAGTCCATTGCTGCAGGCTACAAGAGCCCCTTTTTACATTACAGTATCACTTAAATGGACCAGCAACAAATGATAGTAAATCTTTACACTAGGTGCCTTCTACACCCTTCCTAACAGTGTCTGTGTCTGTAAGGTAGTCTCTGCAATTTGTAAGTTATGTAGGAATTAAAAGTGTAACTTCTTCCAATTACAAAAATCCTGTGCAAAGGGACATGAGACGTTCTCTCTCTTGAAGAGCTGATACTATTTTTTGACAGATACCGAAGTGAACTAAAGGCTGCAACATCTTTGGTTAATTTGCCTTTAAACAAGCATTTTTAATAGCTTTAGAGGTAAAATTTAATCAATCTTTATTTGAGAAAGGATTACGTGAAAAATAAATAGAGGACAACTCCTTCTGTCAAATTCAATTACAAGTGCTTGACTTTTAAACAGTCAAGATGCCGAAGCACAGATGTGCTCACACCCTAAAACACACCCTCTTCTCTAGACCAGAGCTGACTGTAAATTGAATTAGTTAGCCACAAGCAGGGTGCAGGCCAGCTGAGCAGCTCTCCTGCAGAGGACAGGGACGGCAGCATAGCTCCGCTCCAGCCTGTGTTTGGCAACAAAAAGCACAGGAATGAAATCCGATGCCCAACATCACAACTTTTAAGACACAGTCAAATGGCTATTATTTTCACTGCCAGAACTAAACTTTATTTCCATGTGTATTACATACTGGTATTTGATGCCAAGTACATTAAAATTACTTTAACAGAGGATTTAAGTGAGGAATATTTTTTCTTCACTAAACAGGTTAAGAAGGAATGTAAAAACCTATAAGAAAAAACTGTTTAAGCTTTGTTTTGATTTTGGCAAACCAAACAGTTAAGTACTCTTCTGTTCTCTCCTTAGATCTTTCAAAGTACCAAAAATGCATCTTATCATAATCATGCAGCTCAAGGAAAAAAAAATAGTCTTATAAAACCCACTTCTTATGCTAAATATGGTTACAAATAAGAGTATTAACACAAAACTCCCAATTTCTATTTTAAATACAAATACTGTATTATATTATGAAATGGGGATAATTAAAATATATCAATGACTACAAATCTAGTAATTTAAAGCAAACAAACATGCTGTTTGCTTTCATGTGGAAGAATTAGGATATTGTATGGTTCAAGCACTGCAGTAATTTCTGTCAACTCCTTGATGCCCAGAATGTCAAACCGCCAAACACAAAGAGACATGTATTCAGGTCTGAATAGCACCAGGTGTTTTTCATTTGTTTTTTTTTTTTTTCCCCTTTAAAGATATTAACATTTAATAAAATGAGTGACATGACAGCCTTCTGAAAGTGACATGCACAAGTAGACAATTTGCTTCAAATCTCCAACTAATAAGCTAAAAGTTTTAGACAATACTGAACAGTTACTAATGTATTTCATGGTACACAAGAAAACAGTGCTTCCACAGTATATCCTCAGTTCTCAAGTACAAAAATATCAGTTATGGGTAGTCAATAGTTATCAAAATTTTTATTGGTACAGAATGAAAGCAGCATTTACTTTATTGATTTTTTTTTTTTTTAAACCATACATCATAAAATTCCCTAGTACACATGTGGAGGAGTGAAATAGGCTCTGTACTGTTTACTTGCTACTGATCCTAGGTCCAGATTTAAAACCTTTCCTGGCCAAATATAAACAATACCATCAATAGCAAAGGGAAGGCAGTTCCTCAGTGTGAAAGGTCAGCATTTAGAGTTTAACTAAAGCACTATTTTTGAAACAATACATCACTTAAATGTATAATTACATACACTACAAGTGAAAAACAAGTTTTTGTTAACACGAACTATTGAGACTGGGCATAAATGTCTTAACTGCAAACTCTGGAAATATGGGTGCTTTGATGTGGCCCTTTTAGGCAAGAGAGTAAGAACAATGAAGTATGGCTTTTCAATCTTCCTTTAAAAGTGTATTTTATAAAATTTTGTAGGCTTAAATTATTTTAAAGGACCCCTAACATTTTTCTGTAACATCATTTACTAATTAGAAGCATCAATTACATCAGTATACTAAGCCATTGGCTGATAGCTGATCACCAGCATAACACAGGAGCCATTTACTTTTCCTGTTGTTTTTTGTTTTTGAGTAAGGGAGGTACTTTTCTAGTGAGAGCCATCCTACGGTACTATCAGACATTTCAGAGGTTACTACATAGCTTCTCAAATAAAATCCTCAACAGTTTTGTTTTCCAGCAGATATTCATATCAAGCAGACGCAGAGAGCAAATACAATCAAGTGCAGACAGTTCAAAAGTATCTCTCAAACATACTGTTTTACAGTTACCCTCTGCAAAATAAAGGCCCCTCCTCACCCCAATGAGACAGGGTGAGAAGGGGAAACAGCTCTGCCATTCATGTAGGAGTTTGGCTAGCATAAAGTTTTATTAAAGTTGTTAACAAAAATAGTTAAACATTTTTACAATTTAACATCCAGTCTGACAAAAGGCAAATCAATGAAAAAAATACAAAAAAGTAAAAAAGTGCACTACCCAGTCCAGTATTTTGCTTTAAAGTCATGTCACTTACAGTATATGAAAAATAAACCCAGAAGTGTAATTACTTTAAAATACACCGCTTCCATATTTCAGTATTTTACACATATATTCTTTAGTGGAAGAGGAGATCTCTTAAAAACTTTACTCTTAAAATATTGAGGTGCATATGCCAAGCGGGATAGACTTGGCAAGTTAAGTTGCAGTAGAGAATCCTTTCAAATTTGGCATTTCATTTACATACCTTACCATGCCAGCAAGGTCTGTAGTACCTAAACCTTCTAGTAAGAACAGTAATTTTCTTTAATGCAGATTTACTAATACAGACAACTACAAGAAACGGTGAGGTCAGCAATTCTATGGGATCTTACGCAGATACGAGTCCTCATTTAGTCGTCAAATGGTACAATGTCACAACAAACTTTAAGGCCATGTTTTATTTGCTGATTAATGGACAAAAGGCAATGGATTTCCCCCCCACCAAATATTTTCTTGAAAGTCTGTGCTCATAAAAATCATGAAAAGTTGGAAAGACTTAATTATTGAAACTTTAAATATATTTTACACAATCTTGTTTGTACAAAAATACAAGTTAAATATAAACATAAAGCAATCATGATAATTTTATGTAAATCCATTTTGTGATATTCTGTAATATATATAAAAAAGTTTCTCAGCTCTGTCTCATTTGTGAAAAGATCAATACCAGATTGAATCACTACTGGCAAAGGGCCCTAAAAAGCACACTTTAGCATTAAATATGTTTTACAATGTAAGTACCATTTCCTGATTTCATCTTTTCTAAAGACTGGCAAAAGATAGGGCAGTATGTCCATAAACCAACAAATAATTTGGCTACAATGTCATAAAACACAAACACACAAATCTGTACAATAAACCCAGTAGCTATGCAGTACGTACTTGTTACACACACACATACACAGACATGGAATGGAACTTAGTGAGACGCCACTTCTAGTTCACTGTTCTTCAGCCTGGCATTTTGTCTTACTTCATCAAATGAATATGACTTCGTTACCTTCCCATTCTTAAATACTGTATGAAGGAGATCCTGCAAGAAACACCACTGTTTCAGCAAGAGCGATTTGGCAAATGAACAAAACACACAAACTCAAAAGCAAGTGCCCAAATCAAGCCTGGTTAAGACTAGCACTTTAAACTGTCAATATAGTCAATTTACAACTTCTTCTGGCACCTTTCACTAATGGTTAGACAGAAAAAAGGATTTTTCAGCACAGTCAGAAGCTTTGCGCCAAGTAGTCCCTACAGTAAGTTGTCCACATCTGGCCAAAGCCAAAGCCACAGCTACTCATGCTAAATATACCCTCCTAGAGGAGCTGGTAAGAAAGGAGATGGTCAACCAACTTAATACAAATCGATTACAGAGGTTTAAATAAAGTCTTTATTTCCTCTAGAGTAACCATAGGAAAAAAAATCTAAAAAAAATTCTCTCTCTTCGCAGTCCCCTTTGCGCATATATTTTGCAAAAAGCATGCTGAGAGAGCAATAAACACAGCTTTGTGCAGTAAAGTTAGCACAAAAGAAACATTGAGCAGAAGCTATGCTTGATGACCTACTGCAAGGACCCGTGACTTTGGGAAATGGGCCCACAAAAGAGTACAGTTCCCTGTCCTTTCCTAGGGAGCCCCAGAATCTGTCCCACACAAACTACCCTCTCGAATATCACAAGACCAAAAAAATTTATTAATTAATTATTTCACCTGTCAAAAATGAAGGAACTATGTATTGCCTAATTTCAGAGCCGAAGTCTTACGATTTGTTTTGAAGAGATTTCTCACCATTAGGTCCCTCTCTCTCTAGGTATACATGTACGTTCAACACAATCATACAGACATGCATATGTGTACATATAACTTTGAAAGCCTTTTTTTCTTAACCTTTGCATCTAGAGCACATTATATACAGTGTATATAACTGTTTGGTTTCCTGTCCTGAAATTTCTCAGACAGATCTCAGTTTTAGAGTAGGCAGAGGGGTACCACTAGGCATAAGAGCACAGAAATGTGCTTCCGTATACCAGAAAACTTAAGAAACCTCCAGCTTCTAAAGGCTGAAGTGCAATTCAATAACTTATTTTCAGTCCTCTTAATTCAGGAAGAGACTCTACATGCAGTTAAACACTTCATTGCGTGTACACAGAAAACATAAGTGATATTAAACTGAAAGCCTGAGACTGGCGTGAAGTTTGTGCTTATTTTAGCGAAACAGCATTTCATTCTGCAATTGTAAAGAATTAACCGAATTCCTGGCTTAATTTTACATCTTTGAAAACTGGGAATTTCGCCCCCAACCCCTCCCCAAGCATTAACATCTGAAGAAACTATTAAAATTCTCAATGGGGAATTAGAAACAAGTTTTAGTTACGCCTATCCCTCTCCCACCTCAGGTCACTGCTCAAACTGTGCAATAGTGGTGCTAGCCCATGCTAGCCAAGCAGCCTTGTATATGTTCTGCAACAGAGACATTAGTTTTGGGAAAAAGCAGCAATGTTCTATTGTTTCTGGAGACAAACAAAAGAGAAAGATCTCTAATTGTAAAGCCTGAACACTCTACTGGCTTTCTAACATTCTGCTGTTACTGAATTTGGCACTGGGGGCACTTCTGAGGTAGTAAGGAGTTGAACGAAGACAATAAAAAAATAATTAAGTTATAACCTGTTTTTTCTCAGTCTATTTTTGCATGAAGAATGATGTAAAACATTTTGAAAATTCATACCTGCCCATACTCTTCAAGATCTCCCTTGCCTTCTTCAAGTGTCACATAATCTCCAGCAGGTGTCCTGTGTAACGACAGTCTGCCTTTCTTTGACCGTTTGTTTGGATCGGCAACTGGATCCTTGAAGACATTTACCTAAAATGAAAAGAGTATATTTTTTTTTAAAAAGGAAAGGGCTTTGTGGGGCTTGTACACCTAATATAGACGGTGGTAATGTAACAGGAAATGTCAACAGCCTTTCAAGCAGGGAGGTCACTATTGAAAACATAATGGTAGTAGTAGTACAAAGACGTACCCCAAGACCATTGGTCACCACGTAACTACATTTGAAGGAACAGTTTAAGAGATCTCTGGTTAGTTTCTGCAACAAAGCTCCACCAGATCCAAATGCAATATTCTCGATACTCCATCTATTCTTCTTCATTCCTTCCACAATCTAATAAGAGAAAGAAAATTATGATGGAACATACTTTCAGGCCATGCCATTTTTCCATAAAGATATTATACTACTTAAACAAGATGCTTTTACAGACAATTAAACCAACTAACATTCAGTTTCCAGGAGGTATGTGTAACAATTCTGTCAATACTTGGCATGTTGTTTGCATTTTAATTTGAGATTCCAGCATGGACTAATTATAGAAAGTTTATGCTGTAAAACTATTATCATGCCAGCAAGTATACTTCCCAAACTAGGGTAGCACTGTAATGCAATGCCCAGACAGTCAGCGCTCTGAAGTAAATTAAAGACTTCATGGGAGTATTTCAGAGCCTTCTGATTTCTCAGAATTATGGGAAGACCTCAAAGCATAGTGTGTATCCTGAAACAAAGCCATCATCTTGCTCATCAACTCCAGAAAGTTACTACCCGCTTTGACCAATGATTTCTACTGAGCAGTTCTCCTGCAAATCACATTGACCAGATTTCAATTAGCAATTTCAAAGATGGGAAATGGAAATACATAAAGCTGCTCAAAAAGTTTGTACCTCCCCAAAAAGGTGGCAAAACAGATCAAAGTGAACTGCACTGCCAAAATAGTAAAGTTAAAACTTGCTATATATCATTTCCCCCAATTCTCATTCCATCCAGACAAACATGACATCCTCTAGCCTGGAGTAATGGGTGCTAGTTTAGTCATGCTCATAAATGGCCAAGATTTGTTTCCCTGACCTGTTTACCCTTACGACAGCCTGAAATGATGGTTATAGCCCCAATACCAGAGTGTTTGAACTCCTATCTCCTAACCATTTTTGTAACAAAAGTGGGTGACAACTTCAGAGTGGATGAAATAGCAAAATCCCATCCATCCAGAAAAAAGGAAGATAAGAAGCAGAAGGGGGGAAGGGGGACACAAAATCTATGCGGAACAGTGCAGAGTTTCAAAAATCAACATTGTCAGAAATCTGGTAATCTTTTCTGCAGTCTCAGCCTCCTGCATCAAAAAGAAATGCCAGAGTAACACTGAACAGGACTGATGTCAAGCCACTTTTAAGGGACAGCTAAGGCAAAGTTGGAGTTTTGCAAGAAGAAAAAAAAAAAAAGACACAATGCCAACTTTAGAGAGTGGCAAATAGATAGCTAATGTAAACAAAAGTGCATACTAGTATTTTGTTTATCCATTTAGCCACATGCAGACTGTCTCTTCAGATACTCTCTAAGTCTGAATGCCTAAGAGAGGCCAGCCAGCAGGAGGGGCGGACTGCAGAGCCATAGCCTTTTGAGGGTTTGCTCTGAACACCTTCCCAGTACGTTTTTAGCAGAGATTTCCCCAGTAGAGATCTCATCAGTGAGTTTCCATCATTCTAGTGGTACCAGCTTACTCAGCCTCATACAAGAAGCCAAGAAAAATGAATCTTAGGCCCTACCACTATGAATTTCACTTAAGGGAACCCTTTGGAAGCTTTGTATCCTGAACAAATACCCCCTCAATACGTGACTATCCTGTGGATTTTAGCAGTAGTGATCATATCCTTTCAAACAGTGACCATGCACAAAAGGAATCCCTATTTTTAGGTGATCAGGTTCTCCTGGAAGCAGTTAAAAGGGGTACCCAGGGAAGATAAAGGATTGAAATCAATGAAGTTCTCTCTTAAGCATCTCAGAATTAACTGAAAACAACAAAGGAAGGGTAAGAAAAGGGATTTTCTATACCGTCTCCTTAAGCATAAGGCCCAATAGTACTGTAAGAAGTCAGCCTTGACTGGATACAGACTCTGCTTATCTACACTGTCTTTTGAAAATGCAAATGTAGGTAAACTCCACCTGGACTCTGATCAAGTTCTGTCCAGAAGCTGACCAAGACTGAAGCTGTGTGAACTGTTGGCCAACCCTGAGCCAACATGTGCTACTCTTTTCCTCAAGGGGTTTTACAGATCACATCTGACACTGAACTCCCTTGAACAAGCCTGAAGGTGTAGCACAAACTACCCAGTATAAACAACATCCTGCCAAGGCACATGAAGCCTAGACTTGGTGTTCACTGATACTTGTAGGTTAACAGATGGTAGTACAAGTACAGCATAGCTGGGCCACAGCCGCTTAACCTTCTTGCCTAGGTGAGAAGAAATGTGAACCCCCGTTCATCTAGTGTTCCTGCTCTCGTTTACAGAGGGTTTGCCATCTCGTGCCACAGGCACAGCTCCTCACTTACCTTGGGTGAAGAAGTGGCTTCCACCTTTCCACTCTCTCCCAAGGGATTTCCTTACTCAGACTGATCTTTGGCTGGTGAGGGGTGGAAGGGAAGGGAAAGACAGCTCTGACAGCTCAGACCAAGTTGAAGGACAGCTCTGACTACCAGTGACCCGCAGCAGAGGCCCAAATAAGAGCTTCCTTAGGTATGGGGAAGAGATGGCAAACAGCAGCCGTAGTAGGGAAGAAAAGGGGGAAATCTGAAACAACTGAAGCCTCCCCAAAAGGAAAACGAAACAGAAGAATTTCTTGTCTCACACTTTCAAACCTACAGAGACAACAGTTCAGGTGTCAAGGTTTTGACCAGCTTCCTCTGACCATTATGAACATGATTAATCCATCAACTGTGGCTCCAGATTAGAGGATTTTCTTTGTATAAAAATTTAAAGACATCTGGAAATTGAATGTTCAAAGAAAATCCTTTGAAAGTGTAGTATATCGTGGAGTTAGCAGATTGGAATGATTTTAAAAAGTGAAAATGCTAGAAGAAAGTCAGAAAAGGTTCCTTACCTGTTCTACCAGCATTCCCTATTAAAACAAAGAATTTTAAAATCCAGTTTATACTCTCAGTTGTTTTCTCTATTGTTGTTTCAGCTAGTTTGGATAGTTAAATGAGACTGATCAGTCATTACTCACTCTAGATTTTCCTATTGTACCCATTACCTTTCATCTGATCCATAACAATAAATCACACCTAGTGTCTAAGACTCATATGGAATAATTAGAATAATCTTCCATAAACTCTAAGTGGGGGTGAGCAAAGATGGCCACAACAATGCCTTCATACTTGTTCATGTAAATTTCTTTTTGAAAAGGTTGGGTTGGTTTTGGGGTGGGTGGGTTGGTTTTTTGGTTGGTTTTTTTTTTTTTTTCTCTTTCTTTCTCCTTCTCTCCAAATGGCAAGGTATTACCCAGGTCCTCCAAAACTTAGCATGGTAACCTTGGTTTTGCTGACATAAGAGGATAAAGAAATGCGTAAAATTTAACCATGAGTAAAATTAGGCTGCAACTTCAGGGTTTTTCTTCAATATAATTTGCTGCTGTCAAATGAGAGTGCCTTTTTCCTTCCTTCCTGCTTCTCCCAGCTCAAAACAACAGTTTATTTTCTCTCCTGTATTGTGCTGGTGAGTACTGTTCCCTTTTTTGGGCCAATTTAATTCACTGAACCAAAAAATTGGTCACTTTTGGCTGAGTGAGTTTGCTGCTACACGTGCGGGCTAAATTAGTTTAATGACCAGTGGTTCAATGACCAAAGCTGACATGAGGTGCGTAGCAAGACTAGCATCAGGAAGAGCTAAAAAGGCAGCCACTGGGCAGCAGTGAGTTACATCTGCTCTCTAAGTCTTGTGGAACCAGACTTTCAACTCTCTTCTATTACACAAAAGTAGACTTTTCCTCAATCAGTTACAGTTTGATGAAGAAAATATGTAAACAGGCAGACCACTTGAACAAAGAATTGCTCCTTCTGCCTCTTATCCTCTCCCATTATCTGCTGGAATTATTTACCTGCTCTATTCAGAACTTGGGAGAGCAGTGCATTTTTTCTTCTAATGCAAATATTTGAAATACTAGTTTTACTATTTTGATTACAACTGATGCTATATAAGCATCCTTGAGTTTTGTCCAGCACAACTTACAGAAAACAACCGTTGAATTCCTGGCAAAAGAGGATTAGTAGTCCAGTTTCTTTCCTGTCATGACTCATGAAAATCTCAGCCACAATCTAATTTGCCTAACACAGGCATCCGTCCTGTTAAATGGTTGTTGAGAACAAGTTTATATACATATATAAAAAAAAAAAAGAGAGTCTCTTCCCCTAGTATGTAATGATAAGACTTTCTTTGCAGATATTAACCTCTCGTGCTTGTGTAATGGAGGAGGAACAAAACCCTAGTGCATGACTGCTCTACAGTAGGCAGAGGTAACAATATCAAAGCTAACCGCTTTCTAAGGATCTGAGTGACAAATTTGAGTTCTGTGACTGAGGTTCATATTATGTGCCCATGCTACATACTCAGTCTCAGATAGTTTTAGACTAGCTAAAAAACAAGCCTGATGTCTCTCTGACTCCTATAATTTTGGGGAGTAGCAAAAGTCAATTTTGATTAACAAGAACCTAAGGATGTCTCAGTCTAGAAAGCCAAGTCAAGCGTTAATAAAAATCAAGTAAAATTAATTTATTCAACTTATTTCTAGTTTTGAACTCTGATAGAGCTGAAGATGAATGATCCAGAACAAACCTGATAATGTCAATCCTCCTCCTCTTACATGCACCTTGTCATCTATACTTACTACAGTCTATACCTTTTTAACCACATTATATTACCCAGTATCTCCATCTAGTCAACAGTGGTGAATTTATAACTAGTTCCAAGCATGCAGCATCTACTGAATAATTTTTGTCTTGATGAAATTGTAATTTTGACTCAGACTACAGACTAATGTGTTAAACATATTTTCTGAGCTTTCAACAATCCTTATTTCACTAGTTGCCAAATCAACAAACTCACCTCCCTTACCTTTGTTTTTAAAAAGTCTCCTTCAAAACTACACCTTCAGTATTTGAGTGCAAGCACACTTCAGATGGTACGTAACTAATGAGCCAAACCAGTCAATTACCACTATTGCTATAGCACAGTAATCATGCGGTGTGCCTTAGACACATCAATGAAAGGACCAAACAATGCCAGATTTTGATCTGAATGAGACTTGACAAGCAGGATAAAAGCAAACAAAAGGAGACAGTGGGAGAAGGGTTACAACAGGAGGATTAGGAAATGCCTTTTTTTTCTTTTTTTATGCATCTTAATAATTCCCTGTGGAGTTTTAATGAATTTGTTTTACACATTGGGATATCACTGCCAGTCTGGAATGAAGGGCAGGGTGGGGTCAACAGAGAAGCTGCAGTGTTTGACTAGAGGTAACAGAGTCCAGATTAAATATCAACATTGCCAGTGTCACCCTGACACCCAAACAGGATCTCCTACCTCTTGCAGTGTGTTGATATCCACACCATCTCCTTGAATAACTCTGAGATACGGCGGCAGCAACTTGTAGCCTTTTGAGTTCTCTGTAATGGGGAACTTCTTCCCTAAAATCTCCAAGACCTATTGAAAAGAGAAGACAAATGGTTCCAAATAAATAAAAAACCACCTGCCATTCCAATAAAAAGAAAAGCCCACAATTTCCACATTTGAGTCATGCTCTGAAAAATAATAATTCCATAAATATACCCACATATCCTGCTCTAAATCTATCCACATAGGCACATAATCAAAAAGCGTGCCAGCCATTGTGGTGGGAACCATTAAATTAAAGCAGTCACAGACCATATGGCCTTTATGAACTTGTACCCAGGAGCTAACCAGACCCATGCTTCCCTTCTCTCTCTCTTTGATTGTTGCAAGTTTTTGCAATTAAACAGGTCTACTTAAGATTCTGCTCTTTTTTTGACCTCCCTTAAGATGGTGGATGAGGCTTTCAGTTTTCTGCAATTTTATTAGCCGCCAATAATTAAAATTAAACACTTCAGTTAGGAGTTTTTCTAATCAGCTCTGAAAGATTATTCAAAGTTCCTATTTGTGCTATGTCAGTTGTCCCAAAGGAGAAAAAAAAAGTGTCAAAGCTGTATGGATCTAATCTGACACGGTACCAGCATAACTAAAGTCTCCCCTACTCTCTAAAACAGCGCTGACAGCTACTCAAAATCAGAGGTATCAACTGCTTTTATTATAGAAATGCAACAGTCATTAGACTCTCTGAAGAGCAACAAGGCAAGAAGCATTTTTCTAATTGGAAGTCGTGTGCCACTGACTTAAACGCACATCTTCCAGAAGGGAGAAGCGTGCTAAACTTGTTTTTGTAACATAAAGCAGGGAATTACATTAATACAGGACACCAAGATACCTAAACTTGGTGGTAGGATGTCTTATTGGCCTGGTATCTGTTAATGTTCAAGATGTTTCCCATTTTATTTGTTACTAAGTGATGAAAGATTTCTCTCTCTAGAATTATTCCAACATCGCTGGACCAGCAAAACTGGTAACTGTTGCAAAAGCTTCAAGAATACTATGCAAGAATGGGTTTGATGAAAAAGATTAAACTGTTCAGACTGTAAAACAGTTCCCATATCTACACCGAGAGGAGGTAGATGTTTACAGTTTTTTCATAGGTCCAAATAATCTAGCATCAAGTATATACTATGCATATCAAGTTAGAGCATTAAGTTTCCTATGTCTGTTAGCCGGTCATTACAAAACAAACAATTACCCTTCCCAATCCTGTATACAAATGACTTCAAGAAAGAATTACCTTTAGAACAGTGTCAAGGGGATTCCCAGAATCTGGTCTAATAATAAGTGGTGCCTCTGGACTTCGGGCTTCAATTATATGCCTTAAGTCATCACCCCATATTTTTTCACAAGCATTGTAAATGTCATAGCTGTCACTAACCACAGATACAGGCACTGAAGAAAACTGTGTCACTATGTGTTCAAAAGCATCTTTTTCATGATCTTTCCCCCAAGCTGTTATGGTACTGTAAAGTCAATTAAAAAAAACACATTAGAGCAGCATTTAAATGTTAAATCACACATTCTGTATTTCAGTAACAGTTCATAACAGTTCAAGGTAATAGTAGACAGTATGATTACAAGACAGCATAAACTCCGTGCTTGTCAGCTCTGCGTTGCATGGATAGTACATATACTATATACACTAAATAAACAGTACCCTGGATTCATTTTTGGCAAACACCTGACGTGAAATGTCTTTCACTCGTTAAAATGATTTTATTAACATATGTGAGAGTTTTTCTTTTAAATCTGAAATTCAGACAGTTCGGGAACTACAGATGCAAGAACAGAACATCTGCTCTGGCAGCTTCAGACTAGGAGATGGGAAGTAGAGAACTTGCAGCATATGTTCAAAAATCTTAGAAGAAAACACAATTTATTTTCATTTTTTTACTAGTGATTTAAAATCATTATGCTCACTCATACAAACATTCTTCTAGAGGAACCTCAGGGCATTACCCTTGGTAGAAGGGTACAGGCAAGCACATAAAACAGAGTTGCTGAGAGAGGTAATTCATTATTGAATGCCAGTTGATCCGCAGCAGCTGTCTGTATGTGGCTGCCATAGACCAGCTGACATAATTAACTTTAGTGACTTGTGTGTGAACATCTAAAAATGCTCACATGCAAAGCACAGGTGTGCAGCAAGAGCTTGGGGGCATTGAATTTTTACCATAAAATGCTAGAATTAACTTCTGTGTGGACAAGCCCCAGGTCACACTAGTGAAGAGACATAACGAAATTTGTTGAGACAAAAAAAAAAGTTAGAGGCAGTCCAAGGAACCACCCAGGTGGCAACCCAGAGGCAAGCACCACACTCACAACACAACCTTACATCGGAGGTTGTGAAACAGCAGAACAATTCTGGAAAAATTTAGGTCTCTTGCATGAGCCCCTTTTGGTGTATTAACTCGGAGAGGGTGACTGCAGTCTGCGTTTTGCAATGCGAACTTTAAGTAGGACAGTTTAAGCTGTCTGCTCTCACACCACCACTTCAACATGCTGGGCAGAAGACTCTTGCTTGTTCTTTGACTCCGCGTGTTTGCCTTTGTTACAAACAATTTTATAGTTGTTCGATCCAGCATTTTTGGATTTAACTGCAGTATTAAGCTAAGCTAAGAGAAGACATTTCAGAAAAAACTTGTCACTTCTACTGATCAAGCAGGTCTTCGAGAACAGCAACAGTCCAAAGAGTTATATGAAGCAGTGTTTGTTCAAAGTTGACCTATTAGGATTATTCACGTAAGCTTTTCCGTTGTCTGTCTTGCAATTCTAAATGAAAATATTCACTATTCACAAGCACTAGGTTTTGTAGTCTATAAGAAAAAAGCAACTATCCCTTCCTTTATATTCTGCTTATTTTAGTATGCAGACATGCAGGTGAAACCCAAGGATTTGCATTCACTCCTGACCTTGTACAGGATTCGGATATAAACAATGAGAGCTCTTCAACTCAAATGCCTGTTTGACACCAGTTCCTTCCTCTCAAAAACTCATTCACATTTCTTAGTGAGAGATCAAGGATTTACCATTGGCTGAATTAATTGTGCTGATGGGAAGCTTTAGAGCAACTGCCTCTTCTGGAAGGCGAACATGATCTGGGAGAGTCCAGATTTGCAACTTACATGTTTTTTCATTTTACAATTTTGTGTTTCAAACAAAATTTAAAGCTCATAACATGAGCCCTCAATATCTACTTCCACCTGTAAGCATCAAGCCCATTCTAAAAAGAATCATCCGAATTTACTTAAGACGCTGATAAGAAGGTTATAGTTTAAGAACATTTAAAACACACTTATAGTTAAGAACAACTGTGCCACTCTTGTTTCCCTAGAGCCTACAGAGGCATCAGTATCGCATTTCAACCTCAACAGCTGGATCAGTCGTGGCTAATACTGTATGATTTAAGTGAAAAAGCTTAATATTTCTGGATACAGAGACGGATAAGAAAAAATTACATTTTGTTAAGCTATTTTTAAAAGGGCTTTAATAGCCTAATATCTTACCTGTGTTCAGCAGCTGGAACAGAATATCCTGGAACCGGATCTTTTGTACCATAGTACTTTTTAATTAATGCAATTCCTGCTACAGTGTCTGTTCCTTTGAAGTTCACCAAATGAGCTGAAGCTCCTATTCCTGCAGTCTGAAAGAGACACAACTTTCAGTTGCTGCACCAGATACAGAAGCCTAAATCCTGTCACCACTAGCACTAGTTTGTAACAGCAAAACTCTGACTTGGTTCACATTTGACCAATACCCTCCTCATGCATTTACAGAGGAAAGACAGCTTCCATAGAGAAAAAGGCTCTCCCCCAGTCTGTGTTCACAGTTCAGACACATACCCACCCTCCAGCCCAAATCTCTCCCCTCCACATCAGTCCACAGTGCTCTATGCATTCAGTTTCACTGCTGAAGAGGGACACAATTGTTAGTAGATACACGCTACAATCCTTTATAGTTAAGAACAATTAGATTACTCAAATTGTAGACAAATAGTATTACCTCTTGCGAAGAAACTCCCCTGTAGCCGAAGTCGTGCAGTTTATACTCCAGTCCTTCTAAGCTGCCAGAAGTCTCTAGCAAATATTTGGCCAAAATCTTTTTCTGCTCTCTCGAGTTTGTAGCCACTGTGATTGGGTACCATGACTGCACAAGAATAGTCTAAAACAAAACCCATCACATTATTAGGTATGTGTTTGCTTAGGACTCAGAAATCCCCACTTGGCAGCTAATCAGGCACAAAAAGGTCTATTTGTTTTCATCACTCGTTCAGAAAATACTGATGCCTCCAACAGTTTGTTTTAAGGCTAAAGTAATTAGCCTTTATAAAGTAGGCTAGGTATTGATCATCTCAGGAATTATCACTCCCAAACTACAGACACATAATTCCCCCCATCCTCCTTTCCTTGTGGATAAAAGTACTCTTGTGAATTTCCTGTAAAATTATTACAATCTCTTGCCAGGTAGGGGGAAAAGGTCTGTGTAAGAGCACTAAAAACAGAATCCAGGCTTACTTAAAGCAGAAAATTAAAGCTGCCAGAGATTCCCCTTAAACCAATCAGGGATTCAGCCTTTTATGTAAGTGCATTAATATTTACTTAGGAAAAAAAATGTTAGCTTTCCAAAACTGACCTCAATCCAATTTGTGAGCCAGTAGCATTCTGGATCTGTGTTTTCTACCGTGAAAAGAACATTTCCTCTGGGAATTACGGAGCCCTCAGGAACAGCCTTTATTTCTATAGGAAGATGACCATCGTATTTCTGTGTAAGAAACAGTAATATTGTTAGACAACAGGAAAAATAGGGAAAATGCCCCTCTTTTATTTGACTGCAATGGAAAAAAGTCAGGCTATGAGTTTGTTGATAAAGCTTTCTTTGTCTTCATTGCTTTCAACGCTAGAAATAATTTGGTTTGTTTGCACACCCACCAACCTAAATAAATAAAAAAAATAATCCACTTTTAATCACAAAAGGAAGAAAATCCTGCAACCTAGAAAATAGTCTCTTTATCAAACCAAATGATGGTTATTGGTTTTACTCCTTGTGCAAATTGAGTCAAGAAGGCTTAAATATTCTATAAAAATACCCACAGGACAATATTTGCTACTGTTTTCTTCAGTACTTTCACATGAAGAAAGCTAAAAAAAGTTTAGCTATTATCTAGGCCTTTAAAAAAATCTTTAGTTCTGCTTAGTATATATGTGTGCTTTGTTACTTTATTAGAGAAGGATCCACTTAATATCTATTTTAAAGATTATTTTATCATTGCAATTATTCACTAAACATGAAATCTAATGTTGATATGTCATTCTTTTGACAAATTCAATCTTTCATCCCTGAAGGACTAAACATTGTGTGAAACACACCTTTTTCAAAAGGGTAAGTTGCAACCAGAAACTCTAAAAGAGTAGTTACAACTTTCTGAAAGAGCTTTGCAAGCTAAACTGATAAAACTTAAAGTGTTTTGTATACCAATATTTTTTGACAGAAAGCTTCTTGTGAGGTATTCTTTAAAGAAAAAAAAAATTGCATCAATTCAGACAAATTACAGATTCATAAGGAGCATCAAAACATATTCTCGAGTGCCCAAACCATCTCAGAAGTCTCTTCTACACTACAGCTTAAAAGTTTCTTCCAAAGTGTAATATACTGAAGCAAGTTGTGTTTATACACCACACAGGGTTTAGTTGTTAGACTTGGAGATATCTGCTCTGGATTAAAAAAGGACAATGAAGCCTTCAAAAAGGCTCAAAATAATTTATTATTGATTCAGCGAAGACAGAAGCATACTTAAGTGAAAAAACAAAACAGATTTCAAAGTTGCTATAGGTGGTGATTTTGTACATGGAAAAAGCAATAAGGTCATGCCTTAGCACTGTATTGTAGCCCTTTAAAAATTTTTTTAGGTAAAATCAACTTGTACAATTCAGGGCTTATATCTTTATCAGTCATCATCAGTTCCTGCTCAATTCCAGCCTTTGCACCACCCTGTTTTTCTCCGGGCAGTCCGCTCCTCTCTTCCACACCTTCACCCTATCAGTATTTACTCATTCATTTACTCTTTGTACAAATTCATTGTGGACACTTCAAATCCATTTTGGCCCTTCACTCATACAGACATTGCTGCCTCCACTTTACCTAACACTACACATCAGGTAACACAGCCAGAGAGCAAACAATGTGAATATATACAGGAATTCAGTGAGCAGAATCAGTGCGTGTGTGCACGTAAGGGCATACAAAGACCCAAAGGGTACATACACTTCCAGTTTGAGAGCCATCAGCACCTAACATCAAGAAGTTGAAACTGCATTTGTTTATATAGATGTGCAATTTCAACAAGAAAATCCAAGAAAGAAATAAAAAAATTGTATATAGGGCTATGCAGGAAGCCTTCTTTTGAGTAAACCAAAAGCATGCATCAAAACTGAATTCGTTAAACCATGTTAAAATTCTGTGGACAGACATGCAGTATTAAAAGTGTATTAATTCAGTTTAGCCAAAGAGGAATCAAGATTAAATGCAGATGAGAGCAGTTCACAATGTATAAGGTAGCTCAAATACAAATATGGATTGAATTCACAGTCCTCTACAAACCTCTCCGTAACTCCCTCTTAGAGAAGAATGGTTTTATTTACCTTGCTGCCATTTGCAACGTTTAGTTGAAATTCACTTTTCTCTTGCACACCTTATGGTCCACCCTGGTTGCAAGATGGCATCCAGATATATTCACAGACAGATGCCACCTTAAAATATATACTGTCAGGGTATTCAGGGGCAAAAAAAATGCAAATAACTAAAAATTGTGTTTTTAAGTGGCAAAAATATCCCTTCACTAGAACCTATGATGAAATTTAGCATTTAATTAATCTGCAGGGATTAGAACAGCTCTGATGAATGCTATTAGTCTAAATCTGCTGCTTTTACAGAGAAGAGATGTTTGCAATTATTTGAAGACTGACACCTTTTTAAACAAAAGGGAAAGAGGATAATTGTGGAAAGAGTTGACTTGGAGGGATTTGTGTCAGAAGTGCTAAAGCCTTGTATTTCATAATAAAGTTCAACTCAAGTATCTCTGAAAAATTTAGGAAACAATTGAACAAAATATGTATTTTCTGGAACTATTTACACATGCAAGAAGTTGTAATGCTTACTGCATTAGAACAAAAATCCTTATGATTAGTTACAGAAAGCAATGTAAAGGATGCAAGCAACCACTAAGCACCGTATTATATATGGAGACTTGCCAACAAGCCCTCACTTACACTATCTGGCTGACGGCAGCCATAAATCCTTATTACCTGCAAAGCCATATTTGGCATCCGAAAGGATGAAAATTACTTTTCTCTAAGGAATTACAATTATATGATTATTCTTTGACAGCTGCTACTCCCTGTACACTAAGCATAAAAAGCTAAATTTATCCAGTCTTTACTATCGTGGTTACAAGGAGAGGCTGCTGTATTTATTCTAGTTGATTCATAAATCCTTCATGATGATCTCACACTATTTTCATAAGTTTTTACCTCCAGAATATAGTTCCATCCCTTTTCGTTGAAGACATCATCTTGAAAATGCTCCCTATATACTTCTTTGGCTTCCTTGATTTTCTCTTTGGTCACCACTTTACCTATGGTTTCAGAAACAGATGAAAGCTTAGAAACTTATGATATTCATCACTTTGTAAGATAAATAACAAAAAGGTTCAGACACAGCCTTCAACAAAGATACAGAGAATATGTCAAATACAGTACACTAGCTATGTTAAAACAAACTTTTACTTTCATTTATTACATAGATTAGGTTGCTCAAGAAACCAACAGGATAAAATAAACTTGCAGTTTGCAGGTGACTCAGGAACAATTTGAGATAATTACTCTTTTATGACAGTCAGTGACCTGTCAAGGGTTTTACTAGCAGTGCTTTTCCTGGAAGAATGTGATGACTGGGCAATCTGGGACACGCAACAGGACGTAGCCAGACTAGCAGAAGGGTTAAGTTATGCTGCTCCAGGGACAATCCCCACGGAGAATCCCCATGGAGAGGCCTTACAACCAGTCTCTGATTAACCACTTCTGTGATATGAACTGACAAACGAACCACAGTATTTGAATAAGCATTGCTGCTGCTTTAGAACCAATCATCTGCTGGAAATGTTAGAGATCAATCCTCAGGTTGCCAAAGAGAAAAGCACAGGATCACCAAGTGGTTTGATTATAGTGGAATTCCAATCTTTGGCCAAATTGGCAAAGATATTTATGGATTCTGGATCAAGACAAAGACATGTAAGCCATATGACTAAAGTTTTCCTTCTAAAGCTTGGCAGAAGGCAACTTGCACACAGGTCAGAACAGGTAATATTTGTACGTAATGCAAAAAAGCAAACAAAATCTTAAACAGCAGCAATGACTTTTCAGACGTTACTCTTAAAATTGTCAATGTTGAAAACACTTTCACACTTAGCTGCCATATTCAGTTATCTAAACTGAGTGGCAACTGAAATTTAAGGGAAATTAAAACCATTATGAGTTTTCACAATAAGTAAACCAGCAAATACAGACTAAAGCTTATGTTTGAAATGCAAAATCTTTTTTTCCCCTTGAACATTCTATCTTCTTGTGATTCTATGCACAGCCTTGCTCTACTTTAATTCATTTCAATTTAGCCCAATAAAGTTGGGATAGGAACATCTCTTCATTTTTAATAAAACACTGATATAAATAAACATAGTAGAGAGGTGTCTGAATTAAGAAGTCAATACCGTTTTATGAGGGTGGACATCTCATTTTCAGAATCACATAAATAAGATCTACCTACACTGTACCAAGACAACCTGGAATTGTTTCCACTATAAGACTCCAGGCTTGAGAAAAATGAAAATATTTATTTACAGGTATTTGAGGTATTTACAGGTATTACTTACTGGAATTTGAGACACTTACCTTTTAAGTATTTATTCAGAATGTACTGCAAACCATAAAAAACAGTTTCTTCGTATTTCACTTTCCTTAATTTGGAATTTTCAGTCTTCTTTTCACGACATTCAAAGTAGGAATATACTTTGCTTGTATTAGGTGGATATTGCTTGTAGTGTGTAACCTACATTAGGAAAAAAACTTCAGTAAGAGCTCAAAACATCACTACAAAGCATAGAGAAAACTTATTTGTACATTAAAGCTTAGAGTGACACTCAACTCTTCTGGACTTTTATTCAACACTCTACACAGTAATTTGGGGGATTTTCCCTTTCTTAGCCACCTTCAATCTTCAGTTCAAAAGACTGACTTCCCTATCTCATTCTTTGCTTCTGTCAGGCCTTTCCCCCCAGAGCAATTTTCATGGTCAGCTCTTTGACTCCCCTGATGACTTTGCTTTGATTAACTGGGAAAGACACTGGCTGGGATTCCAGGAGCCCCGCTGAGCAGTAACACGCAGGGTCAGCTTTCACTCTCCCACACTTTGGCCAAGCCTAAAGTTGGAAGCACAAATCTGTCTGCTGCTACCAAACTCGAGGTCCCTGCTGTATTTTATTGAAGGCTGTAATTACATAGTTCAAATAAAAGCCATCCGGGCTCAAGGCAGCATTGACAATGGCCTTTACCCAAGCATTCCATTCACTATGAGCAGAGGAGGTTTCCCAAGCCCAGATTATGTTGAAGCCTGTTACTGCTGGTAATGCTCTTAAAGTCTACCTGAGGTTTGTACCTCCTCACAAAGTTTGCTCAGTGGACTTTTTTTCCAATCTTTGAAAAAGTTCACATTCAGCATAAAGGAAGCACGAAAAATCACAGCCTGAAAGTGTTTATTACATCGAAATCGGTCATGTGAACAGATAATGTTACACTGGATTCAACAATAACAGCTTTTTTAAGCTACTGATAGTAAATCTACCTAGAAATTTACTTTGAGTAATGTATCATTTAAAACACACACACTCTAAACATTAGCAACTTAAACCCATAAAATTGCTGTCTCCTAATGTGTAAAAAGCAAACTCCATGAAATAGGCATAATTCCATATTAAACATAAATGTAATACTACTGATGCTCAAATTACAGGATACATAAATCAGCTTAAGGCATTTCCAAAGGTGAAGCTATCAAAAGCTTTCTTAAATTATGACGAAAAGTCCGTGAACAAGCCTATACATTCTATAAGAGAAAACTGCTCCTATGGCAGAGTAAAGCACCATCATATAACAGAACAAAACTCAAAAAGGTGTGAAAGTTGTGCCTGAATTGTTGTCAAACCCCCAAATTTATAGGTTAGAGCATGAGTTCACTATAAGTGCCTTGATGCTGCTTCTTACTCCAGAATCGCCTTAAAACCTTTAGTGTCTAAAATCACAAGGAACTGGAAAAGTGATAGTTTTACCACTTCTTCCTTATTGTCCTGTTTCTTTTTTTAAATGTACCACTGACACTTTCAAAACAAAATATTTGAAAGTTTCCCTTATGTGTGCTGCTAAAACTGTGTATTAAAGGATTTTAAAAATAGGGGTTTTTTTCCCTCTCAAAAGCCATTTATATTTAGTATTTTGCTCAGCTTAGGCAATGAACTAGACCTCTCAACTGAATTTTTTGGTTCTCCTGTACCATCACAACACTGTTGTGGTTGTGTTTCTAATGCTGCAAGGAAACGTTCAAACAACAGAAAGGTCAATTTTCAGATCTTTCCATTATCTTTACTTCTAGGAGGTTTTCAAGGCCAGTCAAATAAAACCCAAGCTTGTCATTGCAAGTTTTCTGCCTTTACTTCAAAGAAAGCACTGCAACCCAGGCATTTAATGGAGCACAAACCTACTGTGTTCCAATTCCACAGCCCCTCAAAAGCAGAAGTAGCAATGTTAGACCCAAATACAAAACCTGGCTTTTAGATTTATTTCTAGCTATTAAGAAATGTCTCTCTCCACAAATTATAACATGTCCTTTTCTAGTTCTACAGAGAACTTCCAAAAAAGTAAATCACACTGCCAGCTTACAGAAAACTGTCTTCAGGATACCATCATGCTTAAAGGAAAAAGGCATGTAACACACACCCTTTCTAAATGTATTAAATGGACTCTGAGAAAAAAAAGCACGTAACAATTCATTGGAAGGTTCATTCATTCATTCACTGTGATGCACAGAGAGCAGCTCTTTGCTTTGCACTGTTGCCACTTCAGTAAGTTACAGCAGTTGTATGAAAAAAATTGCTCTTTTAAATAACTGGGACTGGACTTTAGGTTAGTGCTTCTTTATGATTTGATTATATCACCTGGGATCTCTGTTTAACTTTATTTTCAGTCTTCATCCTATTGGCATGCTACAGCTTCATGGTTTTAGAGTAAAGGCTCAACCCTGAGCCCACCAGCTTAGCATCTACATGGCAGATGCCCCAGGAACCATTCCCCAAACCAATTCTCTAGATTTCTTCTGACAAGATCTAGAGCAAACCAATGTAACACTGTTGTTCTATTCACAACAGCTCAAGCGAAAAAAAAAGAAAACTGTATCCACATAAGACTGCCCACTGGGTTTTTTTAAAAAAGTTTAGTCATCCAACTTACTAACTATGAGCCGATTGCTGAAGTCAACACCTACATTGTAATGAAAATTTCTGTGAACTTCGGGTACGATCTTGAAAAAAAAAACCCAAACAAATCACATGACTTTTGCAGTTCAAAGACATCTCCTCCACCTAAATGCTTCTCTCTATCAAATCAGTTACAGGACCAAAATTAGCTTAAGGTGTGCAGTGTACACACTGAGTTGGTGCCACATTCTCCTATTGCATTTACATTCAGCATTTCTTTAGGGACTTCCCATTCTAGCTCTGCTTTGAAGCATGGTCACAAAACACGGTGCTCTGCCTGCAAATCAGAACTTGAGGGTTGAAATCAAGCTGGAATGCTAACAGCCAGATTTATCCTTCACGTAGCATACCTGGGGAAACAGCTCCCCCAGACTACCTTGCTGTCAGCTTCCACCTAAAGAAAACACTCAAGTTCCTCAAACATTAAACCACAGGTTTAGCTAACTTTTCTGACCTTAGATTAGATCTTAACCTGAAAATATATATACTGGCTAGTGTCCAGAAACTAGGTATTTCTAGGGATTCAAATCCAAAGAATTTTTTTTGTGAATAGAAATGTCATTTTATCAATTAAATTGCTTCAAGTACTTGAAAGAGATAATGAACTTTACAACTGCTATACGTGTAAGATTCAATTATATTCTTCACAAATTAGAATCTATTTTAACAGTGGAAAATACACATTCCTGGCAATTACAGTACTTAGATCTAAGCAAACTTAAATAACTTGTGCTTCTTTTGACATTTCACAGCAATTAATTTTATCCATAAAGCTGAAACACCCTTTGTGTGTCAGCAAACCTTCTCACTGACTACTCAGTATTTAAAGACACAATCACACTTTCCGAGCATGACTTATTCCAGGTATGCTGTATAGGTATGTGAAGTTAAGAACAAGACCTACATCCCCTGTTTCACTTATCTGAGGCCGTCAGTTTTGCTTCCAAGCTCTCAGGTGAGGCACCATACCTAGCAGGAGCATCTGCCCACAAAACATCATGGCAGCTCTAGCCATTAGCTGGCATTTCCGGACCACTAGGACATGGGGAAACAATCCCCATCCACCACAGCGATGGTCAGGTGGTTTAGCATGTAGTGAAATGCCTGGTGGTAAAAAAAGTCTGAAAAAGGATCAAGCTCTAGGGAGCAGGAACAGTTCACAGAAGACACAAAGAATGCCACTGAAAACAACAAACCAACCAATCAAACAAACAAACAAACAAAACAAAACAACAACCCATAACACAACATGCAAAGGCACTCAGACAATGAAAACTATGCTTCAAAAAAAAAAACAAAACCCAAAACCCTGAACTTTCCTTGTTGTCAAACAAAGTTTTGTATCCTTCTGTATTCTAGAGAAGAGTGGAAAGAAGCAGTGAAATGTACAATATTTGAAATGTATTTTATGTGACTACAGACCAAGACAGTACCGATACATCTGTGCTTTCAGTTAGGGGATGACAGAAGCAGGACTTGCACAGACGTGGTCTTGAGAAGCAGGAGTGACTATAAAGTCAATAGGAAACCTCTTCTCTGCAGAAAGAAAAAACCAAAGACCAAACAAAAGCCCCTACAGGGATTAAGAGACCCTTACAAGAAAACAAAACCCAAAAATATCTTCAAAAGGCCTTTTGATATTTAGTTCAAAGACTGTGGTTTAGGTTTTGTCTACACAAAGTATGACAAACAGCCCCTTGGAACAACCATCTACAACAAGGTTATGTACTCTGACTGAAATAGAGCACTTCTATTCCAGTTGTGATAGCTCCTTATTAAATTGCATCCAAATAAAGGTATATTCTGAACAAAGAATACCTCCACAAATACTACATCCACTTAACTAAATAGTCAGCCATTTGAGAAAAAATATGAAGCACAAGTTGCATTTACAACAGCCACCCAAAAAAGCACCCCAAACATGAATAGTTAAAATCTAAGAAAAAGGAATTAACAGATATTCATCACAAAACAGGGATGACTGAGGTCAGTCATGGCTGCATTTTTATACACTAGATAAGAAAACCTTTGCCATAAAAGTCAAATCATCTCAACAATCTACAAGCGTTGTTCTACAAGTGATTTCAATGAAAGGTTATTTAAGTCTGTGTAACTCAACCATTTGAAAATATGAGAAAACCAGGTCTGACATGAGTAGAGAAGTCAGGTATGGCCAAATTCTCCATCGGTGCTCAGCTACGTCAGGTGGGTGCTAACACAAGCCATCAGAAAGATGCTTCTAAGCCCTGCTTAGAGTGAAGCAAACAAACCCCAAGTATCCAGCCAGCAGGATTTTGTGTCGTGGTTAAACCCCAGCTGGCAACCAAGCCCCACGCAGCCGCTCGCCCACTCCCCCCTGCTGGGATGGGGAGAGAATCAAAAGGGAAAACT
This sequence comes from Limnodromus scolopaceus, assembly GCA_028565335.1. NCBI lineage: Eukaryota > Metazoa > Chordata > Aves > Charadriiformes > Scolopacidae > Limnodromus > Limnodromus scolopaceus. Next base: position 15,280,550 of record JAOXNO010000001.1, read on the forward strand.
CATGGGTGGATGAAGACAATTTAATAAGTAAAGCAAAAGCTGTGCAAGTGAAACAAAGTGAGGAATTCATTCACTGCTTCCCACCAGCAGGATGGTGTTCAGCCATCCCCAGGAAAGCAGGGCTCCATCACGCATAACAGTTACTTGGGAAGACAAGCGCCATCGCTCCAAACATCTCCCCCCTTCCTCCTTCCACCCCAGCTTTATATACTGAGCATAACATCATATGGTATGGAATATCCCTTTAGTACGCCGGGGTCAGCTGTCCCAGCTATGTCCCTTCCCAACCCCTTCTGCACCCCCAGCCCACTCGCTGGTGGGGCAGGATGAGGAGCAGAAAAGGTCTTGACTCAGTGCAAGCCCAGCTCAGCAACAGCTAAAACATCCCTGTGTTACCAACGCAGTTTCCAGCACAAATGCAAAACACGGCCTCATACTAGCTACTATGAAGAAAATTAACTCTAACCCAGTCAAAACCAGTACACCGTACATAAACTCTACAAGTAGTAGGATGATACCAATTCAGCTAAGACGGTGTTCGAACTTTCTGGAGTTATTTGGAAAAGATCTTTAGTGCAAAACAGGTACAGAACGACCCGGCTACCGAACCCATGGCGCTGCACAGCCAGAAACATGAAGTATCAGAGGGAGAGGTGGAAGTTAGGCCAGAAGAAGCATGGCCCTGGAAGCTCGTAGCTGCACCACCCAGGCAGAGCACTTCAGGTTTGCAGCAAGTAATTAGGGCCCAAGGTCACTGCACCTTCTCAGTACACTGATATGGGCTATATCCTTCCCAGTGCAGGTGAAAATTGACCTCAGCCCGTTTTATGTGACAAGTGAAAGTGAGAACTACGGTGGGGGGTGCAGTGGCAGAATGGCTTGTTGATGCTGGAGGAGGTATATGGAGGATCATCACCCCTATGTACAACTTACTGAGTTAGAAGATTTTACTGCATTTACACTGGGGACACCTCTACAAAGCACCTCTAAGACCCCATTAGTTACAGTATTACATATTATTTGCTAATACTGTGGAAAGAGGCCATGATTTGAACGACTGCTCTACCTAAACCTTTATGAAGTTTAACCAATGGAGTGGTTAAAAGCAAAGGTTGCCAATAACCTGTATGAAAAACAACACTGTTGACCAACAAGGAGATGAAGCACTACTTGGGAGCAAAGGGAACGCTCTATCAGATACACCTCCCTGGGATGAGGCATAACTAACGGCAGTTACAAGGTGCTGCTGACAGCCCTGACTAGCAGTTATATTCAACAAGGATGCTTTAGTAGCTTTCGAAGCAATCACAGAAGGAATGCACACCACAAACAAAAGCAGAAATGAAAACCAACCCAAACGGCAGCGTGGTTAAAAGATAAGCTTATTTGAACACAAGAGGAAACCTTAGAAGAATCTTTATTAGTCAACAAAAAGGGCATCCAATAACAGCAGGTGAAGTGAAAAACACTTGTGAGTATCAAAAAAAATAAAATAATCTAACAGTCAAGTACACTCTTACTATTTTAGCTAAACACGAGCTTCAAATTGCCATAGGAAAGAGCCTTAGAGAGACTCCAGGCCCCTTATTAAAAACACATAAATGAAGCAAACACAGATCAAGAAAATGTTTAAGACCTAAAGTGACATATTGGGAAATATCTGTTCTTAGAAGATGAGAGGGATAAACTAGTACAAGTCATGACTGAAGACTGATCTTGTACCACTTCTAATGTCTCTGTATTCTAGTTCATCCTTCATCTCTTCTATGTGTATTGAAAAATAAGAAGACTAGAGTGAGAAAAAAAAAGTTAAGACATCAGCCAGTAGCAAGAAAACTAAGGAGAGCACATGCAAGCAACTGAATTCCTATGAAAGCTCCACATCATCAGCAGAGATGCTGTAAGTGACCACATCCACATTCATTTGAAAAACAAAGTCAAGTGTAAACACTAGAACTGAGCGTAGTCTAAATGGCTCAGAGAAAATACAATGTTTAAAAAAGGTAACAGCAGATTTCTTTACCGTCAAAATTTTCTGTGTGCTTTGCATCCAACATTATCATAACAAAGATGACAACATGCCTTATGTTTACTGTTTACACATTCGTCAATAGGCAGCTGTACTACTTCACATACTGCTACAAGTTGCCTGTATCTTAATGAAAGAAAGAAAAACATTTACCTTTTCAACAATGAAAGTTGCAATGACTCTGGAAGGAGTTACTTTCCATTAATTTAAAAATTGGCTGAATTCTGTACATTTGTGGTGTTCCCTTAGAGCAGTGATGACTCGGGGTTTGTAACAGGACTGCGTGGCTGCAAATCAGAACTTGGAAGATAACGAACCTAGATTGAGTGAAGATTTGCTTACCAGGGGTGCTGGGCCAGAAGTTTCCAGTGCTTTTCCACAGACAGAATTACAGGAGAACAGAGCCACACCCCAACCACAAGATTTTAATAAATAATCTACACATATATAGGCTGCTGAAAAGAGTATTTTGCAGACAGTAAGTACTAGTCAAAAGCAATAAGCAAAGAATATGCATGTCTCTTCCTTCCATACCTCTAGGCTTCTAAATAAAGGATATACAGGCTGTCAGAGCCTGGAATAAACACTCACGTGAAGTGCTTCAGAAGTGCGTGCTCTTCTACATCCATGCAGAGTAAAATTAGTCACTCAAAATGACAAATACTTAAAATCCAACATGTAAGGCATATAGAGTTTAAAAGTATCTTTTAGGCTTCCTTGAAGTGTCCAGAAAGAACTAAATTCTGAAACAGATCTCATTTGCAGTCTAGACAGAAAGTCAGCTACTCCTTATGGGGCAATTGCATGGCAGCTGATTATAGCTATCAGCTTAATTACAAAACATTCCAAGCAATGGTAATACATTTCATTGGTGAAAGCAAGTTAAGCTATTGTTACTTTAGCGAACAAGGCTCAGTCCTTATTTTGATAGCCTTTCCCACTTGCAGCTCATGGTCCATCCAACCCAGGCCTGGTATATGCCAATCACTGGTATCTTCTGACCGAACAACACAGCTCTGTGGTCATCTCAATGGTTTCACACTACATATACCCTGGAAAATTTCCTGTCTGTGTAGAAATAAACAAATATGGGATAAACAGAGCACTGGGAATCAAACAGAAAGAAAATGGAAAGGTGGTGTGTCAATGTATTGGGTTTGCGTGGCAAGGTTTTGGTAGTGGGTGTGTGCAGGGATGGCTTCTGTGAGAAGATGCCAGAAGGTTCCCCAGTGTCCAATAGAGCCAATACCAGCCAGCTCCAAGATGGACCCACTGCAGGCCAAGGCTCAGCAACAGCGGTAGCACCTCTGGGATAACATAGTTAAGACAAGGAAAAGTTGCTGCATGACAGCAACAGCAGCCCAGGAGAGTGAGAATGCGTGAGGGAAACAGCCCTACAGACACCAAGGTCAGTGAAGAAGGAGGGAGAGGAGATGCTCCAGGCGCTGGAGTGGAGATTCCCCTGCAGCCCCTGGTGAAGATCATGGTGAGGCACGCTATGTCTCTGCAGCCCATGGAGATCCATGGTGGAGCAGATATCCACCTGCAGCCCATGGAGGACTCCATGCCGGAGCAGGTGGATGCCTGAAGGGGGCTGTGACCCCATGGAGAGCCCATGCTGGAGCAGGCTCCTGTCAGGACCTGTGGCCCTGTGGAGAGGAGCCCATGCTGGAGCAGGTTAGCTGGCAGGACTTGTGACTCCATGGGGGACCCAGAAGAAGGACTGCATCCTGTGGAAAGGGCATGTGGAAAGGACCCACTCTGGAGCAGTCTGTGAAGAACTACAGCCCATGGAAAGGGCCCACGTTGGAGAAGTTTGTGGAGGTCTGTCTCCCATGGGAGGGACCCCACGCTGGAGCAGGGGAAGAATGTGAGGAGTCCTCCCCCTGAGGAGGATGGAGCAGTAGAGACAACCTGTGATGAACTGACCAGAACCCAACATTCCCTGCCCCCCTGTGCCACTCAGGGGGAGGAGGGAGAGAAATCAGGAGTGAAGTTGGGCCCTGGGAGAAGGGAAGGCATTAAGAATTGTTTGTATTTCTCATTACCCTACTCTGATTTGATCGGCAATAAATTAAACTAATTTCTCCAAGTCGAGTCTGTTTTGCCCATGACAGTAATTGCTGAATGGTCTCTCCCTGCCCTTCTCTCAACCCACAAGACTTTGGTTCTGTTTTCTCTCCCCTGTCCAGCTGAGGAGGGCAGTGACAGAGCCGCTTTGGTGGGTGTCTGGCCAGGGTTAACCCACCACAGTCAACAGTGTCACATGAACGAGGAACTGAAGGGCTTGGACCCTTCTGCTTTGGAAGCCCCATGAGTGAACAGAACCCTCACTGTCACAGAGGGGCAAAATTGCCGGGACTTCTTGGTATGGACACAAGAGTACGCCATCATACAGCACGAACAGCGAGCTTCACGGAGCCTGCTGATACCCCTTCACTTGCAGCTCTCTAGCATCAAGGATTTTGACTCCAAATACTTCCCTTTTCCAGTAATACCAAGTCACTAGCAGGAAACTTCACTATTAAAAGTGTCATTGCTGCACTGGGCGTGCAAACAAAGAGGTCCCCCAGATAACATCGCATTGATGAATCTCTTCGAACTCTTACGATCCAAGGAATTAGAGAGAGTGCTGTCATTTATCAGCAAGGCGCACACACACCACGCCATATGCCCATGCCCAGGCTCTGAAGGAATGGCATATAATACCCGGTACACAGGAGGAATTACACTGTCGGGGGATTTGGAGAAGCTTAAGAATATGCAATAAAGTACACAGCAAGGAAAAAAACCCTAACTGATGTAAAAACACTTATCTTGTTACATGGGTTAGACACAAACTGCACAATTGGAAGCCCAGCCTCAAAATCCTGGAGCTCTTGTAAAAATGCCCAGTTCATAATGGCAGCCCAGCACTGGATCCAGTGTGTAGCAAGTCTCTGCAATTCACGCACTATGAACTATTCCTATCTAGAAATATTAATTATACTAGAAATGAGCATGATAGCCAGTTTTTCAAAAACCACTTTTAAGATTTTGAAACTGAATTATTTGATAACCTTCTGTGACGTCAGAGGAAATGTCCTATGATGTACACAGAGGAAAACAGTCCAGAGGGAGGGGAGGCTGGATTAACCGTCAGCAGACGAATCTTTGCCGACCGAATTGCTTTGTTTCTGCATTTTTTCTAGGCACTAAACCAGTAACCAATTTTCTCTCCACCCCAAATTTCCACCTGCAGCAAGAGAGAACTGGGACACTGGAGCTAACACTCAAGACTAATGAGTTTTGACAGATATGACCCTGAGATACCAGAACTTTTTACTCAGGGACAGCTGCCTAAGCTAGGGTCCTACTGTTTAGGAAGGGCTGCACATATATTCCACCACCGCCCCCCCACAAGCTGTTTATTTCCACATGACTTTTGTCACCAACATTAGTTTGTACTGCTTGGCATCTACTGCAACAGGATCACCAAGTAAGCTTCTGAACAGATCCACATGTTTTTTTCTCAAAGTCTGAACGTTGTATACGGACAGTACTGCACACAGACAGATGCCACAGTTGTGGATATAGCAGAACTACTAAAAAAAAAGGAAAAAGAAAACCACACAAGATCAATTCTCACTTTTCTTTTAATTGCTAGTAAGTGTGTTTGGTAACTCCTGTAAAAAGCTTGATGTTGCAAACTACCAGATATTTTAGTGCAATTGTTACTGAAAGTGCTCTCACTAAGTGTCTTTCATTGATTAGGAAATGACAGTATCATCCAGGGAGAAGATAAGTGATGTTTGATCATATTACCCAACAAGATAAAAGAAGCTACTTGTTTAAGTATTGTTCAAAGATGCTGGAGTTCCTAGATTTGGAAAAAAAGCACACAGGAAGAAAGAAAATTTGAACAGTCCTAACAAAGCAAAGTTCCAACTGTTTTTAATATAATAGAAAATGCTCCTACCTGCCACAGAAAACCTCATCCAAATTCAGCTTTAAACTGGAAAAAAAAAAGACACCTCAGCCTTTACTTGACCTCTAAGATTTCTACCACTCCTGAAGCATTACCAAATCGTCTTTCCTCTGAAGCAGGAAACCAGAAGCCAACTGGTGATCTGTCACTCCAGTGCTCCTCACCACCACTAACCCTACAGCAGATCCAGTGAATTCAGGAAAAGTAGTGTGCAAATTAGATTTAAAACAGATAGTGTTTAATCACATTAATTACTGTAGGCCTGGGTTTAATCTCAGACATGGAAGAAAAGTGTTTGAGTAAGTTTGATAATGAGCACTTAAACATAGTTTAGCTAGACGAAGTCCTCAATGAAAGCTGTTTTGTGAGCCCTGGGTAGCAGTGTTAGGATGCTCTGACTGAGCTGCTCTAAGATGCACCAGCGTCTTCCTGTCTTCCAACACACCTCCCCACAAACAGCAACAATAAATGTTAAGAATTTCTTTACAAAAAGACTGTCTTTATGTAGAAGCATACAATGATAACAATGCCACAGAGGAGCTGGGAAGGGTATGACAGCCCAAGTCAGCAATTGGAGCACACGCTGAGGCTCGTGCTTTGGTAGCTCGCTGGTAACGAGACCTGGCCAGAACATCGTATTTACTTTTTTTTCAACTATTCTATCTAGAAGTACCCTCTGAAACCCACCTGAGTGATCAAACCTTTAAAGGACTATAACACCATAAATGCTTTATGAGAATACCCAGGACTGCTACGGTAGCTTTGTTTAAGGGCACCAACAACCTCTTTGACATTGCAACGCAGCTCCTGAAGAAATAAAAAAGTTAAGTTTTTCTTCCGAGGCGATGCAGGGCCCGTCTGTATGACCAGACCCGGGGGAGCCACAGGCTGGCTCTGCCCAGTGCGTAGAAACCCTGTGCGTCCATCAACGCAGCGCTGTGCCGGGGGGGGGGGACGACACCCGTGCCTGGGCACACTCATGTCGTGAGGCACGTCCATCGGTGGCCACTGGACCGGAGTGCGGCCAGTGCGATGGAACCTGGCCATTGCTATCCAGCAACACCATTTCTACGGAAAGACGGGAGGGCTGTGGAAGCTCGACCCCCTGCTCCGAATCACCTCGTCTAACAAATTTGACACCGCAATGAGCGGAAAACTGAGCAGAGGGACTCGAGAAGGTGTATGTTTGAGGCAGGCGCGTTCCTCGGGGGGAGGGCTCTGCATCGCAACCGGCTACAAAGCTGCAGGCAGCCAGCAGGGCAGGGTTTCTCCGCCCGAGGTGACCAACGCGGGAGAAACGAAACACGGGGAGAAAAATAAAAAAAAAAAAGGTACCCACTCTGCTCGGTTCCCACCCGCCCACCGGGGCCACACGTGCGCCCGCTCCCCGCCCCGGGGGACGGCAGGCAGCCCGGCGGATGGGCAGTCAGCCCCCACCTGCCGCCCCGGTAGCCCCCCACGCCCTGCCCTGCCCGACGGGGCGGCCCCCCCCAACCCCCGCCCGCTTTCACTTTCTTTTCTCGCCCGGCCGCCGCCGGCAGCGCGGCCCCGGGCACCCGGCGCGGGGAGCAGGCTCGGCTGCCCCCTCCCCAGGACGGGGCTGGGGGAGGCAGCCCCCTGGCCAGGCCTCTCCGCCGCTCCCCGTGCCCCCCCGAGGCCGGGCATCCTCTCTCCCGCCTCGGGGGGGCCCTCCCGGCCGTCGGCAGGGGACAGCGAGCCGGTGGGGGCGGCGGAAAGGGCCTGGCTCGGCGCCTCGTGGACGGAGCGCCCCGGCGGGTCTGGTGTGGCGGCGGCGGCGGCAGGGCGCCCGCAGAGGTGACCCCCTCCCGCCCGCCCGCTGTGCCCGCGCCCACCTTGTAGGAGTCGGTGGCGAGGAGGATGTTGAACTCGGCCCCAGCCGCAGCGCACTCCATGTCGCCGGGACGGAATAAAAGAACTGTATGATAAAGCCATACTTGCAATAATAATAAAAACCATTCAGGATATAATAGATCTTC
>JAOXNO010000001.1:15289836-15322203 GCA_028565335.1 Limnodromus scolopaceus
AGGGATGGGGCATCCACAGCTTCTCTGGGCAACCTGTTCCAGTGCCTCACCACCCTCACAATAAAGAATTTCTTCCTCATATCTAAAAAAAAATTCCCCTCTTTCAGTTTAAAAACATTACCCCTTGTCCTGTCGCTGCACTCCCTGATAGAGTCCCTCCCCATCTCTCCTGTAGGCTCCCTTCGGGTACTGGAAGGCTGCAATAAGGTCTCCCTGGAGCCTTCTCCAGGCTGAACGACCCCAACTCTCTCAGCCTGTCTTCATAGGAGAGGTGCTCCATCCCTCTGATCATCTTTGTGTCCCTCCTTTGGACCCACTCCAACAGGTCCATGTCTTTCCTGTGCTGGGGGCTCCACAGCTGGACACGGGGTCTCACCAGTGCAGAGTAGAGGGACGGAATCATCTACCTCAACCAGCTGGCCACACTTCTTTTGATGCAGCCCAGTTCATGGTTGGCTTTCTGGGCTGCAAGGGCGCATTGCGAGGCCATGCTGAGTTTCTCATCAGCCAACACTCTACACATCTTTTAAATACCTACAGGTATGGTGACTCTACACTTCCCTGGGCAGCTTTGCTTGACAACACTTTTGCTGAAGAAATTTTTCCTAATATCCAAACTGAACCTCTCCTGGCATAACTTGAGGCCGTTTCCTCTTGTCCTATCGCTTATTAATTGTGAAAAGAGACTGGCCCCTGCCTTGCTACAACCTTCTTTCAGGTCATTTTAGAGAGCCGTAAGGTCTCACCAGACGCTGGTGCTTGGAGTCAGTTTGGGGAAAGAAATGCAGAAACAAGGTGGAGAACTTGAGGAAAGTGGAAAGCACGTGTGAGTGCTTGAAAAAGAGCTGCAGCAGCCGTATGGAGAGTGATGACCAAACAGCAACGTATAGGCTGCTCCAGTCAGGCCTCCCATTATCAAGGTGCAGGGATTGCCATAAGCGAAAGGACTGCCTGGCCTTCCAGAGTATCAAAATCGCTGTCTCTACCTTTGCTGTTCAGAAGCAGTTGCTCCAGTGGAAGAATAAGATACTTTTCTATAGAGCAATACTTCCCTAGCCCTCTTTTAAGTAGGTGTTGATCTGAAATGACATGTAAAGGTACAAATGCCTTCCAAAAGCTTTCTTTTATACTTGTTATAATTGTAATTGGTCTTCTAATCTGTGTAAATCATATTTAGCTATTGTGTGAAAGCTGTTGTTTGAATTGTTCTGTGACAATAGGAAACATTGCTTCTTTTGGAGGAAGTAGAAAATATGGTTTCTGGCACAATCATGGCTCTTTCATGATGGGAAGATGGTCTTGCTCTCTACTAATTAGATGTTTGGAAAAATGATAAGATTAAATACTGACCGTGCTACTGATCAATACTGCATTAAATAAGCTGCTTAATTAGCCTTTTCTGTAAAACCGTCGGTGAATTAACAGTTAGGTTGGCATTTGATTATCTACAAATCCAATCCCAAAATTGTTTAACTAATAACTATTTGTTAAGATGCTTTGGAAAAGACGGTTTTCACCAGTCAGATTTTCACAGAAATATGAATATCCAATAAATTGCAAAGAATAAGATCAGGAATGGGTTCCAGATATTTTGGTCCCAGTTGATCTGTGTGGCACTTTGAGCCACATTCTTTCAATTACCATTGTGTGCCCTGTTGAATTCAGTGTGCTCTTGCTTTATGCCATCTCATGTGAGAGATGCACCAGGTCTTTTGTTTAATTGTGACTGCTTTCTCTTAAACCATGTACTTACTGTTTAAAAAAAAAAAAGGCTACCAACCATAATCAAGCTATATGAAACTACTTTCATTAGTTTTCTCATGTGGGAAGAAGTTCCCATGGAGCAGAAAAACGTCAGTGAAGCAGTTGGAAACGTTAAGAGAATATGTGTATTAGGAGTTTCCTGTACTCTTCCCTCTGCCAGATTGTCTGTGTGCTCTTTTGCAACAAAATCTGGTAGCAGCAATGTTAATTGCTATTATTGCTATTTTCCTCCATGAACTTGCCACTAACTCTTCTCCTTGTCTCAGATTTTCTTCTTGCTCTTGTTCAGTCATGGACATGAAGTTAATCTTACCCTTACTTCCCCTTCACAATGAAAAAAAGTTGAAATTTCCATTTTCTTTCTTGAGGCTCTCTGTACCTCTTCCCCTTCTATCTCTTGGCCTTGTTTCTTGCTGCATAGCCAACCCAGTCTGCTCACTTCCATTAACTAGTCTAGAAAGCTGCTCCATCTTTTTCCACATCCTCCTGAAATATAAAATGATTTTTCTGAAGTTGTCTGGACTTGACTCCTCCTTAATTCCTTCTGAGGATTCCTTTCATGGAGTGTCCCATCAATGCGACAACATGATTATGGGATAATTTGAAATTATCTTTATATACAAATTTCCCTTGTTTTGTCCCAAAACTTTCTTCCATGATGTTGTTTAAATCAGAATTCCCCCCCTTACCACATCCTTAATCTGTTTATTTTTCATGGTGACATTTCTCTGCCGCAAAGGACAAATCTTAATTTTTGTTTGTAAAGTCTATTTTAATATAAGGAAGATTAGTAAAAAGAAAAAAAAATATCAAATCAATATTTTATCTTAACTGTTGCAAGAAATTAGAAAAGTCAGAGAGATACTATAGGGCTGCTTGTTTTTCTTTAAGAAATAACATTCCTCTCTACAGAATTCTGCTGATATATCTTCAAGCCTTCAGTAGAATAATTAATGATGATTTGCTCAGACATAATTTTTGTTAGCATCTTCCTCCTCCTCCTGCTGGCTCTTTCTTGTACCTTAGGATGTGCCAGAACTTGAATAATGGCTTAATTTAGCTCATATGAACATATCTAAAGCCGTATCTGCAATGAAATATTGTAAAGTTAGGAGACTTCAGAGTATTAATAGAAAATGGTATTATGCTAAACAGAACTATATTAAATCACAGTTTTCTGGTGAAGAGAACATATTTTAAGTTTGGAAAAAATTAAATACATCTCTTGCAGCAGTAGATGGTGGGAGTATAGTTACAATGGCAAAAGAGAAATAATCCTAGGAACCTCAAACACTCCATTCCTGTGCTCTGTTTGTCATCTATTATCTGTGAAATTGACTTTGGACTGTTCATCTGGCTTATTGAAATCAGGATTTGTAATGTATGTGGGGCTTAACTTCTGTCTTCAGACGGAACCACACCAAGAAATCATGTTCTTCAATTTAAATGTGAGTTCAGCTAAATTGTTTCTGATACTGTTTAGCATAGCGATAGAGCCAGGGTTCTTCAATAATTCTAACATTTTCCTTTAGGATGTGAGAGATTTTTAGAGGAACTCATGTTAGATATTTTTAATAAACAAAGCTCTAACGGTAGCTGTAATAAATTCATATAAATCCAGGGACATGTTTTGTTGCCCTGGGATTTCTGATAATAAATGATATTCTGCGTAGCAGAAGTGTCCAGTCAGCATTTTATGTATATAAAGTCTATAATGCAGTCTGCTCTTGTATTTGGAGGAAAGCTATCCTGCAAGTATGTCCTCAGGTTGATGTCTGAGGAGGTGTACACGTACAGACGAATTAATATGGATAATACATTATATCCCTTCTTCGATCACTGTTGCAAAGCTTGATATTTATTTCATCTAGCCGTGACAGTCCCATTGCAGTTGCATAGAAGATCTATGTGACTGAAATTTCTGCACACACCATGGTGATGCACAGAGTGTGATTTTTTTTTGCCCCTGAAGAGTTTCTGCTTCTTTTGCTTGTTGATTCTGAGCCTGAACCAATCCCCTGTGCTCCGTTTACCTGGATGATAGTTTCAAGGCATATTGACAGATTGAATGTCAACATTATCTCTTAATACTGTTATTTTTCTGTTCAAATATGCTGGTGAAAGAACAGAATTTTAGCTCTACTCCTTTGTGCTTTAGGTTTGGTGCAACTAGTACTTATGGCAGTGTTTAAGCCTGTAATGATTGGCAGCAAGTCCCTCGGTGCCTGATAGCCAGGCTGCTACTGCTGGAGTTCATCAGACGTCTGTGACTCTCCACCTCGGTGCATACAATTCTTCACTGTGGAGCTATGAAGAAAACAGAATGGAGCCCACAGACTTTTTTTCAAGGCTAAGTCTCCTAAATCTCCTTTTATCCTTCCTAAAGCTTACCATCCTACACCATTCTGCAGCATCTTAGTGTTTCCTGTGTGTTCTTGTGGCATTCTTTCACCTTGCATACCTGGCTGGGACTCCATGGTTAATCAGTACATAATTGGTTAAGATCACCTAAGTAGATTTTAATGGGCTCCGGAATTGAATTCTCATTGCTAAACAGTATTCATCAACAGTCTTGTTAAATAGTATCCCAATCACAAGGAATCACGGAGTTGTAGAAGTTTGTAGAAGTGTATAGAAGTGAATAAAAAAATCCTGACACATCATTTTAAATCTTTTTCAGTGAATGAAGCAAGCCTAGTATTTCTCCCCTGCAGTTTATCCAAAGGCTTGTGTAGAAGTCTGATTAAACCATAACTCAAAATACTCTTTAAAAATTATGCATTAAGCAGACTGTATAAAGAACTGACTATAATATGTATGAAAAATAAGAGGAATTGATTTATTTATGCAGTATATAGGACAAGGTTAAATCCAGTGCAAGATTCTGTTTACAGGGGATGGCAGATTCTTCTGGTGAGCAGTCACACTAGATTATATGTAATTTGATATTTAGATCTTTTGTCTGTGCATGTGTATTATATATATATGTAAAACCCCTAATATTCTGTTGAAATACTGCTTGATGGTCTGCTTACTGAAGTTTGCGTTCAGTCCATGGCACAGTGTCTCTTTTCTGAACTCCAGCTGCTGAGAGGTGTTTGTGTGACTGCAGGACCTGGGTCAGAAGGTTCACACCTCAGCACGGTTAGCCTCCAAATGTTCGTCAGGTTTTGTGCTTCTGCGTGTGAGTCACAGCAAGTCAGTTTTTCTTTATACCTTCTTAAGAACCGTATCTTGCCACGAGGTCTCATCTTCGGAAGTCAATGCGTGTATTTCTGATGGGAATTGTTTTACTCGCTTTCCAGAGGTGCTGTGAGGCTTCTTGCCATGATTTTTGGAAGAGATGAATTTCAGGTTATGATTGTGGCTTCATATCACAGCACGTAAATTTTGATTTCTTGAGATGCCTTGCGTAACCAGTACTGAAGTTTTTGTGTGTTCTTTGAAGAGCAACCAAAGTTCAATCACTTCATTGTTCAGAGTAATGTGAAGCTGAGATAACTTGAAAATGCTGTCACACAGATGGATGAATGCCACAGCACACCTTGACGTTTCTCGTGTTACAGAGATGCTTGACTGGTTCTGCATGGTCACTGTGGATCCAGCACAGTTTACCAGCTTTGGCTGGGTCCTGAGACTCCCTTCACAAAGAGCCATTCAGGTGGATCTCCTCTGCATTTTTTCCATGCTTAGGATTCCTTATGAGCTGGATGGCAAGTAAGTGTTGTACCTGGATATCTGAGTCCATCTGTCTGGCATCAGCTTGGATCAAGAAATACCTTCCTGAGCAGAAGCTTGCTGAATCTGATGTGGCTCCATGAAGTTAAAAGTTGCGCTTTTGATTTTTCCTGATCCTACACTGTGGCCCAGATATACGGTGAATGGGGCTGGTTTGGGTCAGTAGAGCTTATTCTTCATGTTCCAGACCATATAAAAATGGCTAAACCGCTTCCAGATCTGAAGCTGTTTAACCTTGTTTGTGCAGTGCTGCATCTGAGCCAATTATTGGCATTAATTGGTATTAATAACCTCTGAGCTATACAGTGTGTCCATGGCACAATTAATGTGCAACTGAAATAACCCTCTACAGTTAAGTGATGGCTGTGGAGTGCAGGACACAAGGCAAGAAGGGAGCTGACATGAATATTATTAGACTGGATCACCTGGGCTTTGCCCACACATCAAAAAGTCCACAAACATCCAAACAGCTGAGTTTCTTTTTCTTTTAAATGGAGTATTTTCTTGGCCTCCCAAACCAAATTTCCTCCACTTCTTTACAGTGCCCCGAGGCTAAGCTTGGGCAAATAGAGTTGAGTTCATCATAATGAATGCATCTGGCTTTTACAGGAAGAAGAGTGAAATATTTCTAATAAATGTATTTCAGGATTCAGAAGTACTTCTAAATAGTTTCTTCAGCAGTGTTTGGCCAATGGAGAATTTGCCATGTTATGACATAGTGTGAGGATTTTACTGCCGTTTGTCTAGAATAACATTTGTAATTTAATCAATTTACTGCTCCAGAGTAAAACAATAAATAGCGAGTCCTCTGGAGCCGAGAACATTTCCAGTTCTGTCTTTGTTTATCACCTGATGTGGTGAGGACTGAATCAAATGGGAGCCTCTGCACTAACTCAGTAACAGCAGCAACTGCAGTGTCTGCAGGGCATGATTGAGCTTTGTATGGTGGAGGGATAAGAGACCTGCAGCTGATTTTTGTTGTGTGTTTCACAATGCACAGTATGTATTCCAGTACAAGAGAGGGATGTACAGTTGCGTGTCTAGGAAAAATATACAAGGTTGTCAACACATGCAACACCACTGAGTTAGCAGAACACGCAAAGTTCAACCGTGCTGCCACAGTTCTGTCCGGGGACCAAATGACAGTTGTCCAGTTTGGAAAGATGGAAGATGACTTTCTAATGAGCCAGGTCTCCATGTTCGTTCTAGCAAGCTGAAGGTTATTTTTCTCTTCATTTGATTTCTACCTACCTGGGAAGAAAAGAAAAAATCCTGTAGCCTCCTAGAAACAATGATTGCCCAGAATTTTTGTTTTCGCCATGTAAGCAACATGAAAGATTATGCATATTTAGTGATTGCCCGGATTCTGTAATATTCATGCTGATTTTGCAGGAGACTACCTGAAGCAAAACAGGACAAATCAACACATTTGTAAAAAGCAGTAGAGGGCCAGGCACTCAGCATTTTGCTACAACCCATGGGTTAGAGAAGCTGCGTTTTCACAGCTTATGACATCAGCCAGTCTCCTCGCATGAACTTCAGCCTTGAACTGTCTTTTTTCTGGAGTTGCGTTAACACGCTCAGACACTTTCTGCTTAGGCTTGATCCTGTAACATGCAGTGCTTCTCCAGTGAGCGTTCTGAGCTGCCACTGACTTCGGTATGCTCAGGATCCTGTATACTGTTTCTTTAAAGAGAGAAAAAAAGGAATAATTTATTTATGCTTTCTGAAAGAATGGTATGGAGGGCAAGCTGTACTGAACAGACAGTTTTTTGGCAAAAAAATATCACCAGGCTACAGAATTTATCTCACTACAAGTTTAAAGAAACGTGTGATTCTTCCTTTGCACCCTTTCTAAAAGGGAACTGGGAGGTTTTTCAGGCAAAGACCTTGCTCCTGCTGTTCCTGAAAATTGAATATTTCGTGTATAAAGGGATCAGGACAGAGACCCAAGCATTGTCCATTTTGATAACAGTTCATCAAACATTATAGTTTGACTAAGGGACAGATTAAGACAGTCTCAGTAAATCAGCAAGACTGTTTGTAACGGTGGCTGGAGCCGTGATACTGCATAAGGATGCAGGGCTGTTCTGCTAAGTCATCCTGGCTGTAGGTGAGAAAACCCTGCATACAGATGTAGGATCATTTCTGCTCACTCAGTGCCGGTGTGTGCAAACTGCTGCTAGACTGTGCCATGGCTTGTGCCTCTCCTGTGCAGAGGTGGGAAGCAGAATTGTCTGGAACACCTTTGAAACCGTGGAAATCCTCATGGAAATCCTCATGGAAATTTATGTTTGGGTTTGTATTTTGTTGCTTCTTAAGATAACAATGAAGGGAAGAGATATGGATTTAGAATATTAACCTAAGCCCATGACCTCTGGTGCTTAAATTTAGGATGTTAGCAGTTTATTGACTTAAACAGGATTAAAGTCAGCACATTTGGTGAATAATTGCAGAAGTGATGAAGTAGTGAGTGTGTATGCACTCATTTGCAGAGCTGGAGATCTTTCTTTTTGATGTCTCAAACAGAAGTGATCTCTGAAAAAAAGTTTGTTGGTTTTTTTTTCTGTTTAAAAAAAGTGGTCTTACACAATATTTGCACAGTGCTTAGGGCACTGTACTTCCCAAGATCTCTGTTGACTGGTTTATGTGAAGCGCAGAGCCACTGGAGCAGCAGACACCCTCCTAGAGCAGTGCTCTGCAATCCTTACCGGTATAGATGAGACATAGGTTTCTTCTGCTCTGTTTCAGACTAAATCCATCTTCCATTCTCTCCACAGTAGACAACCCTGAGTAGGTTGGCACGCAGCCTAGCCTCGCCGGTAGCCAGCTGGTCCGTGAGCTGTGCTGTAGGGCACAGGCTGGGAGCATCCGCACGGCCCCTTTCTGCAGTGCTGCCCTTTAAATGCTTGGGCAGTTTTCTGCTCTCACTCTCCACACGGAGAAAAGATTGCAGCTGCATTTTGCGAGGAGCTTAATCCCGTTAGTGTGCATGAAGCATGGCCTAGAAATGCTCTCTGGATGTACCCAGAGGGATGTTGCCCGTGGATGCTGACGGGCTGAAGAGAGGTCGGCACCGAAGCAGTCAGGCTGTGGGCATGCACAGAAGCAAACTGATAGGCACCGAGAAGGTCTTTGGGCTAAACAAATAGGCACCTACTACATTATACAGAGTTTTACCTATGAATGGTACATTTGGATTTAGGTCTTTTTTTTCCTAGTAAATTCTACTTTACTCACCTTTGTCCTAATTTTAATTTCATGATTTGTAATTAAACATGAAGTGAGAACAGGAGATTGGAGCCTGGTGTGGCAGAAGAGGAGACAGGGATGAACTTTATGCATCAATTTCAATACAGATCAGACCGATGCATAAATTAAGAAAATATATTACCTCAAATTATGAGGCGCTACAAGAGGTGCTGAGAAGTGGAAGGAGAAGCTGCCTGAGCCTAGTAGGCAGAGAGATGGCAGGCGTGCAATGTAACAGCTTGTGCTGCATCAGGAATCAATGTGGGATCCCAGTTTGAGCTATTCGATTTGGATAGCATCTACCCACCAGATACCTGTAGGGTCTGGCTTTTCCCTTTCACTTTGGTGGCATTTGGAGAGTTTGTCAATCTGATAAGTTGCAGTGAACTGATCTATAGCATAGCCCCCTGCACACAGTGTTTTCTTGCCAGCTTCTCTTCTCCTCCTGGTTTGCCAAGCTCCCTGAATTCAGTTCCTGCTTACAGTCTTACAGTCTCATTTCTTCCTCAGTGATCTCAAGAAATGAACCAAATAATTAAAACACACCCCTGAAATCCACACTTGTTTATAGCTAGTCCTTCCTCTGGGATCATTAGCAAGGTGTCATTTGTATTTCTGTCTCTGTAAATTTGATCCTGAGATCTCAAAGCTAGTGGAAACAGGAGTGAGATTTCAGATTGCTGATTTTTTAGAGGTAGGATTTATGTGTCGAAACAGTGCTGAAGTTATTGCTTAGGATGAAATAATAACTCTCTGGCAATATTACTTTTTAAACATTGAAATGAGATAATCTTTAGCAATAAAATAAAATAAAAGATGGCATTAGCTGATTGAGTAGCAAGTAATAATAATTTCACAAATGTTTGAAGAAATTGGTGGTCCTGTGAACCCAGTGAGGTAAAGGCTTGTGATAATTCTTGGTGTCAAATGAAATGTGAACCTTTCCATAGCCTCTGTTAATTTTACTGTATTGAACCAGTACCTTCCTTATGTTTTCATTTTCTCATTCACTTTGTCTTTCTATCTAAAGCATACGTTTTGCTGCTTCTGGCAGCAGTTTTTTTCTTCTTCCTGGGGAGGCAGAAGGTATCTGATGTATTCTTTTTTCTGCAGAAACCTCCTCCCGTGGTTTACATAGTAATGTTTTCTCTCTTTTTTAAACTGATCATAGTCCTGGAAATTAATCCATATTCCTGTTGAGAGGATTTATTTCTGTGTCACTTTTTATTTATTACTGTTTATGTATTATCCAGTCACCTAACTTATACTGTCACAAAGATCTGCCATTTGAGAATAACTTGATTTTAAATTTAAATGACTTCTATGATTTAAGTAACAATTAACTGATAAATGTTGTGCAATATTTGTTAATCCCAAAGGTCTCTTTTACACAGAAAACGGAAATGCAACACTGGAAATTTGAAGGGGGAATTTCTGAGTGTGTAGCTCAAGAAATAGTGTTCTATTTGATGCTGAAATACTAAAGAGTCAAAACTTTTCCAAAGTTTTATTTTCAGAGGGAAATATTCAGAGGACAGTGAGGGTCAACTAACTAACATGGAGCAATGGAAAAGAGTGGGAGTGAAATTAAAGACTGAAAATAAATGATCCAAAAGACAGCAGAAAGAATATACATGTAGAAGAAATGCTCAGTTGTCCTTGTTTATGGAAACAGTGCAGGAGTAATCTTCCCCACCCTCCCTATGAGTAATGGCTATGGGAAGATTCTCAGGAGTTCCACTAGACCAGGAAATCAGCAGAAGAGTTGTGTCCTGATTTATGTGTTGACTCACACTGTGGTACACTGTTTTCCTGGCTGCTGGTTATCCAGTTCATCATCTCTTCTAGCATATAAGCTTTCCAAGAGATGTACCCTAGATTATTTTGTATGGTGCAGAAGGCAGGGTTAGGGCGAGGAGGATGATTATGAAGTTCCAGCCTCACAAAGGTGATAAGAGAGCTCCAGATGCAGTCAGGAGGTGGTATGGTTCCATATTCGGAATTTAGAATTTAGAGGATATTCCTGGATGCAATGGTGTATGTGTAGTCTCTAAAAACGTTACGTTATTTTGAGCTGGGGAGAGAGGAGATGTGTCAGGAAGGGAAATAGGTTAGCTGAAGTCTTGGCAAGTCCTGAGCCCATTTTCTTTTACCACTATTTACTGTTGAATCTCATGCAACTCACTTAAACTCTGTGATAATTCACAGAGCCATCCAGGTTGGAAGAGACCTTGTAAGATCTCTAGTCTGGCCTGATGCTTAAAACAGGTCAATAAGGAATTCAGACTATATTGTTCAGGACTTTGTTGTATCAGATCTTGGAAATATCCAAGGGCAGAGGTTCTCCAGTGTCTCTGGACAATTTGTTCTGATGCTTAATTATGATTAAGCATTGTGACTGTGATTTTCCCCTCCACTTACATTCAGCTGGAACCTCCCTTGTTTCAATCTCCTTGAAGGCATTGAAAGGCTATTAAGTGCCACCTAAACCCTTCTCCAGGCTAAAGAAGCCCAGCCTCACCTTATAGAGCAGGTGTGATCTGATGACATGGGACAAGTCAAGATTTCTCAAGAGATACTTGCCTTAGTCCTCTTTCAAGGAGAAGATAGTTCTCCTTTACTCCCTCCCCTCTCTAGGCACAACAGCCTGGGAGACCTTGCTGGTGAAGACTGAAGCAAAGGAAGCTTTAAGTACCTCAGCCTTATCTGTGCCCACTGTCACTGTCACCCCTTCCTTTCAGCAGCAGGCCCACATTTGTTTATTCTTTCAGTGCTAATGCAGCAATAGAAGCTCTTCTTGTCCCTGATGGACTTCACAAGTTTCAGCTCTAGCTGACTTTTGTCTTTCCTGACAGGATCCCTGAGCACCTGGACAATGCTTTAATATTTCCTTTGGGAGACTTTGTCTGTCCCATCCATCCATCCATCCATCCATCCATCCATCCATCCATCCGTCCATCCATCCATCCGTCCATCCATCCATCCATCCATCCAAGCATCCCAGAACTCAACTGGTATGACCGATCTCGTAATGTCTCAGTGATTTCAGTGATGTCATAGAATATAGCACATTCAGATGTGGAGCTCCAGCTGCTCCTGTTTCTCTGGCTGCATGAGTTTGTGTATGGGCATTTGAAGTGGCCCCTTTACACTTATTTTATCCTTCCCAAGGGGTCTCATGCTCCTGCCAACTTGTCTCACCTACTTACCACCCTGACTTCCCTCATTTAACTGCAAGCTCCATTCCTTGATGCATCTTGTTTGAAGTCCTTTTACCAGTTGGCAAGCCTGTTCCTTTCCTGTAACATGAGGATGGTTGTACTTCTCTGTCTTACTGGCATATCATAATGTTAAATATGATGAAAAATGAAAAAATTGTGAGTGGAGCTAGTTGAAAGCAGAAATATCTGCCTTGCGGGAATCTTGTGTGTGTGATGAAAA
The DNA here is from genome assembly GCA_028565335.1 of Limnodromus scolopaceus. Lineage (NCBI taxonomy): Eukaryota > Metazoa > Chordata > Aves > Charadriiformes > Scolopacidae > Limnodromus > Limnodromus scolopaceus. The sequence goes on from JAOXNO010000001.1 coordinate 15,302,032, forward strand.
TTCTTTATGTTAGAAACAAAGATAAAAATATCAATATTTGATGTGGAAGGATTTATTAATAATTGTTTTAAGATAAATACAAATGAAAACAGTCTTTGAAAATGCTGAAATTGAGGCAGGGAACTCAGCTTCAAGACACAAGCTGCAGTTCAAAACTTGGATGCTCTGCTTGGAGCCCCAGCAGGATGAAGGGAACTGGGAGACTGGAAGCCCTGGGAAGAGTGAATTAACCTGGAAGCTTTGGACCCAAGGGTTGCAGGGTTTCTGGGCTACTCACTCTCTGTCAGGCACTAAATATAAAGCTGTGTCAGCGAAACCTTGGGTGTTTCCTGGAAGCCTCAGCATGCTCTAGCCTAATAAGGAAACAAGCAAGATAAGGTTTTATTTGAACTTCTCTTTTTTACTAAGAAACTCTTTAAAGCCTATATGTATTCATGAGGTGCGTTAGTTCTAGCTACTCAGTATTTCCTAACTGTTAAATCAGAAGATTCCCCAACTCAGTGGCTCAGATAATGCAGCACTGTTGCTCTGGTAATGCAGGCTGTTGGGAACCCAGGAAATGTTGGTCTCTGTCATCACAAGCAGAGATTATGGGAGACCCTGAATGTTATGCCAACAGTAAAGGAACGTGGCTGCAGTATGGTACCTGAATAAGCTGTTCCCCTTTTACTGTGTACAGAGAGTAATATCTTCATGAAGATAGGAGACTTTTTTTTGATGACACTTTTCTTCAAGTGAGCTGACTGGAAGACCCATCAGATGAGGGAGTGTGGGATGTAACTGTAGTCCCCCCTTGAAGGACACTACAAACAATGTAAATATCTTTGAGCAATTGCTGTAGTCATTATTTCGTCTGATTGTCAACTTAAGGTGAAAGTAATTCAGAACAGTTGTGGTTCAGAAGGGGAACTCACCATGGTGGACAAGTCTGCATAAGCAACACACACTGAAATCTTTCTCCATATAGATATTTCTGTATACCTTTTGAGAAAGATTTTAAAATCTATAAATTAGTCATAAGGAGCCAAGACCTTCCAATACTCCTGTGAATACTTCTGTGAATACTACTGTGATTTATTAATGTAAAAAAGACTATGTTGTATTTTATCTTCTATGAAATTTCTGATCTTCAGTTGAGTTACCTAGAAAATCATAGTGGATTCCTGCTTTTATTTAATGCTCTTGATTATAAGTGCCTAGGGAAAACCTGGACTTCACTTAACATTTTCTGAGCAACACGTAGCATTTAACAGAAGCAGGGAGATTGAAGTGCTTTGATCTTCTACAGCTCAGGTCTGTGCAGCTCTACCTCGCACTTAGTGGCAATCATGCAAGTACAGATACTCCAGTTTTTAAGGGCACTTCTTAAACTTAAACTTTTATGTCTTTCATACACACTTATGACATACAACTTAGCTGTGTGAATAGGGAAGGTTAAGAAGAGTCAAATCAAAATACATGGGCCTTATTTCATTCTCTGCTACACTGATATAAAATAGGCATAAACACTGAAATCAGTAGTAGTTATTGCTATATAAAACAGGTGTAATGATTACAGAATTAGGGAAATTTAAGCTGAAATTTTCCCCTGTTCTGGTTTAGGTAAAATGGATTATCAGATGTGAACTCTGATACAACAACAGCAAAAGACTTCATTAGCACAGCACTTCAAAATGTATTTTTTCTGTCCAGTTTGGTTAAATCATAACAATTAAATCAAAGATCAATCAGTAGCATATTTCTTTTAACATATTGAATAAAAACAGATTTTCAAATAATGAATAAAACTGCTATATGTCACAGTAATGTGAATCTATAGCATATCAATATCAAACCTGTTAAATTTAATCTGATTAAGCTCACAAAGCTGGGTTTCTCAATATTAAAAGCACCATCAGGAGCAGTGTTAGATTCTTATCTTCTATGGACTAGGCAGTGGGCAAGATAAAAGGTTTATTCTCTTATTAAAATGGACTGCATTTTTACCTTACAAGTATCAGTCATTGATTATTTATGCCATTATCAGAAGGTCTTGCATTACAGAATGAAATGAAAAGTGTCCACATCACAATTATTGTCATGTACAAATTGTTGGAAGGTTTTGCTAATGCCATCACTGCAGTTAGATTTTGAAAACATACCTTTCTTTAATGGCAGGTTGGTTATATACACATTCTGTAATAAATGAATTTTAATGTGCATCACACAGATTATTTTAATAGGTTATTTCTCCAAGAGCTGAAATTTTACATTTTTTCTGTCTCCTGCTGCAGCCATATCAGAAGCCCAGAGAGATTTGAGATAAGAAGAATTTATACTCTGTGGTTTTCTGTGGGTTTATTATCTTACAGAACCTTACAGATTCTTTTAAAGTAAGAATATTAGTCCAGAATTCTGAATAAATTTCCCATGTCTTCAGCTTAATTGGAACGAGGGTCTTCAGGTTATTTTTCACGTGTAGTCAAACACTGTTACATGGTTTTGAAAAATCACTTACATTCAGGGAGAGAGTATTTCCAAATATACAAGAGGTTTTGATCAATAAGATGGTAGTCAAAAATAATATGTTTTGAACTTCTATATCACTCTACCCTCCTAAGATCTTAGAGCCCTTTGAACATCGAAGGAATGAAGCCTATAAAATATACCAAGTAGGTGAGTTATCATTTCCATTTAGCAAATAGGGAAATTAAGGCATACAAATTTGTAACCATTTTTTAAATGTCCACTGTTTGGGGTTTTTTTTGGCAAAGATTTTGTCCCAGGCTCTGGGTTCAGAACAGCTTCCAGTATTTAATTACGTTTAGCCCTTGAATTTTCAATTCCAGGTGGTCATCTGGAAGAGTTAGCATTTTTTGTGGTGCCTTGGTCACTGTGTGTACCTCATTCTCTGATCGCTCCACTTTGATTCTGTTCCTTCGTGACCTGTACTGTAGCTCAAAGAAGGCCTCCTTAGCAGCTTGCCCATTGGCAAGGGCACTGCATTTTGCTGTTGTTTGCTATTATTCCTTCTGGTTTTGTTTTGGTTTGGGTTTTTTTCTGTTCTCTTCTCTTAAGAGATAGGAACCTCTTAATTCTTCACATCTATGAGCCCCAGGATGCACAGACAATTGTAAATCAGCGTGGGACCATTGTATGTTGGAGATAACTTCCACTAAAAGCCATTAGAACTTACTCTTCCCATCTGTTCCTGAACACAGAAGCCATGGTGTGTCACCAAGCCCACTGAGACTAGGGCACAGAGGAAAACTCCAACAGCAATGAGAACTCCATGAAATTTATAGAACTGTAGAATAATTCAGGTTAGAAAGGACCTCACGAGGTCTCAGAGTCATCTACGGCATCAGATTGTGTTGCTCAGGGCTTTATTCAGTTGGGTCTTGAAATCCTCAGAGGATGGACACTCTACAACTTCTATAGGCAGTCTGTTCTAATGCTTCATTGTCCCCACGGTGAAAAAGTTTTTCTCAATACCCGGTCTGATAGAACCTCTCTTGTTTCAATTTATGCCCGTTATCTTTTGCTCTTCTGCTATGGCTTGCTTTTAGCCTTCTCTTCTCTGGGCTATAGAAGCCCAGCCTCTCCTCATGGGGCATGTGCTGCAGCCCCTTGATTATCCTGAACCTCCACAGAACTTACTGCACTTGATCAACATCTCTCTTGTATGGGAGGGCCAAAACTGCATGCAGTATTTCAGACGTGGTCTAATGAATGCCAAGTGAGATAATTGCATTGCTCAATCTACTTGCACTGCTTCTGTTAATAGACACCAGAAGGCTGTCAGCCTTTGCTGCTAGGGCACACTGTTGGCTTGTCTTCAGCTTGCTGTCTGCCAAGGTCTCCAGGTCTTGTTCAGCAAAGCTGCTCTCCAGCCAAACAGTGCCCAACCTGTATAGATGCAGGGGGTTCTCCTGTTGCAGGTACAGAATTTTGCATGTGTCCTTATGGCTTTTCAGAAGGTTCCTGCTAGTCCATTCTAAGCTGCCTAGGTCTCTCTGAATGGCTGCCATGCCCTTAAGTATACTGACAGCTGCCTTGTCAATTTGGTGTTATCTGCAAACTCTATGATAGTGCCTCCTTCAGGAGACTGCTAAAGGTAATGAACAGGGTAGATCCAGTGACAGACCCCTGCAGTGCTGCAGTTGTTAATGGCCTCCAGACACAGTACTACCCATTAATTGTTAAGCTGAACCATCCAACGAACTTTTTTTCCATCTAGTTGTCCAGCTATTCAGATTGTAACATCCCAATTTACATACAAGATTATTATGAGACAGCATGTCAAAAATCTTCTGAAACAAAGTGAGGGGCATCCACTTACCTTCCCTCACCACAAGTCTAGTAATTTTATCATAGAAGGCAGTTGGATTGGTTAGACAAGATTTTCCCTTTGTAAAAACTATTCTGACTGTTTCTAATCACCATCTTCTCCTTCACATGCCCAGAAATGTGCTCCAAGAGGCCTTGCTCCATGACTTTTCAAGGGATTTCATGTAGACCATGCCTTTTTTGAAGATGGGTGCAATATTTGCCTTTTTCCTCTTCTTGGGGATCTTCCCCAAACTCCACAACCTTTAAAAAATGACAGTGGCTTCGCTGCAATATTGACTGGTTCTCTCAGCACTGTTGGGTGCATCCTGTGTGGACTTGGATGGGTTGAATTCTGACAAATCATTCCTGACTTGAGCCTCATCCATTGCTGGCAGTTCTCCTCCTTGATCCCTACTTTTCAACCTAGATGCCCAAGAGACCTTCTAAGTGAAGGCTGAGGCAAAGGCAGCACTATGTGCCTCAGCTTTTCCTGTGTTGCCTCTAAATAGCCTACCCCATTCAGGTGTGGTCCCATATTATCTTTGTTCAGCCTTCTACTACTAATGTAGTGGTAGAAGCTCTTATTACCCTTCACATCTTTGGCAAATTTCAACTCTACTTGAATTTGGCTTTCCTAACCCCATCCCTGTGTGCCTGAGCAATCTTTCTAAATTCCTCAGTTGATGCCTGTCCCTGCTCCCACCTCCTGCATGCCGTTTGATTGCACTGGGGCTTGATCATTAATTCCCTATTTACACTATCCAGTCTCCTGATAAGCCTACTTGACATCCTGCATATTGCACTTGTACTTGGAGGATGCTGTACTTAAGACTTTGGCAGCTTTCCTGAGCTATTTTACACTTCAGAGCTGTTTCCCATAGGATTCTACCTGTCATCTGCCTGAAAAAGCCAAAGTTTGCTCTCCTGAAGTCCAGGGTCTGTACTGTCCTACTTACCTTCCTTACTCTCCTCAGGATCTCAAACCCCACTATTTCATGGTCGCTACAACCAAGGCTGCCGCTGATAATCACATCTGCAACTAGCTCTTCCTTCTTTGTGAATACGAGATCCAGCTGTATGTCACTTGTTTGGCCTGTTCAGTCCTGTATAAAGAAGTTATCCCTGCCATCCTCCAAAATTCTCCTGTATTGCTTACCTCCCACTGTGTGGCCGTTCCAGCAAGCGTCAGAGAGGCTGAAACCCCTCAAAAGTACTGAGAAGTCTGTGATCCAGGGACTTCCATGTTAGAAGAAGACTTCATCCACGTCCTCACCTTGAACTGGGTGGTCTGTTACAAAGTCTCAGCACAATATCATCTTTGTTGGCCTGCCTTCTGATCCTGTCCCACAAGCTCTCAATGCATGTCATCTGTCCCATAGGAGAGCTCCATACATCCACACTGCCTTTTCACACAGAGGATAACTGTCCCTCTTGCTGTTCCTGAAGACCTTCTATTCATCCCTCTCTTTACGTGCAAGCTGTTCCACCATGTCTCAGTTGTTTCAATGGTGTTGCAGTTCTGCATGTAGTGCTCTAGGTCTCCATGCTTCTTTTTCAGGCTATGGACTTACACTTGAGATGGGTGTCCTTTTGCCCTATTGTATCATTCCTGATATCTCTCTTGTTCCCACCTGCTTGCATAATTTGCTGTCCACTGCTAACCTCTGTTTCTTCACCTAACTCTAGGTGAACTTAGAGTTCAGGTTCATTACCCATATGATAACCTCCATTTCTCAATCTTTCTAATTTAAAGCCCTTCCTACCAGGATGGCCAGCCTTTTGACAAAGGTGCTGTTGCCCTGCTTTATCAGGTGTATCCTGTCTGTCCCCAGCACTCCTCAATCCTTAGATAACATTCTGTCTTTGTAAAAGCCAAGTCTCTGCTTGGCTGCCAGTGAGGGTTGATTCAAGTGTCCAGAAGCATACTGGACCAGAGCACTTCTCAGTCTGGATAGGTCACAGGATAGCCTACCTCAGGTGAACAGCAACTGTGGGAAGGGCTTTGTCACTGTACTCAAAGGCATCACCCACTTTCCTGGAGGACTACCTGGATCACCAAGAGGTGCTCAGTTTACTCACTAATTAGAGTTGATTATAAAGTCCCAGCAGTGTCCTTCATACACTGTGCATAAAAAGACTCTTTATTTTCCTCCCTTTGCCTGTGCTTGCTCAACTCCTCTGTCTGTGAAGCATAGGCTGCTGCTGAGCTGGAAGTGTTACAAGAGCCTTCCCACTCAGTGACCTAATCCTCTTACAACACAGGCAACAAATGAACAAGTCTCTCTGAGGCATCTTGCTCCGTGGCTGACAATGTAGACCTCGGCACTGTTGGGAGCAGATATGAGCAGTGCATTGCATTGTGTGTTTTCAGAAGTCTGCAGGGATTGATACACGTTCTCTCCACAGGGTTCTCAGGTGGAGAGACACTGGCTGCTGCCATGCTGCCACCACTAGTCCTTCTGCCCAAAGCCTAGAGATAAACAGAGACTGGTGCCCCTATCCTGTCAGGCACCCTGAATCAGAACTGGTCTGTTGACTCGCACCTCGTCTGCAGTGGGACCACCCCTTCCACTATGAGTGTGCCTGTTGACCCTATAGGAACCTGTAGCAGAGCAGCCACTCATAATGGAGGAGCACCAGAAGTCCAAAGAGAGGGAACAAGACTGATAAATCCTTTAAAACCATTCAAGAGCATGCTTTGTCAGCCTCCAGCCCCAGAGTTTTCTTTTATTGTAGAGGAACCATTAGAAGCAATGAGTTTTCTGCTGTTAGAAGAACACTTTCCTCAGAATTCTGCTCCAGAGGCCCTTGTGTCACTTTTTGTCCCACTTATTCCATAGGGACCCCATTGCAACTTTTAGATCAGATGCCTCACATACTGAAGCCCTACTTCCCGAGAAGTGGCTGGGTATTGCCTGCTGATAGGAAGTAGAGAATAAATCATTTCTTTTTCCCTTTGCTTCCATGTGCGGCCTTTGCTTTTGCTTTATTAAATTGCCTTTATCTTGACCCACAAGGTTTTCTCCGTCTTATTTTCTCCAGGCTCTGTCCTGCTGAGGAGGGGAGTGATAGAGCAGCTTGGTGGACAACTGGAATCCAGCCCAGGTCAATCCACCGCAGCCCATTTTGGCATCCAACCCGGGGCACAAGACAACGGCAGTTTTGTATTAAGTGTGCTACAGCTGGAGTAGTTATTAAGTGGCAACCTCCTGTGCGGGTCATGGAGTTTGTTGGCTGCACTGCTTATCTCTTTATTTTGCTGAGCTTGGGAACATGTTAATACAAATAATGGGTTTGTGCTTTGCCTTGGCATTGGTGGCCTTGCTGGGATGGGAGAGCTATCGTGTGGAGAGGCTGAGGGAATACATCTCCCTCTTCCTACCTACAACTGATGTGGGTGATTTCATTATGCCAGTTCCTGAGGTCCTTTTTCACTCTTATGTGAGCTGTTTAATATACTAATTAACACTGTTAGTGTATCATGGGATTTGTGGAATCTGGTGTCGTCCTGGTGTGAGACAAGACAACTTTTGGGTTAAGGCAATGCTGAGATGTGCCCTGCGGCAGCCGGTCCCTGGGTGGCAGGGTGTGTGGAAGGATTTGGGCAGGCTCCTACAGTGCTTTATCACCTCCCATAACCTGGGACTTTACAGCTGAACAGGCAAGCAACCCTGACAAACTGATGTCCCACCTGATAGAAGGGTGCCTTGCCTATCCCAGTGAAAACCAGAGCACTGTACTGGGGCCTGGCCTGTGCCTATTGAGCCACAGTTCAGTATGTTCAGAGGACTATGGTTCAGGCACAGGACTGTATGGTTAGCTGAACATTTGGTTTCCATAACACTGAGAGACCTGACATTGCTTGAAACCTATTTTGAACTACAGATAACTCTGTAGTGGGGAAATGGGGCAACGAGCAAAATCAGAGACGGTTCTTTTGCAGCACATGCCTTATAACAGGAGTACGAGCAATCTGGTACTTGTACTCGTCAGGTACTAAGCAGAGAAGTGTCTACATATGGTTGGACACTCAATCTCTTGAAGAAAATTACGCTTTGTTGGGGATAGTGGAGATAAGGGCTCCACCTACACCAGTGTTAAGTGTTCTTTTATAACAGGACATTGCTCATATGCAGGCTTGAACTGGTTTGTTTCCTCTGTGAATGCAGAGGTTCAAATCCCTTGAAGCCACGGTATGACAGCCTCATCAGCTAGCAGTCCACAGCTCACAGCTTCTTGACTCAACTGACTCTGGAAAAATGCAATCTCAGACTAATTAAATAGCCAGCTGCAGCCTTTCACAAGTTGCAGTAACGTATTGCCCTTTGCTGCTTCCAAGGCTTTCAGGAGGAGTATAGTAACTCACGTGGACTTTAGTGTATATATTAGCCCATATGTATGCACTGAAACTAAACTACCCTTCAGTTTCCAGGTTTTTACATAGATAATCATGTACAATGAAAATGTGGTCAGGAACTTCAAAGCCGAAAGAAAGTTTAAGGAAAAAAATAAAAGAAAGGGAGTGCAGAAGGAATGAGGAAGACAGCCTGTGTTTAAAATTATCTTATGCCATTTTGCCTATCAATATTTGCACAGAAATTCTGAATCAGATTAGTCTTTATACAACTCCCCTCCAAAATAGTTGGATTTACTCCAGGTATTTATTATGTGCTGAAGTACCTGCCAGACGCGAATGCATTGTCAGCGATCACCTTCATATGTCCTCAAGGAATCTCCATTCTCTTGGCCTTGGGAGAATATATGCAGCAAAATTCAGTTGTTGAATGGCTGAATGCTGCTTTCATCTGGTGCCTGAGAAGAACAGTTAAAGGTTGAGCATCTTTAAAGGAATGTGAGAAAACAGGCACTCATCATTTGACAGACTGTATCTCGATTTACTATATCTGACAGATGAAAGATACACATGGAGTGACAGTAATTACCCTGGGGTAAACATCAATAATTTGTGAGTCCCTCTGAGAAATCTTTGTGGTATGATTGTAGAAGTTTGCAACTGTCTGGAGCAGTGAGATCCTTATACTATATATATATGTATATTTAAATATAGATAATTATTTTTAAAATAAGTATATATTTATTCACCTATCTATTAATGAGATTAATTACACATAGGAATTCAATGGATATACTATTGCCATAATAGTAAAAAAAAAATGCAGTATGTGGCAAGTTAACTGACCTACATATATATTATTTCTGCCTGATGAGGGGGCAGAACTTATACTAAGGGTGACATTTTCACAGTCTGCAACCTCTAATATTGCAGTATAATGCATCTATGACTCAGACCCTCTTGCACACTACATAACTTAGGTTTTACGTGAAACATTTGCCAGTGTCTCACTTTCACATCGGTATTTGTTCTTTTATCCAGGGATGTATCACTCAAACATCCTGTGTCTGTGATTAAGGAGATCTTTAGTGGCTGCACTTGCTGATAGCAGACCTGACTGCCTTGGCAATTGTGTAATAGTACAATTTAATTTCCACTTTTGATTTACTGTAGAATAAGGGATCAGCATTAAAATTAAGCGCCTGGCCAGTGTAAACAGCATTCCTGAGAAGCTGCCATGACTTTCTTCATTTAAAAGTATATTCTGAAAAGAATCTTTAGATTTCACAGCGCACTCATTGTGGACAGCAATATCTGAGGGTATCTGAGGACTTTATAACTGCTACCAGAGTTGACATTGTTCTTTATAAATTTAGATAAGTACAAATAAAGCTGTCAGAAGTTATTTAGATCAATGCAGTGATTGAATTATAGCAATCATTGTACCTTCAGATGTAGCAGCATTGGTGTGAAAAACAATCAAGCGTGAAAAAGTCAGCCAGCAGAGGCGAGAAGGATGGAGTCCACTCAAATGCAACAGCCCTGCAGGCTGTCCCCACACGCTTAAACGTCTCTTAATCCTTTCCCCAAAAGGGCACAGCTGGTGCAGGCCTGTGCAGCTCTTACATGATATGAGGAGACTGTTTTCCCATCTCAGAGTATAAGTACACAGAGGAATTGTTTGAGACACTTTATGTAAGCCTCAGTGGTCCCAGATCTCTGTTTAAAGTGTACAGAGGGTGGTAGCTACCTGCAGTCTGACTGGGTGTGCGTGCACACACACACAAAATCTTTGGCTGTACTTCTAAGATGGCTACTACAGTTTCTAATTGAAGTGAGCCAACTGCTGTTAGGCAGAGTTAATCCTCATGTTCGTGCTTTTGGGGATGTACTGAGCTGCTGAGCTGTGCATCTTTCAGAGGGAGTGCTATAAGTATATCACAGAATCATAGAATGGTTTGGGTTGGAAGGGGCCTTAAATATCATCTAGTTCCAACACCCCTGCCATGGTCAGGAACGCCTTTCACTACACCAGGTTACTCAAAGTCCCATCCGACCTGGCCTATATTTTAATAACCATTTCCCATGCAGCCCGATGCTACATAGACACTCAATGACAGAGTGTTTGTTTAAAATAAAAACTATATTTTTTAATCTTATCATCAAGTAACTCTCACGTGGGGAATCAAATCCCACAGAATGGTTGCTCGCCATCCCAGGCCAACAGGGCCCCCCACTGCAATGTTCATACAAGTTCTCAGTTGCAAGATGTCCCACCGTCCTGCATGACCAGGCATCACCCGTCCCATCCCTGTTCCCGTCCCTGCTGCAATGGGCAGGTGTCACAGGCTGTACGTAGCATTGGTTTGCAGTGGTGACCTGCAGGGGGTGAGCCCATGACCGAAAATGGTTCCAGCCTACCCTGAAGTGAGCGAAAAACCGTAGGATGAAAATACACACCCGTGGGAGACCCATGCCAGAGCGGGGACACTGAGGAACAGAGCAGCAGAGGCCATGACATGCAGCGCGGCAGAAACCATTGCACAAAGAGTGCCAGGAATCATGAAGTGCAGCCCAGCAGAAGGAGTTACACGCAGGGCAGCGGAAAGCTGTCACATCCACTGCCTCCACTACCTACGCCGCCCTTCTGAGGAGGTCCTGACAGGACCGGACAAGAGTTTTGACAGACTGATTGTAACTCTGGCAAAAATAAGGGAAGTTGAGGGTGGGAAGGAGGGAGGATGGAGTTTTCTGTAAGTTTTTGTCTAGCTGTTTGTGTTTTTTCTCTCGATATCCAAATCAGGGATCAGAAGCTCATGTGTCCTGGCAATAAATAGACTCAAGTAAAATTTCCCGACTCTGGAACGTTTTACCCATGACAGCTACATACAAAACTGGTTTAAATATCTGAGCTGTGTACAAAAGACTGTCCTACATGAATAATTTTGCATCTGCAGGAACAGTTTGTACTGACTATTTGCAAATGCCTTATCTATGTACAACTTGATACCTTCTGCAACTGCCGAAGCAGCAGAACTGCGTGAGAATCTCAGGGACACTCCACCCAGGACGTTAATCAACACATGCACACTTAAGCATACAAAGGAGATGAGCAACATCAGGAGCTACCTGGGGGAATATGCAGAACTGTCCAAAATTCCCATCTGGAGAGCTCCTCTGTGTCAATTACTTGATTATGGGGATGGTGAGGAGTTCAGACCTGTGTTCAAGGCAGCCTGATGTCTCAAACCAGCCCTACTATCTCATCTGTGCTGATGACAACCTGGGGTGTTCCTGGACCACCCAGGGAACTAATGGCTTAAGTGCACCGAGTGTGCAGAGAGGCACAGCCCCGATACCCAGCTTTGACACAGTTACAACTATGGGACAGATTTGAGTTTCATACTTAGAACTTAAGTCTGTCTACTCCTGCCATTCCAAGATATTTTCATGGTCTTCAGAATTTGGAAATCTCTGTTCCTGGATTACTGATTGAAAGGATTTATTCAAATTGAACACACTTCCAGTTCATTCTGGATAATAAAACTTCCCAGGAAAAAACATGATATTGTCAAAACCAATCAAGCAGTGCTGCAGATAAGCTTTTATTTATCCAAACCTATGACTTTGCTCTCTGTTATTAAAGGAATCACTGGCCTCTGTCACATTTGTAGCAAGACAACCTTGTAATTGCGTGTAAACCGTTATGGCAACCATTACATTAACTTTAAGCTTTTCTTTATCTTGATATTTGCCACCAGTGGGTTTCACTATTTGTGTGTTTTCATGCACTGGAGCACAACAGGTACATTCATCAAGCAGTCAAAGCTAAGAGAGAAAGCACAGTGACCTTACAAAAACTCTAGAGATCGCACTGGCCTGATTTCTTGTGCAAAGCTAAATGGGTGTTGCATTGTGGCTCTATTTCTTCTGCTCTCCAGGTGCCCCGAGCCACTTTGTTTTTCTGAAGGACTGTTTTCCCCCATCCCCAAGAATTGTCCTGGCCTGCCCCAGACCTGCCACATGGGATGCTGAGCTGCTGAGGTCCTCTGAGCTCTGATAGACCATGGTGTTCAACGTCATTATTTTTAATACAGACTTTGAGAAGACTAGTGGGTTTGTCAAGAATTGCTTTAGGACAGTGTTTCTGTTACAAATGCTAGATCATGCAGTCTCCCTTTCCCTCAATAGGGAGAAAAAAAAAGCTGCCCCAGGGCCAAATCTGCAGGAGAGCATCCACAGGCAATTTAGTCTATGTTTTGCCAAATCAGACAGCTCTCAAATGGGTGCAAGAGGCCTAGATTGGCTGTGGCAGGGGATGTTTTGATGCAGAAAAGAGAAGCAGCCACTATCAGCAGACTCAGCACTTCTTGGCAGGGTGTCTTCTTGGAAGGGTGTCTTCTCAGCCAGCCTGGTCAGCAGTTGCTGTAATGTGACATGTAGTCTTGCTCTCAAGTTGGAGAGGAAAAAAGAGGAAACCATATTGCTGAGAAATGGGTTTTGAAATAGTAGAGAGAAATATTTGACAACAGCCTGAGGTCAGGGCATTCTGCATCTGGGGCTTTCACTTCAGGTTTAGGTTTCTGGGGATGAAGAACCATAACTCTCGGTGTATGTATGTGAATGGTGCCCGGCTTCACTCCCAACTGAACAAAGCTGAAATACCAATGAATAAATAATCATCATCTCTGGTTTAATAGCTGTCTGTGGGAATGGAGTACAGCACTGTTTAATTTTGACCAGCAATAACCCTGAGCAAATCACTACCATCTGGTCTCAGCTCAGAGCTTTCCTGATCAGCATAAAATAAAATAGATGCAAAAGTTTCAGAAAATAACAGCTACCCCCAAAATTGCCAGACTAGCATCGTATGTCAGTCTTTCCTTCCAACAATGCCCCCAGGGCTGTGCCCACTGTTACTCAGGAGTGTCAAGGTCTGGTTCTCAGGCCTGAAATGTTCTTGCTGAAATGTTCAGTTTTGGGGTTCCAGCAAAAACAGAACAAGAATTTCGTCATGCTATTAAATTATGTTCATCCTTGCTAACCTCTGGTGACGGATGGCTCCATCTGAATTTAATGCTGCCAGCCTCTTTGCATCTGCATGAAATATAGTTATAATATATCTTAAGGACCTGTCAGGGCAAGAGCTATGGCATTTTTATGCAGGATAACTCCCCGAGGAAGTGGGATGAAGTGGAACCACCTCAAAGCTTACTGCAGGAAAAAGCATTTGAGGCAGTTCGGTGGGAGACTGGTCCCAGAAGGGCCCAGGGACCCACAGCAAACAAAGAGACTTTGTTTCTGTCACGGGGCCATCCCTGCTGAGGGGTGACAAGCTCCTGGACCCAAACCAGAAACTGGAACAATGAAATGGCATGGAAGAAACCAATTTTTTATTTTTCAAGTATAGCAGTACCCTCTCCCTTTCTCATGCTTACAAGTAAACAGGAGTCAGGGCCAACCCGTGCTGCAGCGGCACAGAAATGATGGTGGCAGTGTTGTGCTGAGGCCTGGGCTTGTGGTCAGTGGATATGGGCAGCGTGAAGCTCAACATGGGCCGACCTGCCCTGGTAGGAGGCAGGGTCACAAAAGGGCTTGGCGGGAGCAGCCAAACACTGTGCTGGCTTGATGGTGTTCCATGGCTGCTTGCTAGATGACCAGTGAGCGATACCACGTCCTCTCCTGTAGCCCTGGGAAATCACTGGCAGTTTTAAGAGCTCATAGAGGTTACACCCAACTTTTCAGGTCTTTAAGTCTCTGAGATAGGAATAAATAAAGAATTGTTTTTATTCATCCCAACTTGCTGCAGCTCTTTTACAACAACTTGCCATTTTTCAACACCCTGTTGAGGTTCGTGCTCTCCCTGCTCCATTAGGTACTTCAAGAATAAAATGGGGGCATCTCTTTTTAATACATGTCCTTGCATGGAGCAAGCTCCAGGCTTGTTCTCTGAGCCTCCCAGATACACAGTCTTCAAGCTAATACTTCCCCTGCCATTGGCTAGAGAGCAGAGGCATGTGAGATGCTGACCTTCTTTCTCTTGTGCTTCTGGCTGGCTAGAGCCTGCCCAGGCTGCTGGACCCATGTGGCTATGGAGACCCTGGCCATAAGTAGCCTTTGCCACTTCACTGTTCATAGCATCCTCCACCAAATCAAGCTGAAATGGTGATGCTGCTGTGTATTCCAACCAGGAAGGGAGAAGGGATTTGGGGAGTAAAAGCTTGTTCCCTGCTTTCAGCCCTACTCAGACACAGTGGGCTGCACTCAGAGAGGGAAAGACAAGCTTGTTGTTGCAGAATAAATATCATGCAAAGAGGGATTTTCCCACCTGTAGTCCAATATTAGTTTTTTTCTGTACTATCTCCATGTAAGCAGACAACTTTTAAGTGAGAATGAGTATTTGTGAAAAAAAAAATCAACATCATCTTAATTTAATCCCGTTTCCTTGTCAAGGTTCCATTTCAAGCACAGGCGTTGGGTTTAGACACGCTGAGCTTCTGAGTGCCTCCTGTTATTCAAGAAATCCCCCCATGCCGAGCTCAGCACTTCAGCAGGAATCCAGCTGGCTTTCGCTCCATGTCCTGAGAGATGCCCTTTCAAAGTCCCCCCTCTCAGAGGTGCAATGAACTTTTGATTTGGCATTTTACTGTCTCAGTGACCTAAACCCTAAAGTTAGACTTAATCCTGACACGTCTGGCAGTCGGGATCTTGTCAGGATCAGCCAGAATCTGACAGCCTGACCTGGGACTGGGTACAAGATGGGAAGAGATGCAGAAGCAGAGGTGACAGAAGAAGCAGCAGCAACAGTGGTTTGACAGATGATGTGAGCAAAGTCATTGCTAGGCATTATGGAGATGCAGAATTCTCTTCCGTGGCATGGAAGGTGCTTATCCCAAAGTAATAAAATCCTGAATGTGAAACCTGGGGATGCAACAATCACTTGCTGAGTTTTTGGGAGAGCATTTAGACTATCTTGACTCAATCCTGGAATAAAGGTGCTTGTAATCGGCAAAAAGTAACGTCACACTATATACATTGCACGTTACTGAAGAGGCTGTTGTGTTCCTTGCTTCTGAGAGTTTGCAGACGAGGAAGGTATGGCTACACTGAAGGCTTTCCTGGTGTTGAGGCTAGGAAATAGCACCCCATTCTCTGGCCTGGAGACCCCTGGCATGGTTTGGCTTGTGTCCATACAGCCAAACTCTTTCATCACCAAAACAGATGGCTGCATCCAAAGAGCCCGCAAGGACCTAGGCTGATGCCAGCCCCTCACCTCGGCTGGACATGGTGTGGGTTGCCCAGACCTCACCCGTGCCAAGGACCTTTATGACGATTTAGTTGCTGATGGCGAACTGGTGCCCAGGCCTTGGTTCTGGCTCCATTCAGCTCTTTGCTACAGACTAAAGCCTCAGGTGTTTCACAGAAAAGCCTGCTCCGGGTTGAAAGGAGACAGCATGAGCGGTGGGGGGCCGTGGGGTGGGCTGCCTCCGCCCCTGTGCTTAGCTCTGCAGGCTGTGGCATGGCACCTGCTGGCCCAGCTGGCCTGACAGCCAGGGGAAAAGTGGCTTAGGAGCATCGTCGCTGCCCATAAACCACAGTGGGCATGGCAGAGGGGCTGTTTTCTGGCATAACTTGTCTTCAAACTTGTGGAGACATGTGTGTGGCAACTTGGGCTGAGCATGAAAAGCGACAGGTAGGAGTCAGTTGCAAGGTCTCAACACCTGAGATGTCCTGCAATGTCATTTGTGAGACAAGCAGCTAGAATTTATCGGATAACCATATGCTTCAGACCTCCAGTGGGTTTGAGCAAAGCAGATTTTTTTTTTTTTTAAATCCCACAAGCTAAAGAGGAATGTCAAGACAAATGGGAAGTGTTGAGCAATTTGCAAAGCACTTCTATCAGCACCAGTCACCCTTTCTGGGTTTCTTTAGTAGCTGCATCTACCCAGTCCCTGCTCTCTCAGCTTCTCAGACACATCTTACTGATTTTAGAGGTGCAGGGGCAGAAACCTGTCAGGAGGCTTTTTTTTACAAACACAGCTTTCAAAATCATTGCTAACCACCTTTTACAGCGTGCAGGAGCCGTGATCAGCACTCCAGCCAAGCAGAGGCTCAGATGAGGGGAGGAAAGTTTCAGGGCTGAGGAGGGCCTGAGAATAAACATACTTTGCCAAAATATGTCCAGTTTTGTTTTAGCACAGCAAGATTGTGAAGTGACATACTTCCCCTCCCAGTGCAGAGATGCCACGAAGGCCTGCAAAGGGTTTGTGGCAGAAAGTGTTTCTGCTTGGCCATCTGGGCTCCTATGCCTGAGAGGGGATTTGGCTAACCCTGAACACGATGCCATCTGCCAGATACATCCATTTCTCCTTCCTTATCTGTGTAATACTCCTTTTATGTACCCACAGCAAATGGCAGACCACCTGTGTGTTTTATCTTTTATAAAGAAACTCCCAGCTTGCCTGGCTCTGAAATACAGGATTAGTTGAGAAAAGTTTTCTTCTGGACACAGTGTTATTTTTTAAATGTCCAAAGTTGAAACGGTACAAAGACCCAAGGCTGGATTTAATTTATGCTCAAGCATGGATGGCTCATGCAACAACACATGTGACTGTGTATTTTTTTATAAGCTCAATGTCTGTTTTACTGCAGTGCCAGAAACCCACAATCAAGATCAGGATGCAATTGTGCTAGGTGCTGTACAAACATGATGAGAGAAAGCCATTTTACATTGAAACACAGCTTGAAATCAGAGGACTGGTTGTGGCTGGAAGCACCAGTGATTATTTCCACTCAAGCCAAGTGGTTTTGCCTGCACTGACTCTCTTTCGATGGTATCTCTCTTTATATTGCAGTGCCAATCTCATCTCAGATTTTCCAGGCTCCAGGGGAAGATAAAATATGTTATTTGTCATGCTGAAGGGAACATGAGCCGTGTTTTAGACGAAAGGGTTATTCAAGGGAAATGATACTACCAATACACGCTGCTGCAGAACAAGCAAACTTACATTGCTACTTGAAATTAAAAGAGTGAAGTATCACAAATCACCCAAATTCCCAGACATGGCAGAAGCAGCCAAGTCTTGGATTCTCGCACACATTTTGCTTAGATCTGTGAGCAAGCAGACTTTTTTTTGGAGCATTCCCTCTACAGTTAGACAGAGTTTTGTTTAGAAAAAAATTATCAGCGTTTGCTGACACATGTCTTACATTCATCACAGCTATTTACTGGTTCACTTGCCAGGATTTATGGGATAGCAAATGACGAATGTTTAATCGAGAGCACTCCACAAATGGTCAAGGCAACTGCAAAATATTTAATGTTTCAGAGAAAACAATGTATTTGGGAACATCCCTTCCTTTGCCTTTGTATTTCTTTTTTCTCCCATCCCTTGTGCCATGGGGGTCTCTGGCTGGGCCTTGGGCATCACATTGGCAGCTCTGTTTATGGTACAGCTTCTTCAGTGATGGGCAAAGATGCGAACAGAAGAAATGTAAATTTGGGGTTTTTTGAAGGGGAAGGGGGGAGACTAGTGATGGCTGTGATTATAATTCAGTATTCCTAGTTAGTGCAAGAGCATTTTACCCTATGTCTCTGTCCTGGTTTAGGCTGCGATAGAGTTGATTTTCTTACTGGTGGCTGGCATAGTGCTGTGATTTGGATTTGGGATAGGAGTAGTGGGGATAGTGCACTGGTGGTTTTGTTTGTTGCTAAGCAGTCAAGGCCTTTTGTGCTCCTCACACCACCCCACCAGCAAGCAGGCTAGTGGTGTACAAGAAGCTTTGAGGGGACACAGGCAGAACAGCTGACCCCAACTGACCAAAGGGACATTCCATACCATATGATGTCATGCTCGGCATATAAAACCAGGGAAAGAAGAAGGAAGGGGTGGATATTTGGGAGTTATGGCATTTGTCTTCCCAAATAACCATTATGCATGATGGAGCCCTGCTAACCCCAGTCCTGGTTGTCAGTTGGAGTTAAACCATGACAGTGTCTTTAGATAGTACTTATTGTAACTCTACACACAGACTATTTGTGTTTATTAAAATTACCTTATCGGAAGAGCAACTTTAGCGAACTTCAGCCAGGTGAACAGAAACACCCCAAGGTCACAATGAGGCTAATTTGGTGGGATGTTTCAACCAGTCTGAGAAGACTGCTAAGGAAATTTAATGCCTCTGGGATTTTTTGCCAGCTGCTCATCCACCTAATCCCATTACTTGGCTTTTCTCGGTCCTTTCCTCCATACTACCTCTCTGTGTCCCTGCCTGCTCACTGCTTTCCAGAAGGAAAGAGGCCAAACAGCTTCATGGGGAGGACTCTGTGCCTGCAAGGCAATGGCAGCGCTGAACAAAACCCATTGACTAGTTAGGGTATTGTGCAGTCAAGGAGCTGAACAGCCTTTGCCTGTTGAGGAGACGTTATGATAATATATAATTCCCATCAACTGCTGCTTACTTATTAGGCTGTGTTTTGGATCCCATTACTAAGACCAGAGAGAATATTTTCTGGAGACAGTTGACTTAGTGAGTAACAAGAAGGTTGGCAAGCTACCAAGGGAAGTTGAACAAAAAGGTGATTTTCATTCTCCGAAGGCTGCTGAGCTGACTGCTGATAAGGTGCCAAGCGATTCCTAGCTCTCACAGAGCTGGACTCCAAATTCACAAGCCTCCTGAGGAATTTAGGAGTCTCGGTTAAGCCTATTAAACCCCCCTGATGTTTCTAACAACAGCTTAGATTTTATCACTAACAAAAGAAAACTCACAGTTCCTCTGGATTTAGTCCATCTTATCTCAATAGATGAAAGAGAGCTTGGCTAAAAGGATAAAAACATTTTTTTTCTTTCTATCAGTGTATTAAGCCATTCTCCTTGCATCAGTCCAAAACAGACAAATGCTCTGACATACTCGTGAGCTGGAGTGATTCAGAGGGTTGCTGCTCTGGCGCTGTGGAGACTCCTGTCCCCTGAGCAGGGACAGCAGCAGCAGTCATACACTGAGCTCCTCAGCCATCCTATCTATGTATTAGTGTGTGAGGTGCCACCGCCACTGATGACAGTTCAGCTTATTGAAGAGGGGACACTCTTTGACTGCCTGTGCCATGGGCCAGGAGTTGAGGATCAGAGCAGGCACCTACAAGCAATACCATAGGAACGCAGAGTCACAGCGTGAGTTTTGAAGGCATCTCTGGAGATCATCTACTCACAGAATCACAGAATCACCTAGGTTGGAAGGGACCTTTAAGATCATCTAGTCCAACCATAAAAAAAACCAAAACAAACAAACAAACAAAAAACCCAACAAACCACCACACACCACACCCACACACCACCAACCAACACTAAACCATATCCCGGAGCACCGTATCAACTTGTCTTTTGAATATCTCCAGGGATGGAGATATTCATCCTCATAATATCCTCAACTACTTCCCTGGGCAGCCCATTCCAATGCTTGATAAACCCTTTCAGTGAAGAAATTTTTCCTAATATCCAACCTGAACC